>OX376366.1:7344797-8544797 GCA_947369235.1 Udea olivalis
ATATTCCAAAAAAACTTGTTAACTCATTTTTTGTGTCTATTAAATATATTTGTATTATCCTTCCTTTAGTATATTCAATGAGATCGCATAAAGGTGCATTTAGACCAAACGAGTGTATGCTTTTTCTGTCCCCACTCTATCAAATTCTCTTTGTGTAAACAGATACAGAGCATTCTTTCGTTGTTCTATCTATGTTCGCGGAGACCCTAGATCACGAACTCTACAATTCTGCCATTTTATTTCATCTTCTTTCAAGTTCAAGTTATTTATTTGCTAAGAATAGATACAAATGTTGTTAATATATTTTACAGTTCTCTATTCAGTTAAAATACATTAACATGCAAAAATATGCGATTATTAATAGTAATTTCCTAAAATTGTATTTAATTATTACATCACATCATAATCATTATATAGTCAAAAATTCTGTTACACTATATTAATTTAGAAGGCCCACACTTAAACTGCTTTGAGATTTTATTATAAATTTTAATGCAATTCTTTGTTTTGTTTTTGCTTTTGTTGTCTGCAAGACATGAATCTAGCGAAATGTAAGGCTAAATCTTTGTTTATGCAATGAAGATCGCTCTCTTTTATTAAACTGGTCAAAAAAGGAAACTTCTATTCACTATCGAGTGTTATCATTTCAGAATATCCCCTCATTGTTGCGAACAGTCCACAGCACAATGCACTTAGCTCGGTTCAGCATGCACTAATATTTAGAGTCTGCGACAGTTCGACGAACATGAGCGAGCTTGCTTAGCCGCTCATAATGGTAGCTCCCGGTACCGGTATAGGTACCGGTAGCTGTATTACAACTTGCCTTCAGCTTAACAATATTATGTCAAACAAGTACACCATTAGCAAATTGTATTGACTGGCCTTTTGTTGCAATGGTCGCGAGCCAGCATTTGGTACCGGATGTTAGGTTCGATTTCCGCCCATGACAAAAACGAACATCTATGTTTGTTGTATCTGGTTTTTCATCTTTTTAAGTTAGCCTAGGTCCCGAGTTCAATTCCCAGGTCGGACAAAGTGCGTTCTCGGATTTTCCGGAAAATAGCCCGGGTTTGTGATCACCAACCCGCAGCAGGCAAGCGTGGTGATTAAGCCAATACCCATCACTGTAGCGATGACTTGATTTCAATGATGGAGGGCTTTGCCCAGCAGTGGGACAGTATATAGGCTAATTACTTTAGTTTAAGTAGTGTATTTTTCTCAAAATAAAGTACTCGTAATATTCAGTATGCTTCTCAGTCACTGACACCCATAGTACAAGTTGGGCTTACTTCGGGGTTAGATAGTCTTGGTGTAAGATATATCAGACATATAATGGACCGGTAGCGTTAGCACAACTTGCCTCTATCTTAAACGATATTATGTCAAACATGGATTGAATTAAAAAGTATAGGAATTACACAGTCCGGTTTCGCAAATAAAGAACTTTGACTTTGTCTTTGACCGAGCCAAGCTATGCCAGTAAAAATGGCCCACAGCCACAGCAAGAGTAACTGATGGCCATTGTTGGGTACTATGCTGAGTGCCTAATGCTGCCCGAAATGTTGCCCTATTCTGCCACTAGGCCGCGCTGACTCGATGCCATACAAATTCGCGGCCGACCTGGGTCCTCAGCCTATTTAAGCTTTTCCAGCTTACCGATAGAAGGTCGTGACCAAGGGGGAAGACTTTCTGATGCCGCAACAAACTTAATACAATAACCCAACGTTAGAAGCTTATCGTTATCATCTTCCAGTGCACTCAAGAGTCTGTTAAGTTATTGCCAACTTGTGAGTAGTGGCTGGACAGCGAACTATAACTCGATTCGTTTTCAGATACGTGGTACAATTACAAGCTAAAGACGGAAATCAAGTGGAATTAGTTGTTTTGTTGTTGCTAGCCAAACGACATGAATAATTTAAACAAATGTTGAGAGCTTCAAAACATTTGACGTTTTTCGTTTTAAGAAGTTCCTCTACCCTAAGGTTGCCTAGAAGAAATCGCTTTCTAGCGCTGAGGCCGCCTAAACTGTACAAAATGTATTTATTGTTGAATATTACTGTTGTTTAGTACAATAAAGTATTTCTATCTATCTAAATTTGGAGAAATTACACAAAAATAAAATTAAAGTCGCGTCTTCGTCTGTTTTAGACGAAGAGATTCGTCAGATAAGTCCAAAATCAGTCTATTTATGACAAAAAAATGTTGACGTCTCCAGTACTGTCCGTTTTCCTGTACCAATCACTACAAATCACGCATGCTCCGCTGCGGCCCGGCCAGATCCGCTTAGAACAAACCGCCATTTTGATCACGCACACAGACAAAGTGAGTTTACAGGCGATACCGGTGAGAATCGGTCACGCACGCGGCGAGTTGCTTCTTTCGCTAGTGTTTCTTTCGAACTTGGTGCAATTTTTCACAGGATGAAATTTGTTTTTGGCCATTTCTGTTAAGTGATAACCTACCTACATCATTATAAAAATTCAGAGCGAATAGGCAATCACGCAGTCCACCAACGGACGACATTATTGCGTACGAGAGATAATGATAAATAAGCAAATATTAACCAGTCAACTAAATTTCTCAGTCTATATTACGAATTAGACTAATTGTGTAACCCCACGATACTTATGACTTATCTTAGCCATCAGTCTTACAATAACCTGGCATATGCTTTTAAAAATTACCTTTCTCCATTCCTTATTGTTGTGCAATAACAATCGACATAGTACCAGCTAAGTATCGGAGCCAGACGTCACGGAATCGTGCGTGACTGACCCCTTTTTATTTTTAAAAATGAAAACACAACCCCTTGCCGTCCACAAAACATTATTACTAAAACCATAAGAGCGAAAATCGGGTAGATTTCGGTATTAAGACACCGCAATGCGGTACCTATTACTGCGCGGTATGAGGTATGACTTTAATGCTTAAGAACGTATACGAAAAAATTAGGGATATTCAATACACTGCTGGCCATTTTATCTATACCCAGAATAAAAAATAAAAATATATAAAAAAAAAATATGCGCCAGACAACACTCCCTTGTAATGGTCTCGAAGTATGGAGTAATATCCCTGTGTTACGAGGTACCACACAAGAAAATAAGTCAGGGCCGTCTTCCAGCCCCGAGTTAACTCAGAAAAGATCGTTTCCTGAATTGACCCGACCGGGAACCCGGGACACTACGGAAATCGAGGCGAGAAACCGTGCTACAGCGCACTACGCCAATCGTACCAGAATCTTCTTACTATGCTTGCGCGTCACCTTGCAAGGCGAATATCCGTTTGCAGTTATGATATGTCGTCACGTCATCGTTCCAATGCCGTTGATCCACATCCTAAAACGATCCAGGGTTTTCAGAAAAGAAGAACATGGTAAAAAAACCATGGCGTGGTGGGATGGCATTCCCTAAGACCCAGTTGGCTAGCCTCTGCCATCCTATAAAAACAATGATTTCAAATAAAAGTTACTAATACAGGACAAAAACATTTGCAATCCTAAAAAGTCTTTGTCCTTACCTCCCTAAAACAAAATATTTACTTAATTAACGCAATTAGAAACAATACCTAGATTTTAGGTGAAGTTAGCAACTATTAAGTTAGCAATTTAGTTGTGTACTCGTATAACATTACCCGTCCAATCAAGGTGCCTTCGATTCATTTCAAAACGTAGAGTGAAATGTTCTGGTCTAGATGTCCAAATAATAACACTAGGATTAAATTTTGAGTTAACTGGTTGCCGGCAGTTCAATTAATTTAATAATAATATTTACTCGTCTTTATTTTAACTATTTATTGGTAAAGAAACTACCATTTCAATGACTCTGTTTGAAAACTGACGTATTATAAAGTTTCAGCAACTCAATTGCCGATTTTAAATGGTTCGATCAAAAAACTGTTCCTAAATCAATTGGAATATGAAATCGGACGGTAACAAAGTTTTAACGACGGTCGACGCGGCGGACCAATTTGCGATTTCATGCATTTTTAATAGTAAGTTCGGCCGCCAGTGTAATCATGCGTTTACATTTCTTATCAAATGTTACGCAAATATATCAATTCAACATTATGTCACAAATTATGGTTATAATTGGATATAGCCCGTTTTGTGATCACATACCGCATTCAGTAAGTTACGCCCTATATTTTAGTGACAGGGTGAACTTTATTTGTGGCTCCGTGCTTCGAAATAGACGTATTTGGTTCCACTTACTACCGCTAGATGGCAGTAGTAAAATTAATTCATTTTATTTAGAACTAGTGGAAGGGTGACTTGGATTTGGATAACATACCGTTATTAGAGTACCAAAAAATCAACATCAATAATTTCGAACGATAAGTATGTTTTTTAACGACATATGTTCAAAGTCTTTAGGCACCAGGTTGTGTCAAAGATGTTAATAAAATATAATTTTTCCTGAAAATTCACATTACTGCGTGTTCGACGAACGTAAGTAGGGGTCTATAACCTAATTATACAAAATCAAGAAACGAAGATAATTTATTTTGTTCCATAGCAACTTAGGAGTAAATATCCCCTTGAAAAGAGTATGAACCGAATCATCAATGCATTTATTAATTAATGGACTTCGTTACACTGACATGAAGAGGAATAAAAAGGAACAAAAATCTACAACAGAAAAAATACAATAAATCCCACCAGACAGCGGTGTCCCTATTTTGGTTTGATCCATATATCTATACATGGATATGTGTATGGACACACCCTGTATTTGGAAAAAAATTGAAAGCTTCCGTTTCGAAATGCCAAAAACAACTGACCTACTTTATTTTAAACAGATTACGGTCTTCAGCCGTTACCAAACAGGTTACTTACAAGTACAACCGGCAGGAAGACCAAATTAAATTACTGAAACCCAAACAGATGGTTAATAAAATTGATTCTGGGCATAATTCCACGTTAAAGATGCATTGAATTAGTTATACTGGATGTGGCATTTAGTGAAATTTTCGTGAAACAGATTAATAAGGTTAGGTAAAATAGGATATTATATTGACTATTTTTTTATTGAATGTGTTATCGAAAGACCTCTCAAAAATAGAAACATTGGTAATAAATATATTTCAAAAGCACCATAACTCCCTGAGATATAGCAGTTTTAAAAATTAAAGTTTTGGACTCGCGCAAAACGCTGCCTATAAATATAGGGCTTTTAGGCATGTTTCAGTATACGTGTGTGTGTATGGTAGGCTCATGACTCTGTATGATTCATTCGACGATTTCCCAACACTACGAATTGGCTATGGTTGTCAAAACGCCATGTTTGATAACATAATAAGACATGTAAGAATAAATAGACTGTACAACTACTGCTTGCAAATGACGTCATTTGCGTTCTGCAAAACATTTGTTCGGCAGGTATATTTAATTTTGCGTTTATGAATACGGTTTGTTAACAAAAGTTGCTATAAATTGTGTAGATTATCGAATGGTATATTTTTGATTAGTTTTACTTGCTTAAGTTGTTTAGATTTAGACTTTCGAAAATGGATTTTGTAACCCAAGTTAGACGGGCCATAAAATGAATTGTGCATAAGTAAACAGGCCTATTTTAATAAATTATTTGATTTTTGTAAATCATTTTTAGAATCTGATAATCGTATCAAATACCCTATTGTTATGGACATTACAGTCGGCGATAAATGTCAGTGACCACGGTCGGCGACTTTTGCCTTTGGTGGACATAAATTTTTGTAATTTTAACAAGCTACCAATATAAAAGTCGTTTCGGGGTCGAGCTAAGATGTGTAGAATCCAATTGTTAAAGTTCAACTTTTCAAATAAACCAAAATCTTTTCATCAAAAACGGAATATCCTACGTCAGGAAAAGTGAAGAAAACATTTCTAATAGCATTTATGAGACCTCAGCGTCTGTTTATATTTAACCCTCAAACAATTAGTCCACGATACTATATTGATTGCACACAATATTATAAAATGCATCAGTCGCGAGATGAATATTAGATTATAAATTTGGTTCCAACTCATTTCGCACCTTAACCGTTGCAATATAATTAACATACACAAGACAGTTTCCAAACTCTGTTGTTTAAAAGTTAAGTAGTGGCTTAATTCATCAGCGTAATGTAATCGTTATTGCCTCCAAACAGTAGCTGTATCTGTGTAGATGTGTGTATGTGTGTAGCTCCAGAGTAGCTGTGAATTAAGTACGCCTTTTCCAGTACGGTGCAGACATCAAATCACAAAATTCAAGTAATTAAACGAATTTTAAAAAGTATAGAAAAATTTGAACTCCTGTCAAATTTACAATAATGAGTTGCGGGCTCTTACTTCATGTTTTTTGTCGATAAATTCAATCTTAGTTTACAGCCTTAAAGTTTAAAGTTTGTTACGATACGAACGGGTCACATTGTAGATGTTGGTAGTCAGTACTTACAGTACGTCGCGTCATCGCGGCATCGACCGCAAGATTCGCGTACAAATGCTCTACGCGGCTGTGGATGTAGACCACCAACTGCCAAATGGGTCTTGGAAGACCCGGCGGCTGGCAGGTAATAATCGCGTGCAAGTATATGGAGTGACAGAGGCCTGCCCCTGCCATGAGTTTCCGCTGATGACAGTCGCTTGTGCCTTTTGTCTTTTTTTACATGGGATTTTGGTATACAGCGTGTCTACTCTAGTGAGTTTTGATGTAACTAAAAATGGCACAAAAGTTGCTGTAGTTACCTATAAATAAGGACAATTTACACCAAGATCATCTGATTCCAAACTAAGCACAGCTTTAACTATGGGTGTCAGAGACTGATAAACATACTTGAATATTTCTAAATATTCACCTACTTTAATAGATAATATCACCCACACACACAACAAACACAAATGTTCGCAGTTTACTAGAGATAAATGATGGTAAGTGACACTGGTGATAATGCTTTTTGCTACTGAAACTTTAAGAAAAAAAACATATCTGTTCACTTATAAATTGCATCTCTTCCAGGTGTCTCTAGTTCTGGGTGATTTTCCCACATTTCCCGGCAAGGGTCAATAATTTGTGGGCCCATTTTGTAAACGGCTATAGGAATTTTTATGGCCAATTTCTGAGTCCGAGCCTTTAGGAAGGTGATAATAGCCATTTTTAATTAATTTTTGATACTTTCTTTTGTACAGGTCTGGAGTAAGCGAAGAGAGAAGTTTGTTTTTATCACAATCATAAGGTAAAGTATATTGATTGAATCCATAATGCAGATTATATTTAACTCACTGCCTTACTCCTAAAAACGCTTTTGATAGATGAAGTTACTGCTTTGTTAAATTCAAGGCAATTTAAGACAGGGTTAAATAAATGGTTGCTGTCTAAGACCTTCTACCATTTAAAAGAATTTCTAGAAGAGAAGTACTACCCTAGCCCTAAATACCATTTTCTCGTAAATAACACGCAGAAGATTGATTTTTCTGCACAGCGACAACATTTATAGTACACACATCAAAAGTGTCTAGGGATCAAGCATTTTTATGCGGATTTCTTGAGATTGAGATGTGGCTTTGTAATAAATTTATGATTTTATAAATTTATATGGATCCTTTTTGGTGCATTTCATAATTTGAAACAGGAACTGTCAATCAAATTCGAGTAAAAGATGAAAATCAGCTGTCAATATTTTCCCTATAAAAACATACAACGCATTGAAGACATTATTAGTGCTACTGTTTCCCTACTACTGATTAAAACCAACGTTATTATGGAGCGGCGACGTCATTTAAGCAGGGAAGAAATGCTCAGAGCCGTGGGAATGATAGAAGCTGGTTCCCGGCAACGTACTGTGGCTTTAGCTCTGAATACAAGTCAGAGTGTTATCAGTCGACTTTGGACACGTTACCGAAGCACTGGTACCGTGGCTGAGCGCCATGGAGGACGGTATCGCTGCAGCACACGGAGACAAGACCGATACATTCAAATCACAACTCGAAGAGCTCCAACAATAACCGCCATGATGTTAGCCGTGAGGCTTCATCACTCTTCAGGGAACTTAATTAGCGACCAAACAGTCAGAAACCGCTTGCATGAAGTGAACCTTCATTCCCGAAGACCGCTAAGGGTACCACCTATAGCAATGCACAATCGTAGGATTCGATATCAATGGGCTCTTGAACACAGAAATTGGGCAGAAGAACAATGGCGTTTCGTGTGCTTTTCTGATGAGTCTCGTTTTGGTATGAGACCGGATACAAGACGTATACGACACTGGAGAACCCCTGGACGCCAACAGCGATTAAAACCCTGCCAGGAAGTCCATCCTTATAGTGGTGGAACCATCATGGTATAGGCGGGTATTTGGATCGGCGGAAGAACTGAGTTGATTTGGATCAGAGGCAACCTCAACGCTCAAATTTATGCTGAGACGATTGTATCAGACGTCATTGTTCCTCTACAAGTGCAAATCGGTCCCTTATTTCAGTTAATGCATGATAATGCACGACCGCACACCGCAAGAGTTGTAAGACAGACTCTCGCCGCAGCTAACATCAATGTCCTGCCCTGGCCTGCTCAGTCGCCAGACTTGAACCCGATTGAGCATGCATGGGATATGCTACAGACAAGAGCTCTGCCGAATATGGAGGGTATCCAGTCGCAAGAAGACCTTTTTTAGTTGTTGCAACGAACATGGGCGGCCATTCCACAGCGTGATTTGGATGAACTCATTTTGAGTATGCCAAACCGATGTTCTTGTGTTGTTAGTGTTCGCGGTAGAAACACGGATTATTAATTGTTTAAGTTACCCAATAAAATTTTAAAGAAAACTGTTATTTCAGTCTTTTTTTCGAACTTTAATGTTAGTGGTTTAAATGTCAAAAATCCCTTTATTAGGAAAATGGCAAATTTCTTTATTAATGCAAAGGTGACTTGGTTTACTGTAGACAAACGAAAACACTTTATTTGATGAATCCTTAAAGAAAATTTTAATTAATATCAATCAGGAGAAAAGTTATTGCAAAAATATATGTTGATCCCTAGACACTTTTGATGTGTGTAGTTTCTGTTCTTTGGCGTGTCTTTATTATGATTGGATTTCGTAATGTTTATGTCAAAAATGTCAAGTGTTAAGTTAGTGAAAGTTTAATTGTATTGTGTTAATCTTAAGTTTAACATAATTATGTTTGAAAATATATTTGCATGTCTCTTTTATATTGACTAAGCATGAATGTTCTGTAAACTTTATCTTAAAACCATTTATACAATGTTTTATGCGAATAAATAATTCTTATCTTATCTTATCTTATTAAATGCGCTAAAGGTAATATAAAAATATAATAATTCAATTTTAGAACATGTCACAACAATCGAAGATTCATGTCTGAATGACTAATAACATCTGACATACAAGCACTGATTACTTAATAATTACTACGTAACAGATAAATCACTCCATAGAAAATGGTCAATTTTGTCATTTGTAAATGCGTGGTCATGTGACAGGCATATATTGCCAGGGCTACCTATTTCGATATAGATGTCAGTAGTCAGTACTCACAGTACGTCATCGCGTCAGTTTAACCGCAAGATTCGCATACAATTGCTCTACGCGGCTGTTGACAACCAACTGCCAAATGGGTCATGAAAGACCCGGCGGCTGGTAGGTAGTGTTAGGTCACTGTAGCTGGGTACAGATGACAGAATCTTTACCTAACACAATCATTTTAAACATCATGCCCACATTAAACAGAGTTTGTTTGTACTCAAATTGATCAACACCTAAGCCAGGCCCCGAACGGAACCAAATATTTGGCACGATACTGTTTGTCTTGGATGGGAATCGAACTTACGACCGCGATGTACTAGGATGGATCATTGCGCACTGAGACACCGACAACGCAGCACGATTTCCGTCAACTGTTGAAGTTTTTATTATAACAGCTAGGCCTATTCCTCACCGATGCGTTTTCGTTTCGGTAACGACTGTGCACCGAACCTGCACAGATTGTTTACCGAGCGCATGTAATCGCATGAGAGTTTTCAGACTCTCTGCAAAGAATCGGTACAGAAGGACTGGCCTACCCCGTCATACGCTGCGCGTCTACCTCACACTGGTCACATCGAATAAACAATACCGTACCACAAAAACATCCAGAGCCTGTCAGGAGATGTTTTTCAGTAGAAAATCTGTACAGATTCGGAGCAGAGGCGGTACCGAAACGAGAATGCACTGAGCCGGTGAGGATGAGGCCTTGAAAGTAAATTCAACTGTAGCTGATTAACTAGCTGAAAGCGGGTCTTTTATTTTCAAGTGTATAATTTTAGAACACATTTCCAACTGCAATTTTTCAGTCTGATTCTATTTCACGCTTCTGGAGTGAGAAATACTCGTATGTGTACTCACAACAGAATACTCGTACATCACGATAACTAATAGATAAAGTTGCTTTACTAACATTGTAGAGAGTATAATTTTTTGTTTGTTTATAAAACAGAGCGTCGTGGCCTTGTGATTCAGCACCCGAACTCAGATTGTGGATCGTGTGATCCCAAGTTTAAATCTGGCCAGAACCAAAATCTTTGTGTCCATTGTTAAATATCCGACTAACGGATGTGACGGAAAACATCGATAACAAACCAAATCAACCCGGCTAACGGCGGAAGGCTCACCACCTACCACGTTGGGTTCTAATACCATTGGTGAAAAGTAGGCTTCTGAGTATTTCGTTCACCATGACTGCATAGTCACTTGTCTCTGACTACCCCGTTTGGGATAAAGTCGTGATGGTATGTTATATGTGTTATAAAATGGATAAACTCAAAAACAGATTTTAAAAATTCTGTCACTAAATTTATTAGTATATTTTATATCGAGGGCCTAAACGAAGCCATAATATACGAGGGGGTTTAGTGTCGAGGTGCTAACTGTACTTTTCACTTTGAGTTCGAGAAAAATATTCAAATTAGTACAAAAACATTTAAAACCGAACTTTACACTTGACAAAAGTTCTGAAATTTTAGTGGTCAGTTTTTTCTTCTGAACTGAACCACAGATTAACAATTCAAAACACATGGCGCCACCTTCTTTCCAAACCTGGAACTAAAACTCTCAACATTTTCGTGTTGAAGACAGTCCACAATCCACAGATAATAAGTATATTTTTACTGGCTGTTTGAGTTTGTCTTTGTCACATGAAGGAAAATAAAAAATTAATTACTTTTTACTCCCTAGGGACTAAAGTCGTCACTTTAGCCCCGCTTCGTAGGGCTATATTGGCGTATTGAATGAGAGATATGAGAAGTGAAAAGCTATATTATCAGCGTGGTAACATAGGCTTTATTTTTTCTTTTAGGCATTATTTTATAGACAGGAGCGCTACACTCTCGCCAATAGGCTAATTCGTGAAATTTAAGTATGTTAATCAATCACTAATACTGACAGAAGGTAAAATCTCTGTTCGGATCATTTAATTTTTCTCAGCTCAGGTCAGCTAATTTTTCAATCATATTTTTGACCGCATACTGCGTACGTACCACAAGATGTTTCAGATATATATTTTCACCTGCCAGCCCTACAGGCAAATGCCAGTCTCTCATCCTAAGTTGTTAACACCCGCATCAGCTCAGATGTTTACTTCATAAAACTTCATGATCCTGAATATTTTGCATCCTGGAACACCTTAAGTAAACGTTTTCAAGTAGGTACTTATTCGAACGTTGCATGCTATACCGTGGGACTAAGTTCTTTAGTGTTTAAACTTAAGGTGATCATAGAGAAATCGAAAAAATGACGATGACGACACAAAATAATGATCTTTCAGAAAGACCGCTCTCGCCTTTTCCCAGCACAATTACCTAAACCCTAGGTTGCTACTATGTTCGCTATGAATTTTCAAAATAAAGTAGGTAGGTGAAACCTTCTTGACAGAACCCACAGAAACAAAATTCAACATGAGAAAATTACGTCAAGTTTGACAAAAACAAAAACACTCGCGACAGTGCGACTGTTACTGTTACTGTGCGAAATCAAGTCACCGCTACAATTGATGGGTATCGGCTTTATCACCACGCTCGCCAAATGCGGGTTGGTGATCACAAACCCGGGCTACGTTCCGAAAAATCCGAAAACACACTTTGCCTGTCCTGGGAATTGTACCCGGGACCTCCGGGTTTCGGGCCGAGCTCTGAAACCACTCCACGAAAGCGTTTTGTTACATTACAACATTAGTCGGTTCGGTCAATAATTGAGTACATATTACTGAATAACAATTTCGAAACTCACATATAATTTGTGCGAGGTTCGAAGTGATTAATTCAGAATAGCCCAACAGAATTCGCGGCCTGTGCCTGTGTGTCCGGACACGTACCCTAGTGAATCTTTAGATAGTAAAAAAAACATACTTTAGGTTCGAAATTTACGTTCGTTTTTTTGGTATCCTAATTTTAATGTTTTATTATATAAAATATATGAAATCTATTAACATCACGCTCGTAACCATTGGCTTTTAGTTTTCTAAAGTTTCAAGAAACTTAGAAATTTTTGCACCGAAATAGGCCCCCGGTAGTTTTTGCTTAAACACACTTTTGTGCGAAAGCACAAATTACGCATGCGGCGCGGTGCCCCGGACAGATAGTCCGGTAAGAACCAACCGCCATTTTGATCACAGACAAAGTAAGTTTACAGGCGATACCTGTGAGAATCGGTCACGCGGCGAGTCGCACTGTCGCGAGTGTTTTTGTTTTTGTCGCACTTGGTGCATTTATTCACTTTTGAATTTTGATTTTGGCCGGTTCTGTCAAGTAGTTATAACCGACCTACTTGATTTTAGAAATTTAGAGCGTAAATAGTAGCAACCCTAGGTGGTCAGGCATGCCAGGAAAAAGGCGCGAGCGGTCCTTCTTTAAACTCTTTATTATGTTAGGGCGAATGTTACATAACATATTATATTATGTAAGTACTAGTTTTAAGTACTGATTTAATAGTGACTGTACAATATGCTTTTTAGTTCATCTTCAGAAGCAGTTGTTAGCAGAAGTGCAGTTGCCTAAACACTAAGGCGGTTTGTAGTGTTGTTTGTTTCTTCGAGAAGCACCAAAACTTTGCGTTTTGCTACGTTAAGTGCAGTCTGAATTGCATCTTGAGTCGTGCTTAAGTGTTTAATAGTGATAGTTTTAACTGTTTTGTTGACCTAAGGCACCAGCCAAAATTAACACGCTATTATCGTTTCTACTTGTCAACAGTGAAATGTATAGGAATGACGTTAGCACTCGCGTATTCCAAATTATATTTAATGTCAATGTCCCCATACATTTAAAAAAATGTGTTTTCTTGTCTTTTAAGTTTACGAAACAAAAAATATATCTCATAAACAAGCTGAAATCGCGGAACATCCGAGGATGATTCAAGTTGCCCTGTTGATGCTCTACCACTGGGCTTCCGCTTAACATTACTTTTTATGACAACCTATATTATAAATACACAAAAAAAAAGAATTTACAGAAGAACCGCTCGCGCCTTTTTCCTAAACTTGCCTGACCGCCCAGAGTTACTACTATATTCGCTCTGAATCTTTAAAATTAAGTACGTAAGTTATACCTACTTGACAGAACCGGCTAAAAACAAAATTCATCAAGTGAAAAACTGCATCAAGTTCGAGAAAAACCAAAACACTAGCGACAGTGCGACTCGCCGCTTGACCGAATCTCACCTGTAAACTCACTTTGTCTGTGTGCGTGATCAAAATGGCGGTTTGTTCTAAGCGGACTATCTGTCCGGGGCGCCGCGCCGCATGCTTAATTTGTGATAAATACCAGTACGTGTACATGTACTATTCATAAAAAGGGAAAATTCTTTCAGTACTTCTACCATGACCTTCCGTCACGTAAACTACCTACGATAGTTGACTCCAGTAATTAGTGTCAATTTTAGTTCCTTTTCTATTCATTGGGCGTTGTACCGAAATGTCATACAAAAACGTCAACGCGGACGCTGGTGGCTGTCATGGCTGTAAACTCGTGGTAGTGCTCTCTTGTAAACCCAAATGATATTGAGCGTTAAGTAGGGCATCTTATGAAACGGCGCTGCATTATTTTATGTAGCAAGGTAAAGTTTTGTTTCAAGCATAGCGAAGGTTAACTTACAAGATTCCACGCGAGCACTACACGGTTAGTTTTACATTAGTTCCGTACTAATTAATTTTGTTCTAGAAGATTCTGCTGACATGGTATTCTGGTCTGCTTATGAGAAAATCTTTCGGTTACCTATGTTGGCCATATGAGCAGTGTAAGTTGCAAAACCTATTAAATGCCCTAACAATTCCAAATTCAAAATATTTTAAAGAAAACTTTAAGTTACTTAACGAGCCGATGAAAGGTTAATATAAAATAAAAAATAAAAAAGCTGAGATTAAAATAAAAACATATGCTATTTAAAATAAAAATTAAGAGTAATTCCTTGTTAAGGGGAGTTTTATTTGTCCCAGATTCATTTTAGTTCTTCAATTATTTTCATTTGGCTTTATGAAGATGTTAACGTTTAAGAATAGGATTTCGGTGCAGCGCCCCTTAGTGGTTATAAATGGAACCAAAAATGGCATCCTTTCTGAAGTCAGCTATCGTCGTTTATGTGACAAAAACTCATGGTTGACATAGTGGTTACCGACAGACAGATAGATAACGTACCGATCCTATTTTAAGGGTTACTTAATTTGGATGAAAGGGACCCAAAAAAAATCCTGAATTAGTTATTTTATCAATGAATTATGTTAACAGATAGCCCAAAACATTTATTTTCATACTGCACGAGCAATACGAGCATCAACACAAAAGAATGACCTAAAAACATTCATAAATCAATAATATACCTTTCTATAAAGGTTTATTCATAAAGGAAAATCGGACCACGAAGGTCCCTTGAACTAAGATTGGGGTTAGATATGTATCGATAAATCATTTAGTCACTTCATAAATAATAATAGAGTCGTTGTTCACGATAAAAACTAGGGTTAACGAACTAGCACGTCGTCTAGATCGGTGGTTCACTTGGTACTAAGGACAACAAAATTAATTAGCAATTAAGTATTATTCTCAACCTTAGATAAAGTATTGTTATGTACAATAACGAATATCCACTTTCTTGCAGCTAATGATCATTTTTTTTTATAGAATCAACGTCCAAACAGACGGTTAATTAGTAAAAGCTAGTAAAGTCATAATGTTTTTAAGTGAAAGCTTTGTAATCAGTACAATACCAGATATTTTGATGATAGAACCGAACTAACTGAAATATCGTGAACAGATATTTTTTTCATGATTTTAGATCAATAGGTTTTTCAAAAACATTGTTTTCAACTCCTGTTATGGTTGGAACTGATTAAAAATACTTGTATTTATTTAAATATTTACAGAATTTTCGTAGGAATGTGTGATAAAAAATACAGACTATGTTATGTGCTGATCATAATGTAACTTTTTAAGAGTAAAACATATTTGTAATCGGTTTAGTGATTCTGAAGCAGATCATGTCTCAATACAGAATACGGAGATATTTATACTTGATATTATGTGAAGAACCAATAGAACAAGCAAAAATGATGAGTTGTTACTCTATAGAATCCCCCAGCCTTTGATCTCGGGGTAGTCACTGAGCAGCTACCCTAATTAGGGTCGTAGGTTGTGCTAAGTGAAGTTATGCCGTTAGAAATATGAATATGGAAGTAGCATCACTTGAGGAATCATTTTCAAGTACAGAGTTATCTCGTATATTTTGTCTCGCACTGTATTCATTTATTTCAGATATTGAAATCCATATTTTGACAAATTATAAAAACACAAATAAATACAAAATGAATACTAGTAACAATAATAAAAATCATAGTTGATAATGTGAAATACTACATATTAATATATTTTAGAGTGCTGATTGTACAATTAATAATGTTGTATCAACCAGATATTTTTAAATATTCGGAAAATTACTAATCATACTAGAAGTAGTAATTGCCTTAATACTGTCTCACTGCTGTGCAAAGGCCTCCATTATTTTATTCAAGTCATCGCTACAATTGCAGCTCAATCAACGAACGTGGCGACTGCTGTTAGACCTGTGACAACAATCGCGCGTACTAAGCGGCTAGTGGCCGACGTCAAGCCACGAGAATGCAACGTTCTCGTTCATTTTATTTTTTATTTTATTCTGGTGGTGAGAAGGCGTCTGCGGCCTAGGGCGGGCCACCAAACCAGTTTACGCACAAATTACGCATGCGGCGCTGCCACCCCGGACAGATAGTCCACTTAGAACAAACAGCCATTTTGATCACGCACACAGACACAGGGAGTTAATAGGCGTCAGCGGTCAAAATCCGTGTCGTAGCCAGTCGCACTGTCGCGTGTTTTTGTTTTTGTCAAACTTGGTGCAATTTTTCACATCATGTATTTTGTTTTTGGCGGGATCTGTTATAACCACAGACGGGATGGCAGTGAAATGAGACAACAGTTAGTAATAGTCTGGTTTGTTATAATTCTACTAAAGCTTTTATACGAACTCGTACACGAACCTACACTGTGTGTGCTTAATCTCACTACGTGGCCATCCGGCACATCTGTCAAGTAGGTATAACCCAACGACTTCATTTAAAAATTTCAGAGCAAATACAGCAAGTTTAGATAATAATAATACTGGGAATAGGCGAGAGCGGGCTTTCTGTAAATTCTTTAGCTTGTGGTTTACGGCTCGGACACGGCCACTTTAGCTAAGTTCTGAAAAATATATCGTCCTATCCTCGTATTATATTTTATCTGTTATCTGATTGGTGCTCTCTGAAAACCAATAAACATTCCAGCTAAAATGTTATCGTTTTATTGTGCAGCTCGGCTAGACGGTCACCAGACAATGAGGCCAATGCCCTGGCATTATGATTTATCAAAATTTACCAACGTTTTCGGTATGGCATTTTACTTTAACTCTGTAGTGACTTGGTTCACATCGATGATTTGTAAAACTTTCCACTCTGTTATTTAATGTAAAAAGCATTCTGTTTTGGTTGTGTGTGTACTAATTTTCATTTAAGTAGTGAACAAATCACTTGTTGCTGAAACTACAAAGAAAGATACAGTGGATTAACTATGCGAGGTTCGAAGTGAGTTTTCCAGAATAGCCCTTTCGATGGCATTCCCATACATTTTAAAACCACGGCATCTGAAGTCGCTATGAAAATATGCATATAAATAAATACGCTTAAGTAATACACCGTAACGTCAAAGAAGAAAAAATGCTAGGAAATCTTTGAAACTTCTCCGTGGCTCAGTATCAAGCCGTTATCGATTTCAGATTGGTGGAAAGCAAAACAAAGACTAAATTCATTTAGGAGTCGAGGAACTATTTCTGCGTTTAGAGGTAAAATTGTTAGTTCGTTTTTTCAGTTTAATAGATCTTCCGTTTGACCGGAATTTAATAAACACAACGAATCGCCGATACGCTTAGTTACCAGTGGTTACGAGGGCCAATCGAGGCGCAAAGGAGCATACCCACAGATGATTTAATTAGATTTACATCTGTGATTGTGGTCCGCGTTCATGTTATTTACAGAAATGCGACGTTGCCATTCCGAGGAAACGCACTCAAATTAGTTTGATTTTTGTACTTCGAACTCCTTTGTGCTCAAGTGGTATCAGAGCTTGATTCGGAGGTCTTGGGTTTGCATTCCAACCTATGCAAGTTTCTCTTTGGATTTTTCGAAACAAAGCCAGTTTTGCATTCTCCCATCTACATTTTACAAGCGTGAAGTGATTAAGCGAAAACCCATCAATTTCATCATTGACATTTTGCGACTTTGTACACGTCCTTCTTTTTGCCCGTTATTTCGGGAAATCCCTTCTTAAAGCTCCCTCAAACTACACTCTCCGAGGAATCTTGTCAGCTTTCAAGGCCAAGTAAAACGCCTCCGTGGCCGAGTGGTTTCAGAGCTCGGCCCGAAACCCGGAGGTTCCGAGTTCAATTACCAGGTTGTGAGTGTGTTTTTGGGATTTTCGGAACATAGCCCGGGTTTGTGACCGCATTTAGCAAGCACTGTGATTAGGCCAATACCCATCAATAGTAGCGATAACTTTGATTTCATTGGTGGAGGCCTTTGCCCAGCAATGGGACAGTATATAGGCTAATTACTTTATTACCTCTAGCATTCCGCCCGCGGCTGCGCCCGCGTTATCGTTATATACCATGGGAAAATTAAATAAAATCTTGATAAATTGTACCATATGAATTATTCTGATGTATAAGCTGTATTACTGTAAAGTTTCATCTAACTCCGTTCAGCAGTTTTTGCGTGAAAGCGTAATAAACATACACACATAGAAACATACCCACAAACTTTCGCATTTATAATATTAGTAGCTAAGAAGTAAGATTCTGTGACTTTACTGAGGCCACAGAATAAGTAATAGTACTCCGCTAAGACCCAGTAGTTGCAGCTGTGCGTTTAATAAATGATGATTCCAGCGATAACTTGATTTCTATCATGGCTATTGTCCATTGTGGCAGTGTAAGTATAGGCTGATTACTAGACCTGATCTTTGAAAACGTCCTACCTACCACAGAAGCAGAAATCGAGCCACTCACCGTGTGCTGACTCAATTGGATTCCAATTTCAATCCCATGCATATGTAAACAGCGCGTTAGGGGTTGGAGGGAGGGGGTTGACGGTTCATTAGCCCGCGTTTTGTTTACGCAATTGTCAAAGGGCTGGAAGTATTTGTAGTTTGACACTGGGGTGTTAGGACTTAGAAAAGGCACAGTTATTACTACGAAAGATAAGATGAATATGTTTTATTGCACAGCAAAAACAACATTACAGGTTGGTATTAGAGACAGGATGAAACATTTGGGGCGGTCTTATTGCTAAAAAGAAATCTTTTTCAGACTGTCCAAGGTTTCTACTACGATGTCAATGAGAACTACGATGTCGCATATAAAAGTAATGTAAGTCTGAAGGCTTAACTGTCGCAAAACTTTGAATACTTTGAATTCGAGTCATCGCTACAATGAATGGTTGGTCATAGATCACTGGGTTATGTTCTTAAATCCGAAAAATCATTGTCAGCGTTGGGATTGAACCCAAGAACCCCTGGTGAACTCCGTTAGGCGGTTTAAATTAAATTCTTCAACAAAAATCGTGACAAAATATGACAGAATACAATGATGGAATGCGCAGACCATGTTCTTTGCTAATAATGTCTCATTGGCTATGGGCACAATCATAAATTTCGCATGCGGCGCGACGCCCCGGACAGATAGTCCGCTTAGAACAAACCGCAATTTTGATCACACGCACAGACACACTGAGTTTACAGGCGAGTAGCAGTGTCGCGAGTGTTTTTGTTTTTGTAGAACTTGGTGCAATTTTTACATGATGTATTTTGTTTTTGGCGGATTCTTTCAAGTATAACCATGCGACTTCATTTTAGGAGTTCAGAGCGAATATAGTAGCACCCTAGGCGGTCAGGCAAGTTTAGGTAATTACTGAAGAAAGGCGAGGGCGGAGTCTCTGTAAACTCTTTATTTTGTGCTATCAGTGTCAGTCATTATTATTTCGTTTATTTTAATTTATTTATTCATTGCATACATGAGAGTTACAAATATGTGCTTAAGTCTTTGACTGCCGCTAAAGCAGACACAGTAGAAAATCTATTGTTTGCGGGTCACCGGTGACCCCCATGGCATCTAATGTGTTAACAATACTTACAATTAACATGCACCTTGATAGGTACGGCAAAATATTAGAGATATAAGAGAGAGGTATCTTCAATTAATTGATATTTAGTAAAACATATTATAGATGTATGTGAATAATATTGGTGTAGGCATCTTAGGTAGTAACACTCATACCTCTATCGAGTAAATATTCGTTTACAGTTTATTAGCCTTTCTTCACAAGGGCTTTTTAAGCTGATTTACATATTTACAGTAACTATTTTCACTCTTTAGTGATTCTGGCAGTTTATTAAAGATTTTTATTGACATGGGATGTGGACCGGAGCTGTGTAGTGTTTAGAATACAGCTCTGACATTTTTATTGCTTAAACAAACAGATGCAGAGTCTAGTCTTTTATTTAGTTAAATAATAAAAGATTTGGGTTTCTACTTTATTACTACTAGGGTATACATTTTTTACAGCTTAAATTTTTAATTTTGAAAAGATAATTTGAATTTAATGCTAGCTAAATCGAATGTATCATGACTTCGTACAGTCGTCTACATGTCTTTGTACGTTTTACATTCATGACCATGATCACGATTATCGTGTTCGCGATGCAAGAAGATATTATTCAAAGCTTGTCGAATAGTGCCAATTAAATTTACAATTAGTCAGGAAAAATCAACGATTCGAATTTAACAACTATAACACTTACGGAACTGATGAATTAATTTCCAAACTGCATAAATACATACCTGGAACAATAATAGTAAACTGTTATTAATATAAAACTAAACTACAAATATTATTATATTAATTGTTGACTGCGACTTCAACCGCGATGACTTGACTTTTTAAATTTTGAATCCTGTTTGATACAGAAGTACAAATTCATACATTTAGTAATCTATCTCCATACAAATATAAACAGACGTATTAATTACGTTTATACGTTGTGTTAGATACAATTGAAATAGCCTCACTACAATATTTAATATTAACCGTAAGAGCGGTTTCAGACCAGCGTCGTATACGCGAGTATAAGCTCGTTTTTAAAAGTGCATGTAACCCGTTGTAAGTTAGTATCCTTAGAGATACTGACACAACGTTACCGGTTCGATCGAAAATGCCGCAATAAGCCCGTTTTAGCAAGTTTATTGTAAGCGCGTATGATTTTGCGACCGTATACGCGCAAAAAAAACACATACGCCAAGCAGACCTTGTAGCAACTATCATATACCTAGAGGCAATTTGAAGTAGAAGGAAACCAAGAAATGAAATTGTGAAGAAAAAAGCAAAAACCATGTCGTATTAAGAGGTGAAGATGCTGGCGTTATCCAAAGAGGAATGACGGTTATACTGACAAGAACTTTGGTCTTAAATTTAATGATGATGAAGAGCCAAGAACGTCTTCAATTCCAATTTTATTGTCAAGTTAGGGTCGGGTAGTTAGTCGTGGCTTAGGGGCCCAAACAGAGTGCCGAGTGCGAGTTGCAGTGAGAGAAGTGAATAACTTCACAATCGCGTTTGCGAGAAAAAAAACGCGAATTTGTGAAGTGAGCGCCATCTAGCGGCCTGAATGTTGCCCGAATTTGCCGCTAGATGGCGCTGACTCGATTCCATACTAATTGACATTTAGGTGCTCGCAAAACGCGATGGTGAAGTCATTCACTTCTCTCACTGCAACTCGCACTCGGCACTCAGGGCTTGGTATAAAGTCGTGATCGTCTGTATGTGAGCGTACCCATAAAAAAAGTTATTAGCCCACTACTAGGCAAGACCTCCATCATTGATATCAAGTCAGTTGATATCAGTGACCTGGGATTTGAAACCGGGACTTCCGGATTTAGGGCCGAGCTCTGTCACTCGGCCACGGAAGTGTTTACTCATGAACGGAAGAGGAGCGTACCTACTCGTTTCATAATCATTTGTATGAACGTGTTAAATTCAAATTGACAAGTGAAGCAAGGGCGGGCTCTAATATTTGCTATGAGAGTCCGCCCTAGCCACTCCGCCCAGACCACGGCCACTTCGGCACGTAGCGTGGAGAGCGCTTCGTTAATGTCCCAGTTCGCTATCCGAGTGCAGTGTGAAGGCCATTTAGCTTTTTGATGGGCTCATTTTACTATCATGAATGTAATTTGTTTGCAAAATATTTTATTTTTTTGCGAAAAAATATTATCACCTCCTATTTGGATTCGAGGAAAAATTACCCTGTATCTAAAGTGGCATCTTAAAAATCGTTTACTATCATAAAATATCAAAGTGAATACTATTCTAATACTGACTGAGTGACTGGGGCAGCAACGCACAGCTGAAACTGTTGTGGGTAGAAACGTGCCAATTGTAAGATTTGTAAGAGTAAGGCTAATGAACCATTATTCGGTTAAAGTTTACAACAAATTACCAGAATCCATAATAAGTGTAAACAAATACCCCACATTCATAAACAAATTAAAGAAATATCTTCTTACTAAATGTTATTATTATAGTATATATGAATATTTAATTGTTAGAGTTAGCAATGAATAAATCCAATAACTATTAAATCGTGCATTGTGATCTACATCTTATAATTGTTTTTTTTGTTAATCTTTAATTTAAAAATTTGTAGACTTGTCTTATCTTATATCTTATCTTATCTCTTTAATTGAAGCGTTTCCTCTCTTTCATTACCTTTTGGCGTGCCCGACAGGGTCCATATTGGTCATGTATCATACTATAATAATTTACCATCTTCTGTACATATGGCTTGCAAATAAAATATTGAGTATTGAAGGAGGAACGAGAAGTAAGAATAAGAACTGACGGAACGGTTGTGAACCCGCAGCTCCTATTCTTCAGCTGTATGAAAAAATTGAAAGCAGATTTTACGAGGCGTTCAATTCTGCAGTCGATCGGCTGGTGTCCAGCCGTCCGTCTTACGATAGTTGCCCGCCAAGTTTGCGGGGAACAATCGCAACTGCCGCGGTTGCCGCACCGCAAAAAACTCCGGTTTCATGAGTTTGGGTAAAAAATCGCCGTACCGCCCCCCCGCGGCGAGCGGGTGAAAACCGCTTCGTGAGTACTTAGCTTTACAAGCTCATCACACTAGCGAGTTTTAAAAGAGGGTGCGCTTGGCGCAGTGAACACGCCGCTGGCCAGGAAAGAGGACGGAAAAAAACTTCGCTTCGCTTTCGTGACCTCTTCTCTGCACATCCGCGAAGTCTTCGTTGTCCACCCCCGCGTGTCCGTTCTGCACCCATTTCTCTTTGAAAACGCTGTCATACCGCTAGTATGATAGTTGATAAATAAATTCCCTTTTTTTATTATCGTGAGGAAATCCTCATGGACACCTCGTCGCCCGAGGGAACGACGAGGTTATATCGGACTTCGACTGACTAAAACCCCACGGTACTCGACCTCAACACTTCAGCGGCGAGGCTTGGTCGCTAAAAAGTTTCGCAACGCCCCGCCGCCAGTGCTTCCCCGTATTGGGACCCCTCCAACCGACCCCCCAATGAAGGAGGGCGGCCACGGAAGCACCTGGAGCACACAGCAGGTACTTACGCCGTCGCAGTGACAGCCTTGCATTGGACCCTACTAGGTCCGCAACCACGATCCACCTGAAAGGTTGATCCGCTGCTGCACAGGGGGGGGGGGGGGGGGCTTAGCTTCCCGGTGGTTCCACCTGCCACCAGTACCGAGCCCCCCCGCCACGACAAGGTGAAGGCTCATGTGGGAGAAATAAATAAATACCTGGGACAAGTTACACCAAGGCCATCTGACCCCGAACTAAGCAAAGCTTTTACTATGGGTGCCAGAGACTGTAAAACATTTTTAGATTTTCATTCCTAAATACATACTTAAATAGAAAATAACACCCAGACACACAACAAACACAAATGTTCGTCACATACATGTTTCAGGCAGGTTCGCTACCACTGCACCAACAGGCCGTATTGCCCTAAAAGAGGACTAAGAGTGAATTTAATCTCTCATTTGTCACGATCATTGTGGCTCTTCTGAATATTTTATAAAATTGAGTCACAGCGGCGACTTATACCTATTAAAATTGTTTAATTTGTTTTAATTAGTTAATATTCAGAATATCCCCAACACAAACCCAAAAACAAAAGCCAAGCGCCATAAAAACCTCAGAAACCTATTTCCTAAGCTCTACGTAACAGTTATCTCCGTTGCTACAATAACTGTGCTTGGAATAAATCCAAGGCCCCTTTGCATTTGATAGCTGAAATGGCGACCCCATTTGACCCCTGGTTCAGTTGGGCTTTTGCCAGAGCGATCATAGTCATGCCAATTAAAAAAGGTTTGCGTGCAATAGTGCGGTTCTATCGGTGTTTCTGGGTCACCCATTGCACGTTGCATTACGCAAGGGCCTAAGGGCTTGCGTCAAGCGTTTCACTAGCTGTCTCTTTTGTTTGCTGAGTTCTGTGTTGTTGTAGAAACTTGGTAACTTTTCCCAAAAGTTTCCTTGGGTGACGTACTTGCGGCTGGGAAAATTTATTTCGGGCAAATTAATTATTATTTTCTTTTGCAGTATAATTTGATGAAGCGATGATTAAAGGACATATTGTGACTCAATTTTATGAACACAAACCGTCCACCTAGATAACCACAATCTTCAATTTTAATGTCACCCATTTATACTTGTGTAAATGATATTAATACCCACTTCTTGAATTAAGAGGCCCAAGAAGACAGTGGGCAGCTTATCTGGCAAATAAAACAAACCCCATGGATATCCACAATACTTCTCAAATACTTTCCAAATCTATCCCTAATGTTATCCTGTTATCCTGTTGTGTGCTATGTTTCCCTTTCTTCATAGTAGTTACTTTTCAAGGTTCATACAAAAGAAAACAACAATTTGTTCATTATTCAACAATAGCGTTTTTTGTTTCTCTGAAGCCTCACTTCTATCAGCTTTGCGATTTACCCCCATACCCCACTTTTAACAGCATTGCAACAGCTATACTTAATTATAACTCGAAAGATCTTTTTTTTTGACGACACGATTGGCGTAGTGCGCTGTAGCACGGTTTCGCGCCTTGAATTCCGTAGTGTCCCGGGTTCGATCCCCGGTCAGGTCAATTCAGGAAACGATCTTTTCTAAATTGGCTTGGGTCTGGGTGAGCTGGGAGACGTCCCTGGCTTAATTCCTTGTCTGGTACCTCGTAACACAGGGATATCTATACCTACTTCGAGACCATGACAAGAGGTGTGTTGTCTGGCGCATATATATATATTTTTTTATATATCTGTCATCTGTCATCACAAAAATGGTCTACTTAAATAAAGTTACTTGAATAAACTTTATTGAATTCTGATACTCAGAAACTTCATATTGGTGTCAATGAACGTAGTGGTTAGCCCAAAAATCTAACATTGTATCCGTTTCAGTGAAGACACACCCTAATCCTTCATCTGGATTGATCTCCGCCCCGGAAGTTCGGTTGAGTACAGTACTCGTAAATTTTAACTAGCAAGTTCTGGGGCCGTAGATAAAGCAATAAGGTCAATTTTTATGGACCCTTCTTGCGAAATACAATGCTGAATGTAGAGGTCGTATATTAAAAAACGATGGGTAAACCACAGATACGAGATAAAGAGCGTACTGGTCTGGTACTGGGAAAAACCTAATATCACGAGATTAGTTATGGCCCTTCGAAATATATGGTAAAAAATTGATAATTTATGAAATGAAAAAAAAAGTATTTACGATCAATAATGTGCCACTGTTACTATTAGACGATGATCATTGGAATGAAGTCATCAACACTTTTAATAGAAAACAAACGAAACACACTGGCGTCAGTTAGTGAAAGGTTTTGGATTCGAATCCTGCATGATTCCTTGAAAACATACATACATACATACCATCACGAGTTCACGACTATATTCCAATTCAAGGCAAGTGACTGTTGCCGTCATGGTGAACGAAACCTTTGACGCCTACTTTTCACCAATTATTAGCATCCCACGAGGTAGTGAGCCTTCTGCCATTATCCGGGTTGATTTGGTTTTTTATCGAGGTTTTCCATCACCGGAGAGTTAGTTGTAAACTACACAATAAACACAAAGATACCATTAGTGTTGGCCAGATTTGAACTCGGGACCAGGCGATCGATGATCCGCTATGGGGTGCTTAACCACTAGGCCACAACGCTCACTTTCCTTAAATAAATGGTCTATTTATTTATAAGCACAGCCAAATCAAACATATTTATACAGTTACAAAAAATCTTATTCTAGGTGGTATAGTCCGACACTTATAACAATTTCGGCGTGCATAATATTTGTAACATATAGTGTATCTATTATGTATTTTGTTATTGTAAGTAGATATTATGTTTATGTATGTGTATGTGGTCTATTTCTAATATTTCAATCAACTGAAACACACAAACCTGACCTTGGGACCCCGTGAACTATGAATGGCGGGCCGAACACTACTAACACTCGGCTAACAAGATGTAACCATTACCATGTAAGGCCAAGGCCCCCGAAACTAAATTAAAAAGCGCACACTTCCTTAGGACCTATGTTTATCTCTAGTCAAGCAAAGTATCAGCGATATAACCTGGGAATTTCACCAGCGCAGAGTTATGAGATTAAGCCAATAGGTACTCATCAAATATAGCGATGACTTAATAATTACCCAGCTGTGGTGTTCCACTGTAGTATAAGAACAGTATAAGATGATTATTGTAGCTGATTATTTTTAAGACTAAAATCCAGCTTTAAAGGATTCGGTCCTTGCTTAATTCTCGTAAATTGCAACTTCTTCAAGCAGTTGCGAACTCGGGCGAAGTCGCGGGCAGAAATACGAACTATTTTTATGTTGAAGATAAAATAGGGAGGTGAAGTTTCTTAAGACCATCAGAGAATGGATGTGTGACCATTTCTGAAGATAAAATTCAACACTAACTAGGTTTTAGTATCTCAACGATAATTGCTTACTTCAAGAGCTTTTAACTTGGAACTAAGCAGAGCTTGTTCCTGAAAAGCAAATACTGTTTTATATACTATTTATTTAAAATCACACAAATTTATGAATGCAATTTTCTATTTTGTTTCGGTTTTTTGCCAGTCGAAGACCATAATAAACGAATGTTTTGTCCTTATGGTCGAACTCAAGACCGACCCAACGCACCAATATGGCAGTCGTTTGGGTTTGCGATGAAAGCATTGCGTAACTTTAATAAAGTTCAAACTCATCAAAAAATGGATTGTTTTATATGATTATTTAAATTTAAAAATCGTTATTTTTAGTTCCTGTTTGTAATTAAATATTTTACTCACTTCCGGGTTTCCGATTAAGCTACATTTTTTACATGCATAGTTAATCTGATGACAACGTCATATTAATTCAAACGTTAACATCAAATCCGTTTGCAACACTATACCCTATTTATTTTAATAGTTTTGAAAATAGATTCGCAGCTGTTATTATCCTTTTTTAGCTACCCTTATAATTTCAGCAAAACAATCCCCCTCAAAGATAGGGGCCGGTCTCAATACTCGTAAATCGCAACTCGTTGGGAACTTGTGCGACGGATACGGGCGGAAATAGGTTCCGTTTTATGTGCAACATAAAATACGGAAGTCTGTAAGAACGGATCGAGGTGTAATTTTTTGGCTTTTAGAGATTTTTTTTACGCAATAGTGTTTTTTTATTGAGACGACTGTTTTGGTTCTTTTAGTCGGGTTTGGTACAGTCAACAGCAGATGTAAGTGATAATACAACGTGCTAAAATTTATCATCATCATCATCATCATCCGTGAGGTCTATCCCGGTTCTGAACTCACACTGGTGTGTGGGGTCCACCTTTCTTGTTTTCTTGGCCCACTTCGCGCGGTCTTGTGCATCCTCAGTGGTGAGTTTGTTGGCACGCATGTCACCCTTAACGACGTCGAGCCACCGCTTCTTGGGTCGACCTCTTCTACCGGCACCTGGCGGGGGCAGCATGGTCAGACATTTGTTGCCCACGTAGTTTGCCGTTCTCCGTGAGACATGACCATACCGACGAAGGCGGCCCTCCTGCAGCTTGTCTGCGATGTCACGAACACGAAGGTTGCCGCGGATGTGGGTGTTCCGCACACGATCTTTGAGTGAGACTCCACACATCCACCGGAGCATCTTGATTTCCGTGACGCGCAGCTCCTGCTTGTGTCGCTCTAGTAACGGCCATGTTTCACTGCCATATGAAAGGACAGGCCTAATGATGGTTTTTTAGACTTGCTCCTTCAGCTTGATCGGCATTTTGGGGTCACAAATGACACCAGTCACCTCACGCCATTTGGCCCAAGCCGCGGAAATTCGGGCTCTGACGTCGCGGTCGATGTCCCCGGACGCGCTTAAAACAGATCCCAGGCATTTGACACGGTCCGTGCGCTCAACCACGTCAACGCCTATGCGGACGGACTGGGGATTTGTTGTGTTGCAGGCCATGTACTCCGACTTTGTGCTAAAATTTATGATTTTACAAAAACTATAAAGCTTATTAAACTACTAAGAATATTTATGAGACATTGCATTCATTAAAATGGATATATGCTGCTTGTGATTTTTTTTAACGTATTTTTCATTCATAAAAACCGACCGACTTGGTGTAATGGTTAAGAAGTTGGCTACTACACCAGAGGTCGCGGGTTCGATCCCCGCACAGTACAAACATTTGTGTGCATCAACATGTCTGTTTGTACTGGTCTGGGTGTCTCCTATGTATAATAAGTATGTATTTACAAAAAAAAAAAAAATAAGTATGTTTATCCGTTGTCTAGTATACCATAACACAAGCTTTAATTAGCTTACTTTGGGGCTAGATGGCGCTGTGTGGAATAATGTCCAGGGATATTTATTTATTTATAAAAACAAATTGGAAGTTTGTTCAATCATCATTTACTTTTGCTGTTGACTCAAAAATCAATCAATTTCTATAGTAATAATAAAACGGTGACCGATGTGACACTAAAAACAACAGTAGAAATTAATATATACAACTTTTGACGAGGAAAAAATCGTTTCTGGACTAACGCCTACGCCCTGGGGAATGGTTAGATAGTATACCACTTAGCCTAAGAACGTTACCCCGAAAGACCAAGCGAATTGTCCATTTACACTAGAAATATGGATGTCCACAGAAGTGAGTAATAGTGTGGATACGCTTAATCCTTATCCCCTACAAAGTAGTTGTAACGCGAATGCGCCATTTGAGGCCATTATGCCTTGAGTCTTGTTTCATTCCTACGTGACTTAGCTAAATGTCTTTACACCCAGCGGTTGCGATTCAACTTTTGACGAGGAAAAACTCGTTTATGGACTAACGCCTACGCCCTGGGGAATGGTTAGATAGTATACGACTTAGCCCTTAGACTAAACGTAACCCGGATAGACCAAGCGAATTTTTCATTTACACTATAAATATGAATGTACCCAGAAGTGAGTAATAGTGTGGATACGCTTATGGACTAACGTCTACGCCCTGGGGAATGGTTAGATAGTATACGACTTAGCCCTTAGGCTAAACGTAACCCCGACAGACCAAGTGAATTGTCCATTTACACTAGAAATATGGATGTCCCCAGAAGTGAGTAATAGTGTGGATACGCTTAATCCTTATCCCCTACAAAGTAGTTGTAACGCGAATGCGCGATTTGAGGCCATTATGCCTTGAGTCTTGTTTCATTCTTACGTGACTTAGCTAAATCTCTTTATACCCAGCGGTTGCGATTTACGCGATCGCAGAGACGCTTAGGGCTAGTGCACAAGGGAATTGTTTAGACACCAATATAAAAAAATGCATAAACTTTAAAAATTAAGCAAATTGTTTAGGTCTCCTTAAAAATATAACTATCACAGCATATAGGGACAAAAAATAATTAGCATATTACATAGCTCACCATTGATGGGCGCAGGCCTTCATTATTAGAAACAAGTCAATGTCAGTGTGAGCTACAATTCCATTGATCCTGTCGAGCACTCTATGCCAAATAACCAAAGGCCAAAGGTTATGTTAGTACTAATATAAGTGTAATCCTCTCTTTGAAATGATGTCAAGATATGAAACTGCCGTCTAAATGTTTTTACCTCCATCTTATACAAAACCACAGCTAAGTTGCACTGCTTAGGCATTGTTGCGTTCCAGCTGAAATTGATAAGAAAATGAAAGATCTCAAAGAAAAATTGTATACAAGAACCATGCCAATAAGGGGAGCTGTTGATTGTTAGGGTATTTTTCCTGCAGACTATACAAACGGTAGCATAAGCCTTGCATTACACGATGCGCGTGGCCGACTGTGTATGTAAACTGTGTAATGTGAGCCGTGTCTACCTCTAATACACACCATTTTCAAAAATGGTGTTAAATCGCACTTTACGCTACGTTATCCAGTTTGACAGAATAGCGAATACGAATTTCATAGCAGATTTAAACTTTGTTCTCCAGAATAGTACAAATAATCTTAACGAGACCATAAGACCTAAACACAGGTAAATATTTCCTTTTTTAAAATAAAAATATTTGATTTCAAGTCGCCAAGTAGCTAGTGTGTCCTCTGCCGTTACTTGGCGACACCGGCTTTGTCGGGATGAGAGACTACGCTAATGTGAATTGTGTCTCTCTCTCTCTTTCTCTCTCTGTCGCTTCTTTCCTGTGTTCATGTTATGCCTAATGAGGTTCAGAGTATGAATCATAACCCCGCGTATTTAATGCTTGTTTTTGAAAGTGTGAGAATTCAATTTGGCTTACAACATTTAACGTTGTTGCGTAACATTACTCAATAACTGACTTTGACTTTCCTGCTATCAGGAACATCATTTGCAGCCAAAAGTGGTCCACTGCTTGTGGCCTGAACCTAGGCCTTCGCCATAAGCCCTCATCATCCATTTAAGTCCTTAGGTCTTCAACTATTTTAGGTTAGTTCGATCAGTTCTTCGTGAAAAATATTCTAGACCCCATCCATTCTAATATCAAAATGCGGAATACGTTTTCATGCCTAAATGGCAACAAAACCAATTTTAGTGAATTCTGGAATGGAAATAGTTAGATTGAATTCTGCGAAATGACATTGGCTGTCTTTATCGTGAAAATAAAACTCGTGAAAAAAACCACGGAACAGAATGGACTTGAGTAAAGTCGCGATTAAAATTAGCTATATTCATGAAGAAAGCTTATTTGACGTCAATTAAAAGGAATAGCTGCAACAGCGCTCGGTGATAGGAACAGAAAAAAATGTGCTCCACGACATTTCAAGCTAATTTTTCCCTTAGTTAAGTAAAGTAAGTAAGAAGTAAAAGTAAAAAAATCATTTATTCATTTAAGCTTGTACAAAGCACTTATGACATGTCAAAAAAAGTATATAGAAATAATAATAATAAACGTAAATAAAATAGTAGAATATTAGTACATATCGTGAACATACATAATGTGAATCTACCACCGGTTCGGACGTTGCTTCTTATCGAGAAGACTCCGGCAAGAAACTCGATAGTTACTCTTTTGAACTTTGTTTGTTTTACAAAAAATAAATTCAGAGTACAGTCAATGAGAGTAGAAAAAAGAACACAATATTGAGCAGAGGAGCAGATTATTCCTACTATGACCACAAACTTTTGTCGTTCAAGTAATCCTCTACATTATAATAACCTTGTTTCATTAACTTTGCTTTAATTGCAGACTTAAACTTGTGAAGAGGTAGATCAACAAGACTTTGAGGTATTTTGTTAAAGTATTTTACAGATTGACCCAGAAATGAGTTTCCCACCTTGTGTAGCCTAAGACTGGGAGTTTTCAATTTGTTTTTATTTCTGGTATTATGTTTATGAGTATCACTGTTTTTTTTGAACAGATGCAAGTTTTTGCGCACATACATTATGTTATCTAAAATATACTGAGCATTCACAGTTAAAATATCGATCTTCTTAAATACTTCCCTAAGCGAGTCGCGTGGTCTAAGTTTGTAAATGGAGCGGATGCCTCTTTTTTGAAGTACAAATATGGTGTTCAAGTCTGCAGCTGAACCCCACAACAGTAGACCATACGTCATAACACTATGAAAGTAGCTAAAATATAATAGTCTTGCTGTTTCAATATCAGTCAAGAGTCTTATTTTTCTAACAGCACAAGCAGTGGAACTGAGTCTCCCTGCCAGGGCCGTTATATGCGGACCCCATTGTAACTTAGAATCGAAAGTTACAATTTATTCCTACTTCATTCACTCATTCATACATGTCAGAAAGGTACAGAAAGCAGGATGTGACTGCCATGCGTGTGCCATGTCAATTGTATGGGCGTGTAATGTCCCGTATATGGAACATCATTGGTTACTGTAATTTAAATATTTACCATGATGCGATGCGAGAAAACTGTATCAATTCACCACTTTATTCGTAACAGATGAATCTCATTTGATAATTGTTGTGACTAATGTTTATAACTCTCTATCTCTGATCACCCTGTAAAAATAAAATAACCTTTGTCCCAAGATCCGACTATTACACTCTACAAATAGGTACCTATTGGAATAGGCTGGGCCTCAGTCATTACGGTAAAAGCACCATTGTACCAATACTGCTTTATAAATGGCCAAAACTGCTGCAATTTCACTCTTAAGTTCAAAGGGCTAAGGCTGTTATTTTCCTTCTTTATAGTATACCTACTTCGGTATTGGGGGACCGTTACAGTTACGATGGGGCAAATATTTGCCAGCAGATGTATTAGATTTATTTTGGCGTTACAAATAACTAGATGTTGTCCGTGCAGTATAGTTTTCCTTTCAAAACTTTTCACCCGTTGTATGAATTTAAAGTGGGTAGGTAGTAAATACTCTTTTAACACGACTGCGTCAGAAGGAGGGTAATGTTTTTCGAGCGCATATAATGTATGAAGGGTGTAAAAAGACCCTTAACGAAACCGACACCTACGTATTTTGCACATCATCAGGACCATTTTATCTTTCTAGACCATACCTGAGAACTCAATAGTTACCAAGTTATTGAAGGTCAAAGTCAAAAAAAAAACCCAAAATTTTGATGAAAACAAACTCTAATCATTATTACTTAATTTTTGTCCTAAGAAACATTATCAAAATTTAACGTATTTCCTAACAAAAAATTGCTTCAAAACGTTCAACTCGCAATGTACATCGTGCGTACCCCTTGATTAAGCGTAACAGCTTATCAGTCAGTCAGCCGCGCACAAAAGCTCAGGAGCGGTCTCTTGCACGCGTTACATTGCGTAGTTCGTTTTAAGGTTTAAAATTGACACCTAAATAAAAATTCGTTTCTCATCAATAGTTTATCTTTTCTGTGACTTGATTTATTAGTCTGAGTGCGGAGACGCCGGCTTCGTTAAGAGCCTTTTTACACCCAGTATGTCCATTTCTTTGGCACGCCCTACAGCTTAAACGGCTGGACGGTTTTTGACATTTTTGATGTAGTTATTTCAGTATTTGATTAAATGAGTATCTTACAAAATAAAGCATGGTAAATTTTACATTGCTCAGTCGAATTTTGTGTCAGTAGTGTGATAGGTACTTTCAAATGTCATTTGAAAGTGGATCTGATCTTGAGTTTATGATCATCTTTTAAAGACGTGGGATAGCAAATCTCTCAGAAATTGATAATGTGAAGCCAGTGAAAATCATATTTAAAAAAAACTCTTTACTTTGAGCCTTCTGGGTTCTTTTGGCCTACCGATTTCACGCCGAACACTCTAGCCACTAGGACACGAATGCACTATAGTTATTAATAATGAAGAATAAATTAAGATTTTCAAAAATAGAACGCCCTGTTAAGGAACAGGTTTACAATAAACTTTTTCATAATATTTTCACGTGTCCATCAAAACGTTACATAAAGGCGGGAAACCCGCTTATTAACGGACGGAGCATGCGCCACTTCAACATCATGCTATATTATTATTAGCGATTGGGCGATAAGGCAGTTCTGGGGACCAGGCGTTGTAAGAGCGCGATTGCGTGAGCGCCCGACGGAACGACACGAAGGTTGAGATTTAATCGACGATCTTGGGGCAGTTTTTAATTTTATTGAATGCTTTTAGGTTATAAGCCCTCGTGGATGAGTGGTAACAGAGCTTGGCCTTAATCAGGAGGTTCTACGTTAAAATTCCAGGTCAGGCAATGAGTGTTTTCGGATTTTCCGGAACATAACTCGGGTTTGTGGTCACCTAGCGGCTTGGCAAGCGTGGTTATAATGACAATAGCCAACGGGCTAGTTGACTATCGAGTCAATTAATATAAAGTTAAAACAGAATGAGATTACTGAAATAAGAAGATATAATTAGCATTTGTTAAATGGATGTGGGGCTACAATGACGAAGGTTATTATTTTAAAGTCCACTTCTACGACTATTTGAATAAGATCCATATTAAAACACTTTTCCCTACTTTATCATAAAAATGAACTTTACAAACGGCATAGCATTAAGTTCATTTTATAAAATAACTTCTCCAACATCTTCTGCTTCTGATTTGAGAATAAAATGAGCACAAAATAGACTTATAAGCAGAAATAAATAATGTTTAACTTTTAAACTCTCGAATAGTAAAAGAATCTCATCGCTGAAAGTTTTCCAAATCATACCAACAGTTTTTATAGCGCTTATTCTTTCATATTTGCCCCGCTTTTCTGTTCGGAATAGGGATCCCATGTATGGTCGAGATTTTCAGGATAACGATTTAGACAGGGCGAAAACGTCGACTGGGCACTTTTGTGTTTTGTATCGGATACAAGCTACCGATGAATATTTGATTTCTATAGAATTAATTTGAAATCATCCACCCCCTGTGCATACGTAAATTGTGTCCGATCACCGCTACAGGACACAGCAACTATGGTTCCCTGTGATGGTGTGCCGTGTAGGCAGCAAAAAGTGTCTACGTTTGCGCAGCGTCTTAGGCTTATGAGTAGTGTGAATGAAGTGATTGTGGAAATTCGAGTGATGACGAAACAATTTTTTTTTTTTTACTTAATTTATCAAGGCTTGACCATTATCTAATTATTAAACAAGTTTGTGATGTCTTTGTACCTAACCTGATAAAACACCAAAACGTCAAACAAGGACGATGTACTTTCTAAATGTTGTATTACGAGTACTATGCCTTTTTCACGAATTAGATAACATAATTTACGCGCTATAATACGTTTAGTATTTTTACCAAAGTATGTTATTAAAAACTATCTACTGATACCATAGAACTGAATTCATATTTTTTCTTGATATGAAGTGAACTTGTTTAATCATATAAGGCTTATTGAAGTAGGGATAATTTAAATGGGATTAGTTGGCACCTTTCAGGACAAATCCTACAGTTTTATTACAATGCATGGCCACTTTAGTCTAGATTTCTTGCCGAGTCTTGTAGAAGATATTTTCTCAGTTTTTCAGACATTACCTGTTTCAACTTGAGAGTAGTCTTACTTCTAACGTAATAAAATGGATATAGTTGTATCTCGAGCGTTTTAGGTTTTAAATAGTTAATGTTTTTTGCTGCCTTGGACCTAAAAAGTAAATATTACGAGTATGTGTCTTTAAGTTTGTTTGTTTCGAAAGGCAATACCACGAGCACCGCTCACATGTCTATCTGTCGCTTTCATTTTTACTGACATGTGACAGGAGAGCATCAATTTTAAGTATAATTAACTTTGATTGTCGTTTGTGGATTCGGGCGTAAGTATATTAGCCAGTTTGGGAAAAATCTAACTATAGATCGCGTGCGGAACACCCACATCCGCGGCAGCCTTCGTGTTCGTGACATCGCAGACAAGCTGCAGGAGTGCCGCCTTCGTTGGTATGGTCAGGTCTCACGGAGATCGGCAAACTACGTGGGCAACAAATGTCTGGCCATGCCGCCCCCGCCAGGTACCGGTAGAAGAGGTCGACCCAAGAAGCGATGGCTCGACGTCTTCAAGGGTGACATTCGTGCCAATAAACTCACCACTGAGGATGCACAAGACCGCGCGAAGTAGGCCAAGAAAATAAGAAAGACGGACCCTACACAACAGTGTGGGTTCACAACCGGGATAGACCGCACGGATGATGATGATGATGCGAAAAATCGAACTATGTTAAGATTTGCTTGACCAATAAACTAACCTGAGTACATTCCCTACCTACTACATTCTACAAGCATCAGTTTCTTTTTAAAATTGAATCCTTCCAATAAAATTGAAGGTCGTAAGTTTTAAGTACTAAAGGATGATACTGTTGACCATACATTACAAAATTTCGGTTGGAATGGTCACCGATTTCATTACACCACCAATAAAATCAGTATCTGATTTATCTTTTTACCTAATCTGCCACCACCTCTTAGTAAAAGGCTAGATAAAGGTTTATTTAAACTAAATGCATGATTTAACCCTTTGTTCCAAAAGCGTTTGCGTTTGCCCACTTCGTAAATTGTGTTAAAATAATCAAACAAACTTTACCATCCAAATTTTCTAGACCAAAAACACAAGAATTCGACAAATAACAACTTCAGTTGAACTCTGGAAATTATTAAAATATGCAAACAGCGTCAGAGGGCTTCGTAGAGAATCTTAGTAATTACAAATAATACGATTGTCGCCGTTTCTTTCTGTGACACTCTTTTGAGAGTTTGTTCGACTAAGTTGTAATTTAAATATGCTAATGTTTGAATATTATTTTGGGGCTTTGAAAGATTGAAGAAAGTCTAGTTTATTGGATGAAGTACTTGAGATAAATAAAATACTTTACCATGATATTAAAGCAAATCTTCATTGCAAATCATCGAAATATTTATACTGATTAAAATATTTATATTTTAATCATTTAACTAATCATTCATAAACTGACCATATATATCGCGGTGTTACGAAAAGGCTTTGGGTATATATAGGATTAATAGCATTTTCCGATATAAATTTATAATTTTGTTAGAAAAATGCAAATTTCGGCCTTGGGTGTCGAGTGAACGGACCCACGTCTTCCGCTTACCGGGCGGCTGCTCTAACCACTGAGCAACCGAAATCATTACGGCCGCTAGTGGAATTTATTAAAACAATTTGGTTGTAGAGTGTGAACGTATCGTCACACTCTACAACGTTTGTTATGGAAGTGTTCGTTTTTGTTATGGAAGTATTTGTCTCTTTGTACGTTCCAATATGTAATAACTACTGAGTTCCGAGTTCGAATTGCAGTGAGAGATGCGAATGACTTCACCATCGCGTTTTACGAGCAAAAAACGCGAATTATGTGGCATTGCATCGAGTCAGAGCGCCACCAAGCGGCCTTAATGTTGCCCGAATTTGGCGCTGGGTGGCGGTGACTCGATTACATTTGCGTACTTCTCATTCGCATCTCTCACTGCAACTCGCACTCTGGATATCTGTATAGCTTTCAATAAAACATTGCACAAATAAACTTACGTACGAATTAAAATGTAGGGTACATCAGATTGACCTCTCACTCCCGGCCGTAGTTCAGGCCATGTTGGGGAGGGAGAAGGCTTGGATGGCAATGGTCTCCTTCTGCGAGGCGGTGATGCCGCAGAAGGAGATCGCGAAGAGTTCCGAGAGGATGATCCTCTGGCGGCCCCTCTCCGACGCAGACGGCGGGGAGCACGAAGACGGCGGTTCGCCCATTCTTCTCCTGCTCGCTAAAAACAGCAACATATCCCGGCTAACACCCCAGGCTTTCACCTCATTGCACTGTGCTCCCGTCTGGGGGTGTCCCAGTATATCGGGATGCCGTGAGGAGGCCCGGCATGAAGGCTGGGCCGACCGCTGGAGCGACATGGAAATCCGTAAGGCTCCATGTCGCCCTATTCCAAAGCGGGTGGTATACCCGGGTGCGTTTTACTGGGTATGCCGGCGAAGAGTCCCAAACTCACCTCTGCCTTTCCACGGGCAGTGGGATAGTGCGCAATGCATTTTACATACCCGGTTAAAAGAAAGGGTACATCAGATTCACACGCAGAGTGTAAAGTTTTAAAAGCTGAGTTCAAACGAACGAAGTGATGTACAAACCTCGAGGCGTCGAGTTCTACTTTTGAAGCTTCGAGGCGGATTGGCCGGACCTAGTGAGCTCGGTAGGCTCGTAGAAGAGACTCGAGCCCAGCCGAGACGCGAGCTCCCTGAGCCGCGCCCCGAGGCTACAAAAGAGTTCGAGCCTTCAAAAGAGCTTGAACCAATCAAAAGAGCTCCAGCCTTAAAAAGAACTTGAGTCTTAAAAGAGCTCGAATCTTCTTAAACCTTTTCACTATAATGTTTTTCATAATGATTAAAATGTCTTTTTCTCATAATTAAAGTTATATTTTTCAAAATACCCTCCTGGTTACATAAATTAGTTATACCTTTCCCACAAATACATATTTTATTGCCTGCTTTGAAAAGGAGGACTCCAAACGGTAACTAACTTGAGCGCGACTCGCCACGGAAAAACGTATCGAGCGCTAAAAAAGACTCGAGCCCTGAAAAAGCCTCGTGATCGATCGAGCTCTCAAGAAGGCTCGAGTTCTGAAAAGACTCCCGAGTCGTCGAGCTTCATACAAACGAGGCGAGCCCTGTAAACGACACTGAGCTCTAGACAGAGGGACTCGGAAGCCTCGAGCCATGTACATCACTAGAAAGAAGTCACTAGTGAGAGCTAGTAATTAATTAATTATTCCAATTAATTATCTACTTGGTAGCAGAGTGTTAAAAGCGCTCGGTTTGATAATAAACACCAGTACGTCTACCACGAGTTGCCACTTTAAAGTCACGTTATCGTTCGCGTAAAAAAATTGTATTGAGATTTTATATGACATGACATAACAATGTCAAATCACAATACGTAAATTTAAAGTGGCAACTCGTGGTAGACGTACAGTATGTCTACCATGAGTTTCTGTCACGTAAACTAGGATAGTTAACTACAGCAACTTAAAAACTATTCACTGAACCGAAAACGTCATATAAAAACTCTATTATAGACGTTACTGACTATCGTCGGCCGTATAATCATGGTACGGGTACAGTACGTCGACCATGAGTTTACTACAGTGACAACTGCTAATGTCCGCGTTGACGTTATTGTATGGATCCCCTAGTGATTAGAAATGGAACCAAAAATGACATACACATTTGGCATACACACTCAGTAGTTTACGTGACGGAAACTCATGGTGGATATACGGACCGGGCAAAGCGTGTTGTGTTTTATTTTAAAACTAGCTTTTTGCCCGCGGCTTCGCCCGCGTTATCGTTATATATGTTGAGCAAATTACATTAAATCTTTATAATTTGCAGCCTTTGTGTTATTCTGATGTATAAGCTGTATTACTGTAAAGTTTCATCTAAATACTCGTACGTTCAGTAGTTTTTGCGTGAAAGAGTAACGAACATACACACATACATCCTCACAAACGTTCGGATTTATAGTATTAGTAATATAGTGAGATGTATGTAATTATCTTATATTATGCTATGAGCGTTGTGGCCTAGGGGTTAGGCACACCAGCTTAGAATCCATGTGGTCCTGAGTTTTCGAAAGTCCGAAATTTATGTTTCTAGATCGAGTTGTTTTCAGAGAAAATGTTTATATTCAAAATTGTAAAATAAGATATAGTACACGTTTGATCTAGTGACTTATTTTGATAAAAACACCACAAATTTAACATTTCACTCGAAAAAAAAACGAGAAGTAACGTCGATCTTGAAACTATTTTCAGTTGTCTGACTTGGGGGAACGCAATTTTTATAAAAATTTAACATTTTTTTATTTACTAAACGGGTTTGACAGGGATATTATTTGATATATTTATAACATGGCCCTTTTTTATATAAAATACTAATTTAATATTATAAAGAGGAAAGACTTGACTGATCGTTTGTTTTTTTGTTTGTTTGTATTGAAAAGACTCCAAAACTACAGGATTGATTTTTAAAATTCTTTCACAAATATGAAGCTACATTATCAGGGAGTGACAAGGCTATAATTTTCTTCAACTAAGGCTTTATTTTGACGGGAAAGACAGTCTTCGCGGGCCAAGTCGCTGACGGCCAGCTAGTAAAATATAAACGTGAAAAACGGGTCACGCGCACCGCGCCAGTGCACGAAGTAGGTACTATTACCTATTCTGTGCCAGTGCCGCCAGTTTCCAGTTCTTTCCAGCCGGACGGAAAAGGGGCCCTTAAACTTGTGACCAACTCCACGGGGGTGGTAAACACCGATAAAGAACCCCAGCGACCCGGATAACGGCGGAAGGCTCACCACCGACCATGTTGGGTTTACATGCTTGGTGTACTTGGCTTTTGAGTGTTCCGTTCACCATGACGCACTCAACTTACCTCTGACTTCCCCGTTTGGAATATAAACGTGATCGTATGTATCTTATCTTATCTAAATGTTTAGCGAAACGCTCACGTAACTTATAGTTTATTATGATGTAATTACAAAGTTCTAATTTGAATATATGCTAATAATGTACGGATTGTTATTGTTATGTACCTTTGAAGAGTTTCGTAGACTGGCGTCTTAACAAAAGGGTTATTTAGCATATCAAGTCGAGATGATTACTGAAACAGTTTATGTTAGTTTAAGTTTAACTGGAAATTAGCAAGGCAGAAATTCATGCCTTAAGGTGTGTTTACACCAAACGAGTGAATGCTCATTCTATTCTCTTTGTGTAAACAGAGACAGAGCATTCTTTCGTTGTTCTATATATGTTCGCGGAGACACTAGAGCACGAGCTAGATTGCTCGTTCTTGATGCATCGTACTTTTTCGTTAGATTTCGTTTGGTGTAAACGAATAATCATTGACACTAAAAGATCACGTAGAAACATTCTTGCCCTAGCTCTAGCTCTAAGTTCGTTGGGTCTGAATGCACTATGATGTACACTTTATTGTCAGGTGGTTTTTACTAATAAAGTATAGTAGTATGGGCTATAGTAACCGCTCATGTATTTATACAAAAAAGATGGCCAGCCCATGATATGCTTTGGCTGGCAATTTTTAAGCGTCAAGTCAATTTGAATCAAAAGTTAACTTAAAGTCAGCCTTATAGTTTCAAAAGATCACGTGATAAGGAAACTCAAACTCACAACGAAATCTGTTTGAAAATCTGTGATAAAAAAAACAACGTCATAATCCTTCTCAAACCGATAATAAATACATTTAACCACTCCACAGTCCTTTTATTTCATTCGTCTTCGATCTAACTTTTTTAAAACGAATCCTCGGTGCCCATTTATCTCGCCGGTAGCAGGATCGATACCCGGTTAGGGCAGCCGGGCACGTGGCGACTGAAGTTGGAATTGGGAGAGCGATTTAATGCAAACTGTAGTGAGAAATGAGACGTGCAGTTTGCAAGAAAACATTTTTAAAGAAAAGTTTAAGTACTTATTTCAGTGTAAGTTTTTATTTTCTGGATATTTGAACACAGCCAAAAACCTGGCCAAGGTTTTTAATTTTTGAAGGTTCAAATCCCGTGATAATTAATTTATATTAAAAAGGAAAACATAGGGACATGTCAATAGTAGCAACAGATATTTCCGAGCAATATCTAGGGAGGAAACAGGGGACTACGTTCGTATGAAAAAATGGCGTTTCTGTATCCTCATAAAGACAGAAAAGAAAACATTCTGACATCACTCTGACTGACTCGCGTTCTATGTGGTATTATTCAAAGCCAATAACTCAAAAATATCTAAAAAAATGTTGCCTAGTCGCACGTGAACCTACGGCTGGTCTCATTAGCATGCTCGCCGGCACAGGCAAGAACGGCAGATATTTTGCGGATACCTTGATTTATTGCTTCCTAACACCTTGCCTAATGGAGAAGAATCTGCGGCAGACATCCGAGGTCATTATGTGCAGGGGAGGAGCACTTTTTCTTCGCGCTTGAGGTATATTTTGTGGCGGTTTTTTATTTCTGAAATAAAGAGCTTTTGACTTGAAAATTTGTTCAGTAACCTGACAATGCATGGTCTTCTGGCTTTTCTTCTTAAAGAGCGCCATCTTTTGTTTTATTCTACAAACAATGTTACGCTATTGTGTTTTTTGTAACTTCACAGGCGATAGGTTAGGCGGCTCGCTCGGTGGACTGACGACCTGCATGGCTACCTTGAATTTCCGTCACGTCAACGGCGATCGTTGCGTTCAGAAATGTTCATGCCATTTTAAGCCACTAGGGACGCTGTTCCGAAATTCCATACCAAAACTTCAACGTGGTTTACGCGGACGCTAACGTCTGTCATTGGTGTGATGGTAGACATACTGATGGTTAAAAGAAGTGGAGTGAGAAGGCCTATGTCCAGCCTTGGGCAAATGCCATATGTTATCTGTGGGTAACTTTTATTCCAAAATGGCTAAAACTAAGTAACATACATTTCCATCGACCAATATTATCTGTACCTAGTATACTATAAGGAGGTATAAAAGAAATGACCCAAGCTAAGCGCTAATCCCTACTAACTGTTACTCTTGACAGTCACATTATACTCACTTTTTAAATGATCTGCAGACAACTACAAGCCCGGTTGAAATGTTTATTTGTAAAATTAAATAACTAGCTTTAATAAAGTAACTACTGTCCCACTGCCAGGCTAATGCCCTGTGCACATTATTCCAGTCCGGCATTCCAGTCCAGCGCTCAATCAATTTTGACATTCCAGTGACGGTTCACATTATTTCAGTGGTATTCCAGCGCTGGACTGGAATGCTGCTGCTGGAATAATGTGGACCGGGCTTAAAGCTAATTGAAATATAGGTATGGTATAATTGTATGGTCTTTTAAACTTAGGTGAGCAAATCTCTTTTGAAAAGTGTAACATAAATATAAAAAAACTATATCTACCATTTGATAACCTACACAATTTATTGAAACTTTTGTTAAGAAGCGATATAATATAGCTGCCCGGCAAATCTTTTGCAGAACGCAAACAAATAATAAAATTGCTTTTTTGGTGCTCTCAAAATATATTGTTTTAACGATGTTTCTATTTTTGAGAAGTGTTTCGATAGCACCTCAACAAAAAAATAAAACAAATATGTACCCTATTTCTGTAAGAAATTCTGAAATCTGCAATTTTATCATTGAAGCTATGCTTTCCCAAGATTGTCAATATTTGATCGACTTCGTTTGGAGATAACTATTAAATTAAATGATTTTTGGCAAATACAAAATTGCACGAGTAGGTCAATGGCTTTAAACAAGTCGACGTTTCGAAAACACGATATAGCATAATTTCACCGATAAAAAAAACCACAAAGAACTACGTCGACGATTTATTGTTTTACTCTCAAATATTTATTATTAACATTTTGCACTTAAAAAAGTATAAATAGATAGGTCTTTTTATATTCTAGGTCGACAAATTTTACAACTTTTTAATTTGTCTAATGACTTTTCATAAAAAAATAACTACACGAAAACAGAAGGAAGCCGCGGCGTTATTCTGTTCGCGCAGAATTAATCAATGACCCACCGAATGCTCTATCTTGGAAGTGTTTGCCTACAATGGTTTTTATTTCAAGAACTGTTATTACTCGCCGTAAAAATCAACAATACAACTATTACGTGTCTACAACGAGTTGCCACTTTAAATTTACGTTATCGTTCGCGTAAAAAAATGTATTGGGATTTGACATGACATGACAATGTCAATACAATTTTTTAAGGCCGTTTTCCAAATTGTGGATGTGTTATAAAGTGTGGGATATTTTATAAAGTGCTAGCGAGTTCTCGGTGAGTTTCTCTGGTAGTATTTTATTTTCTCTCGCTCTTTGTACCTACGTGTTATTTATTGAAAGTCATGAATACAAAGCAGAGTCGAGTTGTACTTTTTACCTCTTCTTTCCTCCTCTTTTATTGTTTGTTTGTTTATGTTTAGCTCGGCTAAGACGCGTATTTGTTCTGCTGACATAATGACTGTGTCGCTCACTGAATTGTTCTTTCATCGAGTGAAAGTAAGGTTCACTAAAAAAGAAGGTTTGGTGAAGGGATGAGCAGGATAGTTGCTTAGGATAAGCAGGATAGTTGCTTAGAATTGTACAACGTAAAACTCCCTCACTTGGCATTCGCCTGTAATGTACGGTACAGAGGCGAGCATCACATCAGTGAGGGAGGAGAACCGAGCATTACAGTGCGCAACTTGATGATACAATGTGTAATATTTTAATACAACTTCAGGGAGGCAGTATTGTAATGTAATACTCAAAATCGAATATGAAACATTACATTACAAGCGAATGCTCCAAGTGAGGGAGCATCTTAATGTATCTGATATAGTATAATGCGAGCACGTTAGAGCTCGCTGTGAGTGTGAGACCTGAGTGCCTAGTGCGTGTTGCAGTGAGAGATGCGAATGACGTCACCATCGCGTTTTGCGAGCACGGAAACGTCAAATAGTACCTATGGCATCGAGTCAGCGCCACTTAGTGCTCAATTCAGGCAATATCGAGACCGCTAGGAAATTGATTATTTGAACTGTTTTAGATTCTAGTCACTCACACCATGTTATTTCAATTTAATTTTTGGATCACTTAAAATATCTTATGGCTAAGCGGTTTAGGTTCGTGGCATGATCTGGGTGGGAAAGACGATGGCGTCAAGGTGATCGACCTGAAAAGGTGAAAACAGGTCGCCGGCAGATGGCTAGCCTAGAAACCTATGAAGCCTTATGCTCAGCCGTATGTATTATGCTTGTAGTTATTCTTAATTCAAACTCAAACTCAAACTCAAATAACTTTATTCAAATAGACTGTATCAGTACTTTCAAATCGTCAAATTTACAGCAAAATATACTAAATAATAGACATAAATACCATAATAATATGGATATGTAAATAAACAGTATACAGACATAATGCGACTCTACCACCGCGTCGGAGTTGTTTCTTACTGAGAAGACCCGGCGAGAAACTCAGCAGTTACTCTTTTAAACTTGTTTTGGGTTTACAACAGGCGTTAGTAAAGTACAAGCAGTGTGTCATTTTGATACAAATAAACCTAAAAGAATATAAAACAAAGAGAAAAAACCAACCATAAAAGAATATAAAAGAATTCATTCAAACAATTCAAAAACAAAAATTGTTAGTCAGTACATACATACTAGGTACCTATTAACTCTTACAATAAAACATCTGTTACAATAGAGCTATTTAATCCCGCATCGAGCAGAGCGCTTATACCCAGGCATTTTTATCTATAAGGTAGTCTTTTGTAGTATAATAGCCCTTTCTTAATAAAGCCGTTTTGATGTGATTTTTGAATCTATGTAAAGGTAACTCACAAATTGTTTTTGGAATTTTGTTGTAATAATGTATACCTTGCCCCATAAAGGATCCTAAAACTTTTTGTAACCTAAAGAGTGGAAGTGCAATTTTATCCTTATTCCTAGTATTTCTGCAATGTATGTCACTGTGTTTAGCATAGAGACCAATATTTTTTCTCACCAAAACAATGCAGTTGTAAATGTATTGTGACGCTACAGTGAGGATACCAATTTCCTTAAAAATCTCCCTAAGTGAAGCCCGTGCACGAAGCTTATAGATGGATCTGATAGCTCGCTTCTGGAGGATAAAGATGGTTTGTATATCCGCCGCTTGACCCCAAAGTACAATGCCGTAAGACATTACACTATGGAAATAACTAAAATAAACTGAACGAGCAGTATCAACATCTGTTAATAACCTAATTTTTCTCACTGCAAATGCAGCCGAACTAAGTCTGCCTGAGAGAGCTGTTATATGAGGGTTCCATTGCAGTTTTGAATCTAGTGTGATTCCAAGAAAAACAGTTGTATCTACAAGCTTCATAGTATTACCATCAATTTTTAGACTAATGGGGTTATCTTTAACATTAGGCAACTTAAAATTAATACATTTAGTCTTTTTTGCATTAAGCTGTAGATTATTTACTGTGAACCATTGTAAAACCTTTGAAAGTGCGTCATTAACATCATCAAAAAGGTTTTTATTTCTGTCAGTTTTAAAAACTAAAGATGTATCGTCTGCAAACAATACAACATCACAAATATCTTTTAAGTAAAAAGGTAAATCATTTATATATATCAGAAATAGTAATGGACCTAGAATGGATCCTTGAGGGACCCCCATTTTAACTTGTGATCCTGTAGAGAGTACACTGTTAACATCAACTTTTTGAGTTCTTAAACTAAGGTACGAAATTACTAAATCTAAAGCATTATCCCTAACCCCGTAAAAATCAAGCTTGCGTATAAGTGTATCGTGATCAACGCAATCAAAGGCCTTGGACAAGTCACAGAAGACGCCAAGAGCGTTCTGTGAATTCTCCCAAGCCCTAAAGATGTGTTTTAGAAGTGCGATGCCAGCATCAGTAGTAGAACGGCCTCTCGTGAATCCATATTGTTCACTGTGTAAGAGATTGTTCTCATAAAAATGGCTTAATAGTTGTTCTTGAATGATTTTTTCAAAGATCTTACTGAGAGCTGGTAGGATTGAAACAGGCCTAAAGTTACCTGGGTCTTGTTTGTTGCCTGATTTAAAAAGTGGTACAACCCTACTGTGTTTCATTAAGTTTGGAAAAACACCTTCATCAACACAATCATTGAATATTACGGCTAAATAAGGGGCAATCACGTCAATTATGTGGCTAACAGTTTCGACTGATATACCCCAAAGATCAGCGGTTAAGCGGCAATTAAGAAAACATACCGAAAAATCTTGACTAAATTGATGGCTGTACGATGTCATATGACCGAATAATATTAGAAATATCTTTTATAAAGCATCTGGAACCTTATTCGTTAAAACCCAACAAAAAAATTACAATTCCTTAAGTTGCTAGAAGTTTTTCTAATAAATTCTGATAATGTACATGTTTATTTCTCCCTTCACATCTGGCAAATATAAAGCGTAGAAATGCAGGAGAATTTATTTTTTTATCGTAATCCCGTTAGATTTAAGAAATAGTATTGACTCGAACAAAAAATGTGCGAAGCCGTTCTCGGGAAAAAATCGAGATAACAGTAAAACACCTGAGCAGGGATGGGCTGAGGGCGGGAAAAGGGTCTGAAAATGGCAAATATTTGCTAATACTATAAGATAACGTTCAAATTTGGCACTAGGCATCTACCAACAAGGCACACTTACAACTATCACTTGAGGATGTCTTTTTAAGAATGTAGAAAGAAAGAAGAAAGAAAAACTATTTATTAGCACAAGCTTGACATACAGAAATTACCTATTGATATTTTAAGTGTGCCTGATTTAAATTTTACTATCTATTTGTATTTATAAAAAAAAGTTATTGTGGTTCATAAACTGTAGTGGTTTAACCGGTGCAGACTCTCCCATTTTATATTGTTTTTACTTTTTGTGTTATTTTAATTTTATTCAAATTGGCAAGGTACCCGCAGAATATCAGCGTCATCGCAGAGACTTGCAGTCCGAGCCCTGACATTATGCTGGGCGAAAACCTTTTTGGTTTAGGGAATTATGATTTACCTTAATTGTAAACTTTCCTTCTCATGCAATAAGTATTAACTTAAGCCAAATAAATCTTTACTTTACTTTACTAACGAAACTAAAGAATAGAAATAGCTTGTCTAAAACACCTCACCAATAACAATAGTGGGCCAATTAGGTCCCTGCATCAGCAAATTCTCAGATTGCTTTCGTTCTAGTAAGTCTCGTCAGTAGGCTCAATTTTGAAAACTAAACTCAGGTATAGGCCATTGAATGAGCATCCGCTATATACTACGAAACTCAGTGATCGGTTGGTGTGACGTTGAAATACACTGGCACCATTTTCTTGATTTAGAATAGTCAATACGGTGATTCACAGGGAAGCAATAAAGGTGTATTCATCGGGATGGAGGACGAATTGTTTTTGTAAAACACCAAAAACTTCAAATTTTTAGCTTCCACCGAGTTTCCATGGATTGAATAGAACCGGTTGATTTGATTTACTCTTAGTCGTACATACGTTCACGAAAGCCACGTCTGGCACCCTTTATCCGGCCCTGCTCCCGCCTTCTCCTCGGCCCATTGCCACTGATTTATTTCGCCCCGCTCTTATTGGCTCCAATAAACAGGTTCCCAGGTCTTTTATCGAGACTACCTCAAATCTTAACAGTAACGAACCAAAGGCTGGCAATGTTACATCACTACTGAAAAAAGCAAAAAGAGGTAGAAAAAAGGGCAAAAGTTCAAAATTAAGACTAGCTAGCTAGCCTAGTAGTAGGATAACACAAGCCTAACTGTAAATCAATCAGTATCCTCTCCTTAAACCTGGGCTGTAATCCAACTATTTCTATGCTTGCATTTAAGTTGGTTGAGATTCAGAATGCTGATGGCTACCTTCCGCAGCCAATGGACACCCGCAAGACTAGAACTTAGAGTGCATCAAGAACACCTCAACAAGAAAGTATAAAATTTCACCATATCTGCGTCTTAGGAAGGCAAATCTCCAAGTTTTTGGTAAGATATAATTCCTATCATCATCATCATCAGCCCTTATCCACAGTTAGACCAAGTCCTTCCCATGGAATACCACAACCAACAATTTTGTGTCCGTTGAATCACTTTTGCTTGCAACGGCTTTCTGCAACCTGCAAGAGATCAGTACGCTGACCGCGGTCCACTAGGTGCCTGGACTGTCCGCACTGGGTATTCCAGTTTGGAGTCACCCGAGAACCTGATAATAATTCCTATATTTTTTTATAAACCTATCCTTAACCTTGTGAAACTATTTGGTAAGAATCTTGAATTTGGTTATAGAACACAGCTTAGGTTTGTGATCGTCAAACAGCATTTGAAAAACGTGGTGACAAAGCTTAATTTCAAGTTCTTTGCCAGATAGGTTGATCACGTAACTATCAAAGAAAATTATACCTACACCCGCAATCATAGAAGTGTCATTTAAATGCAGGCAACGGGAGACGGATCTAATTTGTTAGGGAGCGTCCGGAATTAGCGCGTCCCCGACGTGATTACAATGAAACCCACGGGAGGTGAGCAGATGCTTTGTGGTTTGGAAAATATTAGTTCTGTCATAACTGGGCGTTTTCATGCTTTTTCATACTAGGTCGGTGACCAACGAGCACGCTGATCGCCTAATGGTAAGTCGTACAGCAGCCTAAGGACGTGTGCAACACCATAGGTAAACCAACTTTTACCACTAAACATCTTTTCAAACCAAACTCGAAAAGCTCCATATTACAGCTAATAGGGGTTCCTCGGCAGGGGAACTTATTGCACAATTTAGGCTTCCTTGGAAAGCAGATCTCTGAAACTGAACTGTGAGAGGTGGGTGGTGGTTTCAGAATGTGAGGATGAACTTCCTGTGGGTGGCAAGAGGTTATAGAAAATACGCTTTTATAGAGTTCCATCAATAAAACAATGTTTGTTGGAATGGCAGACCCAGAGTTCACGTTGTGACAAGGGAAATTAGGGAAATGTGCAGTAGAAATCAAATCAAATCAAATAGTTTATGTGATACACAGGTACTTATAAGATATTCTGAATAAAAGAAAATGCACATGCTGTGATCTTCCTTATTGGCATACAAAATGAGTTTGATTAAATTAAATAAAATAATATTATCTCTGGACATTCCCGTCCAGAGATAATATTATTTTATCATTAAATACATTCACGCAGTCAAAGAGATATAAAGCATACAATTAATATTTGAATGAAAGAAATTCATTAATTGAACAAAATGAGTGACTTATTAAAAATGAAAATAATCATCATCCTTTTTTGAATGTCATATATATAATAAGGGTGTTTGCAGACCGCTGGGACTCGCCTTTGTTCGCGCACTGGATGCAATTGCATATGCACTGAGTGCAGTTGGGTCCAGTCCGTGAAAAGGCTTGAGGTCCGGTTTTGTTTTTGTGATGTATACCTACTGTGTGTTTTATTTTGTATCATTTTTATCTTTTTACTTATTGTTGTGTCAATATGGATTCTTTGTGGTCTGAAATAAACGATCGATTATTATTATTATTATCTTTATTTAGCATAAAACTTAGGTATAAAATTTGTACAGTATTCTTATAAAAACAAAGATTTACAACAATAAAACGACTTAAGAATTATAATTATAAAAACAAAATACATAATCACAATTATAAAACCTAAGCCTAAATTAAAGTTATAAAACAATGATTTATAAAAATACTATTATTATTATATATTCGTTACATTTTTAATATGACGAGGTAGCTTATTATATACTTTTGGTGCCATAGTAAAAAAACATTCGTCATAAAGGGCTGTTTTGTGCTGGTCATTATCTTTATTATTATTATAACACAAGTCGGTTGCGGGACCTACGGTAGACTTCAAATAAACTTGTGTTTTGTTTTATAGAGAGACCACTCAAATATGTATAGACAGGGCATAGTCAATATATTCATGTTCTGGAAATGTATTCTACAACCATCAGTCCTTTTTAAACCGCACATGGCACGAATGCATTTTTTCTGACACCTAAAGACTCTGTCCCAGTTTGTAACATTTCCCCAAAAGATGATGAGCATTACGGGTTTAAAAAAAGTTGAACTGATACCTAATACCAAAGTAAAACTAAAATTATTATATCTTGCTCTTAAGTTTTTAAATCAGAGTCCAACGATATTCCGGTAAAAAGTTTCAGCACCTCGTCGAACAAAGCTACTCAAGAGATGTAAATAACGAAGGTCCTATTAGCCGAAGTGGAACAGCGAATCATCGATTTTCCAAAGATAACATCGTTTCAATGTTAGTTTTACGTGACAATAGGAATGATTTTAACTAGAATCGATTCAACCAGGGTTACGTTTCTGCGAAATAGTTGCGATAAAAAGTGGTTTTGCGAATCGCTAATTACCCTTAGAAACTTTGAGTAGCGTTTACAAGAAATGCAGTCAATGAATAATTATTTCACCTAGACTTCATTCGAGGTGACTGATTTTTTTTTAAATAATATGGTGGTAGACTCACACGTCAACTCGTGAACATGGGTATACTCCTGTTCGACCAAACACGTAAGACCGAGACCTAATAGTCGTAACTTAGCTAAGCAAAGACTTATCACATTAATTATTGTCTTACTGATTGAGTATTGTTATAATTATTACTAATGAAAGCCTAAGTTGATGTTCAATTAAGACAAAAATAAAAAAATCGCTAAAAAGTAAATAATATAGATAAATACAGCTGTTCAAAGTCTAAGTTTAAGCCTTAAGGCCTTAGACTGCCTACTCACTCACTCCAGGTTTCACCTTGTGGTACCAATTTAGTTAGGTCCACCCTCTTTTAGTTATCCTGAAAGGCTATTTATTATATTTTTGCTCAGAATGGGCCTGTCACGCAGCCAGTAGGGCTAACATGCGCACCGTAAGAAAATTTTGTCACTCGTTATCACGTGCCACGAATGACTGACGCAAGACAAAGTGTGACATAACTTTGATCTTAGATCGGCAGGTCGTGGGTTTAATACAGGTATTATATCTATTTAAAACTATTGAAGGTATTGTATCTATTTAAAACTATTGAAATATTGTTTAACAATCTCTGATACCTTTTAGTCCAAGACACGAAAAGTAGTGTCTGTCGGCCATGTTTAATGTTCTAGGTCTTAGCAGACGTCCCTCTAACCTTGGTGGTAGGTACACTAATACCGTTATAAGGTGTGTATTACATTAAGCTTACTGATCGTATGTGTTTATTTTTTTCTATTTTTGGTTATTATGGCGTAAAAATTGTGTGTACCTACTAAATTGTTTCAACTTTCACTGTATGGTGATGAAAATGATATACCATCTAAATTCATTTATTTATTTATATACTTGCGTTCCAAAATGTAACAATTTTGGAACGCAAGTATATAAATAAATAAATGAAAGCTCTAAAGCTTAACGTTGTATTATTACTTTAGTCACAAAAAATACAAACGTACAAAAAAGGATTAAATAGCGACCGGCAAACTGAATACCTTGTTTTCTACGAACGATCGAAAAACAAGCCGTTCAAAAACAGGCAGTGCATTTTATTCAAAATGAATAGGCACCGCGGCCGATCTATTAATCAAAGTGAAATATCGCACGGCCCATAATATCTTTCTACAAACAACTTTAACGGTATGTACCGGTTATCGTTTAGAATGATTTTTTGCATTTTAACAGTACCTACAGGAGAGGACAGAGGTAGGACAATGCGGATTCCTCCGCACATAAATTTAGCTATCCCTCTAGATTCAAATACTTCTATCGCAACCTATGTGCCTGCGTGCAATACCGAAGGCATCCTTCCCGCGTTAACGACCCTGCAAAAACCTTTTCAAACCCCTCTTGAAGGACTCCATACTGAATAGCTCTTTGGGATAACCTAGGCAGAGCTTATTCCACAATTTTAGCGTCCTCGGTAGGAAAAATCCCTAAAATCGAACTGTGCGAGCCCATGGCGGATCCATAGTGTAAGGATGGACTTTGTCGTTGGTGAGCGGTGGGGTGAGCTGTGCTTTGGCTAGTTGGGTAACTGAAAATCCTCTTGTTGATTATACGAAAGTACGCAAGGCGCGAGTGATACTCTAGTCTTGTCGAGTTCATGTGCTGAATTAACAGCGGTCCAAATGCTTGTTTGCCACATCTATACTAATAAGTATTGTAGAGGAAAGATATGATTGTTTGTTTGTTTGTGAATAGGTTCCGGAACTACTGATCCGATCGTGAAAATTCTTACCCTAACAGAAAGCTAAACTATTCAGCACATCACCTAATATTCCTATTGAAGCGACTCTATGAAGATGGTTCAGCAGCAGTACGAGTTGATGACGTACTCTCGGATACTTTCAAGACGGAATCTGGTGTTCGCCAGGGATGTATTCTGTCGCCGCTGCTATTTAACACCTACACTGAATATATCATGCGCATCGTGTTGGACGGATGGAACAACGGTATCTCAGTCGGTGGTCGCGTGATAAACAACTTACGATACGCAGATGACTCCACTCTTCTTGCCCGTTCAAAAGAAGATTTGGAGGAGCTCTTGACTCGTCTGGAAACCACTAGTCTCCAATTCGGTCTGACTCTAAACAGAGACAAGACGAAGGTTATGATAGTAGATCGAGCTGAACATATTACTAAAAGAATACTACAAATAGCAAACTGCGAAGTTGTGGAACGCTACATCTACCTCGGTTCTATTATCTCAAACTCTGGAGGATGCGAAGATAAGATCAAGCGTCGTTGCGCCATCACCAGATTGGACACCAGACAGGAGAATAACCAAAAACACAAAAGTTCGCCTAATGAAGTGCCTCGTTTTTTCAATCTTTCTATATGGAGCCGAAACTTGGTCACTAAGACAGCAAGATCGCCGAAAATCGACGCACACATGTGGTGTTGGAGACGTCTGTTAAAAATACCCTGGACGGCGTTTCGCACCAATGTTTCCATCCTCAAAGAACTTCACATACGAGACAGGTTATCGTCGATTGTGCAGCTACGAATACTGAAGTTCTTTGGGCATATCTCCAGAAACGAGGACTCGACGGAGAGGCTTGTAGTAGAGGGCCACACTGAGGGGAAGAGAGCACAAGGCCGGTCTCCGACTCGAACCAAAGACCAGACCAGATTAGGAAATCGACGCAGTCGACCGCAGTACAGTGTACTCGCAACGCACAAAGTCGACAAAAGTGGAGAGACATCGCGCGACGTGCGGCTGCCATAGAAGCCAGCGGCGACGGCAACCCTGTCCAGCAGCAGCCACGACCACTCTGCCAAGAAGAAGAAACTATTCAGGAGTGATATACTCGTAGCTGACTGGCCTGTTGGTGCAATGGTAGAGATCCTGCCGTTATCACCGGAGGTCGTGGGTTCGATCCCCATCCATGACACACATTTATGTGATGAACATTTGTGTTTGTTGAGTGTCTGGGTGTTATTATCTATTTATGTATGTATTTAGTAATATTTAAGTATGTTTATCAGTCTCTTACACCCATATTAAAAGTTCTGCAAAACCACACAGAAAACCCTTTTTTACACATCATCCATGTAAAAAGTTTTATTATGGTCCCAAAAAGATTTTATTTTATGATCTACAATCTTCGCTAACTAAGAAAATCGCCATTTTAAAACGTTTTTCGCAGATGTATTTTAGTGAAATGCATTTGGTTTACTGATAAATTAAGTTTTCTTCGCTATCATAAGCTCTTGAATGTTATACTATTATGATGTCGTAGAACTATACCATTGAAAATATTGCAATAAATTGTTGATATATTAAGCAAGTTTTTGAAAAACATTAGGATAATAAAGTCCTTTAACTTTTTTTTAAATGGCCTTCAGAACTTTGGGAAAAACAGTATTTTCTACTTTTTCAGTTTCGGCCGTATGATTGAGATATTTTATATTCATTGCTTAATTTCCTATAAATTACTGTCTTCTGTTAATTAAAAAAAAAATAGTGCGGTATTTATACAGTTTATTTGCGGTTATACTCACGTTCCGTTCATTGTTTCCATTTTCACGGAATGAATACGTACCTGAAATCAAACAAATGGAAAATGATAAAACTCTGAAAATGCAAACTGTGGTGGTTTTGATGAATATTTCCTATAATCTTGCTTATTTTACTAATATTATAAATCCGAAAGTTTGTGTGTATGTTTGTTACTCTTTCACGCAAAAACTACTAAACGGATTTAGATGAAACTTTACAGTAATACAGCTTATACATCAGAATAAGACATGGTCTACAATTTATATGGATTTTATGTAATTTCGCCACAATATATTACGAAATGCGGGCGAAGCCGCGGGCGGAAAGCTAGTGTGTTATACAAGTAGGTATTGTTGCCGTAAAATAGCGAAATCTAGGAGTCTACGTTTTTATTCCTGATAAGAAAGAGTATTTTAGATTTTCCGGATAGCCTTGCGTCTAGAAAGCGTAGTACCCTACAACTTTTCTCCAATCATTAGACCGAAGTAAAAAAAGGTTCTTTTTGGGGTACGCTTTGGAGTGAAAGTACAATAAACATTATTACTTTTAAGATGTATGCCGAATTAATTAAAATCTACTTAAATAGTAGCTGTCACACTTAATTGTTCTCATTTAAAGTAAAGTAACTTCAGAATTTATGAGGCTTTTGCTAAAATAAACTATTTTGTCTTGCATCAAACTATAATGTCGATGATTATTTGTATACCCTGTGACGGTTGTTTATGGCGGATATTATTGTAATTAAGATCTATTCTATTTACCTATAATCACAAATAAAGAAATTTTGAATTTTGAATTTTTTGTAAAAACCTAAAAGGAGCAGTGGTTTTTATCCGAACACATTTGTACTGTCACTATAACTCTACCAAATTAAAATGTTCTAAAATAATCCCTTCATACGTTGTGGCGGAAAGGGTTATCAATTTTGCCAGGTTATACTTAGGCAACGTCAAATATAAATTGTCATTCATTTTGCACCCCTGTTTCTTATTTCCAATGTTATAATGAATGAAGTATAGTTGATTTAGATGTGCCGAGTGTACTTTTGCGAACAAACGTTGGTGCTCCTAGGTTCGAGTCCAACCGGTTACTTAACGTTACAAGTAGCATTTTGAATTTATTGCGTTCATATTTATTATTCGTGCGCTGGTGCGGTGGAGGGGCGCGTCTTCTCAGCTGGTCAATCTCTACCTATGTACTGTATCGATGACTTAATTTCAGTTGTAGAGGCGTTCCCTCATGAGGGCAAAAGTATACCGGGTGTTCTTTATTTACCGCAAAGAAAATAAAATGACCATAGCGATGACCAAAACACAAATATCTGATGATTTCAACAACTATATTTTTTCTATAAATCTTAAGATATACTAGAAATCATCGGAAAACCATAGAAAACGCACTTTAAAAACTTGCTATAGTAAAAATAGCAATTGGCACACCCGTTGGGGGTGCGATGTCCGTGGGTTTAGTTTTCACGTTACGATTGACTATATAGGGATAAAGTGTAATTCTAGGGTTTACTAACCTCCTAAATTTACACAGTAAACATATAAGAGTAGTTCTTTGTTCACCGGTTCATGAGTGGTGAATACTTTATGATACCCAAGTAGGTACAAAGTATATGTGGGTTTAAACTTGACTTGCTATTAAGTGTAAGCGTGCAATAAATGTCGCACCTTAAGGCAAACTATCTGTTGCTAGCGGCTTCTTAGTGTGGACTAGAGTTTATAATAATCGGTTGAATGATGTTTGGCAAAATAATCAGTCTGTAAGTTACTAGCCTAGTAAACTGTTCCATTGGGCAGAGGCCTCCATCATTGGAGTCGAATCATCGCCACCGTGGAAGGAAAATACCACATTGTAACGTTTGCATGCATTTGTGTTGTTGATTAGAATGTATCCCTAAACTCCAGATATTACTGGAATCATTTATAAACACTAGCATTCTTGAAATACGGATCCATCCCTCTAAATTCTCTGTCACCAAAAAGGAAATAATTACTGCAAAAAATAATCTAACAAGGTCAAATAAACCTTTGGTCGCGCGTTTTTCTGTCGCCGCCATTTGCATTTCAAAGCAAAAATTTTGATCCATGGAATAAATCTGAATAGGTTCTTAAGAGATTTGTTTTATTTACTCCGTTTCACGATGTTCATTAGGACACATTACGTGAGGATAAACAGCGTTTTATATTTTTTATTAGTTGAAAAAAAAGAAAAATGGCGGTAACATGACTGTTCATAAAATAATAGAGTGTGAAAAACTTTTATCCTATAATAAAGAACTATAACAGACAGAAGTTAGCAACTTGATGAGCTAAAAATGTTATTAGATTACATGGTCTTTAAAAAATCACATCACATCATGAAGAAATGTGTATTTGCAAAGAGAGGGGAAAATACCCTGTCTCATCCAAATCAGCGAAAAATCTTACCCTCAAAAATGATTCAGTAGCATTTTCATAGAAGTAAATTCCAACCAATTCATTTAGGTGGGTCCAGGGTCATATTTTTATACATTTCTAAACTTGTAGAAGTACAAAGTTTCAATCGATATTTTTATCTCGGTTCAATTATTTTGACCTGCACTACCTAAAGCTGTAAACGGAGAGATAGCTTTTGCTAGGGTTGCCAAACAGCCGAATTAAATAATGTCTTATATTTCGAGTCAGGAGATGCTGTTACGCATTTCCCGGGCCCTAAGTTCGTGACCACTGGGATTGTGGTACTTGGAACTCCTGGGAAAAAGAGAACCCTACCCTCTAAGCCCGAGATCCCAAAATTCTACCTGGGACCTACGTTAGGTCAGCTTGCATTGTGCGCTCCTCATCAGGTTTCACCCATCTAGCTGGTAGGGTACTCTTGCTGCAATTGCCATAAAATAGTCTGCAGTCCTGAACTTATACTTGTAGTACCATTATCCATAAGTTGTTTGCGCCATGTACTTAGTCATCGTCACTATGATGCGTCGTCGGTCAGATTTGTTGTTCAACTGATTCTTATTTAGAAGATTATATTTTTCGAAAAGTACCCCTTTCATAGCTCGTTTTCTGACCTAGAGCTTCTCAAGAGCCCTTTAAAAAGAGACCACGCTTAGAATCCATGAGTTCTATAAAAACTGCCTTCAGACTGCTGACGGAAAATGCTCGAAATTTTGAGTTCTTACCCAAACTTCCCAACCCTAGCCCTCAATCAAAAGGGCCTAGTCTACCCTTAGATTTGATAGCGCGATAGATGACTGATCCCTCGAAAGGGCGAAGGGTCCGTAATAAAACAAAAACCAGACTCAGCGATGAATTACTCATAGCGGTTTGTACATATGCCCCCTTTGAACGAAATGTTGCCTATAAAACAGATGAGGTGTTAATTGCAATTGGAACAAGGATTTGATGGCAATTTTCCAATAGCAGGGATTGTAATTGAGCGACTTTAATATTGTTTCAGTTCATTATAATATCATATCCCCATATCTATACAAGTCAGGGAGAGTCTGCATGAACTCTCGTATGGATATTTGTGACTGATGTTTTGTTCAAATATTTTTTTTGAAACCTTTGAAACGTTCAGATGTTTATGCTTTTCACTGTACAAGTAAAGGGGACTTGTCAACGAAAAATACTTTTAGGGTTTTGATTCCCCTTCGAGTATCAAAATATGTGGCAAACATGGCCGTATCTTTTGATTGCGATGACACAGAAATTAGGTTTTTTACAGCGGTATTGCAGATTTGAGTATCTGATATAGATTACAACTTGATACCTCCACGTATTTCTGAGGGTCTTGACAGGCAGATGGACAACGAAGTAATCCTATGAGGATTCCATCCCTTTCCACACGGAACCCTAAAATCCAACTAATATTTCGATTGATTAAAATTGCTTTATCATAAACATTTAACTACTGCGGTTTTTCCACCTCATGCGAATGATTCGCTGTGTCATCCAGCCACAGAAATAATATTTGCACCGACAAAATAAAACCTCGCATATGGAACTGTATACCGATTTTGTTTGAAGCAACAAATGTTGTGGTAGATTTGCAAATATTTAGCAGAACGTGTTTTTTCACTTATTCAGAGACTAGTTTAGGCCTACGACTTTTACCGCTTGCGCCCTGCAAACCTGGACAGTGTTTATATTTTTAGACCGCAGACCGCACTAATGGTTTGTATGAATCTGACCGCTTGCAGCCGCAGTTGACCGCAGCATTACTGCGGTCTGTGATTTGCGGTTTGCGGTATATGGTAGGCGGTCTGAGGTCTGCAGTTTGCAGTCCTTTTCGGTATCATAACTTAAAAGGTACAGGTACTTGAGTGTCATTTGACACAAAATCAAAATGAACTCATGATCATTCATTACGAGAAGATCGAACATATACAATAACCAAAATCACTGCTCACTACGCCAGAGGCGTTCAAATCATTTATAAATGTCTTCAATTTGCATTCAAAATACACGAGCAGGATACTCCTTACAACTTTACCTCGGTTTTAATTTATTTACGTCTAAGTGACTCCGGGGTGAATTTTCTTCCGTCTCATACTCGAATCCGGAAGTTTGGGAAACGGGGGAACATTAAGTGCTTCCGCATACAGGGTTGCTTGTCGCGGCAACCTGTGACCGCCACAAGATGCGGACGAGGATTTCCATACAATGAGCATGGCATCCGCCTCCGTAGCCGAATGTTAACAGAGCTCGGTCTGAAATCCGCAGGGTTCAAATACTGGGTTGGAAAAAGTGTTATTCCGGATTTTCCGGAATATACCTATATAGTTTGGCAACCTGCATTGGGCAAGTGTGGTGATTAAGCCAATACCCATCAATTGTAGCGATGGTAGTTCTTTGACCAGCAGTGGGAACGTATATATCGGCTATTAATGGCTGAGCGTTCGAGTGGCCACGTCCGAGCCACACACTGTTTGTGGCCGTGGTTATGACGAATTTTGGCCACTTGTGGCAGCGTCTAGTAATCTAGTATTCTAGTGGCTAGATCTCAAAGTCAAAGCCAAATCATTTATTGCTATGAGTGCATAGGCTTGGCACATTATGTTGAGCCTTGTTGCTAAGTTCTGTGGCCGCATCTAATGGTACAGCATGTGGCAGCCCTTAAACATCCGGCCTAATTGCGAAGTTGATATTCCCGCGAATGAATACTTCAGGACCAATGAAAGCGCTGGAATTCGTTATTATTCGATTTAGTGGACAGGTAAAATATTTTGTTTAAACTGATGACAGCGATTTCGTCCTGATGGACCACGTCATATTTGTGACATTATCGTGTATAATATGTGTGGCTATATCAGTCACTTGGTCATTGAGCTCGGCTGGAACAAGAGGTACTAGGAAATAATCCCTGGTCCAAAAGAGTGTTTGCATGCCCAGGAGTTGGATAGTATAATATGTTAAAGGATTGCATTTTTTACCTGCGTGTATTTTAAGTGTCAAAATAAATTTATTACTATTCTATTCATAATATCATCAATAATATCAAATTGATCATCTTCTGAAAAAATGAGTTACAAACTGTTAGGATTCATAATGAGAACACAAGGCTTACTACACTTTATCAGAATTGTTTAATGATGAGATTAGATTTTGAGTTGCAGTGCCCTTACGTGGTGTCACACTGATCACAAATTTTTTGTAACAACTTTTCTGTACTGTGACTAGCAATGAATAAATGAATGAATGAACAAAGGCTTTCCGAAAACCCCGTAATATCTTGTGCTTGTTTTTCAGCTTGGTTAGAAGTTTTTGGGGTATTGTTGTCCGATTTGGTCCTCATGTTGTGGTGTCCATGTCGATAGCATCGAGAGAGTGCACAGATGCTCAAGGTTTATTTAACGGAAATTCAATTATGGCCGTGCGCTAAGGACTACAGAGAGAGGCTTTTAAAGTTTGACCTGATACCTTTGCAGACTCGTCGTAAAAGATATGACTTGCTTCGTCTTCACAAGATAGTGTATTCAGCTACTGATGCCCCGAATTCGCTGTCTTCTCTCAACTTTAATAAGCGGTATAGATCGCGTCACACGAACATATTCGCAATACGAGTGTATAAGCACAACAACTCCTTTTTTAATCTTTGTGCAGAACGTACAATGATGTGGTCCGTAGTGGCGGATGCGTGGACGTATTTAATACCAGATTTTCCCAGTACAAAGGAGCAGTCTCTGATTTTTTAAACTGACCATTCCTCGACTGTACACTAATAATGTAGTAGTAAGTAATCAAAATTGGCGGACTCTGGGACCCCACACACCAATGTGGGTTCACAACCGGGATAGACCGCACGGATGATGATGATAGTAAGTAATCAAAATTGTTTAACCCTCGTTGTAGATGTAAACTTAAATCATGATGTGTATGCTGGTTAAGGATTACGGTCTAGTTATGATAGTATCTAGTATAGTATAGTTCTCGATGTAAATGTCATTTAAGCCATTAAGTTTAAGCCGCCCAAATTGTACTTTCATTTATTGTAAATTATTTCTGTACTGTAAGTTTTGTGTGCAATAAAGAATATATTATTATTATTATTATTTGTGTACAAAATAATAATTGAAAAAAAATGTTACAAACACGAAACTCTGTCTGTTACGCTTAACTGTTTCAAGGAAATTTGGTTAAGAGATAGATTGGTCGCTGGAAAAGGACACACAAAGTAGAGTTCGTGAAAAAAAACCTGGTTCACGCGTACATAGTGAAGGGCAAAAGTTAGTGGCATATGAATGTAGGAAAAGACCTATTTAAATACGCTGAGCGCACTGTGGCGCCAATTAGGTCAGCTAAAATCATCATCAGCCATAAGACGTACACTGGTGAATTATCTAAGCTGAGCTTATTTAAAAGTAATATTGTTGCAACAGTCAATGAACCCAACGACCAATCGAGTAGAAAAGAAATGACGGTCGATGCCTAAAATATTTAACGAAACAAAACCATGAATGCTATCCCAATTTAGGGGACCTCGTATATCCGAACATTAAGTCCCTTGGAGATAGGGCCTACAACTTAATGACCAAGTCATGACATGAAATATTTATAGATCGTACCTACGGATTGTTATTTTAATGTAAATTAGCAAAATATCAAAAAACTAATAGTAAAAAGTAAAGTAAAAAATATCTTTCTTCATATAGACTTATAAAAAGTACTTATGACAAGTCATATAGTTACAAAAAAAAAATATAGCAAAAATATACTAAAATAAACTTACATAAAATAATACTATGTTAATAAATATCATAATTAAACATAATGTGACTCTACCACCGGTTCCGATCGATCGAGAAGACTCCGGCAAGAAACTCGATGGTTACTCTTTTCAATCTTGTTTTTAAACACAAAAATTGAATTGACAGACTAGAGAGAGTATTATTTACGTCGTCCAGTGCTTTGTTACTTCTATTTACGTTAAAAATCAGAGAAGTGTCATCAGAAAATAATACAATCCCACATAGGTCTTTGACCAAATAAGGCAGGTAATTGATATAGACCAAAAACAGCAGAGGACCCAATATTGATCCCTGGGGCACGCCCATACGTATGGTGGCACCGGAAGAGTTCGTACCATTGATACTCATTTTTTGTATTCTATCAGTGAGGTAAGATTCTATAAGACTAAGTGAAATATTTGAAACACCGTAATGTCTCAGCTTAATCAGTAGGATTTCAATCTTAAAGCTTAATCAGTAGGATCTACGCAGTCAAATGCTTTGACAAATCACAAAAAACTCCTATTGCATCTTGCTTGCCTTCCCACGCATCAAATATGTGTTTGATGAGCGCAACACCTGCATCGCTTGTATTCCTATTTTTAGTAAATCCAAGTTGATTACTATGTAATAATTTATTCAAAGCAAAGTGAGAGAGTAATTGATTCAATATTATCTTTTCAAAAATTTTACTGATAGCCGGTAGAATAGAAATGGGTCTATAATTTGATGGGTCACTTTTCTCACCTGACTTTACTAGATTTCATTAAATTAGGGAAAACTAGTGGCGCACTCATCAACACTTGATGTGAGGAGATAACTAGCTAGCAGTGAACTAAAATTTACTTTACTAGTAGTAATAAAAGGTATCTCAGAGAAAAATGATTCAAATGTATTAGCTATATCAACGTCAGATTTAATAATATTATCTTTAATTTTAAGTGAGAAAGAGTTATTGCGTGGTATGGACTAACAGGTTTATTTATTTATAATGTTCCAAGTCGCTGTGATTTTGTTTTTTGCTTGTTTTATTTTGTCTCGCAAAAACATGCAATTGGCAACATTGCAAGATTTTTAAAATATCTTAGAGTAAGATTTAACATATTCTACTAGTTTGGGACTATGAAAGTTCGCTTTTAAATCATATAATTCGTATAATTTAGTCCTGTCACTTTTTTTTTTGAAAAGATTGTGTTATGTTCATACATTATCAGATTGAACAAATCCTCATACTGATCATTTATATTCTGGTCTTGGTGTGTTAAGTAAGGAAGTTGATTGTTTATATTGCTTTTAAATTTCTCGATACGTTTCTTAGTAACTGGTCTAAAAAGAATATCCACCGATTGAGGGACATGACGGTGCTCAAATTTGGGTAACAGACCACAATGGTCTGATTTTAAACAATTAATTATTGATTTCTCCTTATAAAAATTTTCACAAAAAATATTATCCAAGCAGGTAGCTGATGATGCAGTGATTCTAGTTGGTTGATCAAACATATTTAATAAATTGAATGATTTAAAAATATTCAAAAATCTGTGAGGTTGGAGAAGAGTCTAGAATATCTACATTAAAATCACCACAAACAATCAACATCTCTTTAATACTTCTTCCAAAGTTTCTTCAAACAGTGAATAATCCGCAGATGGTGGTTTATACACACAAAAAATAATAATCCGCTCTAACTCTGCACATGAAATTTCAATAGTTTGCTCAATTGAGAGTGCTACCACATCTTTGCGTTCCCTATACTTTAACTTCTTGTGCAATAATATTAGTGACCCACCCCGAATAGCTGAAACTCTCATGAACATACTAGCGACGCTATAATTATCAAAATATAACAGACAGTTGTGTTCCTTAAGCCAGTGTTATGTTAGCATAAAACATCTATATTCATACTGTCAAGGAACAAACCTACTTCTAAATCTTTGCCAGAAAAGCCCTGTATATTCTGATGAACAAAATTGAGGTAATTACTGTTGGGCTTTTCTTTTGTCATAGATGGAGGTTTGCTAGAGGTTTCCTCTGTTGTCTTAATATCTAATTTAAATGGTTTGGAACATGTTCCAAAGTCGATAAGTCTGTCTGCTCAATAAAAGCAGGTTAAGTAGCCAAAATATTGGCTGAAGAAATAAAAAAAGAGGTTAGCGAATGTGCTATTTGTCGCTTGAAACAATTAGAAATATAAAAATTAGTATATGTCACATGCAAATTATTCATATTAATTAATTTGTTAATGTCAATATAATGTAAATATGTATAATCCTACTAGTTTTCCGCCCTCGGTTTCGCCTGCGTTGACTTCTTATTTTATACAGGCTTTTTGTGACTCACGATAATAAGTATCGTGAGTCACAAAAAGCCATTATTATTCGCAAAATCCCGTCAAGTTAGCACCTTCGTCCTTAAAAGAACCCCTATGCAAAATTTAAGACTCCCAGCAGTTGTAGTAACGAAGTTTCATGCAATCTATCAACCCCAAAAACCACCACTTAAGATGTCGAACTTCGCGAAATTTCGTCTTAGTGGGCACCTACGAAACTAGCACATGTAGTTTCTGAAATTTAGTGATGAGTGAGTGGGTGAGTGACCTTTCGCTTTTTTATTAATTAAAATATAGATATGCTTTACAAAGTTTGACAGAGACCTCCATCATTGTAAATAACGTAATTGTTGTCGAGTAACTAAGTGAAGCCAGTCAGTACACATAGTCGGGTTCATTTTCAAGCTGAATTTTTTCCATTTTAGTTTTCTTTGTGAATCGCTAAAAGTTTGTTTCGGTTATTGTCCAAGCTCAAGCCATTGCACTGATTTTCTTTTTTGTTTTATTAATGTCTTGAAATGCTACGCAGTGGCAGGCCCGTCTGGGCGTTGAACCCACTGTCTGGGTACTCGTCAAAACACTTATTAATCGTCACCAGACTGGATCTAACTTTTTAATTTTAATCTTGTGTGAATTGTGTTGCTGTGTGTTGACTAAATAAAGGCACCTCTTGACATACTCATACCTACACATCGTAGGGATGTGCCATTGTATTACGTATGTACGTCGAGTCTACGGCTTTGCCCTGTGATCGATGACAGTTCACATGTGTGACTTTGTCTCAGGGAAAGCTCCGACCGATATCAGGGATGTGGCAGAAGTCGATACTTTTCAAACGATACCTACGCATTGTAATAGGGATGTCAACCTAACACAGGCGTTTGTTTTAATAATTGATAGGAACTTTTTATAACCGTTGGGTAAGAAATGAATGTCAACTCATATCTTTTGAAATTAATTAATGATTTTGAATTATGTAATGATGACAGAGCGTAAAGCATGAATAAATTATCATTTTCGATTGGAATCAGTTCATAATAGTGATACCTAATTGAACTAGAACGTTTTTGTTATGCATAGCGTTTGTTCAGGTATACAAACTTAAAACGAAATAGAATATTTTCTTTTCATTGAAATTATGACATTGGACAATTTTCCCTGGTATGAAAAAGGCACGGTAAATAAGAATTTACTTTAATTTGTTAACATTAATTGATCACTAGATCGCTCACATTTATATTCATACTAGCTTTCCGTCCGCGGCTTCGCCCGCGTGATCTTATCGTTATATGTATATTATTGTAGCCTAAGTGTTATTCTGATGAATAAGCTGTATTACTGTACAGTTTCATTTAAAACCATTTTTGCGCGAAAGAAGAATAAACATTCTAACATCCTCACAAGCTTTCGCATTTGTAATACTAGCACAAATTAGGCATGCGGCGCGCGGCGCTCTGACAGATAGCCCGCTTAGAACAAACCGCCATTTTTGATCACGCACACAGGCACAAGCGTTCACAGGCAATACCAGTGTGCTTCAGTGAGTCGGTCAGTCGCACTGTCAAAATCATTGTAATATTGAATTCCTCCTCCTTAAGTCGGTCCCTCAGTGCTGAGGATCGTGGCTCCGACGAAAGCGTTGCAATAAACTTCTCCATCTACTTCGGTCTTCAGCTTGATGGAGAGCCTGGGATATCGGCATCCGCAATTCCTCGGACACCTGGTCGGACCACCGTCTGGGACTGCGTCCTCTCGGTCGTTTGCCATCCACATTGCCGGTCACTATGAGCCTCTCCAAGTTATCAGTACCTCGGCGTGCTACATGACCAAAGTACTGTAGTACTCTGTGCAGGCATATTGTCGAGAGACGCTGCTGGGTGTCTAGCTTGAGCTCTTTCAATATCGAAACGTTGGTGCGATGTGCTGTCCAGGGGATTCGAAGCATTCTTCGCCAGCACCACATCTCGAAAGCGTTGATTCTTTTTCTATCCGCCGCCTTCATAGTCCAGCCCTCAGAAGCGTAGAAGAAAATAGGAAAGACCAATGTACGGATGATGTAAATTTTTGTATTCCTTTTGATGTTGTGGTCTTTCCAAATCTTGCTGAGCTGAGTCATAGCGGTCCTGGCCATGCCTATGCGTCGCCGGATTTCCAGTTCACAGCCGCCTTTGCTGGTAATGACAGAGCCGAGGTATTGGAAATCCTGTACCGCTTCATACTCACGCAGTAGGTTGGTATGCTGTATTGCGCTGAAACGATCCACGACCATCAGCTTAGTCTTGCCTTTATTGATGCTGAGACCGGCTTCTTTGCTCGCCTGTTCTACTCGCTTGAGAAGTTCTGCCATTTCAGCTTCGGAAGCAGCAAGCAAGGTGGTATCATCGGCATATCGAAGGTTAGATATTTTAACGCCTCCAACCTTTATTCCGCCTTCCCATCCTTCTAAGGCTTTCCGCAGTATATATTCCCCGTATATATTAAACAGGATGGGAGATATTATGCAACCTTGTCGCACCCCCCTCCGAAACTTGAAACGGCTGGATGTGTGATTGCCCAGGCTGACCGTCCCAAACCCAGACTCATAAAGGGTTTTGATCAGACGAACCATGTGACTTGGTACACCCGCTCTGCCAAGAACCTCCCACAGGTTTTGCCACCGAACAAAGTCAAATGCCTTCTGGTAGTCTACGAAACACAGAATGACTGGCGTATTAAATTCGTAGCATTTTTCCACGATGAGCCTAAGATTTGTTATTTGCTCCCGGGTCCCTTTGCCTTTTACAAAACCAGCTTGCTCTTGCGGTATCTGCCAAGCTAGGAAGGCCCTCAGTCGGTTGTTCATAATATGCAACATTATTTTGCTCGTATGGGAGATCAAGGCAATAGTCCTGTAGTTGGTGCAGTTCTTTACCGAACCTTTCTTGTGTAGCGGGAGAATTGACGAGTGAACCCAATCAATCGGCCATTCGCATGTTTTCCAGACCATGTTGCAGATTTTGTGTAGCAGTTTGACGCCTACCGGACCCAGCGCTTTCAAAGCCTCTGCGGTGATTTTGTCAGGCCCTGGAGCCTTATTTCCCTTTAGTCTGCGGATGGCATCTTCTACTTCAGACATTAGGATATCAGGTTCGGGTTCCACCGCTTGTAAGGCATTGGTTGTGATGCTATTGGATTGATCTTTGTACAAATCCTCACAGTATTCTTTCCAGCGTTCCACCACCTTTTCTATCTCGTTAATTGGGTTCCCGTACTTGTCGTCTATCGTCCAAGAGTGTGGTTTGAAATCACGTGTTAGTTTTCGGATCTTTTTAAATAAATCCCCGGTTTGATACCTCTCAGCATGCTTTTCTACCTCTGCACACACGTTTTCAATGTAATCGTTTTTGTCTCTTCTGCAGTGTTTTTTGATGATATTGTGTAGACGTGAGTATTCCTGCTGTGCTGTTGGAGTATTTATTTTCTTGATGGTCTTTCTCTTGGCGATTAATTCCCATGTCTGGTCTGTGATCCACCCTTTTCTTGCGATGGGTTTCTTAACCATGGAGTCAAGTGTGCTAATGACTTTCGACCTGAAACAAGTCCACAGATGTTCGGGCCTTGTCTCGACGCTATCAGAGATCTGCGCTAATCGCTTTTCACTTTCTTTCCGGAAGCAATTGAAATCACATGGGAAGATACGTCTTGTGGGTCTTGTATACTTTGCAGTGGATTTCAGACGGATGTGCACGTCTGCTACTAATAGTTGGTGATCGCTTCCGCAGTCAGCACCAGGGAACGTTTTCGCATTTGTTATTGAAGACCTCCATCGGTGGGCTATTGTGATATAATCAATCTGATTGCGGTACTTGTCTCCTGGTGATTTCCACGTATAGAGTCTCCTTTTGTGGTGTTGGAAACAAGTATTAGTAATTGTCAGATTGTTGCCTATGCAGAAATCGATGAGTCTTTCGCCTCTTTCGTTCCTACATCCAAGTCCGAAACTGCCGACCACATGTCGAATATGATTATCGTCCGATGTATCCCCCACCTTTGCATTCCAGTCGCCCTGGACGATAAGCATTTCACGTCGTGATATTTTGCTGATGGTTTCTTGCAATTGATCATAAAAATGTTCTATTTCAATTTCAGGAGATTGGGCGGTGGGGGCGTACACTTGTATAATGTTAAGTGGAAGTGGTCTGCTGTTAAGACGAATCGACATGATTCTTTCGCTTACTGTGCTATATCCGGTGACGAAACTATTAAGTTTAGGAGGCACAATAAATCCCACGCCATACCGACTCTGTGTATCGTGTCCCGAGAAGTAGGCTGTGTTCCCAGTGGCTGTCCTGAAGTGTCCTGCACCTTTCATGTTTGTTTCACAGAGCCCCAGAATTGAAACTTTGTGCGTTTCCATCTCCCTTTCTACGATCGTGAGCTTTCCCGATCCTACAAGTCCTCTCACATTCCAGGTGCCAATTCGATGTTTAGGCCGGATTGAAAGTTGTTGTTTGTCTTCAGGAACATTTACTGCGACAGGAGCCTGATGACTCACTCCTGAAGAGTCTTCGGTAGCATATTTCTCACCCATTAACCCGGGTATCAATGGGCGCCGAGCGTCAGTCGGGTCGTCCGACATCCTTGCGTTCATACTATTGCCTTCCATCGTTGCTCTCTAGGGATTATAAGCGTAGTGGTTTCCCAGTGCCTTCTACGTCAGGTTGTTTTGAGGTGATTTAATTCCTCACGGCCCCCGTAGCCGCCTCGATTAATAGAGGGGACAGGATATTTAACCGCCGCCTGTGACTCGGCGTTGTTGACCATTTAGCACCACCCGGGGGTCACGTGTAGGGTATCGAGGGTAAGACCTACGGACGCGGCCAACTTTAACCCCCAAAATATTTAATATTGAATAATTGAAATATCGACCAATATTGAATTAATAATGAAATATTGTAGGTACATTATAGTTCAATGGTCAAAAAGATATTTCTGTTGCAGTGTATTTGAATGTATGTAAACCACACGAAATTGTGAGTACACGGTTTTTACGTTACCGAATGATGTTGAAAGGTTAGTAAAATTCAGATAACTTTTGCAAGTAAGTAGGTACATGTAGTATAAGTAGATAGGTGGGTTAAACATTATATTTCGTAACACATTCAATTCAAACCATAACACATTTAAATGGGCTTTTACTTTTTCCGTAACTTATCTTATCATGCATTGGTAAAACATCGGTATTTTAGGTATTCTTTTGTCAGGGCACGTGCGGCTGCAGCCGCCGTCGCCACCCACAGGTGAACGCCGACCGAAGCGTCGGTGGCTCATGGTGTTACCTACTGCCTACTAGGTATAAGGACTGTATGATCAAGCCCATTAGGCTAATAGGTTGCACCGGGACCCGGCTTGATTAGCGGACGCCTTCTGTAGGTAAGCAGATGTTGGTTGGTCTAAATAAATAAATAAATAAAAGTAAATGACTTCTTATAATATAATATTTTAATACGAATTCACTCATCTTAACTCTTTTTAATCTCACTTGGCCCCTTTTTACATTTTTGTTTTTTTCGAACTTGGTGCAATTTTTCACTTGATGTATTTTATTCTTGGCGAGTTTTGTCAAATTGCGCTTATCTGGCGAATATAGAAGCAACCCTAGGTGATTAGGCAAGATTAGAGAAAAAGGCGAGAGCGGTCCTTCTGTAAATTCTATATTTTGTGATATTAGTAAGAAATCAGATTAGCTTCATTCTGTTACTTGTGGAATTTACTGAAAGAATGGAACAAATTTACTGGCCAATTTAACCGATAAATTGGCAATACAAAATTGAACAAGCTTCTATAAGTCTCAATTTGATTTACAAAATCGATTACCGAATTGACGTAGACAAATGAGCACCGAAGTATCGATAGTTTTTCATCGTCTCAACACTGGCTCACCAATAACTCTCCGTAAGTACCTGCCTACGTAACGTATTATGGCGGGAAAACATCGTAAAGATACGAATACAATGATTGAAACTGACTAATTATTCCCTTAGGGGGCAGTGGGGGAATTACTGGGCGTTTATTCTGTTCAATTAAATGAAAATGGGGTATTTCAATTAATACTCTCTCTTGGCAATTGCACCTTTATTATACTTGAATGTTCGTATTCGTTCAAGTAAGTACGAGTATAATAATAATAATAAATTCAGCAAGAAAAAACAAAAATTAATGTTTTTATTTTATTTCAAAAACCATTAAACAATGAACGGAAGAAATAGATGGTACAGTAAAAACATAGGTAGCTGAACACGAATACTTTGTCATATTAGGAAATCTGATATTAAATATAATAATAATAAATATGCACCAGACAACACGCCTCTTGAAATGGTCTCGAAATAGGGATTAATATCCCTGTGTTACGAAGTACCACACAAGGAAATAAGCCAGGGCACACCCAGATCCGAGTCAATTCAGAAAAGATCGTTTCCTGAATTGACCCGACCGGGTATCGAAACCGGGCACTACGTAAATCGAGGCGAGAAAACGTGCTACACCGCACTACGCCAATCGTGTCTTCAAATCAAATCGTGTGTGCCTTTATAATTTGAATGGCAACTTGTAAGAAGTTATTATGGCGAAGTATTTATAAGCTAACCATTTAGTATTTGAACAAGTACTTTACCACAGTTGCCACATGAAAAGACATTCTATTTTTGGGATGATACCATTGATTGGTACATCGTCGCACTCTGCTTCTTTTAACGACGTCGGTGGCAAATAAGCATGCACATCGCCTGACGGTAATTGGCTATCGCAGCCTATAGGCAGGTGTAACACCAGAGGTATCGTTGTACATTGCTTACCTGAAGTGAACTCCATGCGACAGCAGAATGATAACTCGACCAGTCACAGGAGATCATTTCATCATTAGAGCGACCTGCTGCCTGAACATAAGATGTAGAACTGCATCCATGTAAACTATGCATAAATTTGTGTATTTAGCAGAGTTTCAAGTCAGCCAATCAATCAAATAAAGGAGTTCAGTTTAATCAATCAACCCAAACTCGGTCAACCAATGTAGAGCACAAGAAATATCATAAACTTCAGTTTATATTTTTGCAGACCAATAAAAACCAGTTCACATAAAGCAAACCTATATTTTACTTCATCTAATTTGGCAAAAGAGGTAAAACCCTCGAGAAACTTTACCCAAATAACAAGTCTACCCCAAAACACGGTTGCATCGAGTTAAAAGTATTCCAAGGGTCACGTCCAAGAAAATTACACCCAATGACGTAGCGTTCCTGTCGTAACAATGTTCGCAACTAGTAACTACGTGACCGAGTTCAGCTGTTCAGATACGGAGCAGTTAAATATAATGTTGAGTCGGATTTAGTTGGATGTTGCAGAAACTATCCGGGTATGGGATACATTGGCGATCAAAAATAAATAAAAGCAGGTTAGGAAGAAACAGAACGTTTTTATGAAAAAGCGAAATTTCTGGGGATGGTTAATTGGTATTCGCTACCTGTTTGGGATTCAGTTATGCAACTTAAGCATATGGAACATCACAATACGGTAAAATTTAAAGCTACAGGTAAGTTTCAGTCTCATTACCTCAATAAGGTAATATCGATGAAAACGCCGTTAGTTGGTTGATGGTGAATAAAAATAGCAATTATTTGACAAACAATAATTGTCATGTCACAACTGCTGTAAGGGTTTATTTTGTCTAATTTTAAAATTTATTAATTTTAAGACAATATTGATGACTTATTTGAGCCCACCCAGCAATGGAACTGTGTGTCTGAATTGAATTATTATTACTCAACTTAAACCCCAACAAATTAACAAACATATTCAACACATGGTTTTGTTCCAGAATGGCAATCGAACCTGTGAACAAAGTTTAGAGTGCCCATGATAAGTTTTTATTGGTTGTAAAAATAATATGTCTGAGTCGGGAATTTTAACCCTTGTCAATGTGGCGTTACTTTACGATGCTACCGGTTCCTCACGTAAATAAATTGGCTAATGTATTAAGAAATTCATGCCTAATTTTATATCTATTTAGTATAAGCTACCTAAAGACAGATAAAACGACTTCTTGTCAGCACCAGGTAATAGTACATTATGATATAAGTGCGGTAAGTTGAAAATTACAGCCGAGGCGATATTGCTAGCCCGAGCCGTAGGCGAGGGCTACAAGAAAGCAGAGGCTGTAATTATCAAAGCGCACGTATGTCATACGACGTTTTATAACATATTTGAGAGGAAATAAATAAAAATCGGACTTTCTAAAACAAATAAAATCTTTAATCACTTGCTAGAGCAGTTAGAAAATGTTTACTTGTTCACAAATTAGCGATGCGCGCGCATCAGCGCTTTTTTTAAGGCAAAAGGCATTAAAAACAGCCAGTATTACTAATAAAGTAAATTAATATTTCTGTGTTTTTGTTACAGATGGTTGTAATTTATTGTCAAAATTAAATAAATTAAAGAATTAAATGTTTATTTATTATATTTCATCTCCCAAAGTTAATTTTATTCATAAAATGATGACCTCTTTTCTGACATAAAAACTCTTTGCTAAAATTTAAAAAAGTACCGTTCGTTTTAGACGGAGCATCTTGCTAAACCGTACGTTTTACCATAATAAAAAAAACTCGTGCGTTTTACATTACATTACCGCACAAGTGCGTAATGAGATACATTACGTTATTGAAATTGGTGAAATAAGAGACCCTTTACGAGCAAATATGTTATAAAAAATATTACATGCTTACTCTTCGCCGACGAATCAGTGGGCAACAGCTAGTATTAAAATAAATCGGTTTACTAGAGTCACATGGCTTACGTCAGACAAATCCTACTGACTTTATAGCATGTAGGAAATTGCATCCGCCGGAAAAACATCAAGTGCTATTTTCAGTACAAGCTAACGAACATGCCTATACATAATTATAATAAAATGTTAAAAATCTGTTTTATTGTCCATACTTACTTGACCATTTTATAAAGTTGAACGTGCCTGCTTGTATCATTCTATCATCAGCGAAACGCATGCTACGGTTACTACGACAAATACATTTGTCTCGAGTCTCGACTACGACCGGCGCTACGACGCGGTTACGACTACGCATGCGCCACGAAACTGAGAAACGTCGTAGACTACAAACTGACATTTGAAGGCCACTGGTACATACTGCTACAAAGAATACATTTTGAAACAACTTTTGCCCGTGACTTTGACCAAGTGGAGTAAGTATAAAAAACTACTCTTTATTTAAATCCAACTTTTTTTGTATGTGTGTTCAAAGTCTGATCAAAATCCATTTAGTGGCTGCAACATGATACTGGGTGGGACTTACCAACACAGGGACAAAAAAAATTTTTTTTTGTCGTGTTTAATTTCGTTCTTGTTATAATTACATTCCAAAAAATATTGAATAAGACAGTTTTACATGGGTTACAACTCTGCGTTTACAGTTTGAGATTTCATGGCCGTATGTTGAGGCGACCAAATAATATTTATTAATTGGTATTTTGATACCTGTCGTATCCCAGGTGTACCTAAAACCTTAAGCAACACACTAATATCGTTAATTATGTTAAATTTTAAAATGTATGAATTTACATTTTTTGTCGTGGTCATTCCCAAATACATAATTATTGAGCCAGAAACAACATAGTATTGTTCTTGTACACAGAAAAGATACAAAACTCCATCAATGTTTGCCCTGGGAAGAATCTAAACCACGACATAAATCACTACAGGCAGTCTACAATGTTATATAAAAAAAAACAAGCCGTACAGTCCACCACAGCAATCGCTATGGACCTTGTGGGGTCCGCGTAGGGTATGGGACTTCATAGTTACGGTAGCTCAGTTTACAGCGGTCGTAGATTAACACACAACTAGCCGTATAGTCTAACAAAGCGCATTTCTTGGGACTTACTAGCGTCCGCGCGGAGTATGAGAGTTCATAGTAATGGCAGCTCAGCTTGTAGCGGCTGTGGGTTAACTCACTCATCCGCCAGGCGTGAAAACGAGTCCCGGCTTGCTATTTTAATTTTAGACCTTAAGGCGTTAGCGTATGAATCAATTTTAATCCTCACCAATAAGTTAGCTGTTAAAGGTCATGGGCTCGATTCCTAAGCATTACATGTATGTGTGGGATGAACCAAACCTGTCTGTGTGTCATTAACTATTTAAATAAATTCAAAATAATTTTAATGAAAAAGTGACATAAGAGCTGCAGCTTTAATTGATTTTACCCACACACTGCGTATGGCTTGGCTTTACCTCAAGAAAGATCTAGATTTACAAATTACCTTGAGTTGTAGTAATAATAGAAAACAACTACCATAAAAGCTATCTAAAAAGTTCGAAAAGTAACTAACTCTAAGTATAATATTCAATCCCTATATCTAAGTCAATTCCCCTGGTAAATAAAAGCAAATATTCGCTTAAGGAACCTTCAAGTTTACCGTAAAACGATATTTGCCTGACGGAACTAATTTCCAACTTATTCCAATAGTCAAACTTAATGTGCGTTCCGACGTGGAACAAAAAAGGTAAAAAGATGTTCCACACACGCTAACATTCGTTTAGGCTGCGAAAAGATACCACGCTCAAAAGATACGACACTATACAAAATAAATATGGCTTGCGAAATTCGCCCTTGAACGCTATAAAATACAGTCGAAACGTACTAACCGCAGAGATGAACGGTGATGTTAACCAAATTTCAAACCAAAGTTAGTAGGCCTAAAGTTCAATTCGGTTGGTGTGGGAAAAACACAGCAGTGCGCATCTAGGGAATGCAAGCAATTAAACCGTTTTTCGCTGCAGATGTTAGGTATAATCTATTAACTCGGTATACTCACCGTCCGTTGTAGATGTTATATTCATCTTGATGCCGCAAAACTCCTTACTCAGACCTCTTTGAACCAAACACTGATGATGTCCTCGAGTTCGATTTTTGAATTTAAAATTCACCGATAAGTTTAAGCTGTTTGTATGTCCACTTCACACGCTAGCCGGCTTATAGACGGTCCGTACTTCACCGTATTGCAGATAAATCTGCGCCCTGTAAAACACCCAGTTCACACCTTCACAAATCACCGGTCAAGTACTTGCACACACTTTCGAATTTCGAACCGCGCGGTCAAACGTCAAGTGTTGGCGCGAACACTTGACAGATCGCTGATTGATTTCGATCGTTCGGATACGCGGGCGGAACTATTAGTTAAAAACACTCGAGGACACTCGGGGTGCGTTCGGAAACCCAACAATTAGTAGAGAAGATCCTACTTTGCGAGCAATCCGAAGCTTTTTGATAGTGTAACGACAAAACAAACAGTCCGGAATGAGTGAGGTTTGGGCATGCGCAATGAGCACTGCCGTATGCGTACATTGTTAAGCCGCGGTTACTAAACTTCCAGGCTTGCAATTTTTATCAAAATAAAAGAAAATTGGCAAAGTATGCAAAATAACAGAATTAAATTATAAACAAAAAACAAGTGGCTATTTTAAGTGTAATCCTTGGCAATTAAATATTTCTACTCGAATCATAAAAATCCTTCTAGTTTCTTGAGAGTCTGTTCCTGGTCTAGTTAATAATTTAGACGAAGATACCCTCGAAAATTTTCCAGTCTATCTAAGAACTCCGTAACAAATCTTTTATCTACGAGTATTTAGCATTTAACTTCTTATTGTTCAGCAAGCCTACCTAATAAACTATTAGAGACATCTTCGACGTTTCTTGGAATACAGATAAGTCTCTCCGTAAGTATGAATTAGGAGTTATTCACTTAATCGTTAATTTATGTTTGCTACTTATTCTGAAAATACTGGCAGCAAATAATAAAATCTCTTTACTATTTCTTTTATTTTTACCAACTGAAAAGGTTCTCACAGGACAGGCCCAGCCTAGTGTGAGATTCTTTATTAAGCCTACTAATCATATTATCTTATATTTACTTCATTAATTTCATCATTTCTTAATTATTGTAAAAGTATTTTAGGTTCATAATTTTTTTTTTTCATTTTTTGACGAATTCATTGACACTGGCAGTTAAGAAAATGTCCATAGATTTTTTACTGATAAAAAAAAATAACTACGCTACGTTTCATTTTGACAAATATCCCAACGTTCTATTTTTTAAAACATTCCCTGTGGACAATCCCCTACATCTGCAGCGGGTTTGTAGGCACGTACCGCGCAGGGCGGCTCTTGAGATATTTATCCGAGTGACGGATACCTGACGTAGATACCAGCGGATATATACGGAAATGTCTAAGTATAGGCACGTAAAGATTTATGACGGAGATATGCGACGCCCGTAACTCGTACGATCTTTATAATTGATGTACGGGGCTGGGGTTATAATTTTATGTTATAGATAAGGTTAAGTTTATTATGGTTGAATTTATTTATACAAGTACAGATTCAAAAATACCACCTTTAGAGGTACATAATTATTATTTTACATAAGTGAAACTATTGATGCGTGATCCACAAAAAGGCAAACATTTTTTTTAAAAATAATGGCAAACACAAAAAAGCAAGTTTATGATTTCTGTATGTTTGTTTGAATGTTTCTGATTTTGAGGATTTAATTCGATCAAGTAGTCAACCTATTGCAAACAACTTAAAAATTAACAGATCGAGGGTGTTTCATATCGTTCTTGTTTTATGCTAAGATTAATACTTAATTATTTATTTAAATGTTATACAGCTTTGTAAAATAAGCAAGCGGACAATGGTTCGCGGTTACCGCAGCCTACTGGTATTTATGCTCAGGGTATTTAATAAAATTCCAAATCAATCAAGGCACTTAGTATCCATGGTTTAATTTCATTTTGGAATGCAAAATGTTGGTACATTTTATGTCCTTATAGCCAGCAAAGTGGTTAAAGAAACTTCACCGCAAAAACACACAAAGAGTTTATAACAAAGCAGTCTCGTGTAACTTATCAAACATTTTTGAAATATTCCTGCATCTGGGACGAGTTTATTTAAAACTTTCATTTCTAGCTAAGTATGTTTTATGGTAGGGTACACCAGAAATGTTAACTTATTTCAACAGACATAAACGTTACAATGAATATAACGAAAGCTAAAATTGCAAGTATAATTATTATTAAGTAGTTCAAAATTTTAAGCAAAATTTTAACTCAGCAAGTAAGAAACTCGGCAAAGACTCTTAAAAAAAGAAAAGCTATTCGTATAAGCCAGCCATCAGCGGGCCATACCCTTACAGGGTGTCTCGCGGCGGGCAGAACCATGCTTGTGTAGCGATAAAAGGCATCTTAAAGTAAAAGTAAAAAGTAAAAAATCATTTATTCACTTAAGCTTTTACAAAGAAGCACTTATGAAATGTCAAAATTCACAAAAAATATATATAAACGATAATAGACGTAAATAAAATAATACAATAATAGTACATATACTAAATAAACATAATGCGAATCTACCACCGGTTCGGAAGTTGCTTCTTATCGAGAAGACTCCGGCAAGAAACTCGATAGTTACTCTTTTGAACTTTGTTTTGTTTTACAACAAATAAATTCAGAGTACAGTCAAAAGAACAATAAAAATACATTATTTGAGCAGAGGAGCAGATTATTCCTACTATGACCACAAATTCTTGTCGTTCAAGTAATCCTCCACGTTATAATAACCTTGTTTTATCAACTTTGTTTTAATTGTAGACTTGAACTTGTGAAGAGGTAGATCAACAAGACTTTGAGGTATTTTGTTAAAGTACTTTACAGCTTGACCCACAAAAGAATTTCCTACCTTATGTAGTCTAAGACTTGGAGTAATAAGTTTGTTTTTATTTCTAGTATTGTGTGTATGAGTATCACAGTTTTTTTTGAACATATGCAAGTTTTTGCACACATACATTATGTTATCGAAAATATACTGAGCGTGCACAGTTAAAATATCAATCTTCTTAAATACTTCTCTGAGCGAGTCGCGTGGCCTAAGGTTGTATATCGACCGAATAGCTCTTTTTTGGAGTACAAAAATGGTGTTAAGGTCTGCAGCTGGTCGCTCCGTGTGTATCTTTCGGTCAACACTTGTTTCACAGACAGAACTTTCATAGAATTTCGTTTCGCAGAAAATGTTTCATCGAATATTCAGTCCATATATTTTCATTACGAATAAAAAAAAATCTTAGACTTATCTAGTCGATATTTTTTCATGTTGAATGTTATTGTGTCAAGGACTATTCACTTCATCGGAACATATTTCACAGCAAAATAAATATCTAGGCAAATTATTACACCAAGACCATCTGATCAGTAATCTATTGGTTAGGTTAGGTTAGGTTAGAACTGTGACCACGCACGCACGCACGCGTCACCCGAGCCGAGCGAGCGTATCGAGCGTGCCACCGATTGTCGGCGAATGAACATAAGTAGCAAAATATATGTTGATATTAAGTTTTAAAATTATCACTCGTTATAATATTTTTCTTAGTAATTAGTTTTAAACTAAACATTATGAACAATAATATTATTTGAATCGTTATTCTATGATATGAACATTCTATGATATAAGTGTTATTTGTAACAAAAATCTATGATTTAAGTTTCTTGTATCTTGTAACTATATATTCTGCGTATTGATTATATTATGAAATGATAATATGAGAAGAAATGTCTGTGGAACGAAATTCTAAGTAACCATTTTCTATAAAATAACCTACAACCGTACCTTTCTATGCCCCCTCGTATATAAAACATATATTGAGAAACTTGAATCACTACAAATTAGATTTTTAAAATTGCTTGTTAAATAAATAAATAAATAAATATCTGGGACAATTCACACCAAGATCATCTGACCCCAAACTAAGCAGAGCTTGTAATATGGGCGTCAGAGACTGATAAACATACTTAAATATTTCTAAATACATACTTAAATAGATAATAACACCCAGACACACAACAAATACAAATGTTCGTCACACAAATAATTGTCATGTGTGGGGATCGAACCCACGACCTCCGGCGCTAAAGGCAGGATCGCTGCCATTGCGCCAACAGGTCGGTCAAAACAAAGTTGTTAATAATAAAACTAAAAGAAACTGTAAAGGTGACTATAGAAAATAGTTTAAAATCTGCAAAATCTTACCAGTTAGCCTTAAGCACAAATATGTGTCAGCATTAAACAATCACGGCAGTCTGGAGCGTGACCATCAGTTGATACACGGCGATGGCACGAGGTCGGTGTGTGCGGGTAAATTTGAAGTACCCAGAGTTTCCTACTATTATGGTGACAGAACCCTAAAAAATCGTCTACCTTATCTGCTAAATAGTTTGCCCGAGGACATCCGCCTTGAACCGAATAAAAACAAATTAAAAAAAAGTTAAAAAAGCTTTTCTTGGATTCGCTTGTGTGAAAATAGCATAACTAACTAAGGCGTGCATTAAGCTGTTAAGTGTTAATACATGTATTATTTGAGACTCCTTCCTGCAGTCAAAACATTTTTGCAGGGTAATTTTAACTGTATGATAATTTTTCTGTATTAATAAATAAACATAAATAAATAAATAATGCCAATTAAAAACAATAGTTAAGTACTCAAAAAATTTAAAATTTATTCTTTATTACAATTATCGGATCTTTTCGAAGTACTACTCTGTGTAAAAAGTATCGGGAATATCTCAATAAAAAGACCCGCGTAAAAGAGGTCGTTCTAATTTTTTTACTGCATGTTGGTAGCACTGTAATCAGTAGATTAAGCGCGCAAAATTTGAGCGGGATCTGTCATTTAATTTGTTATAAACTACACTTTTTGTTGGTGATAGTTTTGAGTCCTCGGCGATTTTTACAATGGAAAATATTGTTGAACAAAGAGTGTGCCTTAAATTTTGTGTTTCGAATGATATTTCATGTGGTGAATCACTAAAAATGTTGCGGAATACCTACGGCGAATCGTGTATATCGAAAACAAGGGCTTATGAATGGTATAAGGCTTTTAAAGAAGGCCGAGAAGTAGTAGTAGACTTGCCTAGTTCTGGTAGACCTTCAACCGCTACGACCAAAGAAAACATCGACTTCTGTCGATCAAGAAGCTAGTGCTCTAAAATCGACGTATGAGTCTGAGAGTTAGACATTTTAGGCATGAAACGCGTCGCCGCTCGACTAATTCCAAAAGAGCTTAATTTTGTTCAAAAAGCGCAGCGAAAGCATGTCGCTGAAGACATGGTTTCCCGAGCTTCTACGGATCCGACCTTTATGAAACGTATAATAACTGGCGACGAGACATGGGTTTATGGGTACGACATGCAAACAAGCCAACAGTCTTCAGAATGGCGTCTCGAAAACGAGCCGAAACCCAAAAACCGCGGCAAAGTCGCTCCAAAATCAAGGTGATGCCGACAGTTTTTTTTGACTACCGTGGTGTAGTTCACTCCGAATTCCTTCCAGAGGGAGAAACAGTGAATAAAGAATATTATTTAGGCGTCATGAAGCGTTTGCGTGAGAGTATCCGCCGAAAACGTCCAGATTTGTGGCAACACAACTCATGGATGCTGCACCATGATAATGCACCATCACACACAGCCATTATAGTGAAAGAGTTCTTAGCGAAAAATTCAACAAAAGTTCTCGACCAAGCACCGTATTCACCTGATATGGCTCCGTCTGGCTTTTTTTTATTTCCCAAGTTAAAATTACCACTTCGAGGAAAACGTTTTAAGTCGATAGAAGCCATAAAAGAAAATTCGCTGAATGAGCTAAAGGCCATACCGCAAATAGCCTATGAAAAATGTATGGAAGACTGGGTGAAGCGGTGGAGATGTTGTATGTTGCAAGCGATGGGGCCTACTTTGAAGGCGATAAAATCAATTTATATGAATAATTTGTATTTTTTTTTTAATTGACAAATTTCCGATACTTAGTACACAGAAGGTATTCACCCTGAGCACGTATAAACTTTTCCATACGATTGAACTAATTGAAAAATACCTTTGACCACTCTTGTTTAGACACCTCAGACTTCTCAAAATTATAGGCAGCCAGTGCATCTTCTTTGCTTTTAAACCTCTTACCCTTTAGTTTTTTTTAAATTTTTGGAAACTAGTAAAAATCACAAGGCGCTAGGTCAATATGGTGGGTGAGGAAGGATTGACACATTTTTTGAGGTAAAAAATCAATAGTTCTGGCAGACGTGTGCGGCGCCGTATTGTCGTGGTGCCAGAGACGGTGCCAGATTCCTGACTTCGGTCGCTTGTCACAACAAGCTGATATTACTGTTGGAGCACAAACTGTCACATATGATACAGAGTTCAACGTTCCTTGATCCTCTAACACTACAGTAGCAATATGACATTTGTTTCCGCAACGCCCTACGTCGATGGTATTATCTGCAGGTGTAGCCGTCACTACAGGGATCATTAAACAATTATTTAACTTTTTCAGTTAACTTTTTGAACTTCCTATTTAGGAAAATGACGGGAAAGAAAGAAACACTTTGAAAAAGCACATAAATGACAGGCTAATTACACGGCAAAAATAAACTAGATAGAAAAAAAACGTAAAGAAAATACTATGACAGTTAACATCATATAAAGATAATTAGAAAACCACCAGTTCGGACGTTTTTACCATCGAGAAGAATCCGACAAGAAACTCGAAAGTTACTCTTTTCAATCTTGTTTTTCACAAAATTGAACTAACGGAGTAAAGTCATAAAAAAAATATTGCAACTAGTATCCCAGAAACGATCTACTGCGGATAGTAAACCCTTAAACAGCCTAATTAACCCCCACCTGGCTGATTACAGCTCAGTTTGACAACGTCAATACGACATTATTAGGGACGGCCTGTTTAGTAAACATGGCGTCGCTTCCCGGGCGACGATCCAGGGTTAAGGCCGGCCTCCACTAGAAGATACGGTTTACTCCGAATAATCAAACGTACAAATAGGAATATTGAAATGTTAATTACATAATATAACATACCATCACGACTTTATCCAAAACGGGGTAGTCAGTGGCAAGTGAGTGTTGACGTCATGGTGAACAGAACACTCAGAGGTCCACTCTACACCAATGATATTAGAACCCAACGTGGTAGGTAGTGAGCCTTTCGCCTTTATCCGGGTTGATTAGATTTTTACTGACGTTTTCCACCACCGGATAGTTAATCGGAGATTAAACAATGTACACAAAGATGGTTCTGGCCAGATTTGAACTCGAAACCACACGATCCACGATCCAAAGTGGGATGCTTTTAAACCCCTTGGCCACGACGCTCTCAATTTCATTTTAAACTCATTTTTTACTGTCATGTGCCCGTGACTTCGTTCGCGTATTCTGACTACTGATGGAGTACTATTACCTATTCTGTGTCACTGGTTAACGAAAATACTATTAATATTAATATTTTATAGTCTATTTTAGGTACCTTTGAGAAAGAACAGTCCATTTTTTTTTGAGTTAATCCCACAGAACAAACAAATATTTGTGATTTTTGTGTTCATTCTTTTTAATTGTGTTTTGTAGCAGTTTTTTTATGTGTAAAAAACATGAAAGCTATAGGTGAAAGTACCGTCTACAAAAATTAAGGTTGGTGGTGGGTTCAATCCAGGGTAAATAAATGAGTCTAATTTGTCTTTGTTCTCAACTAGTAAGGTAACTAAGTATTTAGTTAGGCATTTAGTTCGACACCTAAATCCCTGCTTAGTTTGGGTGATTTTTTCAGACATATATTTTATCTTTACCATAGCTTTGCCTGTGGATCAAACCTAACGATCAGCCTAGTCAACGCGCTGCCTACGGTTTTCGATTGTCTTTCGTTTTAAACCGAAACATGAGGCCAATACAAATGCAGTGGGGGTAGGGGGGTTGAATCCGTCTAGACAACAGACAAAGGCGCAAATCTTTCTGTGTAAAGATGGAACGACCAAATCCTTTCTGATCTAAGATTTGTTTTGGGATTACGATGAAAAGATTTTCGATTGTTGAAAATTGGTCTTTGAAAAGTAATTTAATAATTTTGTTTTATGAGAAAATTAAACCGAGTTATTTTCTTTGAATAAATTGCTGAGTATGCTTTTTCAATTTAAAAAAAAAGACGCTGGGGCGTGCAAAAATTAAGTAGCTGCGCTGCCCCCCCCCCCCAGCCCTCCTTTGTTTTCAAATAACTATGAACTTTACAATCACGTGAATAAGACTCAAAAATCCTTTGCCAGCCACTGCTCATTTAGTGGGATTGACATGATAGTGCTCCTTCTCACTCTCCAAGGAACCTACTTGCCATATTTCGTTTATCCACCCAGAAGTTTCGATTTCGCGTTCCAAGGATGTGTTTGAATAGATGAGTTATAGTATGGAGTTCTTCAAGAGGGCTTTGAAAAGGTTTTTGCAGGGTCGACCACGCGCGAGTATTACGTGTCCATAGGCTCCGGTAACCGCTTACCATCAGGTGGTCCGCATGCTTGATTGTCACCGACGTGGTATAAAAACCAATAGAATCGCTTCATTCACCTCATTTAGCTTTGAGATTCTATTGGTTCTTTTACCCAGCTTCGAGATTCTTCCACATCTCTGGTGGAAATGCACCAGAGTCTTATAATGTAACAATTGATTGTTCATACTTTTACTTATGGTATGAATGTATGTTTAACCACAACCACCAACCCTGCTTGCCTGTTCATACAACCATCAATCATCTTAATACGACAGAGCGGTAAAGTGATAATATATGTTGTATGAGCTACACATAAAAGCTCGATAACATAGGGCGATGAATCAAATGACAATTATAAATATAATTATAAGTATATAAATATAAATTCACCAGACAGCACACCACTTGTCATGGTATCGAAGGGAAGATAAATATTGAGTTACGAGGTACCAGCCAGATAATTCAGTCATGGGAATCCCCAAGCACACCCAGACCCGAGCCAGCCAACCCAATTTTGAAAATATCGTTTCCCCTTATCGGGGATCGAACCCTGGACACCACGCAAGCCAAGGCAAGAATCCGTGTCGTCGAATATGTACTTAACGAACCGCAAACGATACTACAAAGATGGATCAGACTCCTGTGAGGTTTGTCATACTATTATCCACTATTTTGATAATTGTTAATTCATCATCATCATCCGTGTGGTCTATCCCGTTTGTAAACCCACACTAGTGTGTGGGGTCCCAGGGTCCATCTTCTTATTTCTTGGCCCACTTCGCGCTGTCTTGTGCATCCTCAGTAGTGAGTCTGTTGGCACGCATGTCACCCTTGACGACGTCGAGCCTCCGCTTCTTGGGTCGACCTCTTCTGTCGGCACCTGGCGGGGGCGGCATGGCCAGACATTTGTTGCCCACGTAGTTTGCCGATCTCCGTGAGACATGACCATACCAACGAAGGCGGCACTTCTGCAGCTTGTCTACGATGTCACGAACACGAAGGCTGCCGCGGATTTGGGTGTTCCGCACGCGATCTTTGTGTGAGACTCCACACATCCACTGCAACATCTTCATTTCCGTGACGCGCATCGCATTAATAATTGTTAATTGCCTGCGGATATTACCGACCTGGCTAGTACTAACATGAATAGCCAGAAACAACAAACCACAAAGTAGCCCCCAACAAGAGAAATCAATTTCATAAACATTCCCGGGTTATGCGTTTATTTTGCTCTCAACCAAAGAAAACACGAGAAAACCCGACCGTAGATGTTACCTTCAAAATTTGCAAATTCCGAACCCCCTGTATAATAATACATACAGAATTATGTTAACGGTTTCTGTCAACTGTTCAATGTACTTTAATTTTGAGCGCTATTGCAAGAGTAATAAGGGTGTTTCTGGTGGATGGTAGCCATTCTTCTTGATTAACCCGTTCTAGCTCGCCGCCAACGTCCGATTGGGCAAACATAGCCCATCGTGGTCTTAACTCGGAACAAAACGTCATCAAAATTTTGGGGTTGCTCGACATTGTTGAACAGGAATATTTTTATTCTTAGCGCGTCTGAGAGCGTTGTGGACTGGTGGTTAAGCACCCCTACTCGCATCGTGTATCGTGAGGTCCTTTATCCCCATTCTTAAGGTCTAATCTATCCTTTAACTAAAATCCAATAAAGTTGATAATTATTAAAATACTAAACATAACTATAAGTTTAACCTCCGTTTCTTAGTGTACCCATAGTCAAGAATGTTAATGTTAAGACAACAAGATGCTAAGCTCTTCTTTAGTATTTAAGCACATACTTTTTCGTTAAGAAGTAGTTAATTTTGAAAAATGTTTTTTTTTATTTTGTTAGTAAAATATTACAACGAAACAAAACATAAATTAACAACTGCATAAAGTTACAGTATTTTTATGAATAATTCGAAAACAGAAACGAATAATTTCTTTATCCAGTGACTTTATTCAACTTGTAGTGGTAAAGAACGCTAATTATTAACTATTATTATGAACAGCCATTTTGCTGAAAGCTTACAGGGTTGAACTAAACGATGTAGGTCACGTCATGTTTAGATACAATAAAACTTTAACAGCTATTGTTAACCTTATCTTAATAAATTATGAATTCAATCGTTTGTGAAATTTAATTGAAAATTATAAGTTACTAAGTAAAAACTTTCGTTATTTCCAGCACAGCATGGATCATAAAAACGAACTCAAAACTAAAGTTGGGACTTTTTTTTTCAAATACTACAAGTGGCAATCTAGCTTACGGCCCGCCTGATGGTAAGCAGTTACAGAAGCCTATGGACGCCTGTAGCACCAGAGGCACTTCGTGCGCGTTGCCGACCATTTAGGAAATTCCTAAAAAACTAGAGTCCTAAACAAAGCAAAGCAGTATTCCTTGCCGTCTCAGCGCCTTCAACTTTACAAGGCACAAGTAAGGCCTCACATGGAGTACTGCTGCCATCTTTCTGCTGGAGCACCCCAGTATCTTCTCCATTATCTTGACCGTATACAGCGAAGAGCCGCTCGAATTGTCAACGACCCCGTGATTTTCGACCGCTTAGATCCTTTGGCCCTACGGAGAGACGTTGCATCTCTCTGTATTTTCTACCGTCTTTACAATGGGAAGTGCTCAGAAAAATTGCATGATCTCATACCTGCTGCTGAATTTCATTATCGCACGACACGTCATAAGTCTAAATTCCATGCTCATCGCCTGGATGGCTGGCGCTCGACAACCGTTCGTTTTTCGCGTCAATTTTTTCCGTGTACATCCAAGATATGGAATGATCTTCCTGCGTCAGTATTTCCAAAGGAATATGACATCAGAGCCTTCAAGAAGAGAGCGTATTCCCATTTAAAAGGCAAGCAACGCATCGGTGACACCTCTGGTGTTGCCGTTGTCCATGGGCGGAGGTGATCACTTTCCATCAGGTGACCTTCCTGCTAGTTTGCTCCCTATTACATAAAAATAAAAAATTAAGTTACCTATTAACTCTCCTCTTAAAGGACCCATAAATCTTAAAAGATCAAATGGCCAGGCAAATCGATGTATAAATAGAATCACACGATTTGAGGATTAATTTTTCTATTATCGTCATCATCATTCCCAGCTATGAATTTCTGACTAGGCCTTCCGAAGATGACAGCTGAAAATGTCAAACTCACTAAAAAAATATTGTATTTGTATCTATTATTTTCAAAATTTCCTGTGGAATGAATAACGCTTTTTTATTTGGCTCCGTTAGAACCGCTACTGTTTTGATTGATGAAATATGCAAAAAAACATCACCAGTTGCATTATTAACCACCTGTGAAAGCTTTTATTTTGATTTGTTCGCTCAAAAAGCCTATACCATTTCTCCTAAACTTGTGTTATTTTTACGTAAGTAATAGTGAATTTGTGTCGCAAGTACAATGCCTGCAACTGGATGTTCTTTAGATCTTTTTGGGAGGCCTATGTTCAGCAGCGGACTTTTTATATATTGCCCGTCAAGATGACCTCACTCCACCTGATGGAAAGTGGTCGTGAGATTTCCAGATATGAGGCTGACAAGGCCAGTCATGCAAACGATTCATTGGGCTGACCATCCTCAGCTTGAAGTCCAGCAGGAATGCCTTTTCACGCCCCGCTTGAAGACCCCGGGACATTAGAGGAAAGAAACACATGCACTGGAAGAGCATTCCACGTCTTAATAGTACGACAAGGGAACGAGTCACCGAACCTTTTAGTGCGAGGCAAAAAATCCTGGATCCAGAGTGGATGACTACATAGTACAGCACGCGTGGTGCTGGAGTGGAAGGGCTCTGCTGGAGTGGAAGGGCTCACCCTTTCACTCCAGCACTGAATAGGCTGGAATAACTCTTCAGAGCATTCCCCATTGTACAAGCGATAGAAAACACTTGGCCTGGCAATGTCTCCGCGCAATTGGAGATTTTATTTACAGCGATGTTTCAGAACTTTTACATTTATAGATCTTTTCTTGATTCGATCTAAAAGGACCCGAACACTGCAAGCTTGTTGGTTAAGAAAGATGTTACTGTGTTAATAAACGATTGTAACCGTGTGTAAACCGTTGCAAAATGAACAATTATAATAAAATCACATCGCGAGAGGTGAAATCGTAGATCATTCTGACCACTGCACACTGTTAAAAATGATGTCTGTTGAAAACAATACTTTTTTAGACTTACCCCCTTATTCATAAAAGTTAAAACAGCCTCAAAGAATGTTTTCACTGTGTAAGTAGTACTCACTGAGTTCGTACGGAATTTAGTAGTCTGATTCATACCTGAAATGAAAAAACAAAACCGTTAAATTCGATACAGATTATAAATTCTCCTGCTATCACTGACATCATTATGTCTGCCATGAGTTTCTGTCGCATAAACTACGATAGTTGACTTCAGATATGCCATTTCTGGTTCCATTTTTAACCGCTAGGGGCGCTGTACCGAAATTCCATACAATTATGTGAACGCGGTCAACTTGAACGCTAATGGCTGTCATTGGTGTAAGTAAACTCATGGTAGACATACCGGTTGTCTTAAATAATAACTAATTTATTATATTATCAACTTCATTTTCAAGACCATAATACATAGATATAAGGTATCTTTAGGTACAGTCAATTAGACTGAAAAATTATTTCATAAAAAAATTATGAACTATTTGTTAGACATTTTTAAGTAAAGCTCACCACAATACATTAGTGAAAACCGCATTAAAATCGGTTTAGCCGTTTCTGAAATTAGCGCACAGACAAACAGACAAAAATTATAAAAAATATTGTTTTGGGTTCAATGGCGTTTATAAAAGCCCCTAATAATCGTTTTTTCTGATTTATCTTCAATGTACAGACAGCGATAAGTTACAAATTATGATATGTATAGCTATTTTTATTTGTGATTTATTTTGACCTATTTAAAAGAGTATATTTCGAGATATTCAATCAAAATATTTTATTGTAATTTCATTTCATCTGTTATTAAGGAATTTTAAGATCTCCTGATGAAACCGACCAGCGGTCGTGAGATCAAGATATGAGGCCGACAAGCACAGTAATGCAAAGGAATCTCTGAGATGGCCATACTCATCTTGAAGGCCTGCAGAAATGCCTTTTCACCCCCCGCTTGAAGAACCCGGGACTATAAGAGGACGGAAACACATGTTCTGGAAGAGCGTTCCACGTCTGGATGGTACGACAGAGAAACGAGTCACCGAACCTTTTAGTTTGGGTCAACAAAAAACGGAACGGAGCGGATTATTTAATCGGAACGTAATTATTTTAAATGGAACAAAACATGAATTTCAAAGACCTTAACTGACCACCCCCGGTAGCGACTAGTATTATGTTAATCAGAATAAATCCGACCACGATATAACTTTGACGTACATTTTGACATACATTATTTGGGTTAAATATAGGGTTGGCAAAAAAGTATTACATTTTCATCTATTTAAGTTTGTTAATCACCCCCTCTGCCAGCCGCAGAACAAGTTCTCCATAGTTAGTCTTCATTTTAATTCACACTATTGACTATAGTATATTTTAAATTTGAATTGATAGGTAATATATGAGATTGACGACTTAAAAGTTCCCAAACGGTTTTCTTTTACCAAAACCATTTGAACTTTAGAAATCGGTTCTTATTCCGATCCAGGTACCTACTTCAATAAAAGAAAACAGCTGGTGCTGTATTTTCAAATGAAATCCGTGTATTGCTTGTGCGCTGAACCAAGAAACGAGCGATATGTCGTTGTAATAAGTTAGTAAAGCAACAAATATCTGGATATGCTCTCGGCTAACGCAATCTCTTCCAGTACATACATTATGTTTATTAAGATATATAACAAGTTGCCTCAAAAAATAGCAAATGAACCGGCGATAAATAGAAGATTGTTACACAAGGTGAGAAAGTTACCTTTTACAATGCACGAGATGGTTTGGCGCGCGAGCGCTAATAGTTCGAGGGCATTGAAAAGGTCTTTCTTCCGAGGTAAACACTCTGCTTTTCATTACGAATATAAGGAAAGTAAATAAAAATCAGATACATAAGTTCAACCAACAAATTTTTATCTCACTCGATTTACGAAACAACTGAATGAAGTTCGAATAGTTGCAATCCCGCCTTTTTTTTTGTCTGTGGAATTCAACCATTTTTTTTAATATTTGCAAAAAAGCATACTTAGACAATGATGATGGAATTCCCCCGCCTTATTTTATTTAAAGAAAATATTTTTTTATTTCGTTTCTATCGTAAATGCTTAGCTCAAATTTATTCAATTACATACTAAGTGAAACATACATTAATGAGTATATTCCTGCTTCGATTGTTTAAATATTCATTTGAAATCAAGATAAAGAAATTTCAAACACAGCTGTTGCTGAATATAATTCATCGACTTGCCGCAAAAGGAATGTCAAAATAGGAGGTGACATTTGACAGTTATTTACTTTCAGCCCTATGCTCAGGCAACTTCGTAATGAAAAAGTTTGAACTTGGTTTATAGGTATTATTGCTTTTAAAATATGATTATGGCATTGAAGAATATTTAACAGATCAAATATACTAAATGAATAGATACTAACATAAATGTGAATATAATATACGTAATATAAATAATTATAATATATTTTGAATTGTTATTGTGAATGTTGATTTTTTATTATTTAATGTGATTAATGCATGTTCCTATAATAATTAAGTCATTAAGTGCAGCGCCCTAGAGGGTCCATAATTGATACTTACCTTCAATGCTATCTTGTGTACCTACATTATGGTTAGTAATAAATCAATTGAAATTGAAATCTATACTAATATTATAAAAAGAAAAGATTCGATTATTTGTTGTACCGAATAGGCTCCGAAATTACTTTCACCTATATGAAGCTACATAATCAGCGAGTGACATCCGCAAAACTTTTTTTAAAGGACATTGCCAAAGTTTGTTCCAAGTGCTGCCTAGGAATGGGAGTTGGTCCAGTGGTACTGTAGCATTAACATGAAAAGAAAATTGGTCCCAGGAAAAAAAAAACAACGTACAATATCTTTTCCAGTACAATTTTTAAAAACAAGAGGCTGTTTTTTTTTTGACTCCTGGGATAGATTTTTATGCGTTTTGAATTACAGATTTCACGGCTACTTTTTACCACCACACCGCTCGCCACCGACAGGGCGTTCATCCTCACACTCTGAATCCGCAATGGTCTCGTACAGTTCGGTTTCAGAGATGTATCCTTCCAAGGTCGCTTTAATTGTGGAATGAACTATGCCGAGGTTTTCCCGATGAGTTATATTAAGGAGTTCTTCAAGAGGGGTTTGAAAAGGTTTTTGCAGGGTCGATAACGCGCGAGTGATACCCCTGGTGTTGCACGTGTCCATAGGCTGCGGTAACCGCTTACCATCAGGAGGTCCGCATGCTTGATTGTCACCGACGTGGTATAAAAAAAAAAGATTTGACTTTTTGCATGCATTATGTGAGCATTCTAGGCAGCAACCTTGGTCCAACTTCCATACAAAATTAGGGAATCTCCTTTAAACTTTATTTCGACGGGAGAAACAGTTTAAGCTTGCGAAGCCGATGACAGCTAGTTTCTTATAAGTAAATCTAATTTGAAGATAAAATTACAATAATTTCAAATCGTTTTTTCGTCAGAAAGAGATGAATCAGGTAGGTATGTTTCTTTTAACTGAACTGCTGTTTCAAATTTAATTAGTAGTTTTAACAAAAGTAAAAAACAACGATTTTAAATAAGATATTATTTTCAGTATATTCAAAAGATTCCAGAAAGTAATTGAACATTCAAACTACGACTATTATTTTTCAAAGTCTACCCCACGGTTAGAAACTAAAATAAACTAAAATAAACTTAGAAACTACGTGAGGAAGTACCTAAGTAACTGACCAGGCCTTCGTCACTCCATATACTTGTGCGCGATAATTACCTACCAGCCACCGGGTCTTCCGAAACCCATTTTGCAGTTGATTGTCAACAACGGCGTAGAACATTTGCACGCGAATCTTGCGGTTGAACTGGACGCAATGGCGTTCTGTAAGTACTGGCAAGGGGTACCCCGGCAATACATGCTTGTCACATGACAGCAAGCATTTATAATCGACCAAATTGTAAATTTTCTATGAAGTGATTTATCTGATACGTAGTAACTATTAAGTAATCTGTGCCTCGGCCTCTACCTGATGAGTCACGTAAACTACAAAAGTTAACTACAGCAACTTGTATGTCATTTTAGTTCAATTACTATTCACTAAATGCCGAAATTCCATACAAGAACTCCCATACAAGAACTTCCATACAAGAACTCCCATACAAGAACTCCCATACAAGAACTCCCATACATGAACTCCCATTCAAGAACTATACTATATATTATACTATATAGCGAATATCGTCAGATTAAGCTCAAACGAGTTCAGTTGACTATGTTTTAGTTGACGATCGATTTCCGTTGTGTCCCGGGTTCGATTCCCGGTCGGGTCAAACAATCTCTTCTAAATTAGCTTGGGTCTGTGTGTGCTGGGAGACGCCCCTGGCCTAATTCCCTGTCTGGTATCTTGTAACACAAGGATATTTTTCACTAGGTACTTAGAGACCATGAGTGTGTTTTTATAAGTATTTATTTTTAAATGTGTATGCATGACATTTATAAAAGTGTTTTTTTGTTCTACTTTAATATATGTACGCCTAGGTAAGGCAGAACATAGCGACCATTTGTTTTTCTGACCATCTACTGTAACCTGCGGGCCTACTCCCATTCGTAAAACACGTAGTTACGTGCATCTTCAGTCGTTCAAAAAACATACTTACCCTTCGAAATGGATGTTGATTTTTTGGTATTCTAGTAACCATATTTTGTTGTTTACGATTTACTTATTTATTTATTGATTGTGTTTTATGATTGATTTATTTATTTGTTGTTAACGGATTTATGAGGCAAGGGTAAATGGGACTGTTGGAAGGGTAAGACCCAGAAGAACGTTTCTTGGGCAAGTTCAAGATGTTCTCAGAAAGGGTCGGGTCAAGAGTACCTTTAACCGACGAGCATGTATGAAAGGACTCATGAGAGTAGAAGAAGCGCAAGATGTATGTCAGGATCGTAGCAAGTGGAAAGAAGTGGTCTCTGCCTACCCCGTTGGGAAAGAGGCGTGATGGTATGTATGTATGTATTTTGTTGTACAAAATACATCAAATCTATATAAAACATGCTACGTTTTATGTCTTTTTTAACCCCCTTCAAAGTTTCAAGAAACTTCGTAAATTTGTACTGTAGTAAGCCCCCTGTTTTTTATACTAATATTAGAAAGAGGAAAGATTTGTTTGTTTGTCTGCTTATTTGTATTGAATTGGCTCCGAAACTACAGCACCGAAAAATTCTTTCACCATTAAAAAGCTACATTACCAGGTACCTATTAACATAGACTATATCTAGCTGCTGTCGTCGGGGTAAACTGAAGGTACGAAGTCGGTTAACCATTCGCTAGCAGCCCTACATGGCCCTATAGTCGGTGACACAGTTAACGCTTTTGATTCACTAATTCGCGTCGCGTGATCCCAGATCGCTTTATCGGGCTTAATGTGCCCACGCGCGTTTCAGGGCTCACAGAAATGGCCTTTCTATTTTGCTGTGACGATTGCTTTTGGGCAAACATTGCTGCTACACTACATATCACCTTATTTTAATAACTAAAGGACAGTTTTAGATTGATTTGTTATTAGACGTGGGAGTTGCTTTCCTCCGGTCTTGGAAGACTCAATGTGAGGGTGGTGTTGTGTCGCCGATAAGTCGCAATGCAAGCCAGATCTTGAGCGCGTATCTGGTATTTTGGAGATCTCCTCAGTCTCCGAAGGTCTACTTCGGAGACTGAGGATTTGTTTACATTCAAATCAGTAAACAATTTATTTTAAACCACTGAATACAAGATAACTGTTACCTAGTTAGTTACGTAGTTACATGGTTTGGAGAAATAAGTACAATTAAAACAAGTGTTTCTTCTATCGTCATCAGATTTCTCAAGAAGACGATAATGAACCCAATGAAATCCACGAAAAACAATCCACGAGAAGCTTTTACTATAATACAGATTAGTTATGAACAACAATTATTTTAGAAGTTTTTTTAAGTAAGTGAACCTGAGTCAGGACTCGGTCACTACACGTACTTGTGCGCAATAATTACCTACCAGCCGCCGGGTCTTCCAAGTCCCATTTGGCAGTTGGTTGTCAACAGCCTCGTAGAGTAGGTATTTGTACGCGAATCTTGTGGTTGAACTGACGCGATGACGCGTGACGTACTGAAAGTACTGACTACTGACATCTTTATCGAAAGAGGTAGTAGCCCTGGCAATATGCCTGTCATATGACAGCACGCATTTACAGTTGCCAAAATTGTTAATTTTATATGGAGTGATTTGTCTGTTACGTAGTAGTCGTATTAAGTAATCTGTGCGAGTAGGCCAATTTCCGACGTATTATCCAGCCACTGTTCCACTCAACGATATCCCAGGTAATCCACCTTTTGAAACTCCCTCGGAATACCGTCATGTTGTAGCTAGTTCTGAAACCTCGGCAGGGAGCTTATTTCACAGTGTTGGCGTTGTGTAAAGAAAACATCCGAAGCCCGGCTTAGGAGACGACAATGGTTTGTGAATATGTAGTTTAACTACAAACTTTCATTGATGTTCAAGTTGTGCTAACTTAGCACGAAGTCAAACGCTTCTTATAGTTAATAAGCTCTAAAAGTGATGTTGTCTCTCTAGTAAAATAATGAATCACAGACAGCTGTTTTGAAAGATTTTTAAATTTTTGTGCAGCATTTTACACGCACACATAAAAATCTTGGTGAAAACTATTCTAAATGTTATTCATCCATTTATAGCCTGTTTTCTGGACGTTTCTGCTAAGATACAAATCAATAATGAACTATGCGTTTAGCTGGTCGTAAGAGGCCTATTAATGTCACACATGGCTAAATTTTTTTTAATCACAATAAAGAAAGCCAGCGCGATACGAAAAGTCAAAACGTATGCTCTTGATCTTGTCCCACTTATGCGGAATTGAAACTTTCTGATTGGCGAAGGTAAAAGAACCTTATGTTATGTATGACGTTATTCAGGGTTGAAACGTTACCCATCTCCAAAGTTTGCGTACATAATTAACTAAGTTACAAGTTTTGAATTTAGTAGCTTGTTGCTCAACTCAGTTGAAGATTTGCGTGGCGAATGCTAACCCATTAGGAGAAATCAGGACTACTTTCAACTTCGCTTTGCAAAAACAAATCAAAAGCTTGGGCATGTTGTTTTTTTGATATACGACGTGTTAATGAAAAAGCGCAAAACCTGATAATAGTTTGTTCAGAATCGAGAGTAGAATCGATTCCGCTAATAAAAAACAGGTGTCAAATTTTGACCAAAAAAGAATTTTAATTACGCCGTGTTTAACATTACTTAACTCTTTCATTGCGGCGGCACGAGAAGCGGCAACGTCGCACTAGATCGCGCGTTATTACCATAGACTTTTTAATTTGCAAACAAACACAAGAAAACAAAAAAAGCTAATATCCTCGTAAATGATCCGCGAAAATTAAATTTCATAATTTACTTAATTCTTATATAATAAAAATAAGTTGGGGTGTCTGAGGTTTTGCGCTTTTTCATTAACACGTTGTATTTGGTCTTTGATTTGTACCAAATAAATCCAATTGTATTTCATTTCTAAGTTCGATATTTTGACTTTCAAATGTGTGATGCTATTTCTTGAACGCTTTCATATACGAAAAGTCTCGGTGAAGACGTATGCTCGGAATACCGGAAAAATACTGCGACCATTTTAGTATATTATTGCACAAATAATTAATGTCTTCCATACACCATTGCTTGAATTAAAACTATAAAGACAAAGTGTTTATCTTTACAAAATAAAAGAGCATTACTAACTTTCCTCAGTTAGCAATAAACTGCGAAATTTCCACCAAAGTATATCTCTGAAGTTGTCTAGTTCAGTAATCCCGGAAGAAGAAATTTGTCGCGACAAACGGACAACAGTTGTTGACTTACGGGACTCGCAAGATTTGTTGTTGTTTGCACCAAGTTCCGACTGTTGACCGTGGGGCGCTCCTAGCGTTCGGCAACGGAATTACCGTGTTGTGACGCTTTGGAAATGAGCGGGAAACATGAAATGCTTGGGAAAAGGGCTATCGTACAGACCAGGTTGAGTGAGATACAGTACTAAAGGTGAATAAATTTACATTTAAGATTTGATTCTACAACAGACAAAAACCAATTTGTCGGCCAATGGCGGACAGAACTACACGTTTAATTTGATTGGCCGAGTTTGGCCGATGACGGCCGAGCATAGTTTGGCGGATAATGGATTAGGTGAACGGGAACCGTAAGTATAGGCAAGCAGGATCAGACGGCTTACAGATACAGTTAACTGCGGATTCCAAAATGATTCGGAATAGTATCATCGACTCAAAATATGATATCACAAAGAAATCACTATCGTCAAAACATGTAGAAAAGTTAGATTCTGCTAAAGTTCTGTCAAAGTTTCACTTTAAGAGACGCTGAAGGGTATTAAGGGTAAAAAAGATCTGTACGTCTACCACGAGTTGCCACTTTAAATTTACGTTATCGTTCGCGTAAAATTTTGTATTGGGATTCGACATGACATGACAAAATCTAGATAAAGGTGGAAGCTCCACTAACAACCTAAAAAAAGGTTGACAGGTTTCTGTTTATGCTGTCTGCAAACCGCCACCCATAATGAATGTTTTTATGGGATATGTTAGGTTGGGGAAAAAGTCTTTTTGCAAATATTATGTATGAACTTGTAATAAATCTCTTGGGCTATACTATTTGTATCTGGCTGGTTATGGTACCAAAAGCTTACATTTTAAAGAAGATAATTCCAAATTCAAATTAGGAAAATGTGTGATTTTCATTTGTTTTTCTTACTGTCAAGATGAGTGAATCTAATGAAGAAATTCGATGCATTTTAAAATTTTACTACAAAAAAGGTAAAAATGCAACGCAAGCCGCGCAAAAAAATTGCGATGTTTATGGACCTAGTGCAGTGTCTGTGATAGTAGCACAAATTTGGTCGGAGCAAGATCGGCATATCAGTAGTTACGACGTAGCTGAAGAACTGGGAATTGACCACAAAACAGTTTTGGTGCATTTGAAAAAAACTGGGTATCCAAAATAGCTCAATATTTGGGTACCTCACGAGCTCACTGAAAGAATTAACCGTGTACTCATTTGTAATTCTTTATTACGATGTAATGAAACCGAACCATTTTTGAAGAAGCTGATAACTGGTGATGAAAAATGGATCACGACAAGAACGTGCGAAAAAGGTCGTGGTCAAATGCCGGTCAGGCTTCACAGACTATGGCGGGACCCGGGTAAATTCGCAACAAGGTGATGCTGTGTGCGTGGTGGGATTGGAAGGGTATAATTTATTATGTGCTGTTACTACCAGGCAGGACCATCGATTCCGAACTCTATTGCGAAAAACTGATGAGATTAAAGCAAGAAGTTGAGAGAAAGCGGCCGGAATTAATCAACAGAAAGGGTGTGGTTTTTCATCATGATAAGTAAAAATTAAGAGACTTTGGCTGGGAGGAGGATGCATCCGCTGTATAGTCCTGATCTTGCTCCTTCAGATTTCCACCTGTTTCGGTCTCTTCAGAATTCTTTAGGCAGTGTCAGGTTAACATCACGAGAGGACTGCTAAAACCACTTGTCGCGGTATTTCGATCAGAAGCCTCAAAGTTCCTATAGCAATGGGATCATGTCCCTACCTACAATATGGCATAAATTAACCAAACAAAATGGCACCTACATACTTTAGTTACAACAAACAACAACAAATACAGCCTTATACGTCCCACGGCTGGGCACAGGCCTCACCTCAACTATGAGGTGGTACGAGCCATACTCCAACACGCGGGCTCAGTGCGGATTGTTAGAGAGGTGAATGTAAGGCCAGTGATGTTATCAAGCCGCCTTTTTAGGCCTCTGACTAGGCTTTACGACTGATATCTTGCGACGTCAGCCGGGACCAACTGTTTAACGTGCCTTCCGAAGCACGGAGATGCCCGAAAAACACATCACTTAATTTTGGTCGGGAGGTCACCCATCCATAACCCGACCTGACCGGCGTTGCTTAACATCGGATCGTTGCCGATCCGCTGCCGTCACTTAGCCACGGGCACCAACTTTAGTTAAATGTAAATAAACTATATTAAAAATTGTTTTGAATTTTCCTAAAATATGCGAAGAAACTTTTTTCCCAACCCATTATTATGTATATATGGCCCTTTGTTTACCAGTACGTTTACCACGAGTTGCTACTTTAAATTTACGTTAACGTTCGCGAAAAAAATATATATTGGGATTTGACATTGTCATGTCATGTCATGTCAAATCACAATTTCCAATGCAATTTTTCACATAGCGAATTTTGTTTTTGGCGGGTTCTATTATGTGGCTATAAACTACCTACTTCATTTACAAAAATTCAGAGCGATTACAGTAGTAACCCTAGGCGGTCAGGTAAGTTTAGATAATTATACTGAAAAAAGGCAAAAGCAGTCTTTCTGTAAACCCTTTATTTTGTGCTGTAAACGTGTTATTACTTAATTAATGGATGAAGTTCATATCAAAGTTCCCTGATCAACAACTCAAATGAAAGCCAAATAATAACTAAGCATTAAACCCGCATTCGTGCCTCCTATCACAACTAGAAGTCATATAAGCCTATGACCTAAATGCACTATCAGATCTTAGCCCGCGTTAGCTACCAACTTTATATCTGGGGCACTCAGCCTGAGTACAGAAAGTTTTAATGCAGAAATTATATCTAGACTGGTTTTTGTATGTGGATTTCCCTTTCATATAAGTTGAGGGAGCAAAGTAAGCGGGTTATTTGTTTATTTGGAACATAAAACTACTTTTGTGTGTTATCTAACGAAATGAGAAATAGAGAACAGGAAATAAGTAACCTAAATGTCTACCATTACGATACTTGACTGCAGAAATTTGTGTGTCATTTTTGGTTCCATTTCGAATCACTAGGGGCGCTGTACCGAAATCTCATAAAAAAAAACTTTATTCGGGAAAATCTATTACAATTTTGTTTACGGGGCTTCCCGGTAAGTAATCAAAGATACTTGAGCTGGGAATAAACAAATCTCAACGCAGACGCTAGTGGCTGTCTGTGTAAAATCATGGTGGACAAGGACATACAGTTAAAAGTGACCTGGTCCATGAGTCCAATGAGTCAATATGCTGCTTAAGGCACTCAGGGCTTGTGTTCCATCCAACTCTTGGACTTTTAAAACTATTTAATTTATCTAATGTTATTTTATAATAAATTCATTACACGAAAACAGAAGGAAGCCGCGGCGTTATTCCCTTCGCCAGTTTTTTTGTGTTTGTCAAACTTGGTGCAATTTTTCACATGATGTATTTTGTTTCTGACGGGTTTTGTCAAGTAGGTATAACATACCTACTTCACATTAAAAATTCAGAGCGAAAATACTCTTATTAGCAACCCTAGGCGGTCAGACAAGTTTGGGTGATTATACTGGAGAAAGGCGAGAGCGGGCTTTCTGTAAACTCATTATTTTGTGAATATTGAGATAATATATATTGATGAGAAATGATACGATTTTTTGAATGCTTATTTAATAAACTCTGAATTTACTAAATCGATTCAAGAAATTAACACAAAGAAAGCTTCAATATTCATAATAATAATAGCATGAGCTGTTTTTATTTATTTTAACGAAACTATAACTATACTATAACTATAAATAACTATAAATAAATAAATAAATAAATCCCTGGACATTATTCCACACAGCGCCATCTAGCCCCAAAGTAAGCTAATTAAAGCTTGTGTTATGGGATACTAGACAACGGATAAACATACTTAAATACATTTTCTTTTGTAAATACATACTTATTATACATAGGAGACCCCCAGACCAGTACAAACAGACATGTTCATGCACACAAATGTTTGTACTGTGCGGGGATCGAACCCGCGACCTCTGGTGTAGTAGCCAACTTCTTAACCATTACACCAAGCCGGTCGTCAACTATGGCAACTATGGCAAAATATTTTATAACCCGTGTGTATCCGGTGCAGTATTAACTTAAATATCCAAGTGAAACGGGCCAAAGCTATCGATTGTAAGGCAAGTTAAATTAAATTAAATATTCAAACCACTTCAGCGTTTCTTCAGAAATTTCTTTCCGACCAGAACGAGATAAAACTTACAACTTCCGCTCTGCTGATCACGGGGAAGTTTTGCTTGTAAACTCCTACACTTCCTGGATTGGGGTTACCAGAATTCCAGTTCACGAGAGATTTTATTTAAATACTTTCAGGGCTCCGTAACTCAAAAGGAATTTGGGAACCCTTATCATGACCGCCTGACAAGACCCTTTTTCTCAGAATCACTAGATGACTAGAGTACGAGTGAGTAACTTAGTTGGATTTTTTATCACTCAAAGGATTGGCGATGCTTGGAGCTGTAAAATAATAAAACTAAATTAAAAATAAATCGAAAAAGAACATTACTGATGCATATTTTGACCAATAATACACACCCTACGACGTAATTTCCGTTGAATTTGAATCATAAAAAAAAACAAATGCACGTTTTAACAGCCTTGTTAAAATAACGAACGCAATATTGTTAATACTAAGTTACGTTTGTATTGGAGAATTGACTGCTAAGTACAGAATAGATTATTATAAATAGAAAATATACCCAACAAAATGCACAAAAGACAAAAACAATACGACAGTAAAAGAAGACATTTTAACAAACAATTGTAAAAAAATACAGAAGCGGGTCAATAAGGTCCCTGCCTCAGCACATGCCGCTGCAGTGCAGGACTGCAGAGACGCTGGTATTCTGGCAGTTCCTGTAGTGTGTTCGTCTTAATTACGTGCAAGAAAAAAGCATAAGTACAAAACAAGAAAAAAACAGAACAGAACAATGCCCAAACAATGTATAGACTGAGAAAGTGTGCAGGAATGTGGAGGTGAGTGTGAGTGAATGTGGAGTGTGCCTATATCTATGTTATGTCAAATTACAAAAAAAGAAGTGAATCTCTGTGACAACATTTAATATATGTAAGTTTCCCTTAAGTTTAAACTTCAGATATTGCATAATATGTCGTGCAATGCAGAAAATCTTAACCCCACAGTCGAACAAATTGTTTTGGATTTTCTACTCTGCAATATGGCTACCTTATTCTCGGTAGAATAATAAAAGTGTTAAGTTGACAAGTTACGAGCCAGTGGGCACATCTGGGCACTGCTTGTAGTCAAATATAGATACGTATGAGAAAAATACTGAAGCTTCAAAAACCATTCGTAATTACTATGTCGATAAACGATTCTAATTTCGTTTTTTGTTAATAACTGATACTTTGTCCTTAACAAATCAATATTTTATTGTTTGTTCATAATTTCGTTTCGGTAATATCTATAAATATAGGCCCACCCAAACCATATGTTTTGACAAATTCCACACACATGTGTCACTTCAGATAACGATAAAAACAGAGCGCAAACTACTATTCCAGCTACCAGAAAATACCAATTCGTCTTCGTCGTGTCGATGTTCCATAAATACCCTCTATATTGTAGCCCAATGCTCCACCACCGCTATGCTGAGAGGAGAGACCCTCGGATAGATCTTTGAGTGAGCCAATGGCGGGATACTGGGGCACAAATGACGCATTTTGATCACGCACACAGACAAAGTGAGTGTACATTTTTTTTATTTTTTTTATTTATTGATCAAAAAAACATAACATTGTTTTCCTTAAATACTTCTCGCCAAACTGCAGAAGCAGTTTGTTGGCAAGTTAACACTCATATATAGATATATTTTCTTTTAAGTAACAATATACAAGTAAGTAAAAGCTTTTTCTTATACAAATTGTACACTAAGTTTTTCTAGAAGTATAGCTTTAAGTTTCTTTTTTAAAGTAAATTTACACATTTTTTTATTCTCTCTCAAAAAGTCTATCTTGTTATAAGTATTTGGCAATACATATTTATTTGTTCTTTTTCCATAATAGTTCTTAACAGTGGGACATAAATATATTTTCTCTAACTCTCCTTGTATTATATTTATTAGTTACATAGTTTATAGTAAGTACTCAAATTATAACAATTTTCAATGGCAACCAAATACTGATACTTAGCCTTGACAGGCAGGATTTTGCAGATAGTAAACAATTTCTCATAATCGCCGCGACATTTTGCTTGGACTTTCTTGCTAACTAAATATTTCAGAAATCTCACTCGTAGGCTCTTGACGTCACTGAGGTATGTATCAGAGGTTCGGCCATAACAGCCAAGTCCGTAGCTTAGTATTGAGTCAACTAGTGCATAATAGATTACTCGCAGACTGCGTTTATTCAATACGGATTTAATATGATAAAATGTGATACCGATGAGAATCGGTCACGCGGCAAGTCGTACTCTTGCGAGTGTTTTTGTTTTTGTCGTACTTGGTGCAATTTTCACATGATGAATTCTGTTTTTGGTCGGTTCTGTTATACCTTCTTCATTTAAAAAAATCAGAGCGATTATAGTAGTGACCCTAGGCGGTCAGGCAAGTTTAGGAAAAAAGCGCGAGTGGTCCTTCTGTAAACTCTTCATTCTGTGACAGGGGGCAGAACCGAATACGCTGCATTGTTTGTTCTGGAGCACCACTCTCGCATTGCGCGCCGTCTAAGCCTATGTAATTAACCCCACTTGTAAAATACCAATAAAATTGATATATTTTTTTTAAGATTTGGGCTTCTGAAGCACAAGTTCTTACTTTACCACCAAGAAAAGTAGGGATAAAGCTGAAGTCAAACAAAAACTAGGCCCAGATAACTAATAACTTGTTCCTTAAACAGAAATATGGCCTAGAATCCGAAGACCGGTAACTACTTCAAAATTTACAAAACTGAAACCTCAAACTCCGGCTTTTATTCCAATCCTTAGACCATAAAAATGTTTATTCCTTTTACACTGCCGAAAAATATCATGTTTCTCAAGATGTCAGTCAAAATCCCGAAAGAGGAGACAGTGTGCTCGTGTGTGGAAGACAGTGCGTTGTAAAAAGCGAAACGGGACAATATGGCGGCACTAATACGGAGAGGCGTGATGCGACTCGCATGAAACATTAAGGTAAAAGATATAAAAGATATGGATGTGACCACTATTTTAGGAAAATGGAATTTTAGATTTTACAAGGTAAAGTAAAGTAATATGTCCCACTGCCGTGCAAAAGCATCCATCATTGAAATCAAGTCATTCTACAATTTGATGGGTATTCATTGGCTAAATCAGCTCGATTGTCAAATACGGATTTGATATCACAAAACCGGGCTATATTTCAACAAATCCGAGAGACCTTTAGATTTCGGGCGAAGGGCTTAGTCAACTTGGTCACGAAGGTGTTCAAGAGAAACCTTAACATCCTGAAAGTAGCTGATCTATCCCTGTTCTGGATTCATCTTGACGACACAATTGGCGTAGTGCGCTGTAACATGGTGTCTCTCCTCGATTTCCATTCGGGTCAATGCGGGAAACGATCTTTTCTGAATTGTGCTGGAAGACGCTCCTGGCTTTTTCCTTGTGTGGGTGGTACCTCGTAACACAGGGATATTATACCTACTTCGAGACCATTACAAGAGGTGTGTAGTCTGACGCATATTTATTTATTATTTATTATTCATTTTGGTAAGTGTGCCATGGAATTTCTTGACACCACATTTCATCATCAGACCACTAGCCACTGAATGCGAACGAAAAAGGAGGAATATATGAACGTGTTGTGAGCTATACTTTGAATAATTGGATATTTAGTCTTCTGTACATAAATATAATATGACTTAAACACTAATCAAAACCGGCCAAGTGCGAGTCGGACTTGCGCACCGAGGGTTCCGTTCTAACCTGTAGGTATATTTATTAAAAATATTTTTACTAAATGATGTTACAAAAATTCGTACCAAATTTCGAGATTCTGAGTTCACGGGAAGTACCCTGTAGGTTTTGATTCCCTTGCGAGTGTCGAAAATTTGCGGAAATTTGCGACATAAACGACTGTATCTTTTGATTGCGTTGATTAGAAGTTTGATTTTTTCACAGCTCTAAGGAACAGTACCCCTCAGTATTTGACATAAATTCCAGTTTGATACCTTCACGCGTTCCTGAGAAAAAGGGTTTTGATAGACAGATAGACGGACGGACGGACGGACGGAAAACAAAGTCATCATATGGGTTCCGTTTTTTCCTTTCGAGGTACGGAACCCTAAAAATACGTGTACTTACTCAAAAAGTAAATATTAAAATAACACAGCTACTGTAATAATCAGAAATACAAACAATTAGTATTTTATCTATCAATCACATACTGTCACCCTCTTTAATAACAGAATGGGCCATGCAGCAGGTAAAACCATCGAAAATGATTAATAATCAATCGTTGATACGAGTATGCTGCTGCTACTGTACAATTACATACATACGGCAACACACGTCCATAAAGCTTTCTGCTTCAATTTTATAATCACACTTAGCTGACCGTTAAAAAGAGAGTCCTGAGTGCGGTTACAGTGAGCGATGCTAATGACTTCACCATCACGTTTTGCGAGCAAAAAACGCGATTTTCAATAGCATCGAGTCAGCGCCATCTAGTAGCCTAAATTTGCTGAATGCTGCTAGACTACATACTGATTGACATTCACGTGCTCGTAAAACGCGATGGTGAAGTCATTCGCATCTCTCACTGCAACTCGCACTCGGCGCTCTGGAGCTACAAACAACTGGTTAGGCTTAAAGTAACCTTTTCGTCTGCAAGACTCAATAATTTGGGTGTATTAGTACGTCTACCATGAGTTTTCATCACGAAACGGCTACGACAGTTGACTTCAGAATTTTTTATGCCATTTGTAGTTCTATTTCTATTCATTAGAGGCGCTATACCGAAATCCCAATCAAAATAACAATGACAACTGACATACAAAATAAAGAGTTCACAGAAAGCCCTCTCTCGCCTTTTTCCAGTATAGTTGCCTAAACATGCCTGACCGCCTAGGGTTGCTACTATATTCGCTCTGATTTTTTTTTTAAAAATAGGTAGGAAGGTACATCATGTGAAAAATTGCACCAAGTTCGACAAAAACAAAAACACTCGCGACAGTGCGACTGACTGCGACACCGGTTCTGACCGGTATCGCCTATAAACTCACTGTGTCTGCGTGCGTGATCAAAACGGCGGTTTGTTCTAAGCGGAGCGCCGCGCCGCATGCGTTATTTGTGCAACTGACATGTTATGAACGTCATTAGTGTGAAGGGTGCCTAACGTTGAGTTTCGTTTTTGATTGGGAGAAGGGAGAAATAGGGGTAAATCCGTTTAGTTCGTTAACTTGTTTAGCTGTTTTTGAGTGAACTTATTTCAGTACGCTTCGGTATTTTCCCAGCTTTAGACAAATAACAGACGAACTTCGAGATAGATCCCCTATGCTCTCCGTACTTGTAGCTAATTTGGTAATACTAATGCAATTTGCATAAGCATCAATTACCTCTGTGTTTACACATCTCCGATACATTATCGCTATGTTGACAACATAGTTACCTAGAAATTAGTACAATACGCTTATCCACCAATAGAGTATTTGACAATATCATCCAATTCTAAAAAAATGTAATAAAATTAAAAAAAATCATTAAAAGGGCTCTATTTAAACTTTTAGTTTGTTTACTTATGTACAATTTATTTTATGGCCCTTCAAACTCGGGTTGGCAAATTATTTTTGAAAGTGTAAAATAAATAAATAAACTAAACCATTCGATAATTTACACAATTCATAGCAACTTTTAATAAAAAACCATATTCATAAACGCAAAATTGTATATACCTGCTGAACAAATGTATTGCAGAACGCATAGAAATACATAGCAAATGACGTCACTTGCACTTTGTGGGGAGCGTTTTGGGCGCGTAAAAAAATATGACTCATAAAATTACTTACTTTCGGGGACTTTAGGTTCTTCAAATTGTTTTTACCATGTTTCTATTATTGAGAGACCTTTCAAAAAATTCAAAAAATTGTAAATTGTAAATACCCATTGTAGCTACACCAATATTTTGTAAGATAAAACAAAGTTGAGAAGTATAGAATGCTTTTAGGATTGGGTCTTCTAGTAATTTTTTTCAGTTTCCTATTTTATACTGGATAATAAACAACATCACCATTTAATTAACATTTCACACCATTGTACTTGCCCAGGCTAAGGCCCACCCGCGGCTGTAACGGCTTAGATGATGATGATTAAATGGTGATGTTGTTTATTTTTGGGGTCAGATGATCTTGGTGTAATTTTTCACAAATATTTATTTATTTCTATTGAAATTAATAAATATCTATTATATCTATCTCTACTATGGGTATCAAAGAATGACATAAATACTTAAATATTTCTAAATATATATGTACTTATATACATAGTAATACCCAGACACACAACAAACACAAATGTACGACACAAGAATGTTTGTCATGGGTGGGGATCGATTGCAACAACAAGCCAGTCAAAGAAATCTAATATGTCATATCCAGTACAAGATGTAGTATAAAAATACGACTACAATATCTTGGGTAGAGGACGTGGTATGTCCCGTTGAAATTAGCAGTGGCGCGTCCGTGCGTTTTTACTGCGCCCTTTTAACAAGGAATACGACTTAGGGCTGTCATTTCTGTCATTTTGCCAATATGGCTAAACAGAGAGAGAGATAGAAAGAAACCTTCTCCATAACAAAGACTTGGTATATACTCGTACCAAATGGGAAAGTCAGAGAATTGGTAACTTGCCGTCATGGTGAGCCGCGTACTTAGAAGCTTAAACACAGTGAGCTCACAGAAAGTACTAGAGTCCAATGTACCTACTTGGTTATTAGTGCATTAAAGAAAAGAAAAAATACATCAAAATGCAATTTTAACCCTCGGTTGAACGTTTTTGTTTTTTGAGTTTGTCTCGTCAAACTGATAGTGACTTTTATGCGGAGTGGTCGTAAGAATAATCATTTTTATCAGCCATCAGATTGGCCTTTTGTACATAATCTTCATGTATTCCAATTTATACGTAATATAAAAAAACATGGTCGGAATTGAAGATTACGTTATCAGATGTAATAAGATTTTATTATCAGCAAGCGAATCTCGCTGATCCTGCAGCCAAACTGTTGTGTAGTAGTCGAGGACGTCAATTTTGTTTAAAAGTCTATGTTTTATATTTCAATAAACTTTAAATTAATAATATTTAAAATATTTCTAGAATAATATGGGCCCAGCAATAGGACGTATTCATAGTGCATGATTATAGGTCCTAATCTTTCTATTTTATTCTAATCTTGAAGTTGAAAGACAGTTTTGAAGAGATAGTATTGCCGTCGCCAGCCCTGCCTTACGTCATCGTCAGAACCGTTTCCGATCTTAATTCCGTTCGCGTCCGCACGCGCATAACGTGTCGATTTTACTGCGGATTTGTCCTCTACGAGATTACCCCCCTTCTAGTAACCCCCAGCCCTAAGGATCCCCCCAACGATCTAAATCGAATCGGTTACACCATAGCAACATTACAGAGATAGGCTTTCTTAATTAAGTCGGACTGAAAATGATAATTCAGTTATTTGCATGTTAAGTGGATCTGGAGCGGCTGCAGTTGAATTTCATTGGTGGAAGAGCTTGTAACAGCCAGTATAAGTAGAGCTCTTGATGCTATTGAGTGGCATATAGGTAATGCTTTGCAGAACAGATCTGACCTAGACATTCTTAATTTTAGTGCATCAACGAAGCACAATACGGCGAAAAAACTCGAATAAAATACGTTTTCTTAAACATGCTCGGAAATATTGTCATTACTTTTGAATAAAGAACACGCGAAGTATCATATTTACGTAGACTGAAAACCCAAAATCACTTCCCGGCGCGTTCTTTGAATTTCGAACGAAGAGCGCGTCGGCAATGTTGTATGAAACGGTGTGCTGTTTGAATTTAGAACTCTTTCATCTATCGTACACATTGCGTTCTCGTGGCTGTAGAGCCACAGATGCGTTTACCTTTCGGCACAAATTGTAAAATAAAAAAAAACAAATTGGCGGTAAAGCGGAGTTGTTATTTTGTTAATAATATTAATTAAATTTATTATGTAAAAGGCCCTTTTTATTTCCTTGCATTTTTTTAAGAAAAGCACTATATATGCCTCGGCCGAAATGGCAATTGCCTGTCTCGTATCATTGAAGTCCTCGCCTGCGGCTCGGCCTTCAAACTCATACTCAACCTGCAATTGCCTATTTCGCTGCCTTTGCAATAATGTACTATTATTTGCTTCGAATGTGTTACGTTACTTACATTGTTTATTGATGACATTTTTCTTATATGATAAAGAATTGACTTCAGAATAGCCATATTATGGATATCTGCTTTTACTTTACAAATAACTATTGGTGTAATCTCGAACTACATATAAAAATACTATCCAAAGCAATTACATTTAATAATTATTAATAAATGTAAAAAAAGCCTAAATGACGTAGAACAATAAACGCGTGTTTAATTAAATAAGACTCTTAAAAATAAATAACGCATCGCATTATCTTTTAAGCACGGCTTAGGTAAACCCCTTAACTGATTTGGGTTTTGTAAGCACGTTGTTAAAAGCTCTGTATTTTTAAATGCACTGTAAGTTATTTAAAACGGAGCTGCAGCCTAAATAGTAGTAGCTGTCTGCTATCACACCAAAATGGCTGACATACAACGTTATTATGGAATCGCTCGAATCATTAACTTAATAATTACCTCTCAACAGCTTTTTACATGGCCTATAACGCCAATCTTAACAGAATCAAAAGAGCCATACTTCGATTATCAATATATAGTACTCAATCTTACCTTACTGACTGAGGGTCTGACAGACAATACACAGCCGTAACTACTGGGCTAAGAAAGCTGAAATTGTAGGTTCTTTTAGGGAGTATAAGGGAGCAATAAGAGACAATTTCCTGAAATTTCTTCGGGAACGATAACCTACAAAGTCATGGGTGAAAGCTAGTTTTCTAAAAATACCGTTATAGATAGTAACACCGATACAAAAATACGCAGGTATATAACTTTGCATTTACTTTTGATTTTCACTTTGACACGTTAACTATAGAAAAACTTAATTTATAATTTATCTCTTACTATTAATTTCGCTAATGATGTGGAAAATGTATGGATAGCATAGTGCATAAGTTTGAATTAAATAATCGTAAGGCTATTTAATAATTTAGTTGGCGATATTACTACATAGTATAAAAGAAAGTCGTTTCCCGCTGTCTGTCTGTCTGTCCCTATGTATGCTTAGATCTTTGAAACACACAACGGATTTTGATGCGGGTTTTTTTGTATACAGGGTTACTTTATAAACACCATCCAAAATTTTCCCAGATATTAGGCATCAATCAAAGACAGCTTATTTAAAAAAAGGTAGGTCTTTCTAACTTTTACATTCTATATTTTTTTTCGAACAGATTATTCGTGCGGCGTAGTTACTTATTCAAAATTAAATTTTAACTTCTAAATAAAGCGCAGGCGGGGAGTTGAGAGGCTGCGAGCCCACCGCCACTCACGTCACTCAAACTAGTGATTTTTATAATACCTTTGAGTAGTTATAATAACATTAATAACTCAACATTTTAGTACTGAAGGTTGTCAAACAGAAAAATACGTATTTTGCCATTTTCTCCATAGATCCTCATATGTGAATTTGGATGGTGTATGTTAAGTATCCCTGTATAACATGCATGATATAGTGGAGAAACACTGATAATTTTAGAGGTTTCTAATGTGATGTCGTAAATAAACACATTATTTTGCCGTTGCATTTCAAACACTGGCTGAACCCTACGAGATAGATCAAAATAATGTACAACAGTATTGTACACCTTAAAAAGGTCTACAAAAAAGTCCGTGATGGTAGATATGTGTCTATCTCTTAGGAATAACCCACAATAACCATTTTTTGTCCTTTACTTTTTACGAGAAATAATGGTTTATTTACGAAGCGATTTTTTAGCAATACAGCAATAATCCTCATGCAATTAAGTACCTTAAATATATTGTGCATTTAATGTAGACCAATATGGCCTTTTACAGCATATTATTTGAATGAATATTGTCGAAGATATTACAGATTTAAAATGCAGTAACATAGCGGTGGCGGCGGTACCGGCCGGGGGGCCGGCGGCGCGTGCCTATAAATAAGGGGGGGGGGGTTCTTTTTGGACGTACGTAGGTGCTAACTAAGACGGGATTTTGGGAATCAACTTTCGTAAGTCGGAATCTTCAAATATATATTCACATTAACAATTAATCACTCATATAAAACACAAAAGAAACATTTTAAGCCATTTCAAGCCTAAATAAATAAGCCTTTATAAGATAGATAAGTTTTTTTTCGAGCGATTTTCGCATTGGAGCCGTGAATTCTAACTGCATTTTTGTTTATTTTTAACTTAAGTGACTCCGTGAAAGTTTGATAAAACGAATTTTCGCTACAACGTTATTCCATTTATCAATCTTGATTACTGAATGTTTTAACGTTTTCTAAGTTAGAGTTGAAACTTCGCTCAAATCTTTACTCGGAGATTACAAGCGAAGCGAAGAACTAAGTAATTCAGTACCTAGCTAATGGAAGGCCTTTTACGAAACTTCAAAACCGTTTTTGCTACAGATATGATTGCATTTGACTTCAATTCCTTAAAGGCCTACTTCATGCCAAAAATTTCATAGTTTTGTATCAAACTAAAAATGTTAAAATCCTTCAGGCTTGTGTCTTGGGTGTCCGGCAGGATTGGTATGGGGTGTCACGCGTCTCTGTCACCGGTTTTGGGTGACCCATGCAAAGACATACTGATGTATAGCATCTCCTGTCTCGGTCGGCCGACGTCTGCTAGCCGACAGCAGCAGCTGGAATCTGTACGGACTACGAGCGAAAAGTGCTGCCAGCATCGACGTATTTGTGGACAAACTTGACTGATGACTTAACTTGCTGCAAACTCAATTTCTTTCGCTATTGCTGGAGACCGGACACCACGGCAGCCGATCGCAAGAAGACGGCAGCGGGTATCTATCCGTCACGGACTCCGAACGGTGCCGTTCGCAGCCATTTAGCCGTCGCGGGAGACTAAGTGATAATATACATAAGTTGCATGTAAATATGAACTGTAATTCCTGTCTACACATTCCAATTTACTTAAAACCACTTTGTAAAATGCCGTCCGGCCCGACTTAATGCGAGCCGGTTATTTAATTGTCAATCAATCCTAATTGTCGTCGCTGTTTTAGGTTGCTCTCCACCAGAGATGTGACATGCACGTTGCTGTGGATGCGATATCCACCAATCACATTCATTGGTCCACATATCATAACACTGGTGGAAAGGGGTTCTACTAAGCTATTTTTTTATGAATGAATGCGTGCTATGGATGCGTGCTGTGCATTGTCGCGAGGTACAGTACAGTACAGCGCATCTTCCTCGCGCAGCTACCTTGCGGCGGTGAATTTTTGTAGCACTAGCATCAGGGAAAAAGGTCAAATAATTCCGTAGCTAAGCTGTCACTCCAATCAACGTTATGATTTGGATCACTAAGTCAAGTTGATTTGAGAGCATTAAGGTCAGAGTTGAGCAAACAGAGGAAGAACGGGCTGTTATCGTAACATTCTTGAGGAGTTCAAGCTCGGAATAATTTAGGGCCGGTTGATTTAGTACTTTATGATTCTGTTTTAAGTTGTAGTAAAAAATAAAATTAAGTACCTCATTATAAAGTTAGCGTATGATTACAAAAATAATACTGTCCTTATTCTGGGCACCGGGCCTACCTCCGTTTGTCAAACACGTCGTAACATGAAATTTCGGTAGTTAAAGAAACATAATAACCATCAAAATAACCATATTTTTTGTATAAAAAACATGAAACGTTTGGGGTCCTTTTTACCCTTCCAAAGGTTAAACTTGTACTCCGTAAATTTGTACTGTAGTAAGCCCAGGTCTCTATTTTAGCAATCAAGTCATCACTGTACTGATTAAACCAAAACTTTTATTGTACTCGAAGCGATTACACGATTTCAATGATGCAGGCCCAGCAGTGGGACAGTATTAGGGTAAATTACTTACGTACTTACATCACTATAGTAATAAGAAGTGTTAGGTTGAAGAACGCCAGATCAGTCACAGTTGGTAACAACTAACAGAATTACTATTGCGTCTACTTTCATGGCAATTAAGGGTTTATCACGACGCTTGCACGCGTCCAATACAATTTTGACTTTGACTTTGCTAAAAGTAGAATGGAATCTTTCCAACGGCGTCATTACTTGGAACCACAAAAAAAACATCGTTGTATCATAACATCAATATGCTGCCATAAAAAATAAAAACTAGAGCCCAATAGCGCTTATTTTGTTTTATTCGGCAACTGTAATTTGAAGTATTTGTAAAGTCCATTAAATGGACTTTACGAAATTACTTAACAGACAGTCAAAGTTGAGCAGCTGTCCTTTTAATTTCTACGGGCCTGTAACAGGATAGCTTCAATTTGAAGGGTGCTCAGCTTCGATTGTCATTTTTGGATTCGGGGGTTAATGTATTTTTATGAAATCCAAAAAAAACGATAACCCTAAATAATAACTAAAAATAAGTGTCACTTACATAATTATATGACGATATAACAGCGAACCTGAAAATGAGGATGGCTCAATCTGATGCTCCAAAGTATAGTCAGTTAATTGTAATTAATTGTAATTGGAATTTATTTAGTTGGAAATTTCCTTCATTATATATAAATGTCTACATTTGCTTGCTAGTGTGTGTGCCTATATAACTTTCGATGTGTAGCTTCGTCACAGCATATCCTACTTCTGTTATTCAGAAACAGTCACAATCAAAACATTCGCCCACCATCCGTTCCTGCACTACCTATCAAAACGGAAATATTTTTTTTCGATCTTCCGGCACAAACAAACATGATGCATACGCTGGACAACGATCTACTATAGTTTAAAAATAAACAAATATCTGAGACACTTTGCAAGATCGCCTCATCATCTGACTTTAAACTAAGCATTTTAAGCATTTTTAATAGAGGTTTCATTTACTATGTGTTAAAGTATGTGTTGATAAAGGTACATATTAAATATTTCTAAATTTATACATAAGTAAATAGATAAAACTAGACACGGAACAAATCGTCACATGCATGTTTGGGGATTCAAAAAGGCCAGCCAAAAAGTCACTGTGTATTATCAAGAGTGGTACTGCTTCGTATGAGTAGTTATCCTCATCAACCATCCATAAAACATAGTATCTACTGGTTAGATGTTTTGTATGTCACTTGAGTTTTCATTAATAAGTAGGTGGGTAGGAAGCTACCTCCTCTTAAACAAAAGAAGTTTTGTTTAAGAGGAATGAATAACATGTTTACATTTCTCGTTCTACAAAATTTTCCCTTCAATGGATATAACTGCTTTTAAATAAATAAAAGCCATAACATAAGCTGCCATCACTACTGTTTCCCAAACGGGGTAGTCAGAGACTGTGTCCGTCATGGTAAACATAACACTCAGAAGTTCATTTCTGCAGGCCAGCCCAGTGATTCGTTTGAATGACTGGGCTTGTCAACCTCATATCTAGACCGCACGACCGCTCTCCATAAGGTGGAGTGAGGTCATCTTGACACTAAACTTCTGCGACACGATGCTCTGAATGTTGACTGGTCCGAGGTTGATAGTGCTGGAAGTTTGGATGAGATGATTCACCACTTTAATTCGCTTGTTATCCAGCTTTATGACAACCACGCTCCTGAACGCTCAGGCAAGATCAAACATTTTCCTGCTCCCTGGCTTAGTGATGAGATGTAGGCTCTCAGAGATAAGAAGAACTCTGCTAATCCCAAATTTAAACTGGACCCGTCTGATCAAAATCGAGACAAAGATAAATCTCTTCGGAATCGCTCCAATAGGCTGTGCAGAGACGCTATATTCATGAATTCGCCAACAATGGAAACCCAGTTAAAGTCTGGAAATTCCTTAGGTCAATTGGAGTTGGAAAAACACGCAACAATACTGTCCCAAATAATATTAATATGGATCTTTTGAACAAACATTTCTCCTCATCTGCTGAAATCAATGGCCAAGTTAAAGCTGACACACTTAACCGACTTCCATCACTTCCAACTCCTGACTACGCTTCCTTTGTCTTTAATCAAATATCCAGTTGTGATGTTGAAAGAAACGTTCGCTCAATCGCCTCCAATGCAGTTGGCAGTGATAGCATTAGCCGTAACATGATAATTCCCATCCTTGATATCCTTTCCCCAGTCATCACCCGCATCCTCATTCACTCTCACTCTTCTGGTACCTTTCCAACAGCGTGGAAAGATGCACAAATCACTCCTCTTCCAAATAAGGCAAATCCTATGTCTTTCTCTGATTATTGCCCAATATCCATTTTACCTTTCCTATCGAAGATCCTAGAGCGTGTTGTCCATCAACAGCTCAACCATTTTCTGACCAAAAACCTTTTTCTTAATCCCTTGCAATCCGGATTCCGACCTGGTCATAGTACGGCGACTGCACTCGTCAAAATCACCGACGATATCCGACTCGGTATGGACAGAAAATGTCTTACCGTTTTGGCACTGTTGGACTTTAGTAATGCTTTCAACACCGTTGATTTTGACGTCCTGCTCGAAGTGCTGCGCTCTCTTAATATATCTCCAATGGTAATTGATTGGTTTCGCAGTTACCTGCAGGGGCGCCGGCAACGCATTCGTGCACAGGATTATTTGCATGGTGCATGGTGCATCACTGAGGCTGGTGTACCAAAAGGTGGCGTTTTGTCTCCTCTTCTTTTCACAATATTAATTAATTCAATAACTCACAATCTAACTTTTTCTTATCACCTATATGCAGACGATCTCCAAATTTATTCGCAGGGCAGTCTTGCTGAGCTCCTGCTGATTTAAATCAAATCTCCAACTGGAGCACCTCGTTTGGACTCAAAGTAAACCCGTCTTAAACACAGGCAATTATTATCGGCAGCCCGTTGCAAATCTCCAGAGTTAAATGGGACACATTGCCCACAATTTTATTTGACGGTGTCCCAATCCAATTTAGTGAACTTGGGAGTTTACAAAGATAGTTCTTTGACCTGGAAAACACAGATGGGCGAGGTTAGCAGAAAAATGTTTGCTGCTGCAAGTTCCTTAAGTAGACTACGTAGTTTCCTTCCAATAACAAAACCACCAAAATTGCAATTGTTAAGGCATTTCTTTTCCCGATTCTGGATTATGCAGACTGCTGCTATTCAGATCTAAATGAAAATCTACTTAATAAGCTCGAGCGACTCCAAAATTTCTGCATACGCATCATCTTTGGTCTGCGTAAATACGACCACGTCTCCGAGTACCGAGTCCAGCTCAACTGGCTTCCGATACGTCTTCGCCGTAACTCCCATATTCTCTATTTATTGAATACTGTTTTATTTAATCCCATGTCACCAGCCTACCTCAAAGAGCGGTTCCATTTTCTGCAACCGACACGGGGACAACAAATGCGATCATCTCGAATACTCCGGCTTAAATTCCCTCCTCATTCTTCTCTAATCTATCCGATTGTGAAATTCCTTACCCCTTTCCATTAGGGAATCTCAATCCCTTCCTATTTTCAAGGCAAAAGTCAAATCGCATTATCTTGCGCTCTGATTATCCCTGTTTATATTTTTATTCCTTTTTTTTTGGTTAACTTTTTTACACCTACTTGTGATATCTGTCTGTCACCACTGGTTCTTTTTCAATTATGTATAGTTAGTTTATTGTAGGGTCAAAATTATTTCTCCGGTATCTGCTTGTTAATATTAATAATGTAATAGTATTAACGAGTATTAACTAATGTAATAGTACTATCTAAATATCTTCAAATATAAATTAAGTTTAATATGAATAAGTTTGTTATTAAATTTACATATTTCTTCATCTAAATAGTTTCTATTGTATTTGTGCACATACTTGCTTCTCGTTTACCGTTTTTCCTCTACCCGTAGGTTACCTTAAAGAGATTGCTATTAGCGATAAGGCCGCCTAAATTGTGCATTGTTTTAAATGTAATACTTAGCTTTGAGTCTCTTTTTGTTTTTGTAAAATAAAAGATAAAGAATATATCTATCTATCTATCTATCTTGATGGGCAATATAAAAAAGCCCATTCTTCACCAATGGTAGATACCTATTAGAACCCAACGTACTTAGCAGGTGGTGAGCCTTGCGCCGTTATCCGGGTTGATTTGGTTTTTAGCGATGTTTTCCATCACCGGAGAGTTAGTCGAAATTTTTACAATAAACACAAGAGATTTTGGTTCTGGCTAGATTTGAACTCAGGACCACACAATCCATGATTCGAGTTCGGATGCTTAACCCCTAGGCCACGACTCTCTATAAATGAAAAATCGATAAGAATATATCGATAAAAAAAAGTTGCGCCCCTTCCGCAGCGCACCTGTGATGTGAAATGAGATTAGAGGTAGAGGGCGCCTCGTGTGTTGTGTACCTACATCGCATTGTGCTGGATGGGCGCAGTTATGTCAGGCGGTATGCAATTGTGTGTTTCTTGTAGGGATGAGCTGAGCGATTATCGATAGTTGACGCTAAGTAAATGTCCATGCCTTTTATGCCAGCACATAAAAGACATCGGTATAACGGTTGGCGTAAACGCTCTAAAATATATTTGTCGCCATAAGCCAGTTTCAATTTAATATCAGTTTGTTGGCATTAGGAATATTTCTAAATTAAATTCTTTGTAGGATTTTTGAGCATAAATAATAACCAAGCATTACGCTGTCTATCTGAAGACATATGTGCTGGGAAACTCCCCTGGCTTAATTACTTGTCTAGTACCTTGTAACACAGGGATATTGATCCCTCCTTCGAGACCATGACAATTGGTGTGTTGTCTGGCGCATATTTATAATTATATACTACTGAAAAACATGGGACTGCAATTATTATTGCGGGTCGCTTCTCTTATTGCGGCAACGTAATTCAACCCCAGAGGAAAACAGCTTACTTACTTACAATTTGGGTATCTAAATTTCAAGACCTTAATATGTAAATCATTCAATAGCGCTGACTGAGCATTAGGTTTGTTCTAGAAGGTCATGACATGCGATCCGCTTAAGCGGTCCTTGTACGTCAGGTGTTTACATGGATCTTCTGTTGTTTCATGTTGCAGTTTGAGAATGATAAGACTTGACTACTTACTTTACTGTAACATAGTTAAGAAGTAATACTGGATAAAATTGTTTGCTCCCGTAGCGTTTAAATTTGAAATTAACGCACTTACACCTTTTTGCTTAAAATGACTGTTTACCTGTGACCTTCGTGAATGTCTAATCGATATTAATAGAAGTTATTATTTTTTTCAGTGATGCTTGTGATTTTATTAAAAGTTAAATCATCGATATACGATGTTTCGTCCCTAGGGGTCGGGTTGAGGGCGCTCGAGTGAGGTCGGCTGTACGTTTCATTTGTCTCAGCGTCTAGCTGGATTGTCTCTCGCGCCTACCTAGGCGAGGAGGCGTATTTTCATTTCCTTATTCAGTCCAGGCAGAGTAGCTAGTGTAAAAATATATTCGTGCAAAACCAGGGGTATCATTCCCGCATTCTAACCAATTAAGCACATGAGAGACAGAGCTTCAACAACTCCACTGTAACAGGTTTTTCCTGTATGCTACGAATTGTCAAAAAGATTTGCTTTGTTTACTCCCGAATCCAGTTACATCAATCAATGCTTAGCAGTCCTTACATGAATAGCTGTCTCTTTTATTTCTATTGACATGTGGCAGCGCAGCATCAATTTAAGGTGTGCTATACTTTTGACTAGCGTTTGAGGATACGGGGTTTACTGTATTAAACAGTTTCTTATAGTTTGACGACACGATTGGCGTAGTGCGCTGTAACACGGTTTCTCGCCTTGCCTTGCGTCTATCGTCTATGCGGTTCGATCACCTGTGTGTGGTGTGATGTCTGGCGCATATTTATTCATTTTACCTTATATTTATTCGTAACAATATAGTTTTGCGGAAATAATATATACAACTGTAATTAAATTTTCTAAGTATCAGGCGGGGCTTGGAGCCGCAACTTTTTACTGTCCTGTCGAAATGTCATTCTCTATGGTCGATAACAAAATATGAATTACATTGCTCGTTTCATAATTATTGGAACCAGTTTCAATACCTTTTTTTTTAGTTACTTCTATATGAATAATTTTAAAGGAACGATTTGTATGAACTCCAATCTACTGGACCGTCATTTTTTTTTCCTAAAAAGGATACAAATAAGGGTGTCAAAAGCAAATACGCGACTTTGCCGGCTGAGGGCGACGACATGTTTGTTAAGTAGGCTGAGATTTGAGATGACTGTGGCTTATTCGAAACTGGGCTTTTTTAATTCGGATTTACACACTAGTTTTATGTTACTCCCATGGATAATAGTTTGTGAAGACGCTCTCTACTGATTTTTTTTATAACTTGTCTTTATTATTATCTTTTTTCTCTTTTCCGTTTTCACAATTATCCACTTTTTGATAGAATCTTTAGCCTGGTTAGTTACATTTGAGAATGATGAACTTAATTTGAAGAAAAAAACACGAGAATCACTCACTCTCGTGACTCCTAAATTATAATTTAAGTTAAAATTAACTTTTAGTCCCAAAGCTGGTAAAAAAACTGCAAAATTGAAATCAAGTTCCCTTAAAAGCTAAGCAAAACAAACTTTAAAATAAGCAAAATGTATAAATACTCGTTATAAACATGTTGAATAATATTAAGGTGGGTCTATGCCAGAGGAGCCGAGCACGAGCCGAGCACAAAACCGAGCACAAATTAATAATAATAAAATATTAATACGATTGCGTACAGTCAGATCCTTTCAGTTATTTCAGATTTGCCACCCGCCAAGTGACTCTGAACTATCTCGGTCAAGTCGCGTTCTGGGATCAGCACTGCACTAACCCGTGCCAGGGCAGGCCTTCAAGATGAGTATGGCCAGCTCAGTAATTGCTTTGCATTATTGTGCTTGTCATCCTCATATATGGACCTCCCGACTGCTTTCCATCAGGTGGAGTGAGGTCATCTTGACGGCACTATATAAAAAAAGATTTGACAGCTAGAACGAATCTCATTTACCTCAAGTGTCAAGGTCTTGAAACCACAAATATTGAACTCAGAACTTATGGAACCTGGTGGATATAGCTGATGTTATTAATAAAAATTACTTGTACCAGCAACAAAATCAATATACATAATTTTAGTCGACCTCGCTCACGCTGAAAAGTTAATAATGGTTTTATTGTCACCCCATAAGCGCTCGTTTATGGTCTATTAATAACCACCCCTCAGCTGAAGGTCAGTTGATGCAATGCAGAGCAAAGGGTAGTGAATGAAATGATTCCTATCACGTGTGAATAAGGACTAAAATAGCTTGGGAAGTTGAGGCCCATCAATCTTTTTCGACGGGTTACCTGTCATGGTTAACGGTTTCACTATCTAAGCTTGGTTTGTGGTGTATTTGTATAGTATAAAATTGTTATTCAATATTATAAGTAAGTTTATTGAAATACCCATGGTTTACAAGCGAATAGTACTGTTACTGTTGCAAGGTTTGCAGTGCCCTTACAGGGTTCATATTATGAACTTAATTTAAATATAAGACCAACAATGTACAACATGAATGCAATACATAATTTGAATTTGAATTGGCAATGATTACATGCGAGGCGGCTGCCTTCACTAAATGTCAGTTAAACAGAGTATCTAACCTTTAAGGTAAGGGTCGTCACTTAGGTTTAGGTTTAAAGACATTTATTCTCATCCATCAAATCATGCCGTTAGGGTGGCGGAGTTTTGGTCAAAAAGGACGATAAGAAGAAGATTCTCATCAAGACATGACGCCACTTACATGAGAACATAAAAAAATACATTAAAAAAATTAAATACGTTCGTTGACACACTAAAATATAACATAAACAACATAAAACACAGTGGGCTGGTACAAGATGATTGAAATTACAATATTATTACAAAGACAAAGTCCCAAAACACAAAAATCAATCAAACAAAACATGCCCTTCAAAGACAACTCACATAGGTTTTATAGCTATCGGTTACACTTACATACACCTCTCTAACAATTCACACTGAGTTAAGATAAGATTAGACCTAAGGCCCTGTAGTCAGATGTATACATATAGGCTGTATTATTTTTAAAAAATTGAGGGAACTTCACGTTTGCTGTATAATGTTGTGTAATGGAAACCTGAAACATGGAGGGCAGGAACCTACAAAAACCATAGTTACAGCTTATTTGCCTTCATAAGTTGAGCTCTATTGCTATAAACTGGCATAATAAATAAAATAATAAATGCAATTAGGTAGGTACCTTACGTTGACGACACGAATGGTGTAGGCGAAACGGAACTATTTCTTTTTTTTATTATTATTACATCTGTGCTTGGCGCGAAAAAGAAAAAGTATTGCATTGTTCTACTTCGCTAAGAGACTTGTAACCCTAAACTATTTTCATTTATTACACAAGATATCAAGAATACTACAGTTTCATTCAGTAATTAACAACCCTAGCATCTCCATAATTCAAGATTTTTACAAATGGCGTAGTGCGCTGTAGCACGGTTTCTCGCCTTGAATTCCGTAGAGTCCCGGGTTCGATCCCCGGTCAGGTCAATTGAGGTAACGATCTTTTCTGAATTGGCATGGGTCTGGGTGTGCTGGGAAACGCCCCTGGCTTAATTCCTTGTCTGGTACCTCGTAACACAGGGATACTTATCCCTACCTCGAGACTGTGACAAGAGGTGTGTTGTCTGGCGCATATTTATTTATTATATTATTATTTATTTATAAGTTGACAAAAAAGATTAAGGCTCAGCAAGTTGCTGTAAGGATTAGCCTGGCCAGCTGCTGATATTCTGCCCTAACCTGCCATTTAACATTTGAACAATGAACAGAAATTTCCCAGTAAAAAGGTAGTTTTAAAAGAAAATAACGACGCTATTGCTTAATCAGTTATTAGATAGCTACTACTCTTCCACAAAGCCTAACAAGAGAGACTGCTTCATAATAAGCAATTTAGTCATTTTGTGCCTAAATGTTGGAAGACATATTATTTTATGTAAGGTATGTTGTTCCAACACTTAGATGCAGCAAACTTGAAGCATCCTCTTGTCTTAGACGAATTACACATGGGAAGCACCAGTCGGTAATCTCTATGCCTAGTAGAATATCTATGTCTACATAACGTAGTACGACGTCAACAGCATTTAGCTTGAGCTGCAATAGATTTCAATACCACGAAACCCCAACACATCACAATGAGTGTTCATTTGTTTCATCAACGGATACATTTGTGCTGAATCCTACAAAGCTCCTTGGCACTGCTTTATACGGGTCATTAAAATGATCTCAAAGTTATTTAACCGATTCATATCAAAATTTATATGTAGTTAATTTTATGGGGCCCTAATAATACCGTACCAGGCCTCTGCCACTGCATGTACTTGCGCGCGATAATTACCTTCCAGCCGCCGGGTATTCCACGACTCATTTGGCAGTTGGTTGTCAACAGCCGCGTAGAGCATTTGTACGCGAATTTTGCGGTTGATGAACGCGATGACGTATGTACTGGTACTGCTACTGACAGCTATATCGAAAGAGGTGGCCCTGGCATTAAATAATAATATGTCTGTCACAAGACAGCACTGTAAGATTAAGATAATTGTCATTTTCTATGGATGTGATTTATCTGGTATGTAGTAACTGATAAGTAATCTGTGACCGTACTTACTAGAATTGATGATAATGCCTCGAGTTGCCACTTTAAATTTCCATTATCATTCGCGTAAAAAATGTATTGGGATTTGACATTGTCATGTCATGTCATGTGTCATCCCAGTACAATTTTTTTACGCAAACGATAACGTAAATTCAAACTGGCAACTCGTCGTAGACGTACAGTAGGTCTGGGATGAGTTTCCGTCACGTAAACGGCAATAGTAGCATTTTTGGCTCCATATCTAATCACTAAAGGCGTTCTTCCAGAATCTCATACAAACACGTCAACGCGGACGCTAGTGACTGTCATATTGATGTAAACTGATACTGACATTATGACGTAGTAGATTGCAAATTCAATCCCAACCCCGTTCATATTACATTCAAATGTGAGTGAGAAAACACTATGGATTCAAGAATCTATTTGATTTATTTAAGGAATAAATAGGTATGTTATTAATCTTTGACTCCCATGGCTGTGCCTAGTTTTAGATCAAATGGTTGTCTTAAGATGTCACAAAAATAGTAATACCCTAGTCATGCATGCTATCAACATTAGAATGCTTTTATAAAATATAAATCTTCGTTGGAATAAATCATAGTTACTTTGCTACATCAGTGTTACGGAATAAAAATTGTCAGCCTTAGTTTTTTCGCTTTATATCCATGCTTGAGTATCAATTTAACGAACTTAAATGAAAATGTTACAAATCACGTTAAAGGTAAATTAGGAAAGGAAAAAACTGTCAGGTGTGTAGCAAACTAAATCCTGTTGGGTTCTGTGGCATTTCTTAAATGGCTTTACCGATTTTATAAAATTATGTGTTAATTTCATCGTCATGGCCTACTAAGTACATCGTATTCCATTCCACTGCATGCCGTCAAAAAAGTGAACGTTTTTTTTCTTTAGAACTCAAAAGTGATACTCAAGAAATAGTATATAAGCAACTTGTTAAAAATAAAAATAATAGGGTATTTTGGGCTTACTATTTATTTGTCGAGGTCTTTCGATAGTCTTATAGAAACATTGGTAGTTTAAAAATATATTTTGATAGAACCAAAATGCCCAGAGATAAAATAATTTGAAATATGCTTTATTTGGACAACCAACTAACTGCCCGCTAGCATGTGTCGTGCACGTTATTTCTTTGCGTTCTGCAAAACATTTGTTCGGCATTAAACCTTGCGTTTTTTAAATATGGTTTCTTAACAAAAGTTGCCATATTGAGTAGATTATCGAATTGTATACTTTGTAAGGTGCACTAAGACTGTTTTACAAATTTTGAAACGAGAATCAAAGTTGAGCAGCCCTTTCATTTCTATTAACAAGTGACAGAACGGCATTGAGAACGGTACTCAACTTTAATTTAAGGTAGTGGCCAAACCAAACACATTATGTCAACAAAAAAACTCAACATAGGCGAAATCAATATGCTGGAAAAGCACTAAAGTTGAGGTTATTTAGAAAAAAAAACAGTAAGACTTTTTATTGAAAACATCAGTAAGCTTTCCCGTTTTCACTACTTCTCTGCGTTACCCTGAAATATCTTATTTCACAGGTCATTAAGCCCTCGAAATAGAGGAATTTCCTTATTAAATTATTTTCAATAACAAAGCTAATTTACATTATTTTCGTTCGTTCGTAAAAAAAGATAAATGTTGAGGGCGGTATTCTGCTTAATAACGGATGTTGGGATTATCCATGTTTGAAGGAATAATCATATTAAGTCAAATAATATCTTATAGGTGTATCCTGCAGCTGATTTGATCATTTACAAGACAAATGCGTTGTTACAGCAGTGGCGTAGCTAGGAGCCACTAGTCACGACGGCCACAAGTGGCCATCAGAAGCTGTGGTAGATATTTATTAAATGAGTAGTATTGCTTTGGTGCAAACTGAGCGGTCGAGTGACCGCATCTAAGTGCCAAGTGCGAGTCGCAGTGAGAGAAGTAAATGACTTCAAGATAAGATCGCGTTGTGTGAGCACTAAAACGCGAATTTGTATGGCATGGCATCTACACAGCGCCACCTGGCGGCCTTAATGTTGCCCGAATTTCCCACTAGATGGCGGTGACTTGATTCCATGCTAATTGACATTTACGTTCTTGGAAAACGCGATGTTGAAATCATTCACTCCTCTCACTGTAACTTGCACTCAGCACTGTGAGCCACAAGCTCCTCCCGAAGACGTTTGTGACCTCCGGCGTACACTCGGACACAGTCGACGACTTCCCCCGCCACAAGACTTACTGCTGTTGGTGGCGGTGTCTAGTGGCTTGATCTCAACCAATAGCCCAACTCCCGACACCCTTTTACGAACACTGCATGCCCCGTTCAAATTTTTCCAGTTCAGCTCTGGAATGCCACTGGAATAATGTGAACCGGCACTGGAATGTCCACATTGATTAAGAGCTGGACTGGAATAATGTGAACAGGGCATTATGCAGTCGAGCGCAATTATCGAACAGCCGCTGGGCACGCGCATAAAACATTGGTCTACAAAGTTTTCACCATCTGATAATAGCCCCCGCTGAACACCTGCCACCAAGTCATGAGCAGCTCTGGCTAATCTGGAAATCTCTGAACCGCCTTCGTTCCCAGGCTGGCCGTAGCAAAGATAACATGGTCAAATGGGGGTTCTTTAGTGAAACAGACCAAGGGTGTGATTGTGGCTGGTCACCCCAAACAATGGCCCATATGCTTGACCTGCCCTAAGTGCCCCACCACCTGCACCATGGCGGTGTACATGGCGGTGTACATTTTGGTGGATTCTGGTCGGAATCCGTATAAGTCCAAGCATTGGCCGACACTAGAAGAAGAACCTTTAGCGGTTACCTTTGGTGACCCTGACTAGTAGCCTAGTGTTCAGCAGCTTGAGCAAACTATCCTTTCACTAGTTTTATTTTTACAGGTAAAAAAACGATCTACCAACACAAAGACCTGAAAGATTAAAGTAAAGACCAGAATGGCAGTTACCATAGCGCATAGGTTCTTGTTTGAAACATACGCAAAACGTTTCCCGGCAACAAGATTCTTGCTTCATTATCTGTTTATGCCAAATGGTTTTCTATTTACTAGTGCAAGGCATCAGCGGAGCGTACCGTCGACCACACATCAAGCGCAGCATTTCTTAAACTACCCTGGAAGCAAAGGCATTCTGCCGTTAGACCCTGGGATCTAAAACTTCCAACTTTGAGGGTGCATTCCACAATGGTGATGGTCAACTTTATAGCCATCTCGTGCGTCATTATCATCATCTTTAGCTGTTATTATCTAATGGTGAAAATAGGCGACCTTCAAAAATTTCCAGAGTGACCGTTGGTTGGTGGCATGTATTCATTTACTACAGTTATTATAGTACCTGGTTGTATCAGGTCTTTTGTATACCTTGTCGGTCTCTCATACTACGTTTTCCATCAATGGTTTCGGGAATGGCATTTCAAAACTTTCTGTCATTGGTCACCTACAACCTATACCATCAGAGCGATGAACCACTGGATAAATTTGAATAAAACTGGTCAAAAATATACTTCACATTCAATACAGGGTAACCATTTTGAAAGGCGCATTTCACGCGGACGAAGTCGTTTTCAACAGTTAATATGAAATAGAAAACTCACCCTTCGTTTCGTCAACCGCTCACAGCTCACGTCTTGGCCCTTTGCCTAACCTCTATTAGACTAGGCAGGGAATTTCCCCAGGGCCCAACTGGTGGCCCACACGAAAAAATCAACTCTCATATTTGCGCTAGGGGGCGCTAGTAGTAGTATACTGGATTTGTTTAATTTCGTTTGTAGTTTTCTTGTGGTAACACGGTTTTCAGTTGTTTTTCAGTGCTTGGACACAAAGTGATGTTACTCTATGTGTTTTATGATCGGTGATGTAATGGGTAAATGAAAATAATTAATGAGTTCAATGGTGGGGAATGGAGAAACACAACGTGGACAAATAGTCACGAGCCGCACATTTTTTGTTGTTTTTACCACCCAAAGATATAAAACTATTCTTCTTTGATCAACAACTATTCTTAGTTTAAAAGACAAACTAATTAGCCTATAATCATTCTGTCCCAATACTAAGCAACGGCTTTCATTTAAATAAAATCCTAACTATAGTTGATGGGTATGTTCCAAAATACCAAATAACACAGTTGTATGTCTGAGTATTCTATCCTTACCACCTTAAAGTTATATTTTATTACATTCAATTACTAACCAACCTCGGAGTTAAAGGATCGAATTGCTAAATTCTGTCGAGCTTATCAATTCTAAACGAAGTTTATTATTTTAATAGAGAGTTGGGGTCGTTATTGTCATTCTTGCCAAATTGCAGCTATCCAAAGGGTACCGCTACGCGTTTCCACTGCACTACGCTATTTTATATTATGTAAATATTATCGAAACATATTTTTTTTACGAGCGGTCATGTGACTGCAAATTAAGCCAAGATTATATCGGTAGGCACAAACTAAAAACTAATTTTCGTCACGTTTAAATTCAAACCAAGTTATTTATTATAGGGCTTCGGTGGTAAACAAGCATGCGGGCTTTGGGATTGTGAGATATTACCACAGCCTACGGACACCTTCATTCGAGGTATCATTATTATTCGCACATTGGAAAAACCTGTGTAAACCCCTCTTGAAGCATTTTCGAACATTAGGATGTTTGTCCTGGCTTGAACACACAAACAAGCGAAGTATTTAGTTTTAACGACGTTGCATTTAGTAGTTCCTTTGTGCTATTCTAAGTTAACGTTGTCTCTCCGGTTCCAGCGATTGTCAGTTTAAAGCAGCTTGACCAAAAGACAAACATTCGTGTGATGAACATTTGTGTTTGTTGTATGCTGGGTATTATTATCTACATAAGTATGTATTTAGAAATATTTAAGTACGTTTATCAGTCTCTGACCGCCATGGCACAATCTCTGCTTAGTTTGCGGTCAGGTGATCTTGGTGTAATTTGTCCCGGATATCTATTTAAAAGAGGTATTGACAGTTTTTTCGTGGCTGAGCTTTAAACAGGCAGAAAAGGCTTACTTTTCTCAGTGTATATCTGTGCTAAATGAGTTATTTATTTAACCATTGCAGAAACAAAAAAACCTTTACTTTGAAGATCTCCTTCGTGTCGTGACTTTTAAGATATTAACTATTCAGTGAAGGACAATCCCATCAAATTAACCGGATCAGTGTAGTGGAAACGCGCCCTAATTAGCTGAGCTTCCTTTTACTACGATCCGTCAGACCCCGCTTGCTTTTAACCCTTCTTTTTGCCGTGACGAAAATTGAGGACAGGTAGGGCGTTTTCTTTAAAAATACATACCATAATTGCTAAAGCCATTAATTGTATGCATGCATAATTAAAAGCAGTTATAGGTGAAATTGTTTCAGCATTTTCGCACTTATGCCTTTTGTAAGTAGGTTCAATCTTGACTGTTTTTTTTTGTGATTATATGGAGTAGCAGTGAACTAATCTTTTGTTTTATGTGTGTATAATGTGGAGTAATTTATGATTTAATTACACCCTGTTAAATCTATTTTTATTTTGTTTTGTTGGTTATATTAATTTGTGTTGCGTAAACCTTTATTTATCAATTTAACCTTCAACATTTCAATTTTTTCTTTTTCAGTCTAACTGCTATTATATCTATTATTTAAACAATACTTCAGTTCAAGTATATGTCGTTTTTGGTACCTCCACACATACATACTTTAAATAATTAAGTGTGATTATCAGAGTCTAAAACTAATATTTTAAGCTCTGCTTATTTTGGGGTCAAATTATCTGTGTATCAGAATATTTCTTTATGTAAAGGGTTGTGATTCCGAGCTAATTTCAGTCTTGTAATACTCAAGGTCATTCCCAAGTTATATTGATAAATGCTAAATTAAGTTGGCCTTCAGAAATTTGAAAGTCAATCATAACAACTCAACTTCTTATGGAAAAGCCTTAACTTTCCGGCAAACATTGACAGTGCCCACACAAAACAAATATGGACGCACTTACTGTGATGAATTATGAAACGAACACAGTTTTCCCGTCTGGCGGGTTTGATAGATAGACCATCCTGTCAAGAATTCAACACCATATAAAATGTGGACTTTATTAATATGAAGACAAAAAAAATACGATCTTATGCACTGAGTTTAATCTCTTGGGTAGAATTTGTAACACAATAATTTCAATGTAAAGCCACCTGACCTGGGTGTTTTCTGCGTTTCTGGGATAAATAAAATTAATAAACTGCACTCATGTACTTAAAAAGCCGACGTTTTTATAATTTGCATTTTCCACAAATTTCGAATAACTAATTCGGCTAGCCAAAAAATAAGTTCTCGAAACCGGCCTATTTAACAGAAGGCCCGGGTTCAATTCCCAACTTACCACCTAGGACTGAGTGGAATCTTACGAAAGTTTTCGGCTTCTTAGATTTGAGCTAAGTTCAAAAATGGTTGAATTTCCGTGCAAAATGCACCTTAATGCCATTAGCCATTTCTTTTGTTTTGGTAATATTATAGGTTGTGTTTCTGGATCCATTTAATATTATCCTATCCCACAGCTGGGCAAGATGTCTTCATCATTGAAATAAAGAGATCCCTATAAATTATCGGTTTTTTATAGATTAATCACCACCCTTTGCTAAAAGGTGGATTGGTGATCCTAGACCTAATTTTAAGAATAGTGAAAACACACATCTGGAACCCTAACACCTTGGGATTGGTATCCAGGATCTCAGAAAAACAGGGCAAGGACTTACTGGGCCAGCGAAGCCTTAAAATATAAGAAATGAAAGATAATTCAACTACCCTTATTTACACATCGCTACAATCTACGTACTGACGTCTTCATAGCCGGGCGGGATCTCGTACTGAAATCCGAAGGTCAAACCCGAGGTCGGACCATTAAAAGTGTTTCCGGATTTTTCGGTGCATAACCGGATTTTGGACACCAATCATTTGGCAAGCTTGGTAATTATAACAATACGCATCAATCGCGGCAATGACTAACTTTATAATAAATAATAATAATTAATAAATCATTTATTTTTCTTTCACAATGCAGGCTTACATGTGCCAGAGCTAGGTGCAGCTATTGCTGAGGTCAAACCTCCGCTACATTGTGAGAGACTCACCAGTCACCTGGTGTAGATTCAAAGAACCTGTGTTACAGGTCACCCCCCGCAGTCGATGTGACTTCAACATCCATAAATATAATTAGCCACGTACTTATTTAAAGTACTTCGTGGAAAAATACATAACCCTAGTGTTTTGGAGCTGCTTCAGCTGTGTGTCCCTGATGAATACGTGGGGCGGCGGCGGAGGCCGAGGCTGCTGGCGGTGCCGCGCGCGCGCACCAACCTCTTACAACGCGCGCCCCTGACGCGTGCGCTGCGGGCGCTCAATGCGTTGGCACAACAGACTGACCTATTTAACTGTAGACTGAACGAATTCACAAGAGTGGCTTATTGCATGTGTACCTATAGTGTACGTGAATAATGATAAGAATATGTAACTGTTCTGCTCTTATTGATGCATTTAATTTGTCAACTTTTAATCTTAATATAACTACACTATTGCATTAGGTATTATCCTGTAATGATAGTTGTATGTGGTAAATAAATAAATACTTAAATAATAAATAAATAAATAAATTAGGTTATAGAAAAAGTGTGTGAGATGTGTTGTGAATGCGTTGGTATCAGTAGGAGTGTAATGACTTGTGTGTGTGTGTTGGTGTCAGTAGGAGTGTGTGTGGTTTGTGGGTGTAGCAATGGATGTGTGTATTGATTTAGTGCAAAGGTGTGTGAGTGAAATTTAGTTTGATGTGTAGTGTTACGAGTGGGCAGTAAGTAGATTCTCGGTTTCTTGGTACTTTAGGGATTTTGATAACAATGATAGATGCCTTTTTTTCAGCAGCCATTATACCGGGTGTATATTTTTACTGTAATTAAAATTATATAGCATGTTCTGTAGGTGATGCGCAAACAATCTAAGTTCAAATATTTTTTTTATAAACTTTGGTTGTGAATACGATACAAAAAATCTAATGAATTCAAAGCATGAATGCCTACCAACCTAAATTTAATTTTCACTTGGATAACATCTATTGCACCTATAGAGTATGCCATACCGTTTTAATTACGGTATTAACAATCACCCAGTACAGGCTAATTACCTTCGTAGCGATTTTGACCCTTATCTACAAGGATAAAGTAACAAATTACGTATCCACCACAAAAGTCACAAAAGCTCGAAATACTACCGCCACTGCTTTTCAATGATCCCTATTTAAAACAGAAGCACCAGGTCGGTTTCACCTGAATAAGTTATAAATTCCACTCCAAACCACTTTCAACGCTCGTGCTAGAACACAAAGTGCAATATTCCGCAGCAAATTGCCACTCAAATGCACTCTTTCGACCATATTGATGTTCACGTACTTTGCACAAGTGAAAATTAAAGGAGATACATTTTTCATGACTGAGTGGTAATTGGTATGATGATGTCGAAATACAGGTATTTTTTTTATTATCTGTTGATTATGCGGAGACATGAATGTTAATTGATTGGTATGATGATATCAAAAAACTGCAGGGATAACTGTCCTATGAATATTCTACGTACGAGAGCGTTATGGCCTAGGGGCTAAGCACCCCAACTCCGATCGTAGATCGTGTCGTCCCGAGATCAAACCTAGCCAGAACCAAAATATTTGTGTTCATTTCTGACTAACTCTCTGGTGATGGAAAACATCGATAACAAACCAAATCAACCCGGATAACGGTAGAAAGTTCACCACCTACCACGATGGGTCTTACCATTGGGGAAAAGTCAGTTTAGGTTCCATTCACCGTGACGGCAACAGTCACTTTCCTCTGACTACTCCGTTTGGGCTATAGTCGCGAATAAATCTTCTACACATAATACAAATCCTGTTAGTTAGAGTGGTAGAGACTCTGTCTGCTTAACCACCTGGTTGTGGGTTCGAACCTCGTCTAAGACAAACATTCACTAAAAGGTTTAAAGAATTTATCGTTCTTTGATCTGAGTTTATACTATTACAAACTCTGCAACGATTTATACAGTGTATCTTGGGCAAGCACCCCCATCTGTGCAGTTATTGGCAAGAGCTAAAGTCAGTTAGTGAGCTTAGTGAGAATACAGAATACTGGATATTAACGTGAAGAAGATTCACTTACACACGGCCATAAGTCTCTCCAGGGACCCCGTCTTATGCTGGGATAGATTCGGAAGTGAGTCAGACTAGCCCCCTTAATTCAAAATGGAGTCATCCAGGATTCAGTAATTCTCTTAAATTACTGGTTTAATGGGTGGCATTATATGTTTTATATACTCGAAAGTTTAAGCCACACGTTTAAAAATAATATGGAATCTCGCCATCTGTATTGAGAAAAAGAAGTTACCTACTTAATAATTTCAAATTACCTACTTGATCGATAATTTCGATCTGAACCGGGGTTTTGCTTCGGCTTTTAAATGTGTGTAATTTTTTGAAAAAAATAATAACAAATCTTAGAAAAAAACCGGTAATATTATTGAAGGTCATAATTTGGTTAGCGCAAGTATAGTAAGCACAACAAGGATGTAATTTAATGAAATTATGATAAATAAATAGTGTCATCGCTAAAGCGCAAAGGAATGAGTATTTTCCGAACTCTTCAGCTAGATGTTCATAAATTGATTCTAAACGGGCAGTCATCTGGTAAATCATTTGGCAAAAAACAAATGGAATCGTACAGCGGTCACACAAATGCGACAAAAGTGACATACTGTAGAATGACGTGCGGGGCGTGCCGCGGGCTAATGTGCCAAGCGGAGCGAGGGAGGAGAGATGAGCGATTTCTGTTGATGAATACCCAACTATAAACCGAGATCATATCGTATGAGTGAATGAACGGAACTTTGTCCCTGACAAAGATTCAACTACCGCGCTGGGACACGTGCGTGCGTAAGCGCTACGGCTCGCGTACACTAAATCCGCTATCGGCCGAACTAAGCTCGGCCGTCATTCGGCCGATCAAAACTCAGTAGTAGCTCTGTCCGCCATTGGCCGACATATTCGGTTTTGGTGTAGGCGTACCGTTCATTTATTTACGTTTTATTTGATCGGCCGAAATCGGACTAACTGTATGCGAGCCGCTAGCGGCCTTGTCGCGTACGGATAGGAACCGGTTTTTACCGGCCAGTGGTAAAGCTAAGGCTCTGTATTGAACCTTCCCGCTTGAAGTTTCAGCGCCGTTGTGTTGAAGCTTTGTGTTATTTTATCGTTTATTTACTTTATTTGCCGAAAACGCTGACCCGGTGACACAGCCCGGTCTTGACTCTTGAGTCCCTGGAACGCTAAAAAGTGAAGCGCAAGCGCCGAGAATGGTTTACACTTCATCCCCCGGGTAATTAATTCAGATAATTCTATTTTACTGAGCTCCACACAACCGCTTCCACTCTGAGGATATTTTTTCAATTATTATCGGTGCTATATGCTCTCTGGGGCAGCACAGATAACTGTCGTTAAAATTTTCCAGAAAAATTAGAAGCAGTAATTCCCTGTTTCTCAAACTTGAACTAACCTAGTTCATCGTTGTCTTTTGACAAAAAGATTATCCATCAGGCTCTGGGGTATTAATAGCTAGAGAAACGCTACCGCCTATGACTTCTCCGTCGTCTTAATGTCCGCTCGTTTGTCTGTAGCTATCAAATTAGCCGCAGATTGCCGCTCTGGCCGCTAACCCGGTATAATGCGTTGCGGCCGCGCCGTTTACGGCGTCGTTAAAGTTTTTTCGGCATCGTTTAGATAGGTAAGTGATTAAATCTGTTGGAGGTATAGATAACGGTTGTAATGGAAGTGGTTAATTCGTTATGGAAGTCTATGGTTGAAGTTATTGTTTTTGAAGTTGGTGACCTTGTAAACTCTCGTTATTAGGCGGTGGACAGGACCGGCCGCAGTGGTCTTTGTATCCACCTACTGACACAATTGGAGTAGTTCGCTGTAGCAGTTTCTCGCCTTGACTGAAGCCCCGTTCACAATATTCCAGTAGAGGCATTCCAGTTCAGTGCCGGAATACCACTGTAATAATGTGAACCGGCACTGGAATGTTCACACTGGAATGTGCACATTGATTGCGCGCTGGACTGGAATTATGTGAACAGGGCATAACGGTGACCCAGGTTCTTAGTCGAGTCAATATAGGAAACGATCTTTACTAAATTGGTTTAGGTCTGGGTGTGCTGGCAGACGCCCCTGGCTACTCGTTCAGTACCTTGTTACAAAAAGCCCTTTAAAATTTGTTACTTCAAGCGACGTACCGGAGTTGACCTTTTAGTTTTTTTTAATGTCATTTTTATGACTCCGCATGAGTTCGTTACATAGGGATATTTATCCCTACTTCGAGACTATGAGGAGTGGTGTGTTGTCTAGCGCATATTATACATTATTATTTATTTAATGCCTGTCACCAAGCGTACTCGAGCGGTGAACTGCCTATCCAGCCACTACTTACTCATAGTACCTGGCATGGCGGCGGTGGTATCCACATACTTGATGTGACAGTTCACTCTTTGCACAACAGCAACTTTATAGCGGCGTTCAAATACATTAGCAGAGCTTATAAACATGATGACACCTTCATTTTTTAAGAAGATTGTCTTCACAAGAATACTACAAGTTTCGGGTTTTGTATAACATCGGTGGCAAACAAGCTAGCAGATCACCTGATGGTGAGCGGCTACCGCAATCTTTGGGCTTATGTAACGCCAATGCAATCACTCACGCATTTCGGACCCTGCAAAACCTTCGAACTCCTCTTGGAGAACTCAATGCTATCTGATTGAAAAAACCTCGGCAGAGCTCATTCCACAATTCAAGCGTCCTAGGATGGAACCATAGAGGGGGAATTATCTGGAAAATCGTACTTTACTAGCTTATAGAAGAAACCGTAAGACGAATCTCTCAATGGTACACCGTACCTACTGCTTACCACTGGCAAGCAGTATCTACGGTAATAGAACAAGGAAATTTACTGAACCAGGAGTATTCAACCAAAACTGGTATGCGCCATCAAGTTATGCACCACGTATATAGTCTCTCATACGAGCCTGATGAGCAAAGAAAATTGGCGATTACATTATATTACTCATATGGTTACCATAAACAAACTCGTCAGCCCAGCGTTGGGATTAGCCCACTATTACCGCGCCCATTACGCGGCGCGTGATATTTTAACTTAATAACCGCGGCGCGGAATAATGCTACGAGTAATAAGTATAGTCTGGGGCTTGACTATGAGCGATTTACAAATCCTAATATATCTTGTATGTAGGCGGGTGGCACGACTGCAGTAAAATGCGCGAGCCTTGTATCTTCAGCAAGATACTTAGCTGAACATTTGATCTTCCCGACGATTTCTATGAATAATTCACCAAATTAAGTGTGAGATGGTAATAAAGTGATTATCTACGTACTTGATGACCTTTTAATGCCGTAGAGTTGACAAAATATGGAGCCACAGAGTAAAGACCTAGAACAAGAAGATTATGTAAGGGCTGGCCATCAGCTAGATGGCCTGGGAGATGAAAATGGACAAGCATTCCCGCACAATGAGCCAGGAAGGTTGAGAAAGCATGTTTACTTAAAAAAAATACTGACGTCATGCTAAAAAGATACCCGATATTATTATGCTTAGTTAACAACACCCAGGTACACAGAAAATACAACATTTCAGCGTTCACTTATAATCTGGTTGTGACAAAAAGCTGTTTTCTGTAACACCGCCCTTGCATCAAGCGGTTAACACGCTCTTACGCTCATAATCGAACCCCGGCCGTGGCCTAAATTACACTTGTGTTCCTCTTTAGTGCCCTCAGCTCTAATAAGACAGGCGTATGAATTACGTGTCATAAAAGGGCGAATGGTCAACAGAGGGCGTTAGTGAGGTGACGATAGCGCCCTCTCGCGTGCTTACTTGGAGTTAATATGGTAGTAAGTGTCTAAAGAATCTGTTGTTGAAGTGTGAGGATTCGTCTATACAGGGATGTTTATTGTTTTAATACACTTTTTTGATTTTTCAAGAATCCTTTAAATTCTATGCGACAGAAAGGATATTTTTAAAGTTATTGAGGATCTTTCTAATTATTGGCCTTGGCAAAGTCTGTTATATCTCTCAGGTATTTGTTTCAGAAATTTGAGTGCGGATCATCCTCTGCCTGCACCTTACTCAAATTTGCAATTCTTATCGTTGTAGTATTTACAAATGTAATAATAAATAAAATAATTACAAGTACCTAGCTTGAAAAGGTGTAAATAAAAACTGTAAATGAACTGAACTGAACTGACTGGCCTGTTGGCGCAATGGCAGCGATCCTGCCTTTAGCGCCGGAGGTCGTGGGTTCGATCCACACCCATGACAAATATTTGTGTGACGAACATTTATATTTGTTGTGTGTCTGGGTGTTATTATCTATTTAAGTATGTATTAAGAAATATTTAAGTACGTTTATCAGTCTCTGACGCCCATATTACAAGCTCTGCTTAGTTTGGGGTCAGATGATCTTGGTGCGAATTGTCCCAGACATTATTTATTTATTTATTTATTTTATAGTTAGTTAGTTTAGTTTTACAGTTAGCTGCAAATCTAATTGAAATTTGAACAAACACAGAGCCATAATAACCCAAACAATGAAAGTATTAGTACATTTGTAAAGAAAAAAGCTGAAATCTGTTTTTAATATCAAGATTGAAATACAGTATTTCATTTTTTTTATATTGCCCGTCAAGATGACCTCACTCCACCTGATGGAAAGCGGTCGTGACATCCAGATATGAGGCTGACAAGCCCAGTCATTCAAACGAATCACTGGGCTGGCCATCCTCACCTTGAAGGCCTGCAGAAATGCCTTTTCACGCCCCGCTTGAAGAACCCGGACCCGTATAGCCATACGAGGAAGGAAACACATGTGCTGGAAGGGCGTTCCACGTCTGGATAGTACGACAAAGAAACGAGTCACCGAACCTTTTAGTTCGGGCCCACAAATGCTGAATTGTGTGTGGATGACGCCGTAGTCCAGCGCGCGTGGTACGGGAGTGGAAAGCTGAGGGTGGAATGAGCTGGAATAACTCGTCAGAGCATTCCCCATTGTAGAAGCGATAGAGAACACTTAGCCTGGCAATGTATCTACGCAATTGGAGAGGCTCAAGGCACAGAATAGAAAAAAAAAGGGTCAAAGTTGTCTCTGGGTTCCAAAGTTGCCTCATTTGATACATGTTTCTAGAATTTCTTAAGCAAGTTATTTACAAAAGATTTTTCATTTTAGACGTAGACCAAGGTTAAACCTATATATATTATTACAATAAGACCTCAAAACGCAATTCGAAGGTCTCAAACAACGTCCTCTAAAGTAGGTACGAGTATCTTATTTAAATCTAGCTATTTCAAATTATATTGAACAAAACGAGGTTTTTGCGTGTCATTTGATTGTTCAAAGCATCTTGCGAAATCATTATGAAATATTTACGAAATAGCCTCATTTTCATGTAGCTAAGGACAATGCAAAGGCGTTCGTTAATATTCTGAAACTAGCTGTTGTCGGTGACTTGGTCTACACTTAGGCGTTTTTATTTACACGCGCGCTACATTTCGCGCCTTAAAAATCAAGCGCGCGTGCACGGGCTTTTTGCGGCGAGTTCGCCGCAATCGGCAGTGGTGAGTTAGTATCTATATGGATTATGCGAGCTTATAAGCGCGTCGAGGCTTGTCCGAGCTACGCAAGTGGCAAAAGGCGCGCCTGTACGCTTCCGAAACGGGCTTATACGCGCGCATAAAAAGCTAGTCTGAAACGACTCTTAGTTTTTAAAACTTTTCACAATATTTATGAATCGTAAGTACCTACCACATAACTTTAGTGTATAAAGTTTCATTGCAATCCATTCAGTAGTTTAAAGTATATTGGTATTCTCCAATACCAACAGACAGAGACAATTTATATGAATGTGGTAAATGTACCGTTTTACATCGGTTTCTGATTTATTATACCGGGTGATCATCAAAAGACTAACTTACATTTTAAGGTTTTCATACAAAAAGTACTGACTGTTCGACTGATTGTGTTTAGTTAAAATTAAAGTCAAATAAAAAAACACTTACATGTTTACTAAGTTTATGACGTACAGAGTATGCCATATCGATTTTGTTAGCCTTTTGATTAACACCCGATACTTATATAATATGATGAATGACCAGTTTTACATCGGTAGCTGTTTTATATGAAGCCTAAGATGTTTCTTACACATAATTTTTAACCTAAATATTTACATTTTAATAGGTCATGGTACCTAGCCTAGTACAATGAAACACGAATCAAACTGGACGCTTTAAACTGGTACAAGAAATATTAACAAACAAACATTTTCGTAAAATGTTATTTAAGGAAACGAATTGCAATTGCGATTCCTTTCATCCTTCCCAGATCCCATCCTTGTCTTTCATGCCATGACTGGTATAATTATGAGCGGAACTCCTGAAATATTCAAATGTTTTCAAATGTTTGAGGACCATTTAAAAAACCACCTAATCCTTAGTCCACAAAAACAAACTAACAACATTGTAATAGTCCCTACAACCAAGAAGCCCAGAGCTTACACAATTCTGCGTACAACTTACGTAACGAAGCAGATCCGTTAAACAGGTCATCCATCTAAACCGAACCGCAGTGGTCGCCCTAACCGCGCCAGCCTGCTAATGAAGCCCGAAATAACCCTCGCTCATTCACAAAGCGCGCTATCAAATTTATATTTCAAGGGTTAAACCGGCCACATTACCCCATAATGGCGTTTGTCGCAAGTAACGTAAAACTGCTAAGGACAACCAGCTAATAACGGCATATGATCGATAGCCTCGCAAGGCGTCGGCGAGTCCAATACTTTATTAAGCCTACCCACAGAGCAAAAAACGCCCTGTTAACTAAGGTTAAAAAGCAAAATCGCGTGGCAGAACTGAGGTAGAGTCACCATAATTTCCTGATGAGGTGAAATAAATACAGGCAGCCTTGAAAATTCCGAGTAAAGGTTGGTACACGCTCAGATTTGTGAGATTTTTGTGCTTTTTAGAATGTAAGTAACATTCTGTTGAGTTGAGACTATTTTAAAACAAAAAACTATAGGCATAAACGGCAGTCGCGTTGTTTTGAGTGAATTTTAACTCTTACCTCGCAATAAAACGCGCTTTATGAAATCTACTTGGGGTGAGTGAATTTTGTTTTTTTAGCATTTTTCTTGCACCATTTTTTACACAAAGATAGAAACTAGAAAAATTCGACCTGATCCTAGCACTCAAGCGGAAATTTTTCTAGTTTTCATCTTATTGTACTTGGAGTTTAGTATCCTACTTAATAATATTATAAATGCAAAAGTTTGTGTGGTTGTATGTATGTATGTTTGTTACTCTTTCGCGCAAAAACTACTGAACGGATTTGGATGAAAGTTTACTATAATACAGGCTTATACATCAGAATAACACATAGGCTACCATTTATGAAGATTTTATGTAATTTGACCATAATATATAACGAAGGCGGTGTATTTGCCTAGTTTTCATCTGTCGTTTTATTAATGTTGGTTCAAATAATGACACTATTCGTTGTTAACTGATTTTTACTGCACTGAACACACTAAATAACAATTACACTACTAAAACTAACTAATCTGAGTAAACGGTACGCGACAGTTTCTAGGCGCGTTCACTGTTCGGCGATCAGGAGCAAAGTGAGCTCCGCACCGCCGCCGCACGGTGGCGCTGGCGTTTCCTATTCCTAAAACTAAGCGTAGCGAGCAATTTCGTAATATGATCTTCCATTTCCAGCCAGTCAGTGGTTACCTGACATTTTCTAGGCTGGATATTTACTGACAAAGTTGCTCACTTCCCTCACTGTAGGGAATTAAGTTGACTGGATACAAGCGATTGAAATAAGGCCCCAGAATTGCCAACAACTACTAATTTTGTTGAATTAGTACGTCCATAGAGTTAGAACATAAGTATGGATTTATGACATCATTTAATAATCATTATACGGCGAAAAAAAAAGTAGAAAAAGTAAGCATTAGCTACTATACTACTTTCGCCGTATGATGATTTCCCTGACAGTTCATAATTCTCAATTATAGTGATGTAATGAATGTAATTTAATCGAGTTGGCAAAGGAAATGGAATCGGATTCACCGATTTTCAAATAAACTCTTAGTAAACGGGTGATGGCTAATAAGTTATAGAATAAAACGCGGTTTCTCGATAATAATAGTTAAAAAATAGCACACAAGGCAGACGCACTGGTACCGATGTGAATGACGTGATTACAAAATGGTCGCTCCCATTCGTAGATTTTTTGTCGATTCAGTAGTGTCAATACATTGTATTGCGTTCCTTTTCACGCATCAGGCGCTGTAAAGATAAATGAATTTAATTTCATTAACTTCATGTATTAACAGTTAATAATAATCACAATAATTTACTTGATAAGATTCGAAAGGACACTAGTTTTTTAATCGTTTACAACATTTTCTTTTGCCAGTTTCTTTTTATTTAGTTCGAAATAGTATGCGTGACACGAAACAATGAGAACTGTCAGGCATATTATCCTAAAGTTAAATAGTATAGTTTTTAACATGCCACATTATCCTATAAACATGTTTAATTCTTTTAAAGGTTGATTATTATAGGTTAGCTCAACGAAAAGTTGGTTCAAATATGTCTAATAAAATTCATAGGTCTAATAGTAAATGTTTACAATCAATTATAAAACATTTAACTTGAGCTCAATACTAATTGTCATTGTACACATGTCAAAGGACATTGAATAGATAGACGAATAGCGAGATATTGATCAGCAGGATTAAAACTAAATAAATCGTTGTTTTACTCGTAGGTCCTACAATACCGTGATGACTTAATTGGTTTTTCCATAAAAATAATTAACCTAATTCACCGTAATTTTTCGCCCGCAAGCATAAAACTAAATAATTACGGTCCATTTTTACAGCCTAACCTACTAACGCTGATTCGTAAAAGGGAATCTGACAATAGATATAAAAATCTGGTCAAGAGTGATGTTCATAATATCTTTGAACTAACTTTATGAGAAAGTACTATTAATAAAGTCTATTTTGTTCAAAGACTTTTGCTACGCTCTGGCAATCAAAAATAAAGGCATGGGACACCTGAGTTCGTAAAAAGTATCAGAATCCCACGGTTTATTGAGGGTATTGTTCATAGCAGCTAGCTGTGGTGATCAGCAGCCGGACCTTAATCAGGTATAGTGCTGAGTTTGCCATCAAATAGTAAGATTGACAACTTTCTTATCCAACGGGTTATGTCGACAATAAGACTTTTGTTTCAGCAAATTTATTACGGAACCCTAAAAATAATAAAATGGAGAAGGTTGATCGCAGTACTTCATAATGGGCCTATAAGATACCAGTCTTTTTATGATGCTGTAGGAGTTTAGTGGGGAAAATTCTAATTATTACGAGTGAAAGCTTCCTTTTCGTTTTGCTAATTAAGAAAAAAACGACTGAGTAAGAGAAATTAAATTGGTTAAACACTCGATACGACTGTGATTTCGATCACTGTGCTGTGCTGTTTTTGTCATCATTTTGCGTAACTGGCTCGTGACAAGTCAGTTTCATTACAAATGCAACATCCATTCCATCATGACTAGATCCCACACGGTGTAGTCAGAGGCAAGTGACTGTTGCCGCCATTGAACGGAACAATTATTCATTTATTAGTTTTACCAACGTTTGTTTACACAGGTACATTCATTGTTCTTAATACAAATAGGTATCTAGGTTTATGTAACAACCACTTACAGGTAAACACATCATGCAAAAATGCTAGCATCATTCAATGCTTGCATTCAATGCTTTAGAAGCCCACTTTACAATAACGTCTCAAGTAAACACATTCCTGCAGCTACATACATACAAGCAGCTCGCAAGTGAGTATATTCAAGTTAGTATCAATAGTCTTTGTGATATTTAAAGATCCGAGCTCAAAATTCCAACACAAGCTATTCCCAGATCAAACTTAATTGAACACCAAATGGTTCTCACCTTTCTAAACTCAATCATGTGATAACCACTCTGTACAAATTTCTAGACATCATTCTACGCAAAACAATCATCTACAAACCCCATCGAGCATCATTTGGGAAAATAGAGCCTTCGAACAAAACGAGCAAAAATAAACAACTTACGGGAAAATCGTCCAAAGTGGGGAAAATCCTAACTCCTCGTACAACAATGGAATAGTACTTTTGCAGGATGAGGGACAGGTCCTATTGGAGGGGTACTTGAGGGGACATTGTGATAACGAACCTCTAGTGCCTTATGGCATAAACTTACAAGAGATATACTATGTTGACTGGTGGCTTTATATTGGGTTGGTTTCATTGTTATTGGCTTTTTCATTAGACGCAGGTGAGTCAACCGCCGACATCTAATTGAAAAATTTACGAACCATTGTTACAACAAATCTTCAATGTTACTCAAACCTATTATCGAATATGCAGTATTGTGACTCTAATAGAGTATATATATATAAATATTTAAGTATGTTTATCAGTCTCTGACGCTTAGTATACGCTCTGCTTAGTTTGGGGCCAGATGATCTAGGTGTACTAGTAAATTGTCGCAGATGTTTATTTATTTGTTTATTTATTATTAATTTTGATTATAATTTAAGGATAAAGTAATAGGCAGTTCTACAAATATTCTCATAAGCCTACATCGCTACGGTTTTAGGTAAAATTATTATCAAAAAAAGTGTCAAGTTGACATTTTGGTCTTTAAATTACAGTTGTCTTATTCTTCCTCTGAGATGAAGTTAGACCGCACCAATGTAAAGGCATTCCTAATTTCAGTAAGGTTTTCGGTGTGAAGGATATGCACATACGGTGAAATAAAACACATATTTTTTTATTTCGCTTACTAAAGACAGCCGGGCATACACCACTTTTAGAGAAATGTGTCTTTCTTACAAATGTTCGCTCTGCTGTCTTCCGCCGCGGCGCGCCGTGTCGTTTTAAACGGTGTTTTATTTATTTATTTACCACAGCCACATCATATATATCCAAAACTTACAAATAATTTTACGTACTAAAATGTTCTTATATACATGACAAGTACGGCGTACATAACATTCACAAACAGTAAAATTGAAATTAAAATTACAAAAGAAGTATAGCTATAACTATAAAAATAACAATACTAGAATTCAGGCTAAATGGCAGATGTACAGATAGTTTTGATGATTTTCGTTTTGAAACTAGAAAATGTATCGTGGAAAATGTCTCAGTCGTATAATTTGTTCTGGGCGTCATATTTACTTGAGATTCTATTAAGAGGGAAAGAAAGGCCAAGGTTAGTGCGGACGCGTGGGACATGAAAAATATTTTTTATTTTGTATCTGGGGTATCTGTACACACTTAAAGATATTTTATTTAAAAGGGGGCTACATTGAAGGGTTCCATGTAAGAGCCTGTGAAGAAAGCACATATCGAATATGTACCTTCTATCTCGAAAGGATGTTATGTGAAATTTCTGTAAACGCTGAATGTAAGGGTTTCTGTGAGAAACCTCTTGACAAGTAGGCTACATGTCTTGTGAAATTACGTAGAATTGTTTCAATGCGTTGTGAGTGCACAGCATAGTGGTGACCAAGATGTGCAAGCATACTGAAGGTGGCTGCGAACGAGTGCATTAAAAAAGATCACTTTGGTTTTGACAGAAAAACCCACGGTATTTCTTTTCAAGAACCCAAGCATCCGGGCCGCTTTTGTAACGATAGCATCTATAGGACTTGTAAATTTTAGCTTACTGTCAATCACAACGCCAAGGTCTTTTATTTCGCTAACCTCTGTCAATATGTTTCCATCTAATGAGTAATTCGTTACTAAAGGTGTTCTCTTCCTGCTGAACTTTAAGTGAAAACATTTGCCAATATTAAGTGACATGCGGTTGGAATCACACCATGATTTAAGGATATTTAAATCTGTTTGAATGAGTTTAGAATCGTTATTTGTTTTAATAGTTCTATATATTTTTATGTCATCTGCGAAAATGGAAATTCGGCAATGTTTAATTTGATCTGTTATATCATTGATGAAAACTAGAAAGAAGAATGGACCAAGAAGCGAACCTCGGGGTACACCAGATTTTGCGTCAAATATGTCTGACTCATAACCATTTGTTACTACACCCTGAGGTCTTCCTTTTAAATATGAATGGAACCAGTCAAGAAGAGAACCACACACACCATATTGTTTTTAATCCAAATTATTCTGGAATCAAACTTTTGGATGGTAAAGCCCACCATCAAGTGAAACTTACTCCTTTGGCTTGAGGGGTTAAAAAGTGGTTTACTGATAGCGGTATATTTTGCCCACTAGATGACAGTTATTTAATCATAATTAGCCGCTAGGATCCCACTGCTGGGCAAGGGCTCTCTTTCCCTCTTCCACATACTTATATTAGGCCTTTCCAGACCGGTCCCCTGCCAAGACATTCAGTTAGATAATTATCCAGGATATTATATTTCCCTATTAATTATAACTCGGGACCTAATAGTCATTCCTATTATGTCACTTACTCCTCAAGGATTTGCGGCTATTTGACAAAATATTGTATAGGCAAGGCCAATATTAGGTCTGTCGAATTCCGATTGTGATTTACAGAATACACCCTCGACGACCGATAACCCACAGTACTCGCAATATTGAGTGGCCCAAAAACATCATATAGAGCTGTGCAACTTGAAAATGGAATAAAAAGCTTATTTTAGTATAGAGTATAATGCGGATAAGATTCGCAACGAAGTAATCCGACAGAGAACTTAGGTCGTCGACATAGCTCAAAGGATTAGTAAGCTGAAGTGGCAGTGGGTAGGCCACTTATGCCAGAAGATAGAACAGATAACCGTTGGGGTAAGCGTGATCTAGAGTAGAGACCGCGTATCAGCAAACGTAGTGTAGGACGCCCTCCGGCCAGGTGGAGTGATGACTTGCGAAAGGTTGCTGGCAGAAACTGGATGCGTCAAGTTAAGGATAGGGCGTGATTGTGCGCATTGGGGGAGCTAGGTCCAGCAGTGGACTATGATAGGCTGATGATGATGATGAGTATAAAGAGAAGAGATTTGTTTGTTTGTATTGAATAGGCTCCGAAACTACTGGACCGATTTCAAAATTTATTTTACCAATATTTATAGCTACTTTAGCAAGGAGTGACTTAGGCAATTTTTATAGGCTATATTTTGACGTGACAGACGGTCTACGCGGGCGAAGCTAATGGATAGCTATTTTCTATAAAAAGGAAAGAATGAATCCATCAAATGTTTTTTTGAACCCATGTTCAACACGACAAAATGTTTTTTTTAAAAGCACTCCACGTAGTATTTACGTAAGTCCAGTAATAAAAAATTGTGTTTGTACTGTCTGGGTGTTAATATCTAAGAGAAATAATTAGTAGTGTAAGACACGTTTATATCAGCCATAGCATAGTATCGGGTCAGAAGATTAAATTTTTTACCGAATTCAGTTCCCTGAAACTCTTTCAACTATAATGGAGTATTAAAACCTGCCCCTGTAATTTACACAACGCTTTCCTGAAGGATTTACTAACGACAGACTATATATTTGGGTCTATCAAGGGCTTGAACAAGTAATTTCTCTGAGTTGATTTATTGCTGCGGTCTCATATAGAGCTGATGATACGCGCTTCATTTGAAATACCACAATAATTTTCGTGTTTACCGTTTCACGTCGTGAAAATTTCAATCAATTCATTCCAAGAAGTTTCATCGTGTCATGAAAAGAGAAAGACGTAATGTAATATTTTTTATATAATAGTTCTTCTTTTTTTGGCTTTTTTGGCGGATCATCCAAATCACAATCGCACTGGTAATAAGTGATGATTTGGTCTACAATGGTGCATATCTGCCCATTAAACTCCAATTCACTCTTGTCACAGAACATTTTTTTTTTGTTCACCGTCAAGATCTCATCACTCCACCTGATGAAAAGCGGTCGTGAGGTCCGGATATGAGGCTGAGAAGCACAGTGGCCTTTCAAAGGAATCACTGAGCTGGCCATCCTCATCTTCAGCCTTCAGCCTGCAGAAATGCCTTTTCACGCCCCGCTTAAAGAATGCGCATGCGCGGGCAGCGAGGTCACTTCTTCTTCGCACTATGAAAAAGTTGGCGATACTCGACAGTGGTACTCCACAGACGGCTGGATTTGAGCTCTATAATATATTATATGTTGAACTGAAGTAACTGCTGGTATGAAAAGCCACCTAACCCTAATTTAGACGCTGAGCTTATTGGCAGCAGTTTTTATTAACCTACTAACACCTGAGTAGCACTAAGTGCACTCGGCAGGTTCTCACAGGCACTAGCTTCAAATACTAGGTTGAGTAAAGTCTGTTTTTGAAATACGAAATGTTTTTTTTTATGTGATAGGGAGCAAACGAGCAGGAAGGTCACCTGTTGGAAAGTGATCATCTCCGCCCATGGACAACTGCAACACCAGAGGTGTCACCGATGCGTTGCTTGCCCTTTGAATGGGAATACGCTCTCTTCTTGAAGGCTCCGATGTCATTTACCTTTGAGAATACCGACGCAGGAAGATCATTCCATTATAAATCAAATAGCATATTTCATCTTAACCGAAAGTTTAAATATTTGTAAAAATATTTCTTTCGGATGTTTATAGGTACTTACGAGTACCTTGAAACATTGATGGAATGACGTTGGCTTGCACCGTAAGCATATACTGGAAAGATTCCTTCGTCCCTCTGAGGTTTCGGTAGCTCAGTGGTTTAGAGCAGTCACCCGGATTGTGAAAGACGCGGGTTCAATTCCCGCTCGAGATCATCAAGGTCCGAAATCGATTTTTTCCAGTTTTCCTATCTTAATATGATAGCCCAGTTTTGATATCACCAACAAGCATTTGGCAAGCATCTTGTCTAGTCATAAGGCTCCTAAGATTAGATGGAAACTGAACGCTTCCAAGGCTTCAACGGCTTGAACAACAACCTCCTTGAATTGGTTTCGGAGAAGGTTGCTGTTCAAGGAGTAACGTTCTTCGCCGGTTTTCATTGTTCCCAATATAGTTTTCATATGAATTGGAAAAAGAACATTTGATGAACACAAGAAACGAAATACAACAACATGAACATTCGAGGGTGAGAAATGAACCAAGAAAATGCCCCGACAAAGAAATGCCATCAGAAACGTTTTCGATCAAACCCTATTACATCCCAACAAAAAACTTCCGTTCTATTACACCCCACAAATCTAAGAAACAATCAATATACGAAGAGAACTCCCTATTTTCCCATTTCCCCACCTCCCCAAAACGATTTCATTCCTTGACAAACGCGCCACGTAACCTTCGCTACACCTATACGACAACACGAAATAATTTAACCCTCCTCTGAAAAATGACGTCACTAAAATACGAATAAAGGAGTGGATTCACAGAGCGTTTCGGACGCAAGCTGTAAGAGATAGGGCACAAATAAATACCAACGTAACTTGAGCTCCCCCCTTCCTTTGGTTCACTTGATTTTGTAGGCAGTAGGGTTTGCTGGTTGGATAGTATGGGTCTGCCGAAAGTGGTTTCGGCTACCCGAACTGACGTGGCCTGGAAGCAACACGATTGCCTGCCACTTTTCTACTTGGTTGATTTATTTCCTCATTACGAGATGTACAGAGCGGATTTTACCACTTTTTTGTGTAATTTTTAAAACCAGATTCGTTTTGTTGATAGCGTCGTTAGAAAAAGAGGGCTTGCTCAAACCAAAATGTTTGTGCTATGATTGCTGATCGTTTTAAAACATAGAATTCTGTTTAATTTTTAATTTATTTATTTACAACAAATCCTCAGCACTTAAATTATCTTAACACTAGTTATAACAAATCCTACTGCCAATTAAGGATTTGAACTTTTATACTAAACTTGAGTTCGCCTTGCTTTAGAAAATTGTGTGTGTGTGTGTGTGCTTATGTTTGATGTTACATTAGAAAGTAGTCCAGAAAGTCAAGGTGCAGAGGCCTTTACATAGGGGCACCTTATGCTGCTGACATAATCCCCATATTGGAATGGTTTTGATAAGGTTGATGTAAACGCCTCTGTACATCAAGGTTCAAATACCAAAGGTCTTCTCTTTCGTCGAACACGTAGTGCGGTGATTTTTCGGTAGTTGAAAAACATACCTAGCGTTCAAATGATAATGACCTTATTTTATTGTAGTGACTACCAAGCTCCATTATCATTATCAGCGAGTAACAAAGGTGAAAGGAGAGGCTGATGCCGCGGCCAGTGGGAAAGCTAGATATAAAACAATATTAAACGCATTCGCCAATCGCATCATCATCATCATCATCCGTGCGGTCTGTCCCGGTTGTGAACCCACACTGGTGTCCCGGGTCCGCCTTTCATATATCTTGGCCCACTTCGCGCGGTCTTGTGCATCCTCAGTGGTGAGTTTGCTGGCACGCATGTCACCCTTAACGACGTCGAGGCACCGCTTCTTGGGTCCACCTCTTCTACTGGTACCTGGCGGGGGCGGCATGGCCAGACATTTGTTGCCCACGTAGTTTGCCGATCTCCGTGAGACATGACCATACCAACGAAAGCGGCACTCCTGCAGCTTGTCTGCGATGTTACGAACACGAAGGCTGCCCCGGATGTGGGTGTTCCGCACATTCCGTGACATTTATTTTAACTTATTTATTTACGAAAATAGATAGTTTTTATACTTATTATCTCCCACCAACATAAGGTTAAAGTTATTGTGAAATACTAACAATAATATTACGACCTCAGTTGGTCGAAATGAAAGTTTTTTTTTAAACTACTGTTGGTATACTGCTTTATATATGTTTATTCTGTAACCTGGCTCCTACTAGTCGGAAGGTGGTTAGATAAGCCGGCTTCAGACTGACCTATTTTGTAGGCATCTACTTTTTTCATATCACTGTGTGTTTTGGCGATACTCTGAATGAATAGGACTGGTAGCAAAAAATGCTTTGCTGAATTTGAATGATAATATGTTAAACGTCTTGAGCCTTGAAAAGAGTGTTCTGACATCTACCATGAGTTAACACCAATGACAGCCGCTAACGTCGGCGTAAACCACGTTGACGGTTGCGTGTGGGATATCTGTACAGCGCCCCCAGTGTTTTAAAATGGAACCAGAAATGGCGTGCAAATTTCTGAACGCAACGATATCCTTCACGTGACGGAAACTCATGGTTGGTTTAAATTCCAGGGGCCGTACTACAAACTTTAAACACTATCGCAGCGTGACCGTTTACGGGTCTATAATGCTCACTTTGTATTGGTATTACGATGTCACTTTTTTAGAGCTACTTCTGTATCTTTTATTGCACGGTCAAACAAAAAGTACCTTACGTAAAAGGAAACAAAATAAATAATGATGACAATTACGACAAGTGCTAATTAAATTAGTTAAAAAACCACGAACGAGAATACCAAATAGTAAATAATCAAAACTAAACTATTTATCGTAAACACATTCGAAAATGTCCTTTGATCAAAAACAGTAGCATTTACGCTACTCTGCACCTTCCCACGTTACAATAGGTGCTACTTCATTCATTCTATCGCCTGCTTTTAGTCACATTACCGTCACAAGTGATTTAAACATATCTGTCGGCACCGAAGTCTTTATAATAAAGCAGTTGAGTTTGCCTGGGAATAAGAGATCTTACCAAAATGCTAGGATGCTCAATTCACGGACAAATGACTGGCCTGTTGGCTGTTGAGTTTGACTGGGAATAAGAGATCTTACCAAAATGCTAGGATGCTCAATTCACGGACAAATGACTGGCCTGTTGGCGCAATGGCAGCGATCCTGCCTTTGCGCCGGAGGTCGTGGGTTCGATCCCCACCCATGACAAATATTTGTGTGACGAACATTTGTATTTGTTGTGTGTCTGGGTGTTATTATCTATTTAAATATGTATTTATAATATTTAAGTATGTTTATTAGTCTCTGACGCCCATATTACAAGCTCTGCTTAGTTTGGGGTCAGATGATCTTGGTGTGAATTGTCCCAGGTATTTATTTATTTATTATAAATGCGAGCAAGCTTTAAGAGTTCGTAATTAGGCCCCAAGTTGGTATTCCAATTAGGTTTTTTTGTAACTTAGTTCGGGTAATTTAGTAAGCTTAGGACAATTTGGGACACTATATGTAATATTGACACTTTTATTCTAATAAATTGGCATTTAGACTTCTAGATTTCAGGTCATTCTAGGTCTAAAAGTCAATAACCTGAACGACGTTAACTAAAAACGTTTAAATCTCGTTTTCATTTTTTGTGTATAAGGTAAGTAGGTACCCGACAAAAAATAGACCAATCTAATGTAAATGGAGATGGCTACTTTTTTAAGTTAGGATTTCTAAGCAGTTAGATCACATAAGAGATAAGAACTTAAAACCAAGAAGACCATGAAAAAAATCTAATCGTAACTGCAGAAAGAGGAAAAAGAGGTACTTATTATTAAAAAAAAATCGAAAAGAGTCAATTCTTCTTGAAAGTCCATAGAAAACAAAACAAGAATTATGAAACTAAACCATGCCTTCCCATAACAGAAAGTTTTATCCGGTACAAAAAGCAACACCAACTTCTCACTCATATTGAACCGTATGCCTTGAGCTTAAGGCGCAATCATGTGTAGGTACATATGCTCGTGACTGTACGTACGTTTAACACGGCGATCACGAAAGCCTGGCACGCTGCAATTAAAATCAAAACTACTCGACAGACTAGAATGAACTATTTTTTTAGAAAAGTGGAAGGTTTCAGGTTTTCTTCATTTTTTGGCGAATTGTGGCGCTTACGCAAACATTCTACACCAATGGCGTAGTGCGCTGTAGCACGGTTTCTCGCCCCGATTTCCGTAGTGTCCCGGGTTCAATTCCCGGTCGGGTCAATTTAGGAAACGATATTTTCTGAACTGACTCGGGTCTGGGTGTGCTAGGAGACACCCCTGGCTTATTTCCTTGTGTGGTACCTCGTAACACAGGGATATTTATCGGTACTTCGAGACCATTACAAGAGGTGTGTTGTCTGGCGCATATTTATTTATTTACTATTTATTTACATTCAGAAACAATAATTAAAGTTAAGCAGCTCTTACATAGCTGTCTTCAATATTTAAACTAACATGGAGAGCATTGTACACAGCTTCTGGAACGTGTCAATTTGACAGTTCCATATAACAGTCCTAGAAAATGGAAAAAATATTTAATATTCCTAGAAGCGAGACCTACCTCGGTCACCACTCACCGCTGGCTAGAGGTTTTCGCAAATACAACGAAACAAGTAAAAAATGTCATGGGCTTGATATTTTCCACGATTCATATAACATATAACGGCGGAAGTCTCACTACCTACCACGTTGGGTTCTGATACGCTTAGTGAAAAGTGGGCTTCTGAGTGTTCCGTTCACCATGACGGCACATTAACTTGCCACTGACTACCCCGTTAAGAATACAGTCGTGATGGCATGTATGTATTGTATTGGTGGGGCAATTCGTCAGCCCGAGCCCCCCATCGACGCATCGCGTGTCCAAGGGCAGTTACTGACTCAATTCATTTGCCCCTGACTTTCGGCGAAGTGCTCAAGATACGAAGAGTTTGATTCAGGTCAAAGGTGAGTCTGCGATAGGTCATAACTAATTCAGCAAAGTGCATGTTAAAAGAGTGCGTGACGAAGCACGCGTAGTACTCGGAAATGGTTACGTAGTCTTAATGCAGTTGTAATTTTAATTTATTGGCATTTTTTTTATGGTTCCCGTCAAGATGACCTCACTACACCTGATGGAAAGAGGTTGTGAGTTTTGGATAAGAGATCAACAAGCACAGTAATTGCAAAGCCACCAGTGCAGTGAGCTGGTCTACCTCATCTTGAAGGCCTGCATAAATGCTTGTTCACGCCTCGCTCACGCGCCCGCGCACTGTTAGGGCGAAAGAAACACATGCAATGGATAAATCTTGAATGCATTTCATGTCAGGACTCGATATAATGATATTGAGCATCCAAGTGCATGTCAACACACAACCCTTAAAGTATGTGTGTCAAATCTGGACCACAAGTAGCGCTAGAAGAGATAAAAACATTATTATTCATGATGTGTTATCATTACTGGCCTGTTGGCGCAATGGCAGCGATCCTGCTTTTAGCGCCGGAGGTCGTCAGTTCGATCCCCACCCATGACAAACATGAATGTTTGGTGTGTGTTTTGGTGTATTTATCTATTTAAGTGTGCATTTTGAAATTTTTTATTAAGTTTATCAGTCTCTGACATCCATAATACAAGCTCTGCTAAGTTTGGGGTCAGATGATCTTAGTGTAATTTGTCCCAGATATTTATTTATTTATTACAGTTTTATATGCATAAAATATCTAAAAACAAGAAACATGAATCGATATAGATGATGCAAGGCGCTCCGTTTGTATAAAAACCACGCGTGGCGCGTTTAATGTGTTTGTGCTATGAACGTTGCATTTTTCGTTAATCGTACTCTAGTTGTTTGTAAACTAAATAACTGAGATGGCGCTGCGACCCGAAGTGGGCCTTGGCCTCCGATACCTAGAAACGCCATTTCGGTCTGTCGAGCGCTACCTCCTTCCAGTCATCCACCTGGAGCTCGCGCAAGTCCTTCATGACATGGTCAACCCAGCGGTACGGTACGGTAGCAGTGGTTTGTCTATCTATGATATATTTCTAAAAGGGAGAGAGGACCCCGACACGCGACACGAAAAAGAAATAAATAAATATGCGCCAGACAACACACCTCTTGTAATGGTCTTGAAGTAGGGATTAATATCCCTGTACGAGGTACAACACAAGGAAATAAGCTAGGGGCGTCTCCCAGCCCCGAAGTTAAACATATATCTGGCACCAGCATGCAGAACAAATAGGCTAGTTAATAAAGATGACAACCAAGTCCACTAAAGGCCCTTCAAATAAAAGCCACACACAAATTCCTATAGCCACTAGAAGAGAGTTCCAAATTAAAGTGGAATGATGAACGAATAAATAATTCAAGCGGTCCAGGCACTGTCAACCCACGTCGGAAACGGATGACTGGCCATAGCTAATACAAACATTAACCTCGGATAGAAGATGAAATAGATGAAATCGCAAAAACATTGGGAGAATCTGATCGGCTTATTACGAAACGGGAAGATTAGCCGGTAAACAACCTTTTTTTATGAACTAATTTGAATAAAATGTATACATATTGTCAACGCATTGTAATTTTTAAAAATATTTTGAAATATTGGCAAGTTTAATTTAGGTTAGTTAGTTTTTATGTAGTATATACTAATATATATAAATATCAAAAATATTTTTTCTATACTTTTTTTTGGATTTGACTTGTCATAAGTACTTTTTATAAGTCTATTTGAATAAAGATATTTTTTACTTTACTTACTTACTTTACTTTATAGTAATTCTAAAAAAAATATGTTTTTGGAAGCGGGGTCGTTCTTGAATTGTAAATTTTACACAACATCACCTTAGAATATAACATTAAGAATGATAGTTCCATCACAAAAGGCGCTGATTGTGATGCCAAAATCCACTGTGAAAATTTGTATTGTTACAATATATCGATCGTTTTAATATAATTAGCTAATATGAATATTGTTTTTTCTTTTCTAAAACGTTGTTGCAACCATTTACTACACATATCAATATTTTGCCGGAGCTCTTAATACTAGAACAAATACTAATATATTGAAATTAATATCTTTTGTCGACAGCTACACGTTCAAGTCCAATCCGTAACAACTCGTTTTCTTTAGTTTCATCTTTCTTTCAACTTTTTGTAAGCAGGTATTTACTTCAGCTTCTTTCTTGGAAACTAAAATAATTAACTTAGAATAATTACATAAAGAAACCAAGTCCGCACGCCATTTTGAAGCACCTTAATTGGAGCCATAAATGGCTCCAAACGGACCGCTTTGGAGTGTTCATTACAACTCCGCAATGTTCAATGTCAAAGCGCGCCGCACGTAAGCAAGTAATAGTCACGCATGTGTGGATCGGATTAGTGCTTCATTTTGACGGGCGCTTGTATGAAGACTATCGTTCTATACGTTATTATTCTAAGATAATTAGTTTACTAGAATTACAAATATTGCCTTACAATTTTTACTCATTCTAACAATATTCAAATTTTGGAAGAATACGCTCTCCTTATTAATCTCAGTACAGATTTTTACAATAAGGATAATAATATTTTTTTTTTTGAGACCAGCTTTTATAGCAGAATAATTCGCTGGATGGTTTGAACAATTTAATTGCATTTTTTTTATTTTGTCGGACAGAGTGCTTTCGTAACCTACAGCCTAGATCAGGCAACATATAATATGGTACATATTTCAGGGTAAAGACCAAACCCACACAGTTTGCTTATTTGTTTATTTATTAAGTATCAACTAAATATTACAAAAACCATTTTAGAAGACTAGCCTTTGCCCGCGACCTCGTACGCTTGTGTCCGATTTGCCGCGTCTTATTGGAATTTCGGGAAATCCTCTTATAATAGTGCTACCCTGTACTCCTCAAGTAACCTTTTTCGATTTAAAATTGATTTTCGGTCAAAACCCAGCAATATTAAAAGTAAAAGTAAAAAAAATATTTATTCATTTAAGCTTGTACAAAGCACTTATGACATGTCAAAAAAAGTATATGGAGATAATAATAATAAACGTAAATAATAATAATAATAAGGTTCCTCTCTCTGCAGCCCTAACCACCGGTAGTCTGGGCCTTGCCTGCCCTGCTGCCGGCGGCACCCTAGGTTAAGGTTTTTATAGTATTTTTATAAATCATTGTTTTATTACTTTAATTTAAGCTTAGGTTTTATAATTGTGATTATGTATTTTGTTGTTATAATTATAATTCATAAGTTTTTTTATTGTTGTAAATCTTTGTTTTTGTAGGAATACTGTACAAATTTTATACCTAAGTTTTATGCTAAATAAAGAGAATAATAATAATAAAAAAATAGTATTAGTACATATCGTGAATATACACAATGTGAATCTACCACCGGTTCGGACGTTGCTTCTTATCGAGAAGACTACGGCAAGAAACTCGATAGTTACTCTTTTGAACTTTTTTTGTTTTACAAAAAATAAAATCAGAGTACAGTCAATGAGAGTAGAAAAAAGAACACAACATTGAGCAGAGGAGCAGATTATTCTTACTATGACCACAAACTTTTGTCGTTCAAGTAATCCTCTACATTATAATAACCTTGTTTCATTAACTTTGCTTTAATTGCAGACTTAAACTTGTGAAGAGGTAGATCAACAAGACTTTGAGGTATTTTGTTAAAGTATTTTACAGATTGACCCACAAATGAGTTTCCCACCTTGTGTAGCCTAAGACCGGGAGTTTTCAATTTGTTTTTATTTCTGGTACTAAGTTTATGAGTATCACTGTTTTTTTTGAACAGATGCAAGTTTTTGCGCACATACATTATGTTATCTAAAATATACTGAGCATGGCATGGCTCTTTTTTGAAGTACAAAAATGGTGTTCAAGTCTGCAGCTGAACCCCACAACATTTTCTTAATCGGATTTAGTCCTACAAAAGGTTTTATTGCTTTAATGGCTTCATTTGGGGCCCAATATGACTATCTTAAGTTTTCCTCCCCGTGGGGGTTGTGCATAAGTGGTGGGGGGTAAAAATGTACCCGAAAAACGGTTTTTTGCGGTTTTACGATTATATCTCGTAAAAGACTTAGATAGACTCAACTTCAGAACTTGTCTACGCTAATATCATAAAGAGGAAAGATTTGACTGTTGGTTTGCATTGAATAGGCTCCAAGTAACTCATAGAAGCCATCCGTTACCAATTGAATGAAAGCTGCCGGTGAAATACTAAAGGGATCGATACATGCGTGACCTAAATAGTATGTTTGAGCTCGTAATCAGACCACAATCTGAGTCAGTAACTCGTACTACGTGTTAGCATTAATAGTTAAGATACACTTGTATGTGTTCTGTTGTACACACTGTAGTAAGGACAGCGAAACAAAAAAAAGAATGTAAGCAAACGTTGTGGTGTTTAAAACATTTTACTTTGAAGAATTTACTTAAGTACAAATTTTAAACTTAGGTTCTCTTCCAATCGCCTCGCGTCGTTTGTTTAAAACGAAGATGATTCATCAAAAAAGACCGAATAAGCCGTGTTTCTTACAAAAGAAATTACGCAATGACAACCGACGTTGACCAACGGATGCATATGGCGTACGAGAGGTAACATAATCTAGGGGAGTTTTCGTGATTTTAACTTTTATATGATAGCGAGATCTTCCGAAAACACATAGAAATAAAAGTAAATTACCCGATTGCTATACGGGGCCAATTTAACACTATTAAAATGGTAGTCTCTATAAACTTTACTTCACCTGCTTCATAAAGAGGATTAACTTCTCAAAAACAGTGCAGGGGTGTTTAGGACTCTCAATTATGAACTTGTTAATACAGGTTTAATACATTCCACTTACACAAACAAGTTTCACACGATGAAGACAATCAAGAAACCAACGGACTAGCATTCCTAACTCAAACTTATCTCAACTTGACAATCTATGATTTTCCCGAGTTGAGTTACTGTTTATCGAGTGTACTGTGTAGTAACTTTGTTTTATTGTTGCAATTTGTTTAGTTTAGCGGCATTACGATACAATGTTGCGCTACGGCTTAGTTACATTTGCCGGGGTTGGTTGTTACGTAGTAATTATTCAATTTGAGGGGTAACTTGCCGTTGTATACGTTCACGGTTGTGAAGAAGAATGATAGATTTGAAAGATTGATTGATAGTATTGAAAGCACTTTATGATAAGATTGAAATAGCAAGTTTGCAGTAGCTTCTTTCCCGTTATTTAGATAAATAAATAATAAATAAATAAATAAATATCAAGGACCATTAACACCAAGATTATCTGACCCCAAACTAAGCAGAGCTTGTAATATGGGCGTCAGAGACTGATAAATATACTTAAATATTTCTAAATACATACTTAAATAGATAATAACACCCAGACACACAACAAATACAAATGTTCGTCACACAAATATTTGTCATGGGTGGGGATCCCACGATCTCTGGCGCTAAAGGCAGGATCGCTGCCATTGCGCCAACAGGCCAGTCATGACATTTATAGTAGGACGTTTGTAAGCACAAAGTTTTCAACATTAGATAAGTCCGCGGTGTATGAAGTTGTGTAGTTGGCCTAAAAAAGTAATAGAATATTCAATTTGCTAACTAACTTATTAGGTATTTCATCATTGTAAGTCAGTTCAACTTTAGTTCGAACTTAAAACTGTGATCAACTCTATGTCTATCTTTCTGGCTTTATCTACATCATACTGTTACCTATTTACTCCATTTGTGTTCAGACTATAGTACATCATCGGTGATTTTGCGTGAAATAAGCTCTTGTACAATATTAGATTCATAGAGAAAGAGGAAACGCTGGTTTACTTTATGAGGAAACAATATTCACCACGAAATATCTAACTTGTTTTCCTCAGCTGAAACATGTAGACTTGTCATAAAATACTAGTTAAGCCCCCCCCCCCCCCCCCGTCTTCGATATCGTTCACCCAATGGAAGTTTGCCCAGAGATTTGCCTTGTCAACCCGCGTCCGAGCAGTTACGCGCGTAATCACTAGTGAATTGGGAGTCGGATAAAAACGTCACTTCTTAAATGGAGATCCATCTTTTGGGTTGGTACGGGGGAACAGGTCAACCTTTACAAATCCATTGCAAAATGGGTCTTATGTCTGCAACATAAGGTGCCCCTATGTAAAGCTATGTAAAGTGTACGCTTAGGAAAGAAATAGTGTTAAAGACTTTTTAATTTCAGAATACAAAATCATCCAACTACAGTAAAAAACTAGCATCGTGGCCTAGTGGATCAGCACCCGAACTCAGATCGTGGATCGTGTGGTCCTGAGTTCAAATCTGGCCTGAACCAAAATCTTTGTGTTCATTGTTAAATATCCGACTAACTCTCCGGTGACGGAAAACATCTATAACAAACCAAATCAACCCGGATAACGGCGGAAGGCTCACCACCTACAACGTTGGGTTCTAATACCATTGATGAAAAGTAGGCTTCTGAGTGTTTCGTTCACCATGACGGCACAGGATTGGGATGAAGTCGTGATGGTAGGTATGTTATGTTACAGTAAAAAAAGGTTTAGTCTTTGTTTATTCACGAATTCAATAGCACTGGTGTTGCCATTTAAAATCAGTGTTATGGCATGTCTATGCCTACAGAGTGGTGAACGTTTTGAAAACTTTTTATCTTTATTAATGTTGTTTAATTTAAGTTTTAAATGCTATGATTTTCTATTTTTGTTAACCAAAAAAAATCTTTTCTTTCTTTCAGCAGTTACTTTATCTCACGATTGATGAGCAATACTGCTATTGATGTCTGCGGATATACTCTTCAAAAATCAAGATTTGAGACCTCATTAAGAACTGGATCTAACAGAGGTCTGTTCTCAAATCTATAAAAAAATTACCTGACGAGCTAATTAGATATCACACCTGTATTAAGAAACACCTTTTTACTATAATGAATATTAATTAAAGTATATTTTGTTTAGTGTTTTATAATAGAGCCTGTACGTACATGAAACATAAATTTGCAGTTTGATGTATTAAATAAAATATTTTGATTTCAATTAAAAAACAAAATAGGGAATTATCTGTGCATGGAAGTATGACAGTAACAGTATCTCTAAAGTTTACTACTTCAAAAGTTGTAGCACTTGTTAAACTTTTGATTAAAATGTTATATTTTTAATCACGCGTAAGAATAATTGCTAAACTTACAATCTTACAGATGCTCTCTCCCACAAAGGTAGTTCACCTGTAACTACTCAAACATTTTCCTAACTTGACAAACATTATGAATTCGTCGAACCATTATCTAATTAAGATTAAACCGTAGAAAATACGCCAACACATTGACAAAGCTTGAAACAAACTTCTAACGAGCGAGCGGCTCAAACATATCGTCACGCGATGGGACGGCGACGTGACGCAGAAATTTTGTTTTTGTTGATAATTCTTTAATGCCAAATAGTACAATCTTATGATATGGATGAGCTCATTAATGAGATAAGTTTGGATATTATGTTTGAGATGAAATAAGTAAAAGTCATAGTGAAAAAATTACAAAAAATAAATATTGAACCAATTCCATATTCAGCCAGAAGGCATGCATGATGTGTATGAATATTCACATCAAATTATGAAACACATAAGAATGCCAATTGGTTTTAACTGCACTTAATTAATACTACTTATCACTTTATCTAAAATGTCAAAAGTATTGGTTGCGACACAGAGCCCTCGCAGCATGCAATATAATAATACTATAATAATAAATAATCTATACATGCAAATCAATTTCATTAATTAATAATCACGAAGGTACAATATAAATAACAATGTCAATATGGAAGATAACATCTAACGGCTAAATAAACTTTCAGAAATTTTCATTTAAAAATTCATTAATATTATATATAGGCTTTTTTTTCTTTTTTTTCATGCCTAAAAACGGTTTAGATTAAATTTAAATAACTTAATGCTTGAACCCTAATAATCTGGAGAAGCTTCTAATGCTACGCAGAGTAGAAGGGAAAAGGTCTCGTGGTAGAGCACCCAATCGCTGGTCTGACCAAATAAAATCGGTGCTCAAAAAATGTTCATCACCACTGCTCTCCGAAAAGCTAAAGACCGAGACGAGTGGATTAGCCTAGTCAAGACTGCCACCGAAGATTACCAAAGAAGTAGTTAGACACGACCTTCATATGCTGAAGAGGACGACAGAAGAAGAAGAATCACTCTTCTCATCAAAAAGTACTCCGTTAAAGTAAACTCTAGCCCTATTTACTCCACTTTTCATTACCTCCTATATGTCAAGCTCGTTCAGACTGTCTGCCATTCGACTCTGGAACTCTCTTCCAATCAACATCCAAAAATATACCTCCAAATTTGCTCTGAAGAGGTCGTTGCGTGACCACTTTGAGTGAGCCGCTGATGTATCCGGTCTAAGTCAACTATGTCATTGAGTTCAGATGCTGACTTTTTTGTTTAACTTTCTAAGGCAATATGATGTATTATAAAATAATGTAGTATATTTATTTTGAAATATTTAAGTATGTATATTTGCATGATTGGTATACTATCAAATGTACATACATACATACATACCATCACGCCTCTTTCCCAACGGGGTAGGCAGAGACCACTTCTTTCCACTTGCTACGATCCTGACATACATCTTGCGCTTCTTCTACTCTCATGAGTCCTTTCATACATGCTCGTCGGTTAAAGGTACTCTTGACCCGACCCTTTCTGAGAACATCTTGAACTTGGTCAAGAAACGTTCTTCTGGGTCTTCCCCTTCCAACAGTCCCATTTACCCTTGCCTCATAAATCCGTTTCGTTAATCGCCTTTCATCCATTCTTTCCATATGACCAAACCACCTCAGCATTCCCATCTCAATTTTAGTAACCACGTCTTCTTTCACACCACATCGTTCTCTTATTACACAGTTTCTAATTCTATCACTCAGTTTTACCCCAGCCATGCTTCTTAATGCTCTCATTTGCACTGCATTTATTTTACTTTCATCCTTCTTCTGCCATACCCAACTTTCACTACCATACATTAATGTCGGTACCAGCACGCCCCCGTGAACTGCCAGTCGGGCTTTCTTCGACACTCTGTGACTGCCCATAAAGGCATGCAGCGCCCCGTTCACTCTATTACCTGCATTCACTCTCCTTTCAATGTCACCCTCATATCTTCCATTTCTCGTAAACATAGTACCCAGATACACAAATTCTTTCACTTGCTCTACCTTTTCACCCCCAATAAAAATCTTACATTCTGTCACACTATCATCTCTTTCAAACACCATTGTCTTGGTTTTACTCACATTCACTTTCATACCTCTCTCTTCCAGTGACGCATTCATTGCCGTTACCATATCCTGTAACTCGTCGGCCGACGATGCAAGTATTACCTGATCATCGGCGTAGAGAAGACATTTCACGAGTAACCCATCCATTCTCAAACCATAATTCCTATCTTTCAAACCCGTCAAACAATTATCCATGAATAGGTTGAACAGCCACGGTGACGCTACACAGCCCTGTCTAACACCCTTATGGATATCAAACCAGTCAGTGTACATCCCGTCTACTCTGACACAAGCACTGGAACCCTCGTAGAGAGATTTCAGCGCTCGTATCAGGCAACTGCTCACTCCATACGCAGATAATGTCGACCACAATTCATTCCTCCTCACTCGATCATAGGCTTTTTCCAGATCCACGAATATGCAATAGACTTTTTGACTTTTGGCCAAAAACTTCTCAGCTATGCACCGTAAGGAAAAAACCTGATCCGTACATCCCATTCCCCTTCTGAATCCCGCTTGTGCATCCCATATCTTGTGCTCAGTTTCATTCACTACCCTATTAATCAGCACTTTTGCATACAATTTGCCGACAACGCTGAGCAGGCTAATTCCGCGGTAATTTTTGCAGTCCTGTTGTGACCCTTTCCCTTTGAACAACGGCACGATCACGGCTTTGCACCAGTCTCCCGGGACTCGGCCGGTCCTCCAACACATATTGAAAAGGCGGTACAACTGACTAGCCGCTATGCCTCGCCCTGCCTTCAGCATTTCGACAGACACTCTATCGTACCCTGCAGCCTTACCAGCTCTCATACTTTTCATCGCTATCATAATCTCATCCATGCTAATCTGGTTATCCTCTTCATTCACTTCCATTACGACATCAGCTGTTTCTGCCAATGCATCATCTCTTTCAAACAAACTTTCAAAATACTCCTTCCATCTTCTTAAAACACATTCTTCACCTTTCAAACTACTTCCATCCTTGCCTCTGATTTTTGCTAGATCTGATGTTGTAGATGCTCCCCTAGCAGTTCGTACGGACTTCCAGAAAAACTTTATGTTTGACTGGAAGTCTTCAGTAAGCTTCCTGTCAAATTCGTCCTTTTGTTCTTCTTTCTTTTTATTTACTACCTCCTTTACTATACCTTTCAACCTTTTATATTTTGTTTTAGCTTCCATCACATCACCATCCGTTGCCTCGTGTACTCTTTGACTAGCTTTTATTGCTAACCAGTCTACCCATGCTTTCTTCTTTTCATTTACAGCTGTCTGCACACTTTTGTCCATCCATACATTCTTCTTCTTGCTTCCTTTCCTTCTCCTTGTAGTTCCACATATATTTACAGCCACACTTACTAATCCTTCCTTAAAAGTCTCCCATAGCCCCTCAATCTCGCACACCTCTTCTGAATCTTCAAACTTCTTACGCAACTCATTCACATATTCGTCTTCAACATCCCTTTCTTGCAATTTCTCCACTTTCACTCGTTCCAGAATACCTGTACCCACCGGAGCTCTGTGTCGCCACCTATTGAAGAGACCACTTATTCGGGTTAACACCAGGAAGTGGTCTGTGTCGACACCAGCCCCGCGGTATGCTCGGGTGTCCACAATATTCCTTCTCAGTCGTTCGTCCACTATCACAAAGTCAATTATACTTCTCGACACACCCTCTTCCCTTGTATACATGTGAATCTTTTTGTGTTCAAACATTGTATTTGTTACACATAGATTGCACTCCACGCAGATCTCTAACAAACTTTTCCCATTCTCATTCACTCTATCGTCACCATACAAGCCAAGAACCCTTTCATATCCCTCTCGTTTTCTACCTACCCACCCATTGAAGTCACCTAACATAATTACTCGTTCATTCTGCTTGCATTTGCGTAGGGTTTCTCTCATACTCTCCCAAAACTCCTCTACTTCTTTTTGGGCTTTTGAACACCGACTAGCACTCTTATCTGTCGGTGCATATACTATCATATGTATCTATGTTTTATTATTTTTAATATATTTAAGTATTAGTATCTGAGATTTGTTGTTCTCGCTGCCATTTTAAAATGTTGCACATCCCAAAATTTCAATGTTTCTGTTATACCTTGCGGTTGACTGGTAGAAAATGCCTCTGGGCATTAAGTCCGCCAATTGTACTTTACTTGTTTGTGCAATAAAGAATAAATAAATAAATAAGAATGCTTGAACAGTTCGAGATGCCAGTAGGCAAGTGATTGTAAATACGTGATGCCATACAGAATATGCTTTTATTGAGTTGCGCAGTTTGATTGGTAAGGCAACAAATTTTGTAATTGTGGCGCTTGCTCTTGTGTTGATTAAACATCAGTTATGAATCGAGTACCTGCATCAGATTCAATTTATAGGACTTGAAAAATAAACGTAGTTAATAACAAACAATGATAAACCTTAAAGAATTAAACCAAGACAGTAAATTGAAAAAACATAAGACATATGAAATAAAACAAGGGAAAGACCAAAACCAAGTTAAAGGAAATTGAACAATGTCAAAAGGAGCAAACAAAAAAAATAGGTACACAAAATGTATGTGGGCATTGACATTTTACAAAATAAATACGTAACGTGCTGGTATGTACTCGTAGTAAGCGGCACACTATTAAAGACTATTCTAGCAGTGTAAAGGATACTCAAAATATGCTAAATAGGAGTATACCACCAGCAGTGTTGTTTTTGCCACGTCACGTGATTGCTTAAAAAACATTTCCGATGCGGAAAGTGAAAATGAATTCCAACGATGGAAAACTTTGTGACAAAAACGAGTTATTTTATTCCGAACAGTAATGAACTGACATAGTGAAACTTGCGGTCGGAAGTTGCTACGCAATTACCCCACCGCGCAACTCTCCGCAAGAACTCGGGCGAAACGGAAATTTTCCAAGTAGACGTCGTTTGAGAAAAAAAAACACCGTATGAAGTATCTTCGAACAAAACAAACAGGTGTACCTGGGTAACAACCATGAAAACTTTGCAACTGTCTACATAAAGGAGTTTGCAAGAAACTTTGTACGACTTATCTCTAAATGGAATTGCTCAAGGCCTTCTTGCAAATATAGATTGATAAACTTAACGTTTTTGAACAGTGAATTATGATTTGTGTACAGGTGATGTTTAATTTTACAGGAACCATTTGGTTTTAATAACAATACAATACACAAATTTAGTTCATAATAAATAAATTATTTTCCAAATACATATATTTCATTTGAAGACACGGTTGACGTTGTGCGCTGTAGCACGGTTTCTCGCTTCGATTTCCGTAGTGTCAATTCAAGGAACGATCTTTACTAAATTGGCTCAGGTCTAGGTGTGCTGGGGAACGCTCGTAATACAAAGATATTTATCCTTACTTCGAGACCATGATAAGTGGTGTGTTGTCTGGCGCATAATAAGAAATATTTTTAAATGTCAAGTTCGTTTTCGCTATTTACGGGTTACTCTTTTTTGGGATTGCTTAATTTTTTTTTGCCTATTCCAATTTAACTCGATAGTCCCTTAGGAAACTACAAACTAAGAATGTGTATGCAAAGCATCGTATTCATTATTAAAAAAATATTACATTGAACAACTATAAAAAATACAAGGCACAATCTCTTTTTAAGCTTACAAGTAAATAACATTAATTAAAAAACTATATTTAAAGGGAAGATTTTTACCTTCAAGCGTCTACTAAACTAACCAAATCTATAATAATGTGGACAAGTCAATTCATTTTGCCTTGACTCACTTCGATATTGTTCAATTACTATATAAAATAACCAATCTGCAAGGCCTTTGGCAACAGCCAACTCAGGATAACATGCAAGTTAATTTCAATACAATTTGTTAATGATAAGGCGTTTAGGAACATTTCAAAGTTTCTCATGATACGGTCCGGAGTTCTTATCGCTTCGAAGTTTCTCGAAGGAAGAACGAACGACTTATCGATCATCAAGTTGGATTTTTCACACGTAAAGTATATCTTTTCCTTGTAAGCGATGTTGGGAGCAGAATTTCTAAGCTTTCTTGAAAAATAAGACGTAGGTTTTACTGAACTTTTTTTGTAAATATAGTATGTTACAAAGCTAAGATTCCAACAATGGAGTTGTTTACAATAAATTCAGTATTGCGTTCCTTTAGTTATGTTTTTATTTCGTATTCTTTAATTTTTTTATATTTTTATATTTCAGTTTATTCGCTATAAATGATGCGTAAGATGTAATTAGTTCACCAATATACAGAGTGACTTTGATATCTTTGGCATCCTTTTTAAAATAAGAATCTAGGTTCTTATTTGAATAGGATGCAAATGATATCAGTCACCCTGTAGATAATTTGATACTAATCTAACTAGTTTTTGTAAGCGCATTTGGGCGCGTACAGACGCGCCTTTTGCCACACGCTACGAGGGTGACGCGTTTGTAAGCTCGTATAAGCGCGAGCCGCTTACTGATACAACTACGGTTTTTTGTAGCGCGTAATGTAGCGTGCTCGCTCTAAAGGTCCAACCCCACCAAACGGCCCGCATCGCGTCAGTTAAGAACGGGTTTTACAATCTTTAAACGAAATTAAATCTTGTATGCAGTGTCTTAGAGACTATATTATAAAGTCAGGCACAGCACCTTATCGCCGGCTGTGTTCACCCGTCGACGCACGCGCACGCAGTCAGACTGCTGTGCTTGACTTAGTAGTATAGACTTTAAACACTGTGTACAAGATTTAACATCGTTTAAAGATTGTAAAATCCGTTCCTATCCGACGCGATGCGGGCGGTTTGGTGGGATTGAACCTTAAGGCTGGGATTTAGCGCGCCGTCCGATAGAGCATTCGGTGGGCCACTGATTAGTTCTGCGCGAACGGAATAACGTTGCGGCTTCCTTCTGTTTCAGTGTAATGATTTTATTATGAAATAACATTAGACAAATTAAAGAATTTCAAAAGTTGTCGACCTAGAATATACAAAGACCTATCTATGGATATATATTTTAAGTGCAAAATGTTAATAATGAATATTTAAGAGTGAAACAAAAAAATCGTTGACGTACTTCTTTGTGTTTTTTTTTATTGGTGAAATTATGCGCTATCGTCTTTTGGAAAAGTTGTCGCCTTAGTTAAAGACACTGGCCTACTCGTGCAGTTTTTTATTGCTAAAATATCTTTTAATTTAGTAGTTATCTTCGAACAAAGTGGAACAAATATTGACAATCTTGGGAACATAGGCTTAAGGCGTCGTACGCAGCAGTACGTTAAATTTTCAATGAGCCTTATGCTATATAGCTCGAAGAACAAGATAATTGGAGTAAGCTGCTGAAACGAAGGTGAACCTGAACCAGTTACCGAACATGGCATTACAAATATTCACAATAAGCAATAGGGAAATATTAATTTTAAAAAAATATTAGTCTAAATACTCACGAATGAATGATTTTAGTTTCCATGAAACTACAACACGTACCTGAAAACGAAAATGGGAAATATTGAAAACAGAAAACTAAATATAGTTTGAAATTACAAAATGAGAGTTTTGTCACATTTGTCAAAAAAATAACAATATGAACTACGCCGCCGGCAGTTCGTAAGTAAGTAAGTAAGTAAGTAGATCATTTATTTGCTAAGAATACACTTGAGAAAAAACGATGGTAAAACAATGTCTGGACGGTGTATTCGGCCTGCAGGCAGGCGTGCAAATTATTCGTACTACGAGTACATACGAGTAAAACATTTGTTATTCGTGCTAGCATTACATATTTACGTAAGTGCCTTATAAATCAAATAATTTTTTTTTGCTTAATCACACAAACAGTAGCAAAGCGTTAGGTAGGTACTATATTCAAAACTTTAACTTATCTACATTTGAATGTACTAACACATAATAAATGAGTAAAATAATATTTGAAATATACACTAATTAACTTGAGTATTCAACCCAGTCTTGTAAAGTTAAAACGCTATGTATCTTCCTATACTAAACCTAGTTAAGTACAAAATAAAAATAAGTTAAAACTACAAAGACAGTAAATTATACTACAAAATCATGATACAGGTATTCTTTCAAATTATAAAAACATGTATCATAAAATTTTTCGATAAAATAGACGATCCTAGATACAGATTCGTATACTTGAAACTGTATTAGTAGTCGCCTACTACACACTTTCAGAATATGCATCCCATGCCAAGTCTTCGCCTCCAAAGCGCTGACAGTAATTCAGGAAAATTATGCATATGCAACCGTGCACAAGCATGTCTGGCGGTATCTTGGATCTGCAGTTGTATCGGTCGTTCCATTCGGTCGAGACGACATAATTTGAAACCTGTTTCACTGAGACGCTGAGCGGTTGGTGAAGATTTTTATAGTATTAAACAAATAAATAAATATCTAGGACAGTTTTCACAAAGATCATCTGAAAGCGTCGTGGCCTAGTGGTTCAGCACCCGAACTCAGATCGTGGATCGTGGGGTCCCGAGTTCAAATCTGGCCGGAAAAAAAATCTTTGTGTTCATTGTTAAATATCCGACTTACTCTCCGGTGATGGAAAACATCGATAAAAACCAAATCAACCCGGATAACGAAAGGCAACACCTACCCCGAGTGTTTTGTTCACCTTGACGACACAGTCACTTGCCTCTGACTACCACGTTTGGGATTAAAGTCGTGATGGTATGTATTTTCTAACCCCAAATAAGCGAAGTTTGTACTATGTGTATCAGAGACTGATAGTTATAAATATTTCTAAATACATACTTTAATAGATAATAACACCCAGACACACAACAAACACAAATGTTCGTCACATAAATATTTGTCATGGGTGGGGATCGATCATCTTACCCACGACCTCCGGTGCTAAAGGCAGGATCGCTGATATTGCACCAACAGGCCAGTCTTAATTACGGTATTACCCATCAACATGCTGACCCGATCTGACTCCGCCTGATGGCTAGCGACCGTGAGATCTAGATATGAGACTGACTTGAATTTTACACTTGTAACACTTTGAAGTAACTCATTGAAATGTACATGGCAAATACTTGAATGTGTAGTGAAGTTGTTGAAAAAAATTTAGATGAAAAATTTAGTGTTACTTTTTTTAAACCACTTTCAAAGTTTGGGGTAAAATTTAAACTTACTTTTTCCTATATATTTTTTTGGAGATTTGATAGGCGTTAGGGATGTAAATGCTTTAGAATCAACTATTATTCATCTAATAATGCTAAAAAACACCCATTTATTTCAACAGATCGCGCCATAGTGACCGAAAGAGTGACTACAGACCCAGAAATGTTCAATAATTCGTAAAAAAAACATAACTTGAAAACTACAAAAATCGGCTAACAAACATGGAGTATCTTCGGAAAAGGCTGAGTGTGAGCAATCTAAAAAAAATTACGTGTTATTTTTGGCACACTAGTTCAGACTTCACAATATTACTATATTCATATTATGTAACAAAATAATATGCGTTTCAATGATGTATAACTTTTTATGGATGTGTTGATGCATAAACACTAAGTTGAGCGTTAATAAGGCTTCAAGATGGCTGACACAGCCTTGGTCTCCCGGTGAACTAAGAACCTTATGTTATGCTAATCAGACATGTTCAATGCAAAGATCATTTCGTAAGGTGAACGTACCGATGACATCTAGATAAGCGTATACTAAACTAACATAGCAGACGTAGATACTATGCTTCGATATCGTCAAATTACAGTTTGGAAAGTCAAATGTCTCGCAAAAACGTCTAGAAATCCTTTCGCTATATCTAAAATATAATCAGTTTCAACCTGAAATTTAACTGCGCAGTTAAACAATGGCAGCAATTCTATTGAGCCGGCTTCTAACTAAACTAACTTATACAGGGTGGCTGGGGAACTACCAACAAAGCCGGGAATTCAGAAATCTTATAAGTCTTAACTTTACTACAGTGAAAGTATATTTTCTTCAAGTATGATAGTGTTTGAGGTATTTAATTTCTTAGATTTGCTGTTCAATGTGTGTTTTCTTATATTCCACAAGTAAAAATTTGTAGTCATTTAAGCGGTGCATGTTAAGGCTGCTTTTCCACTAGAGATGTAATATGCAGCTAAACAAGGATGTGCAAACTAAGCTACGAAACTATTACACCGTTTCTACTGATGCTATGCTATGTAACGGAGCGAGTAAGATGTGCTACGAAGATGCGCAGCTTGAGCAATGCGATGTGTCGGCAGTAGGGATGGCACGCACTGCATGCATCTATAGCACACCTGGATGTGTCATATTAAAAACATAGAACTTGCTTAGTAGAGTTTCCACCAGTGCAATGCAATGTGGACCAATAAACGTGATTGGTGGATAATAAACGCATCCACAGCAACGTAGCAAAGCACATCTCTGGTAGAAAAGTAGTCTTAAGCGCCGGTTGAGACGCATAAGTTCTTAGGTTCGATTACCACGCCAGCAGAAAAGTTTGTATATGAAACAGATACATATTAAGTTGGGTTTAGTAGTTTGTCCCACCTTTTTTTCATAGTGCCCGTCGGGATGACCTCACTCCACCTGCTGTAAAGCAGTCGTGAGGTCCAGATATGAGGATGACAACACAATAATGCAAAGCAGTTACTGAGCTGGCCATGCTCACCTTGAAGGCCTGCCCTGGCACCGGTTAGTGCAGTGCTGATTCAGGAACGCGACCTGACCAAGTCAGGTTAGAGTCACTTTGCGGGGTTTTACGGAACTGCATGGTGGTAACATCAAACGGCCGACATAATATGTCTCCCACCTGAAGAGCAGATGGTCTGCTGCAGGGTTCCCTCTTAAGACACCCAAGGGTAGGAGATGGGGCGGTGGAAAGTTTTCTTTTAAAGTGCCGCCACCAGCACGGCACAAAAACTATTAATACCTATGTTGTTTCAGATTTTCATAACACAGGGGAGAATGGCAATGTATGAGATGTTGTCTCATACACAAATTTTGATTACGCACACAGACCAAGGGAGTTTACAGGCGATACCGGTGTGAATCGGTCACGCGACGAGTCGCACAGTCGCGAGTGTTTTTGTTTTTGTCGAACTTGGTGCAGTTTTCCACATGATGAATTTTGTTTTTCGCGGGTTTTGTCAAGTAAGTATTACCTAGTACGTAGGTAGGTAGGTATTCAGAGCGAATATAGTAGTAACTCTAGGCGGTCAGGTAAGTTTAGGCAATTAAACTGGAAAAAGGCGAGAGCCGTCTTTCTGTAAACTCCATATCTTGGGTTTTATATTTATGTATTTATTGGTACACTGGCATTTGCCTGCTTCTTTCTCCACGTGGAATAACCTTACACAACTTTTCACTCTGTATATTAAAAACATACCATCACGGCCATAGAGAAATCGGAAATTTTACAATCACCACAAAGATTGGTTCAGGCCAGATTTGAACTCGGGACCACACGATCCATGATCCGAGTTGGGACCACCAGGCAACGACGCTCTTAGATGACGACGACGATGTTAGAGTGAATTATACTAGGGTATAAAACCACTGTAGGCAATGTGCTTCTAAAATATTCTATTCACATTGCTGTAATTCGGCCTAACTAAGGCAATTTTGGACCTTAATACGATATTCGCAATAGCACAGGAGAAATAGCTAGATCATTAGAGGCTTTACCGCGAAATCAGTTGCACATTAGCGGCGAGGAGCCAGTGCGGGCTGCAGCGGGCCGGGGCTTCACTGGGAGCGAGCAAACTACTCACACTAGACATGATTTTTTATACTGTGAAGAACATGATAGATCCCTATCAATAATCTTACTACCTGAGAAACAACATAGTCTCATGGTAGGATATTCACTCATACCGGAAATTCATTAATATTTATTAAAAGTATTATGTAGGTACATCCAAATCAAGATTACGACCTATAACAGAAAATTAATATTTTCCCAGATACACACCTCAAAAGAATCCCATATCATTTTCCTTACGGTACAAATAAACCTATAGCGACATCTATCTCGCCACATACGAACTAAACACTGACGTATCCTACATCGCGATATTAAAGTTATCCGAGCGATTGAACCTAAATACAAGAACCCGACAACAACCGTCGGGCAGTAGCCCACCTGACAGAACACCCGTCTGGTCGGAGGATCCTCCCTTTACAATGGCGGACGAGGAACTTTACACCCTGTTCCTCACACTCCCTAAACTGGTGACCCTGACGTTATCATCACTTCCTCGAATATTCGAGCAGCGAGTCATACAGCCAGCCTTCTCAGCGACCTTGGCACAGCACCACTTCGACCCACTGGAGCATTCGCAGCATCACCCCGACTCACTGGGGCATCACCGCAGACAGTTCCGACTCACCGTGAACTATGCGGTATCTGGTTCCGACTCACTGGAACATTCCACTGGCCCGGCAAGCATCACAAAAAATGTATGGACGACTCAAACCTGCTATAGACCTCCGGTCTTGGAGGGGAGTGATATAGCGACATCTATCTCGCCACATACGAACTAAATACTGACGTATCCTACATCGCGATATTAAAGTTATCCGAGCGGTTGAACCTAAATACAAGAACCCGACAACAACCGTCGGGCAGTAGCCCACCTGACAGAACACCCGTCTGGTCGGAGGATCCTCCCTTTTCAATAGTAGACGAAGAACTTTACACCCTGTTCCTCACACTTCCTAAACTGGTGACCCTGACGTTATCATCACTTCCTCGAGTATTCGAGCAGCGAGTCATACAGCCAGCCTTCTCAGCGACCTTGGCACAGCACACTGCACTTCGGCCGGTCAGCAAGCAGAGACACATTTCTCTCCTGGTCGACGCAGCGGCCAGCCACTACGCAGCACTGCACCACTCCGACCCACTGGAGCATTCGCAGCATCACTCCGACTCACTGGGGCATCACCGCAGACAGTTCCGACTCACCATGAACTATGCGGCATCTGGTTCCGACTCACTGGAACATTTCACTGGCCCGGCCAGCATCACAAAAAAATGTATGGAAGACTCAAACCTGCTATCGACCTCCGGTCTCGGAGGGGAGTGATATAGCGACATCTATCTCGCCACACACGAACTAAAAACCTGACGTATCCTACATCGCGATATTAAAGTTATACAACAACCGTTGGGCAGTAGCCCACCAGACACAACACCCGTCTGGTCGGAGGATCCTCCCTTTTCAATGGTGGACGAGGAACTGCACACCCTGTTCCTCATACTCCCCATAAACCATTTGGGAATCCAGTTGTCTAATTAACAAATCTTTACTTTAAAATGAATATGACCCACTTCGAGCGGTATTGTGCATCCTCAGTGGTGAGTCTATTGGCACACTGTCACCCTTATCGACTTCCAACCACGTGTGTAGTGAATTTTAAGAAAAAATCAGAGAAATTAACTGACTACACTTACAAAACTGCTCTTCAACACTTAGTCTCAGCTGACGACGTAAGAAAAATTAAGCACTCTGCGAAGAAATTTACAAATAGTAGTAGACATTTACGTCTCACGAGACACCGCTCTCCAGAAACAGTATACCTTTCCACTTAAAAGCTTGAATCCATGAGAATGGTAGCTTTTATGACACTTGCGTTCCGCTGTCGCCTCGGCCGCACCCCACCGGCTATTTGGCCCGGCTTCGGCCACGTTTATGAATACGAATGAGCCCCGCAATTTAGGAGCGGCACATATTTCCTCTTGCTTACCAGTTTTGGATGTGATTTTAAAATTAATTGCCCTGATCCTTGCAAGGGTATCAAATTGAACCCGAGTGGCCTTGAGGATACGGATTTAGGTTGGATGTTTGAAGGAACTTTTAGGGGTAACATTTTGACTATCGACCTTAAATGTCCGTTTGGGGAATCGCTGGGAAATTTTACAAGGGTTAGGACGGTTTCAGGCAGAATTATAATTGAATTAAGTAAATCAGTCATTAATCAGTCCAGTGGTACCATGAGATTTCACCGACAATAGATGCTAGTGTCTGTGATCAAGTATTTGTATGACAATTAAAATGGGATACAATATGCTGTAGTTAGCTATCGTATTTTAATTATATAAATACAAATATGCGCCAGACAACCCACCACTTCTCATGGTCTTGAAGTAGGGATAAATATCCCTGTGTTATGAGGTACCAGACAGAATTAAGCCAGAGGTACACCAAGCACACCCGCCCCCGAAAGTTTTACCTGAGGTTAACCCGTGATAGGGTTGCATCTACGAATAATAGTTAAAAACATGTTAGGATGCGACAACGACGAAAGTCGAAATGGAACCTTTATTAGGGACCTCGCTTCGCCGCTGTTGAGGTCGAGTACCGTGGGGTTTTAGGTAGAAGTCCGACATAACTTCGTCGTCCGCGATAGTAAAAATAAAGTATTAGAAGATGGACAAAGGTAGTAATTTAAGAAATCAAACCCTCGTCTGATGATTTTAAATCAGACCATTTAAGACTCAAGGCCAAGAGAGATGACATAAGCACCAGTGACAGCATATATCATCCCCATACATTTGAACGATTGCTATTGTAGAAATCGTCGTGGCGTGTTGCTAGCCCCCCAAATATATCTGTAATAAAAAACTCCAGTACATAATAAAGTTGTTTCATTCCAATACATAAATAATTCGGAAAAAATCCAATACATAAATAATTCGGAAAAAATCCAATTTTGCTGTTAACCCCACTTTAAAAGTTCTTCAATAGCCTTAAGTTCACAAAGCCAAAACAAATAAACACATTAAGTTAGATTTTTCTCGAATAAGTCCTCATTATGACATGCAAATATTATAAGAGAACGAAGTTTCCAATGGTAATGTTTAAAAGAAAATGGAATGAGGTGTTTTATATTCATAAGAAAGAAAAGACTTCAAAGTATGAATTCAAAGTTAATTATTTGAGCTGATCCTTAAAATGTTATTCTTTGTTTATAAGGGTCGAACATCAATTGTTTTTGTTCTATTTATAGCGTTTTTTGCTGTTTTTAGGGACCTGTTCATCAGTTTTTTTGAACGCCACAGAGACGTACTCGTAGAGACGAGTCCAATATCTTAGTTTGTTTTTTGTAATTGGCCAACTGTTCCGAAACAGAGCAAAGCTTATGTGTATTAAATACAAATAACTAACACCCCTTTTTATTTATTTTTTGTAAGGCATTGGCCTAAAAGCAGCAAAACGCACATATAAACAAGTTAATTTGGGTTTTAATCCAGAACTTTCTAATTAAAAAAAATCCTATCCAGAATTTCTAGTATTAAACAAGTTTTACGACACGCTAACACTATCCATTAGTCAAAAAGAAAAGGAACAATAGTGTCTAGTCAGGGTTCATAATTAGCACCCGACATACCGGGAATTGTGTTTTTGACACAGACAGTCGGCGGCGCGTTTACGTAAACTATTTCATCCCTTTTTCCCAATGGCGTAATTTCATTATCTTATTAAAAAAGCATAAATGGTGAGTTAAACATTTGGATAATTGACTAACTGATTATAAAAATTGCATTCAAGAGACTGAGCTAAAGCAAAGATAGAGTGACAACGTTAAATTACTGATTTTAAGCGAAAAAGCGGCTCCCGGTGATTTTTTTCCTACCTTAATATAAATAAAAATGAATCGTGGAAATGTATGGACGCGCATAAGTCCAAAAAGACTGCACCGAATAAGATAATCCTTTTTTCCGTGTTCGTTATGGTACAACGTTTTTATGAGAGAAAATAAGTCAAAGTTAAATCATGTATAAAAATGAAAGAAAAAATGTAACAAAATTTCTATGACACAGTCACACCCGTACACAGCTTGGGCAGGTTACTAATAATAAGATATTTTTTTTCAGTTGGGGAACAGTAATCGGCTACCATTACAAGAGTATTGTCACACTGTGGATGTAGTAACCTCGTAGCCTTTGTTATACTCGTAGGTACAAGTTAGGTTGTTGTAACCGTGTACCTTTCTTAAAGATCCAAAGTAGTTTTCGTAATTCGCGGCCAGGCCCGATGACTGATGGTCGCCGGGACAAATTGTGGCACACTGCAATCGGCTCTGACACTTTTAATGTCTACCCATTTGTGTCTGAGGAAGGGTATAGGTATATCTTATCAATGGACGTTACATCGCCTTTATCACTATGGGTCGTGGGTTTTATACCCATTTAGGACATAAATTTGACACAAATTTTATCGGCCAGTTGTAACCGATGGAGGTCGTGGGTTCGATACTCATTCAAAACAAACATTTATGTGACGACGATTCATGTTTGTTCTGTGTCTGGGTGTTATAAAAATCTCTGACTGTTATATTACAGGCTCTGCTTAGTTTGGGGTCAGATGATCGTGGGGAAATATGTCCATCTATACTAATATGATAAAGAGTAAAGATTTGTTTGTTTGTATAAATATATATATATCCTAACCGATTTCGGCTATGGCGACCACTTCGACCCGTAACTGGCGTCTTTCATAGACTCCAACGTGGCTTACATAACCAACCTTGTTAGGAAATGACCGCGTACACTGCGGACACGTTAAAGCACTATTGACATAATTGTAGCTGATTGCCGCTGGTGGTCCGGCTTTTAGCTCATCACGTCTGGCAACTCGGAACGCCGACATCATAGTTAAAGACTTTATTTTTCACTGAAGTCCTCCAATCTTTACGACTAAACTCCAACTCCTCCCATCGAGATAGATAAATGTTCTTGTTTGTATAATAGGCTCCGAAACTACTGGACCGATTTTAAAAAATATTTCACCAACATAAAGATCCATTATCAGGGAGTGACATAGGCTAAATATTTCTTTAATATAGGCTATATTTTAACGGGAAAGACAGTCTACGCGGGTGAAGCCAGTGACGGTGTCCAAAATATATTAGATCGATTTCTGTAGTGTTTTTTGGTAACACCTCGCGCGAACGACTTTTACAGACAGTTACTGGTTTTGGTTTTACTCCTGATTTTTGCCTGACAGCTATTAGTTTACGCTTTTGATATAAACTGCAAGAAAATCACTCCTTTTACGAACTGCGAAGAAGAAAAAAACCACGAGTTTACAGCAATGACTGCCGCTAGCGTCCAAGTTGACCGTGTTGACATTTTTGTAAACGTCCAACCCCACCAAACGGCCCGCATCGCGTCGGATAGGAACGGATTTTACAACCTTCAAACGAAATTAAATCTTGCAGACAGTGTATAGAGTCTATATTATCAAGTCACGCACAGCAGCTTAAGAGGATACAGAAGCGCCGTTATTCCGTACAAACGTAGTCCCCTGTTTCCTCCCTGCATTTTGCTAGTAGAGAAATAAATTTTACCCAAAAAATCTATTACTACTATTGGCATGTCCCTATGTTTTCCTTTTATTACTTAATTAATTACTAAAAGAGATAGGTATGAACCTTCAAAAATCGAAAAAAATGGCCAGTTTTCCGCTTTGTTCTAACAGCATGTATGTATGTGCGCAAAAACTTGCATCTGTTCAAAAAAAACAGTGATACTCATAAACATAATACGAGCAATAAAAACAAATTAAAAACTACCAGTCTTAGGCTACACAAGGTGGGAAACTCATTTGTGGGTCAATCTGTGAAATACTTTAACAAAATACCTCAAAGTCTTGTTGCTCTACCTCTTCACAAGTTTAAGTCTGCAATTAAAGCAAAGTTAAAGAAACAAGGTTATTATAATGTAGAGGATTACTTGAACTACAAAAGTTTGTGGTCATAGTCGGAATAATCTGCTCCTCTGCTCAATGTTGTGTTCTTTTTTCTACTCTCATTGACTGTACTCTTAATTTATTTTTTGTAAAACAAACAAAGTTCAAAAGAGTAACTATTGAGTTTCTTGCCGGAGTCTTCTCGATAAGAAGCAACGTCCGAACCGGTGGTAGATTCACATTATGTATATTCACGATATGTACTAATATTGTACTATTTTATTTACGTTTATTATTAGTATTTCTGTATACTTTTTTTTTGACATGCTTATATGAATAAATGATTGTTTTACTTTACTTTACTTTACATCTAGAAAACGAATTTGACTAGTTTATTTCAAATAAAGGAAAACATATGAGCACGGCCACAGTCCTTCTCTAATTGTTAATGAAAAAAGTAACTAAATCGGGCAACTTTTCGAAAAGGGATTATGGGACTACGTAACGTCGATTTTGTGTACTTTTGATAGGTAATTTCGGTCCGATTTGTATCTGTCTCTATCGTACTCTGCGGGGCGCTCGAGGTTTGCAAAAGACAGCAATAGATTTTACAAATACCTATTTTTCAATTTTCTCGAACGTGCTGTGTCCTCTTAACTGCGGGCGCGTGCGTTGACGGGTGAACATAGTCGGCGACAAGCTGCTGTGCGTGACTTGCTAATATAGACTTTAAACACTGTATATAAGATTTAATTTCGTTTGAAGAATATAAAATCCGTTCCTATACGACGCGATGCGGGCTGTTTGGTGGGGTTGGAGTTTGGGATTTCGGTACAGCGCCCCTAGTGGGCGTAGTTTACGTGACACAAAACTAATGGTAGGCATACAGAAACTTAAAACCGAGTTACTAAAAAATTACTTAACTAACTGTTTAGAGGGTGTTTTTTCAGCTGTTGAGTTTTAGTTTGTAAACTTGTTTTTTTGGAAATTGAAGTGTACCATTGGGGTAGTGTAAAGTGTACTTCGTGTTAAGGCTATGCTTTCCCAAGATTGTCAATATTTGATCGACTTTGTTTGGAGAGAACTACTAAATTAAAATATATTTTAGCAAAAAAAAATTGTTCGAGTAGGTGTCTTTAGCTAAGGTGACAACTTTTCCAACACACGATATAGCATAATTTCACCGATAAAAAAAACACAAAGAAGTACGTCGACGATTTTTTTGTTTCACTCTCAAATATTCATTATTAAGATTTTGCACTTAAAATAAAAGTATATATAGATAGGTTGTTAGGTTAATAGGTGTGTATAAAACCGATTGTAATGTTCTTAAAGTTAGTAGTTCACAATACAAAGCATAAGGATCATCACGTCTGTGTTTTTAATTCAGTACCCACGCAAATAACAACCTTACATCGAGCTATCGGAAGGAACATAGTGGCCTAACGAGCCAGATAGCAAGCGGCCGGCACGTGCGATAAGAGAACAATAGGCGACCCTTTTTTTGTGCATCGAAGACTGCAATTTATTTATTAGCGAAGAATATTATTTTATCACTTCGGATTCAATGGATATTTTGCTGAATTTGGACAGTTTTTCACCGGACTTTCTCTTCAAGAATATTTGAATTTTGTTGCTGGATACATAAGCTACACAGTGAATATATTTTTGCACATAAGGATTGATAAACAACCATGAAAATCGTCGAGCAAATATTAAATGAATTAGAAGATCTGTATAATCTTATTACGAAAACAAACGAAACCTTCAAGAAATGCCCGAAGGTGCGGCTTACACGTGGTTATGTAACAGTAAAATTGGAATCTCTTGAAGAATATTGGAACCAGTTTCGTGTTGCACATACCACATTAATGAAAAGTGTGAAGAAAGATCAACGTAAATTATTGCCTTATTTTGAACAAAATGAGTACTATATTTGTGAGGATGTGGCTATGCAAGCGAAAACTGATATGAAAGATATACTTTTTACAATCGAATCGCAACAAAAATCTACGAGACAGGAGGTTAACTATACATCTTCAAACACGCAATCTTCAGAAGTTAAATTGCCGCGTATAGAAATACCGAAATTTAGTGGGAACTATGAAGCCTGGCCTACGTTTCAAGATTTATTTATCTTACTAGTGGATCGGAATAACACAATTAGCGGCGTGCAGAAATTACACTATTTAAAGACGAGCGTTACTAGCGAAGCAGAATTATTGTTGCGACATATTCAGATTAATGAAGCAAATTACAAGCAAGCTTGGGAGACACTTAAAAGGCGATATAGTAACAAGCGAATTATTGTCACATCTTTATTGAAACGTATGTTCAATCAAAGAAAACTAAATAGCCAGAATCCCAACCAGATAAAATCACTTGTTGATACAACATCTGAGTGCCTAAATAGTTTGAAAAATATGGACATAAAAACTGATGATTGGGACCCGCTTGTCAACTATCTTTTCGTGCAAAAATTAGACTCAGACACACACAAAGAATGGGAAGAACATGTCAGCAATCAAGGAGATAAAGAATTTCCTACATTCGAGACATTAAAGATGTTTTTGGAGTCTAAGTTTAGAACCCTTGAGCTTGTGCAACAACCAACTTCGCCTAAAGAAAGAATTGTGAGATCTTATTATACTCATGACGCTGCTACAGAGAAAACATGTCCTTTATGCGAAGAAAAACACTCACTCAGTCATTGTAAAGACTTTGGAAAAATGGAACCAGAACAACGCAGCGAGTTTGTGAAATCAAAGTATATTTGTTACAACTGCTTAGTTACTGGTCACAGAGTTATAGCATGTCGACTACTCACCAAGTGCAGATTATGTCAACGACGACACCACACCCTTCTACATTCAAAAAGGGCAAATGATGCCTCTGGCCCCACTGAAAAGAATGATACAAAACAGCCAAAGGTTTTACATGCAAATGTAGAAGAAGAGTCAGAATCAAGAGAAGAAATCAAATTAGCAGTGATGACGTCACAGACAAACACAACTCACAGTACAGCTGTTTCGTTACTAGCGACAGCCCTGGTGGAATGTAAGAGTGAAGATGGCCACACCACAGTTCTGCGAGCATTAATCGATCCTGGATCACAGGGTTGTTTTATAAGTCATCGAGCCGTACAAACAATCAGAGCGAGACGGTATCCAGTGAAAGGAAGCATTGTCGGAGTAGGTGAAGTGAAATCAAGACTTAGTCAGGTAGTTCAGATAGAGGTCGCATCTAGAAATGAGAAATTCAGCCTCAGAGTGAAAGCATATGTTATTGCAAAGCAACTGACTAGTCAGATACCGACTCAAAGAATACCTACGAAAAAATGGGATCATTTAGATGGGTTAACATTGGCTGACCCTAAGTTTCATCAACCAGCCAACATTGATTTACTTCTTGGTGTTAATGAATATGCAGAAATCATACAGAGTGACATCATAAAAGGTCCACCAGGGTCCCCAATTGCACAAAAAACTACCTTGGGCTGGATTCTGTTTGGAAAAGTAAATGATTGTGAATATGTAAAAGAAGAATCAATTATAGTCATGCATCAACAAATAGACGTGGATGATATGTTGAAAACATTGTGGGAGATAGATGCGGACGTGAATAGAAAACTTACAAACGAAGAAGAAAATTGTGAGAGAATCTACAAGGAAAATTATACTAGAACAGAAGAAGGAAGATACGTTGTCAAACTACCTTTCAAAACAGAGACACCACAATCAGTGGAAGGAAACACATACAAAATAGCAAAGAAAAGATTACAAATGCTTGAAAGAAGATTCGAAAGACAGCCAGAATTAAAGAAGAATTATAGTAAAGTTATGAAAGAATGTATTGAATTAAATCACATGCAGGAAGTACCACAAGAAGAAATTAATAATAAATCAGTGTACTTACCACACCATGCAGTCGTACGAGCTGAAAAGGAAACAACGAAAACCCGTGTAGTTTTTGATGCATCGTGCAAGGGCACGAATAACATCGCTGTAATAATATCGCTGAATGATGAACTGATGAATGGGCCTCTTCTACAAGAAGATCTTAAAAGTATCATTATGAGATGGAGAATGCACAAGGTCTGTTGTGTAAGCGATATAGAGAAGATGTACAGGATGATTCTCGTTCACAAACAAGACACTGACTTCCAGAGAGTATTATGGATACAGAATATTTCGAAATCTGATGAAGTCAAACACTACCGGCTACTTACAGTCACATTTGGGACAGCATCAGCGCCCTATCTTGCCATAAAAACCCTAATGCAGCTGTCAGAAGATGAAGGCCAAGACTATCCTATCGCCAAGAGAATTATACGCGAAGACTTCTATGTCGATGATGTGATGTCCGGGTGTGATACTGTGGAAGAAGCCATAGAAGCAAGTAACCAACTGAAAACCGTACTAAACAAGGGGAAATTTAGACTACAAAAATGGTGTTCAAACAGTCATGAATTCCTAAAATCTCTTCATGAAGCAGATCGATCAGTCAAGGCACATATAGATATGAGATTAGATGGAATCGTAAAAGCACTTGGCGTATCATGGAATTTGGGAGAAGATACATTCAAATACAACCTAAACTTACCTGCACAACCAATTGACATAACCAAGAGAGATGTATTATCCGATTTACAAAAACTATTTGACCCACTGGGCTGGATTGCCCCAGCAATTATTTCAGCGAAGACATTTGTACAGAAATTATGGTTACAAGGAATAGGATGGGATGATGTTATTGATGATGACTTACAAGCTGAGTGGAAGTCTATTCGAGATGATTTAAACAATATTGATGACATAACAATTCCACGCTGGTTAAACACCTTTAATACATCAAAGAAAAACAAATATCTCCATGGTTTCAGTGATGCATCAATGCATGCTATGGCTGCTGTTGTTTACTGCAGAGTAAGTCAAGTCGATGGAACCATCAATGTTAATATTGTTGCTGCCAGAACAAAGGTAGCCTCTGTTAAGACGATATCGATGCCACGTCTGGAACTATGCGCTGCTGTGCTCTTGTCGAAACTCTTGCATCACACAGCTCAAGCAATGAGAATTACATCTGATAAAGTATTTGCCTATAAGGACTCGTCAGTGGTACTGTCATGGCTGTTTGGCGAGCCCAGTCGCTGGAAGCAATTCGTAGCCAATCGCGTGGTTGAGATTTCAAACAATATCGCTAATAGTCAGTGACATCACGTTCAGACAGATCAAAATCCAGCTGATGTCGCGTCGCGAGGTGCTAAAATAATTGTTCTGAAAATGTCTGTCTGAAAATGGTGACAAGGACCCAGCTGGCTGCTAGAAGAGCAAATAACTTTGTCTAGACTAAACATAGTACCGACAGACATTAAGAGAAGATAAACGAAATTGATCAACATGAACATAATAGAAGACAAAATGAATAGCAACACTATACTAAATTTCGAAACCTGTTGCAATCTTGAAGAACTTCTAAGAAAAATAATTTATATGAAAAGATTTCTAAATTTCAAACGATCAAAAGAAGACATGAAAGCTATAACTACAAAGGAATTAGATGAAGCGTTGAAAATATGTATAAGAAAGGCACAGGTCATTGATTTTGAGGTGATTGATTTTGAAGAGATAGAAGACATCAAGAAATATAAACAAGTAAAGAGAAATAGCAAACTGAAATCATTAAATGCTTACCTGGATGAAGAACAGATCCTCAGGGTAGGCGGTAGACTGCGACACGCTAACCTAGAAAGAGATACAAAACATCCAATGATATTAAGTAATAAAAATGCACTTACCTTACTAATAGTCGCAGATTCACACCAGAAAACTTTGCACGGTGGGCTTCAACTGATGATGTGTCATCTCCGGTCACGGTTCTGGATCATCAAGGCTAAAATTGTTGTGAAAAGACATGTGCACAGATGCCTTATATGTGCCAAAGCGAATGCAAAGGCGAGAAGCCAAGTAATGGGTGATTTACCTGACATGAGAGTGAACATATCTCGTCCATTCCAGTACACCGGCGTAGATTTTGCAGGACCATTCAACATTCAACGTGCTTATGTCCAAAGGCCGTGGAGCGAAAACACGGAAAGCTTACATCTCAATATTTATATGTATGTGCACTAAGGCCATACATCTTGAGTTGGTCGGTGATCTAACCTCTGAAGCTTTCATCGCAGCATTTCGGCGGTTTGTCGCACGAAGAGGACGATGCGCACACATGTATAGTGACCAAGGTCGCAACTTTATAGGTGCGAATAGAGAGTCAGTAGAAGCTTGGAAAGCTGCACAGCTTGAATTCAAGGTTGAAGTGGCTCAAACCTTGGCACTAGATGGTACACAATGGCATTTTATTCCACCATACAGCCCAAACTTCGGTGGACTCTGGGAAGCTGGCGTAAAATCTGTGAAGTCTCACTTGAAAAAGATCTTGACTACCAATTTGACATTTGAGGAAATGACCACATTGCTGTGTCAAATTGAATCCCTTCTCAACTCAAGGCCATTGACACCAATTGACGACACCGATGTAAATAATTTGAGCCCTCTAACACCTGCACACTTTTTGATAGGCGAACCTACTATCGAGGTACCTACTCCAGATTTATCAAGTTTAAATATCAACCACTTAGCAAGATGGCAATATACACAAAAACTGTTGCAAACTTTCTGGAAAAATTGGCAAATGGAGTACTTGACACGCTTACAGCAGCGTCCAAAATGGCTAAGAAAGCAACCTGAATTTGACAAAAATGATATTGTGTTGATCAAACATGAAGGTCTACCTCCGGCAAAATGGCTGATGGGCCGCATTGTGGCCAAACACCCTGGGTCTGATGGAGCTACGCGTGTTTACAGTGTGAAGTGTGGTGATAGTGTTACTAAACGGTGCAAAACTAAATTGTGTCCTTTGATTAGTGCTAAAGACGATTAGTGATGATTATACAGGGTGCATGTTATTTAATGTTTGTCAGTGGAAATATCATTGTTTCTTTTTTTATTATTTATGTAAAGGCATAGGCCTTTTGGTGGGCGGTATATGTTAGGTTAATAGGTGTGTATAAAACCGATTGTAATGTTCTTAAAGTTAGTAGTTCACAATACAAAGCATAAGGATCATCACGTCTGTGTTTTTAATTCAGTACCCACGCAAATAACAACCTTACATCGAGCTATCGGAAGGAACATAGGTATTTGTATACTCTAGGTCGAACACTTTTAAAACTTTTTAATTTGTCTAATGTTATTTCATAATAAATTCATTACACTAAAACAGAAGGAAGTCGCGGCGTTATTCCGTTCGCGCAGAACTAATCAGTGGCCCTCCGAATGCTCTATCGGACAGCGCGCTAAATCCCAGCCTTAAAGAAGTGGAGGAGGTATCGAAGCCTTGATGGCTCATGGTAGAAAACTTTCGGAATGATGGTTTGTATGTTACGGCTAATTTAATTGGACTAAGTAGCACTTTGTTGTATAAGTAAATTAGCCTGAAGTCTAAATTATTTGTTGCTGCCTAAACATAACTGTATTTACGTTACTTTGGCATCTCAAAACTGCTGGAGAGCCTGCCTACAAACGATTTAATACAAAATACAAGCTATAATCTGGTTGCTTCCCACTTGAACCCAAGTTAACAGCGTAGGTGTCGCTGGAAATAGTTTTCTAAACAACCACCCTTAGAGTTGAGCTACATTTGGCCGCACCGCATCGCACTTTCCTATGCTTCTATCCTTTTCTATCACTCTGAACTGTCATTCACTAGAGCGAGAAAGAGAACAGAATGCGACCGCATGCGGCGGAACCGACGAGGCGCTCGGCACTCGTTCTCTTTCTCGCTCGAGTGCGATGCGGTGCGGCCAAATGTAGCTCAACCCTCACGGATCACTGACGTTTATTTCTGCTGTCGGTGTAATATTTGCTAAAAGCTAGTTATTTAAGTATTCGATTTCGAATAAAAACATAGATTGGTTTTTTGGTTTTTTTTTTCATACACGTCTTCGCGTTGAACACAAAATAAAATTCTTACAGAAAGACCGCTCTCGCCTTTTCCCAGTATAATTACCTAAACTTGCCTGACCGCCTAGGGTTACTACTACGTTCGCCCTGAATTTTTAAAATGAAGTAGGTAGTTTATACCCCCTTGACTAAACCCGCCAAAAAAAAAATTCATCATGTAAAAAAATGCACCAAGTTCGACAAAAACAAAAACACTCGCGACAGGGGAACTGGCCGCGTGACCTATTCGCACCGGTATCGCTCGTAAACTCACTGTGTCTGTGTGCGTGATCAAAATGGCGGTTTTTTCTAAGCGGACTATCTGCCCGGGGCCGATGCCGCGCCGCATGCGTTATTTGTGCGTTGAATTCTTATTGTCATGTCATTTCATTATTTAAAATCGTGAACTTAACTGTTATTTGTAAATTATTATCGCTTAAATAATGGAGCATAAATGTGGTACATCAGCTTATTTGAATGAAATTATCATTATAAATTGCTCGTCACAATTTAAAAGTGAGTTTGTCATAGTAACAGTACCTAGTAGGAAATGTAAGAAAAACCATAAATTTACCCTGACAGTGAAAACTTACACTTAGTCATATAATGTCTCGTTATTTCAACATGACAAATTGACTTTAGGTTTACTTTATACCTATAGGCTTTGCCCCAAAGTGGTACCTACAGTTACTTGCTAATAAATATAAGAAACTAGTCAAGATAGGCTTACCTGGAATTTTGCTGATAGGTGGCGTGACCGGCGCCGCCGCCGTGGTCGCCGTGTTGGGCGGGTACACCGGGTCGCAGCATTCCCTCTCCGGGAACTCACTACCCCCCACCCAACCCACCAGCAATAGAACCGCCGCAGCTAACCGAACACCATCCACCCGACGATACATTGACGCAAACTTAACACGCACCACACTTTTGACGGCACACACTCCTAATAACGCACAATTTAAAACAAAAGAACTCAAAATTGTAACACCCTCTTGATACGAACTCGAAATTGCAAATTTTGGTAAAGAACTCTCCTTAGCACTTTCCCGCCTGTTTTTAAAGATCGAACACTCTTTCGTAACGGTTCGAACTTTTGCAAACGAACTAAATTTTGCAATATCACTCGTCGCTAACCCCACTTGTGACCCCAGTCGCTGTATTTTCTTCTCTTTTTTGTCCCTCTCTTTATCTCTTTCATTTTCATTGCCGTCCTTGTTTCTCATCGGACACGTATCTCACATTACACCTATTTACAACAGTTTATATATTTTTTCTCTACTTAAAATGATATGTATTTTTTTGTCAATACTTATTCGTACATAATTGACTTACATTTGCACGGGATTATGATTTTTGTATACGTAAATATTTGTTTCTGTTTGTATCTGCAAAACAAAGTCATATATTTAGTGGAAAAATAATAATATTCACTTACTAGAAATATTAACGAAAATTATGAAGGTGAGTGAAAAAAAAAGGCGTGTAAATTATAAGCCCTGTCACACACACTCAGCATCCAATTATTATTTGTAATGTATCACCGCCCTTCGTGTTCATGATAACTTTTAATAAAGTCGCAATTTTATTTTCAGCAAACCTTATACCGAGAATATTAAATTTTATTAAATCACGTCTCTTTGGTTGGCCTCGGGTTTTAACGCGTAACTATTATGGTAACTGATGAACATTTTAACTTTTAATTTTAATGATAATGATGACGAAATTAATAGTTGGAAGTGAGCTTAAGTTCATAAATGAGCTGCTTTCTAGCTGTTGGATAGTGAAACACATTTTAAGTAAACCACTGTAGTATTTTTTAATGCTACATTTTTACCCTGCAAAGGCTAATTTTAAGTTGTTTCAAAAGTGTAATGTTAATATCGTAAATATACATTTTAAATACGATCATTAGATTTTTCAGTTATGCTATTTTTTGTGCTGATTTTTAGTTAGTTCACTTGTAATAGTGTTTTTAGTGAATTTTACAAAGTTAGCAATTGGAGCTGATCTGCCAGCAGTGTATCCGTCATTATACACAGGCTTTTGAACAAAACTCATCGATATGAAAGCTTCGAGCGGGCGAACGACGACGAACACTCGCCTATGGAGCTACGCCTCGTGGTTATTGACGCTAACTCTGTGATTGACTGTAGCCTACATTTGTACCGCTAACTTCATTTTTGCTTCCATCTACGTAAATATGAGGGCAAATATTGATACTTAAAGCGTCGTTACTTTTAACTTTATTATCAAATCCAAGTCGTCGCCTTTTGGCAATTAATTCATTTCATCCTGTAATATTTAGCCCGTGGGACCCCCCCCCCCCCCCCCCGCCTAAGGTCGAGAGCAGCATTAAACAAATTGAATTCCTAATATGCTATTTAACTTTTTGCTGAAAATCCCTACGCATATTACTTTTCTTCTAAACTTCTTCTATTTAAGCGAAATTTCATTAAATGGCCTGAGATTCTTCGGACTATAACATCGCCTTTATTTCAGAAGATATAAAGACTTGGAAGATGTGATAATTTATTTTAATTGAGATGTTGGACGACGAAAAAAGTACTTTGTTTCTTGTACGGCACTTTCAGGGCCCGGGGGACCTACGCGATAGCGAAAATGTAATAATTACCTGTAACTTGGCAGGTAAGCAAAAGTCATGTTGTGATTAGTTATTCACAACATTCGTAAATTCTGAACATAACTAAACTTACACACTTTATAAATACAGTAGAGCAGTCTCAAAATTTGCAATGTTACAATTTTTTATTTAAAAAATATATAAAACAAAATATTAATGTGAATTGCTCGTTACATTATTTATTTATTTATTACTGCCACATGATACATATTAATACAATCTTACGGTAAACATGCACATGTGAAGAACACAGATCTGATATGTAAGGATATCTGTAAGGATAGATGTTGAGAATAAAAAAAAAAGGATCATCATCATCAGTATCCGTGCGGTCTATCCCGGTTGTGATCCCACACTGGTGTGTGGGGTCCCGGGGTCCGCCTTTCTTATTTTCTTGGGCCCACTTCGCGAGGTAAAAAAATAAATGTATCACACATAATAAATAGCATTCATAAGTATTGTATGTAAGACTAAAAATATATATATTCAAAATAATAAAAGGAGTACAAATAACTAATACTAAAGGTGCTCTATAATCCTTAATTAAAATATTTTCAAGCTATTACCAAATACATCAAAATCTGGAACTTTGTTAGTGAGAGGGTTATACTCACTACAAATACGTGCCAACGGAGACTGAAGGCCGAGATTGGTTCTGGCAAATGGCTTCGCGAATAATTTGGTTATTTTACATTAATATTTTGTTCCTTGATTTAATTAAATTTACGGCTCGTAAGCCGTATGGTAGCAGTCAGTTTATCAAACCAAGCCAAAAATCTAGTCAAATAAAATATTATTATATGTATCAGGCCAAGGCACTTGAGTAATAAAAGTAAAAATTCTACCGAAACGAACTTTCAAATACTATTCAGACGCAGATCAGAAAGATTTCGAGATCGTAACCCATCTAAGATACTGAAAGTTCATAATTAGGAAAACTAACAAAAGTTTTAACTCCAAAAGTTCTGACTGCTTATTAAATCATAATCACATTATCAGACGTCAAATTGATAGGTCTACTTAAGTGAAAAGTCTAGTTTAGATAAGTTTACGTTTAACTTTTCCAAAGTCAGAGAAGCTGAGACATTTTTGTTTCACGACCTCGAGCCTTTCAAAGTCAGAAGAGAAGTTTATAGACTAAAAAACATTAAGGCTTTATCACAAAATAAGGAGCAAACAGAAAGCCCGCTATCGCCTTTTGCAGTATGAATAAATATAAATATGCGCCAGACAACACACCTCTTGTAATTGTCTCGAAGTAGGGATTGATCCTAGAGCCAAGCTTACCCGACACTATACCGAAGATATCCCGGACGTCAGCCTGTACGAGATTAGGATGGCTCTCAAGCAGCTTAAAAACAACAAGGCGGCGGGTGGTGACGGAATCACAACCGAGCTCCTGAGAGCGGGCGGTAAGCCGATACTTAAGGTCCTCCAGACGCTCTTCAGTTCTGTCATCCTCGAGGGAAAAACGCCAAAGGCATGGGGCAGAGGCGATGTGATGCTGTTCTTCAAGAAGGGTGACAAAACTCTCTTGAAGAACTACAGACCCATCTCGCTTCTGAGCCATATCTATAAGCTGTTTTCGAGAGTCATTACGAATCGTCTCGCTCGCAGGTTTGACGACTTCCAACCTCCCGAACAAGCAGGGTTCCGAAAAGGCTATAGTACCGTAGACCACATTCATACGCTGCGGCAAGTTATACAGAAGACCGAAGAGTATAACTTGCCACTTTGCTTAGCGTTCGTGGACTACGAGAAAGCCTTTGATTCGATTGAGACCTGGGCAGTACTGCAGTCTCTCCAAAGGTGCCAAATAGACTACAGGTACATTGAGGTGCTAAGGTACTTATACCAGAACGCCACCATGTCGGTCCGATTACAGAACCAGAGCTCTAATCCGATCCAACTACAGCGAGGCGTGAGACAAGGAGACGTTATTTCTCCGAAACTGTTCACGGCTGCGTTGGAGGATATTTTCAAGCTTCTGGACTGGAAAGGACGCGGCATCAACATCAATGGCGAATACCTAACACACCTGCGATTTGCCGATGATGTAGTTCTTATGGCTGAGACCTTGGAAGACCTGAACATAATGCTCGAAGATCTCGGTAATGCTTCTCAAAGAGTGGGTCTTAAGATGAACATGGACAAAACAAAACTCTTGTTGAATGCCCATATTGCACCCGCTCCAGTTAACGTTGGGAACATTACACTCGAAGTTGTTGACCACTATGTTTACCTGGGACAGACAGTCCAGCTAGGTAAGTCCAACTTCGAGGAAGAGATCTCTCGTCGAATCCAGCTCGGATGGGCAGCGTTCGGGAAGCTCCGGCATATATTTGCGTCCGAAATACCTCAGTGTCTCAAGACAAAAGTCTTTGACCAGTGTGTGTTGCCAGTAATGACCTATGGGAGCGAGACGTGGTCCCTTACTATGGGTCTCATAAGAAGGCTCAAGATCACCCAGCGAGCAATGGAGAGAGCGATGCTTGGTATTTCCCTGCTCGATCGAATCAGAAATGATGAGATCCGCAGGAGAACAAAAACAACCGACATCGCTCGAAGGATTGCATCGCTGAAGTGGCAGTGGGCGGGACACATAGCGCGGAGAACCGATGGCCGTTGGGGCGGAAAGGTTCTCGAATGGCGACCGCGTACCGGACGACGTTCCGTGGGCAGGCCCTCTACAAGGTGGACCGACGATCTGGTCAAGGTCGCGGGAAGCCGCTGGATGCGGACAGCGCAGGACCGATCGTTGTGGAGATCCTTGGGGGAGGCCTATGCCCAGCAGTGGGCGTCGTTCGGCTGAAATGATGATGATGATGAGGGATTGATATCCCTGTGTTACGGGAAAGGAAGGAGGAATAAGCCAGGGGCGTCTCCCAGCACACCCAGACCTAAGTCAATTCAGAAAATATTGTTTTCTGAATTGGCCCGACCGGGAATCGAACCCGGGACACTACGGAAATCGAGGCGAGAAACCGTGCTACAGCGCACTACGCCAATCGTGTTTAATTACCTAAACTCGCCTAATCGCTTAGGCTTGCTACCATATTCGCTCTGAATTTTTAAAATGAAGTGGGCAGGTGTACCTTCTTAACTTAACAGAAACCGCCAAAAACATGTGAAAAATTGCACCAAGTTCGACGAAAACAAAAACTCGCGACACCGATTCTGACCGGTATCGCCGCCTGTAAACTCACTGTGTCTGTGTGCGTGATCAAAATGCCAGTTTTTCCTAAGCGATAATTTGTGACTCTAATGCATGCGTAATGTGTTGAAACAAAACGTATCATCCCGAAAGTTACCTTGAAACCTTTTGTCTTATAAAAAAACATAATTCCCTTTGTGAGAAAGAAAGCCAAGCGTACATTCCCCATATCCCCATAATATCATTCAAAATCAATAAACGTAAAAGGTGTTCTGGGTTGTTTTTGCCAGTTAGCTGTACCTTACTACTCGTAAATAAAATATGCCTACTTCCGGTCAAACCTATCCGTTGCTAGTGATGCTACGATTCAAGTTTTCGAGTCCATAGTTTAGGCAAAGTTATTAGCTTATACTCGCAAACTGTCACATTAGCAAAGGCCTCCATCACTAAAATCCAGTCATAGCCACAAACAATGGCTTAGGCTTAATTATCAGTCCGGGTTGCGGACCACAAAACCCGGTTATGCTTCACAAAATCGGATAGCAAAACAGCCCCGTACCAGGTTCTTTCGAGGTGTGTGGTCTAACCTTTCGGCTTCATTGCAAAATATCTAACTGCAACCGCCTGCCGCTGATCTCAATACCAGCTGGCCACGACCGCAGGTGACTGTGCGGTCGACCGCATTGCAACCTCAACTGTAACTGTTGCACCTTCAAGAGGTCGTAGCCAAAAGCAACACACAAATAAATTTCGACCACATGAGTGCATTAAAACTTTGATTTTTACCTATTATTAAACCTTTGAAAAGTATCGCAATGACATGAAACACCATTCTTATTTATATTTTTTCAAGTTTTTAACATACATGTAGAACTTCTTGGTAAAGCCTCAGGACTCGTATCTGTCCCAACACTATGGAAGACGGCCCTTGCCCGGGCTTCCTGCCTCGGGGGAGGAATTTTGCCATTAAATACACTATTACGCACTTGAATAAATTTGGTCAACTGTTTACGATTGTTCTAAAGCAAAGTGACGGAAGATCGCAACAGGTATTGGAAGTATAACTCTTATTAGACAGGATGGCACGAAATGACCACCAATGCTAATGTATCACATAGAGAAACTTGTTTTTTTTAAACAAGATCGGTGGCAAACTAACATACGGTTCCAACGATGATCAGTGGTTAACGTAGCCTGGGAACACTTTTTAAAATTGGAAAACAAATACGATTTTTGTATACATAGTTATTTAAAATGTTAAAATCATTTTTATAAATGATTCAATGGAATCTTACCATTTTGATTCCCTTACTGTATGATGGTCTGTACAAACATCTGTTTCATCTTTGTTAATGTTGTGTCTGATGCTATGTATGTATAGGAACTTTCCCTTCTCCCATGTTGTAAGTAGTAAAACAAATAGTTTCCTATAGTTAATATAACATGTCAGAACATGTTTCCCAATATCCATCCGCATGTGAATGTGATTGACACATATTATATTAAATATATAACATTTCTTCCCTCCGTATTCGTCCTTTGAACGATAATATCTAAGAACCAACCAGAAATATAATTTAGTAATGTGCCAGTGTTTCTCAAATTATTTGTCTTTTGTTAGGTTTATTTTGTGATTGTTATTTGTCTAGCTAGATAAATAAACAAATAGATCTTATCTGCTTTCTACCACCTCAAACAAACGGAGCTTGTACTCCAAGCTCAGAGACTGAAATTCTAAATACACACCTACTCGTTTTGTTTTACATCAATCCTGGTTTGTCGATGTTGCATTATAAACAGCGGTGTAACCAATATCATACATCAAATAGCGCGTAAAATGCGTCACCTGGATAAGGTTTTACATTTTAGCGACCCACCCTGAGTTCGCACGGGTGCAATGTTTTTCTCTACTATAATATGCATGTATAAAACGTTATAATGTTTCCTTTCGAGTCGCTCTGTCTATTGATGAAAACCACATTAAATTTGTCCGCTCCGTTTGTACGTTTGAATTTAAAAATATGTATGGGTAGAGATACGAGTAGATCTAAGGGAAGCGACTTTGTTTTAAACTATGTAAAGTTTGAAAGTTAGACGGGATTCGTTTTTTGAGATATTTAAATACAACATTTCAAAAACTTTGAAAAATCGGCACCTGGAAGATCTATGCTTTGCCTCAAACGTCATAGCTCACTAGACCAATTTGATTTACATTAATATTTTTTGATATCAAGGTAAAATAATCATAAAACAAAAGTTACGAACGACCGAAAATTGACTTTCTTTGACAGACTCGTATGTGATCATCAACAAAACGGTAGCCATTTATTCCACAAGTGACTTTTACATACGTTACACGCTGACCTGACGCAAAATGGAATACCTACTTACAGTACCTAGTTACCTACATTCACATCAAAGGCTGCGACGTTACATTTTGACTACTAAAAGGGAATCACCACCTCTGGTCGTATTCCGGGTGTTATTATCAATTTTAGAATCACCCAGAAACTAAGCCCTGGCCGCTGACTCTCGAATCAAATTTGGCCGGATTGGCATTTTTTGAAGCTTAATACTTTGAAATAAGGTTCATAAATTTCTTGTTTGAAATTTCTACAATTCTTGTTAAATGAAATTCAGTTCAAAAATCAACCCTGTTCGGTTAATTCGTCATGTGCGCGTAGCTTCATCAGTTTTTGTGATTTTGGTGTAAGGTGTTCACTGTTCTCAGATACAAAATTATTTATTTATTTGTTACGTTTTAACTAACGTCAAGACCACCAAAGAGAAAGAAAGTACATGGACTGGGCTACCTTTATTGCGAAAATGAATTCTCAATTTGAAAGAAGGACTAATCCAGGCAGACAAAGTCGTGGCAAAAGATATTGATGATGAAGATTGAAATGTGTATATTAGTATCTGACATCTATAGTCCAAGCTCTCCATGTTTAGGATTAGATCAGCGGTTCCCAAACTTTTTTTCGCATAGACCCCATATAAAGTTTTGTTGGTTCTAGTGGACCCTCTGCTGCTACATTTCTACCATATTCCCAAAACTCGACAAAAATTAAGACACCAACATAGACCCCCGTCGAGTCTCCCATGGACGCCTTGGGGTCTACCTGGACCACTTTGGGAACCAATGGATTGGATGAAGTTATTAACATTAACAACACATTTTTATCGTAAAATAAATGGGAACAGATCGTACGCGCGAACTTTGTAGTAACTAGTAAGAACTCTATTTACTATCAATTAAGCAGAAGAAGCACGTCATGTACAATAATAATTTCATACATAGCCATTTAAAAGAGTGGAATAAGCTTCTTATACAAGGATTTTCGGTGCATACTTCTTATTCTTTTTCTTCGGTTTTATTTTTATTACAAGTCTGTTACCGCACCATCTTAGCTTAGTTCTGAGTAAGATGAATGTATAAATGAATTGTATTAAACTTTTTATTTATTAATTCATACCAGTCGCTTTGCAATTTATAATATTGTCATTATAAAACCACACGCCAAAAAAAACACTCTAATGAACAAATTTTTGATTGCAATTTTCGTAGGGCTATATTTAATACAACTTCCTGTGAATAAGCGACTTTTAAAATCGGCACAGTTTCAACAATACAAAACATTGAACCTTTTTATTTTTTCATTTCGTTGCTAAGCGAGTACGTACTCGTATAAACTCTTTAAGTGCTTGTTGCCCGACATCGAATTGCTCGATGCAAGGGCATCAGAATCGATACCAGACGTATAGCTCATTAATATTTGCAATGTGGAGGCATAAATGGTAGGTTGTGGATACACAGGAATAGTCGAGTGTTTGTACGTACTGTACGTCTACCACGTTCCCACTTTAAATTTACATTATCGTTCGCGTAAAAAAATGTATTTGGATTTGACATTGTCATGGCATGTCATGTGTCATCCCAATACAATTTTTTTACGCGAACGATAACGCAAATTCAAATTGACATCTCGTGGTAGACGTACTGGCTTTAGGTGTTTGATTGGTTTGCTGCCGTCAGAGGTCGCGAGTTTAATCACTAAGAACGTTTGCAGCCCAGCGACTTTTTTCGCGCGTATACGATCGCTTTGGCATACGCGCGCTATATTTCACGCGTCCAGAAACCAAACGGACGTACACCAGCTCGTGTTCGCTCGAACCAGTAGCGGTGAGTCAGTATCAATATGGATTATACGAGCTTATAAGCACGACACCAATAATGAAGTGCTTATTTTGAGCTCAATAGTTGTTTTTTACAAATATATGAACTATTGCGAAAGTTTTGAATAAGAAAACTTATTTAGGCGAACTGCTACAATTCTCTCAAAGTGTGTCTTGACGCGTTGAAAAAGTGAAATAACGCAGTTCACAATTTATTTCGGTTACCTGATCTATAAAGAATTTACTAAAATATTTTCTTGGTAAATACTACTACTAAAATAACCACATTTTGAATATGAAAAATAAAACCCCTTTTTTTATTAGCTTTGTAGTAGTAGGTCTCTTAGTAAAGTAAGAAACAGTGTAATTAATACCGTATTATTTAAAAACATTATACATTTTTGAAAATAGCTCACTTCAGAGTTACAATCCAATTTTTTAAATAATTTGTTTTCTACCAATTCGCGACTCTCAACTCTTCCCTCCTACGAAACGTAAAAGATTCGTAGCCTCACTCCGTCGTAGTCGCATGCCATAGCTACGAACTTTCGTAGACCTTTTTTCATGGCATTTATAATGTCCCCACATCTCAACTTTATTTTTTTATCGCTCAAATGTCGCTAGTAATAAAAATAAACAGTGGCTGGCTATGTAACAGTAAGACTATGGAGTTCGTCTAGTCAGCAAATAACTAGTCATTCTAGTCGGAAACATCACTCCCTAAAATATATATTTTCTTTTAAATAAAAATGACTAACTATGATTGACAAAAATAATCTGTTTTTAGGAAAAATCCCCACGTGGCACAATTATTATCCATGTAACAATAATTTGTTGTCAATAGTACTGTGTATTCGTATAGACAAAGAATGTTCATCAGCCTCAAATCAACTATTAAGTTGTACTTATTGTACAAACTCGATTGAGTTTGAGGTAAGGTCACTTTATGTATAAAAATTACCCAGAGATATTAACCTATATAATACCGCACTTGAACAGTTTGCAGCTGTTAACGGGTTAACTTAACATTCAACAGATTTCACTCACCAACGGTAACATAGTTGATTTGAGTGCCGGTACTTGGGCGCGAGCCTTGCGAATAAACTTCACAATTATAATATATATTTCAGTGCTAACTTAATAAGTTGGCAATTTTCTTTAGTGCTATCGAGTTCTCGATATACTTACTCGTATAATGAATATTGCAGGCCTACTAAAAATACGGCCCTAGCAAAAGTTGAACCAAATCAAATTTTATTCATGAAGAAATTAAAAGATGAATATTTGCTTCATCATCATCATCATCCGTGCGATCTATCCCGGTTCTAAACCCACACTGGTGTGGGGGCTCCCAGGGTCCGCCTTCCTTATTTTCTTGGCCCACTTCGCGCGATCTTGTGCATCCTCAGTGGTGAGTCTGTTGGCACGCATGTCACCCTTAACGACGTCGAGCCACCGCTTCTTGGGTCGACCTCTTCTGCCGGCACCTGGCGGGGGCGGCATGGCCAGACATTTGTTGCCCACGTAGTTTGCCGATCTCCGTGAGACATGACCATACCAACGAAGGCGGCACTCCTGCAGCTTGTCTGCGATGTCACGAACACGAAGGCTGCCGCGGATGTGGGTGTTACGCACGCGATCTTTGCGTGAGACTCCACACATCCACCGCAGCATCTTCATTTCCGTGACGCGCAGCTCCTGCTTGTGTATAATTTGCTTCATCTCACCTTAAAAAAGGGAGCTTGTATTATGCACACCAAAGCCTCATAAATATACACACTTAGACACAAAAAGCACGGTTGTCACATGATTCTGTATCCTGGTGGAAATCGAACTCAGGACCCTCGACGCTGTAAACAGGGTCTCTAACTAATGTGCTAACGAGTTAGTCAGTAATTAGGATCGACTTTAATGTTGACTTTTTTAATACTTTTTTAATACTTTTTTAATATCTTTCACACGAAGACAAATTTAGTTAATCAAGATAAATTTCATTTAAAAATATAATTTCACTAAGCTACAAACTGAGCTTGGTGAAATCATTGAAGAAAACTTCAAAGCATTAGTGATATAATTGACTATACTCACAATAATTGTTGAGTACTTTTCACTTAATAACTTTTCTCTTTAAAAAACAGAGTTAAGTCAGTCTCGCGCCTCTCTCTACGAGAAATGTATTACTCGATTTCAGATTTTTTAAGTATGGCGAACAACACGATTTCATTTAGTAAGGTTACTAAAATTAAGATGATTTTGCCAACTTGCAATAAATATTGTGCTTCATTCCAGCAAGTCGAGCAAGACACAAAGGTGGAAATAGCCTACCTGAAGGTAAAGTGTAATTTTTGTATTTTATGAATCTTTGTATCTCCTTTTAAATTTAAACATTAACACCGCCCATACAGCATTGCCGTCCTACCTAATCAATTATAGAAAGTTTTGCATTTTCAGAAAAATTAAAAGTGCCCCACTGCTGGCAGTAGGGCAGTTTAAATATTTCTTACAATAACGAAACAAGGAGTAAGAATCTCTTAAAATTTACTGAGAATAACCCACGAGTCTATTCTAATATATAAACTTGAAATCATTGGTACCTGTTACCTAACTATGAAGCTTACCAAAACGCTAGGATTTCTATTAAATGAACAAAAATAAGGTAATAAAAATAGATTATTTCGTTGCGTTAAGTTGCAAGTAAGTTTTCCGCGAAATAAAGTCTTGAAGTACAAAACATTATTACAAATCTTATACTTCATGAAGTTTATAAGCAAGCCATTTAATATTTTAATGCCTAATCTTCCCAACGCGGTTCAAGAGCAGGATTACAGAACAATTTCCATTTTAAATTATATTTGAAAATTTAATAAGTGAGATCGGCGTACTCTTCCCGCCATTACGGCGTGTGTGGTTCGGGCTTTCCCGCGCTTTTGGCAGCCAACAGTTATCTTTTTTTTCCGATACAAAACGCCGGCCAGCATTTGTGACGGACATAAAAAGTATGAATGTTATTGAAGCTTTTATTAGGCCAGGTTGTCATGAACACAAGTAGGTCATACAATCACTAGGTTCTCGTTCACAATACTTTCTCACGCACTCAGCACTGGCACTGTTAAAATAAAATAAAGCGATGATTAATGAGGTTTAATAGTAAATTTAACGAAAGAAACACGAGTTACGCTTTTAAAAAAAATCGAAAAGCGCACGCGCGTTGCCGTGCGCGCCATCCGTGCGTTCGGGTCTAACGACGCGATCATACTAACGTAGTAAAGACCTGGAAAGGCTTTAGCTGCCCCAACACCTCCTCCCCGCTTCCCCTTACACCCCTTTCAGCCCTCGGCCGTGGCTACTACCCTGCTATCCGAACATCGTACACGTTACTTAACAGTTCATTTGTTTTCGACCAAATTACTACTGCATAAGATTGAATTTGGAGCAGCTATGAAAATGATTTTCCATCGCTAAGATTGTGAGCTACGAAAGCGAATACACAACGTTCTGCGAGTCAATAGGTTGTACAATTCAAATTCATTATACTCGACTCTCGACTTAATTGAGTTCTAATAAGAATTATTTTTATTTTAAACCGCTTGAGAGAGGTGACTGGAAAGTTACTTGTATATGTGCGTGTTCAAATGTCCGAATTCGATTACGTTATAATTGTTATGTCCAACGCTGTAACTATCGTTCTTTTATACGGGTACTTAAAGTTCATTTTGTCAATAAGAGCTTTAAGTTTTCTGAATATACTGCTTGCTTTCTACAGTTCATAAGGCGGTAGTGAGCTTAGGAAGTGAGCGTTCTGAATTAGTATCATATTTGTTGGTGTTAAGGTTGATTTTCGCTTAATTTATTTAGTGGTGAAAAATCGAAATTTAACACCGACAGACTGATATTAATGCTATAGTGGATTTTGTCAAATGAGTATCATAAGCTGTGCAATTTCTTAGCGAAAGGGGTGCATTTGCATCGGGCTCATGCATTTAAAATGGGAATTAGTGGGTGTAAGTACTTCATACCACACGAGGTTTAAATGAGAGTGAATGCTAATCTTGTTGTAATGCTAGCTTCTTAACACAAATTATGTATGAGAAAGTTTATTTTAAGTTTTGTTTCTGCAAATAAAAAAAATATAAATATCAGGGAAAGCTTATACCAATGTCATTGACTATATATTAGCTTGTAGCCGGATAAAAATACTAAAATATTACCAAATTCATACAAAAAAAAACAAACAAAGAACCAACACATGTTCGTCACATGAATGATTCTGTGTTTCATCATGTAAATCATGAAGATGATTTGTATTTGTATCCTAGATGGTTATCTAACGCACTACCTGAAGTCCTGCAAGTAGATAGTGTTACCAGGCTGGTCTAAAAATGATTCACTTATTCAGCACATCATCATTAGCAGCCTCGGAAACTGTCCACCATACATCGAAATACTACGATCTTGGTCAGGTTGTCAACCTCACTCCTTCGTTTACTTGCTTGAGCAGCCCCTCAAGCAAAATGGTGCCAGTTCCAGAAGTCTTGCACCAGAACCTGTTTATTATTCGTGATATAAGGTAAATATTCTATAAAAAATATCCGTCATATCACACCAAAAAGGCACACTACATGTTGGTATTAAGTAAGATTTACTTATTAATCGCATTAATAGTTTTAAAACTAATTTAAAGCATAAAGTATCTTCCATTCCTTACAAGCAGGGTGACCCTGATGCAGTCTACAAAAGACTGTTTGACTGTGTTAAAAATGAATTTGATGCTTGTTTTCCCACCAAACAAGTTACTTGCAGAGTTCAATCTAAGTTTTGTGAATGGGCCACGCCTGGAATTTACAGGAGCAGACGTAAGATGTATGAGTTGTACGGCATGAAAAAATACAATTTCGATCCACTTTTTGTTGAGTATGTCAAGAACTACTCCAAAATATTCAGAAAAGCCTGCACTACAGCTAAGGCATTGCACATTCGTGATAAAATATCAAAGTCCACTAACAAAATAAAAACCACTTGGGACGTCATAAATCACGAAACAGGTAAAGCTAAACAGCGCGATACCTCATACACTCTTAATATTAACAATAACATCTTACAATCAGAAGCATCTGTTGCTGAAGCATTTGATAAGTATTTCAGTAATATACCTATAATCACTACAGCTTCATTAAATTCCTCACCAACTAGAGCGGAACATTTGTTGAAAGATAATGTATCTTGTTGCTGTGTATTCTTTAAATTTAAACATGTTGAGTCACTAGATATAATAAAAGCATTCAGATTAATTAATTCAAAAGATACCGCTGATCTTTGGGGTATATCAGTCTAAATTGTTAGCCACATAATTGACGTGATTGCCCCTTATTTAGCCGTAATATTCAATGATTGTGTTGATGAAGGTGTTTTTCCAAACTTAATGAAACACAGTAGGGTTGTACCACTTTTTAAATCAGGCAACAAACAAGACCCAGGTAACTTTAGGCCTGTTTCAATCCTACCAGCTCTCAGTAAGATCTTTGAAAAAATCATTCAAGAACAACTATTAAGCCATTTTTATGAGAACAATCTCTTACACAGTGAACAATATGGATTCACGAGAGGCCGTTCTACTACTGATGCTGGCATCGCACTTCTAAAACACATCTTTAGGGCTTGGGAGAATTCACAGAACGCTCTTGGCGTCTTCTGTGACTTGTCCAAGGCCTTTGATTGCGTTGATCACGATACACTTATACGCAAGCTTGATTTTTACGGGGTTAGGGATAATGCTTTAGATTTGGTAATTTCGTACCTTAGTTTAAGAACTCAAAAAGTTGATGTTAACAGTGTACTCTCTACAGGATCACAAGTTAAAATGGGGGTCCCTCAAGGATCCATTCTAGGTCCATTACTATTTCTGATATATATAAATGATTTACCTTTTTACTTAAAAGATATTTGTGATGTTGTATTGTTTGCAGACGATACATCTTTAGTTTTTAAAACTGACAGAAATAAAAACCTTTTTGATGATGTTAATGACGCACTTTCAAAGGTTTTACAATGGTTCACAGTAAATAATCTACAGCTTAATGCAAAAAAGACTAAATGTATTAATTTTAAGTTGCCTAATGTTAAAGATAACCCCATTAGTCTAAAAATTGATGGTAATACTATGAAGCTTGTAGATACAACTGTTTTTCTTGGAATCACACTAGATTCAAAACTGCAATGGAACCCTCATATAACAGCTCTCTCAGGCAGACTTAGTTCGGCTGCATTTGCAGTGAGAAAAATTAGGTTATTAACAGATGTTGATACTGCTCGTTCAGTTTATTTTAGTTGTTTCCATAGTGTAATGTCTTACGGCATTGTACTTTGGGGTCAAGCGGCGGATATACAAACCATCTTTATCCTCCAGAAGCGAGCTATCAGATCCATCTATAAGCTTCGTGCACGGGCTTCACTTAGGGAGATTTTTAAGGAAATTGGTATCCTCACTGTAGCGTCACAATACATTTACAACTGCATTGTTTTGGTTAGAAAAAATATTGGTCTCTATGCTAAACACAGTGACATACATTGCAGAAATACTAGGAATAAGGATAAAATTGCACTTCCACTCTTTAGGTTACAAAAAGTTTTAGGATCCTTTATGGGGCAAGGTATACATTATTACAACAAAATTCCAAAAACAATTTGTGAGTTACCTTTACATAGATTCAAAAATCACATCAAAACGGCTTTATTAAAAAAGGGCTATTATACTACAAAAGACTACCTTATAGATAAAAATGCCTGGGTATAAGCGCTCTGCTCGATGCGGGATTCAATAGCTCTATTGTAACAGATGTTTTATTGTAAGAGTTAATAGGTACCTAGTATGTATGTACTGACTAACAATTTTTGTTTTTGAATTGTTTAAATGAGTTCTTTTTATTATATTCTTTTATGGTTGGTTTTTTCTCTTTGTTTTATATTCTTTTAGGTTTATTTGTATCAAAATGACACACTGCTTGTACTTTACTAACGCCTGTTGTAAACCCAAAACAAGTTTAAAAGAGTAACTGCTGAGTTTCTCGCCGGGTCTTCTCAGTAAGAAACAACTCCGACGCGGTGGTAGAGTCGCATTATGTCTGTATACTGTTTATTTACATATCCATATTATTATGGTATTTATGTCTATTATTTAGTATATTTTGCTGTAAATTTGACGATTTGAAAGTACTGATACAGTCTATTTGAATAAAGTTATTTGAGTTTGAGTTTACTTCACGATAATTGCTAAATAGCTTAAAGATATAGATATGACGACACGATTGGCGCAGTGCGCTGTAGCACGGTTTCTCGCCCCAATTTCCGTAGTGTCCCGGGTTCGATTCCCGGTCGGGTCAATTCAGGAAACGATCTTTTCTAAATTGACTCGGGTCTGGGTGTGCTGGGAGACGCCCCAGCCTTATTTCCTTGTGTGGTACCTCGTAACACGGGGATATTAATCTCTACTCCGAGACCAATATAAGAGGTGTGTTGTCTGTGTTGTTTATATATATGTTAAGATAAAAGCTATTAAGTTAAGAATAACCCAAACATAGTTCAGCAGTTGATACCTAGACTCTAATGATAATCTATTCTTCTATACTAATATGACAGAGAAAAGATTTGTTTGTTTGTATTTGTATTGAATAGGCTCCGAAATTACTGAACCGATTTTAAAAATTCTTTCACCAATGTATACGTTATCAAGGCTGACATAGGCTACAGTTTTTTTTTTTAATTTAGGCTATATTTTGACAGGAAAGGCAGTCTGTTGGGGCTCTGTGTTCCGGACAGATATGTGGAACGCCGACTTAGGCCACCGTTACTGGCAGTGCCACGTGGTAGGCCACCTTCAAAACAAGTCCCCGCTGACGCTTACACTACATACTTTCAATCAAGTAGCTAAAAAGATTGACGTTGTTCATTGTTCTTTGAGCGAAATCACAAGATTAGCGCTGTATGTGCTATGTTATAGTGGTTAAGTTGCTTGTCTATCGCATTGAATAATGTATCTGTAAGGGTAGTTATAAGCTTGGCTAAATAAATAAATAATAATTAGCACCCAAAAATTGTGAAAGGAACACACTTGTCGATCATGTATTAAATACATAGATTGGGATTAAATTATTTCAATTGATTACTCATTTGAGTCAAAAAACCTCCCGAAGACCCAAAAAGCTACTGCCCAATATAGCTCCTTTGCTATACCTATAAACTCTTCGAAAGACTCCTTCTAAATCGTCTTACACCAGTAATCGACCCCAAACTCATTCCGGAATAGGCAGGATTTAGGCCGGGAAAATCGTGCATTAAAGCTCACACAGCACATTGAGAATGGTTACGAAGCTAAAAAAATCACAGGAGCAGCTCTGGTCGACCTATCAGCAGCATATGATACAATTAATATTAAAATTCTGTTATCAAAGGTCTCTGCTCTAGTGGACGACCAAAACTTTATCAATGTATTAAGTGAAATGCTTCGGAACCACCGATATCAAGTTATCATGAATTCCAAAACAAGTAGATGGAGGTGCCAAAGGAACGGTCTTCCACAGGGCAGCGTCTTGGCACCGATTCTTTTTAATATTTATACGAATGATCAGCCAGAACTCCCCCATACCAACAGCTTCTTATACGCTGGTGACCTCGCTCTTACAGCTCAAACCACTACCTTTTCTGAAGCGGAAAAAGTACTCACAGAAGCTCTGGAAAAACTCGGGACATACTACGATGAAAACGCTTTAAGGCCAAATCCGTCTAAAACCTTGTCCTGCGTCTTCCATCTTCGAAACCACCAGGCTCATAAAAAACTGAATATCAAGTGGCGCGAAACCAACATCAGACATTCCGACCATCCGATTTATTTGGGGGTGACCTTGGATAGATCCCTCACATATAAAAACCATTGCCTCAAGACCAAGCAAAAAGTAGGATCACGCAACAACCTTCTCTCTCGCCTTACCACAACATCCTGGGGAGCCTGTCCGCATGTCCTGCGTTCATCAGGGCTGGCACTCTGCTTCTCGGTGGGTGAGAACGCATGCCCAGTGTGGCATCGCTCCTCCCATGCCAAGCAGGTAGACGTGGCTCTGAATGAGACATGCAGGTTGCCTTAAGCCCACACCACTTACAATGGTTTACCCCTTGGCAGGTATAGCTTCACCAGAAGTAAGAAGGCATATCGCCTCCGCGGTAGAAAAGAGGAAGCAAGAACCAGACGACCGGCATCCGCTTTTTGCTCCTACTCTTTGTAATCCCCGTCTCAGAAGTCGCAATAGTTTTCTCAAACGTACCTCTGCAATAACGTGCTCGCCTGGTGAGGGGCGTTGTAACCTGTGGCAGGATGCTCATGCTCCACCACCAGAATATCTAGCAACTACTGAGCACCTACCTCCGGGTTGCGACCTGCCGTGGCCTACATGGAAATCGCTCAACCGACTCCGGACTCAAGTGGACCGCTGCAGAAGTAACCTGAGCAAGTGGGGATACATCACCCCAGACAGGATACAATGCGAGTGTGGCGCGCCAGAACAGTCCATGCAGCACTTGCTGTCCTTCCCTCAGTGCCCCGTCAGCTGCTCACTTCAGGACCTTTATCAGGCCTCCTCTCTCGGAATAGCGGTGGCAGAGCATTGGGCTGCTACCGTATCGTTTTATGGATCATCGACACGAAGAAGAAGAAGAAGTATATTAGATTACCCAAAAGTGCTCTTATGTAACAACTTAATGGTTAAATAAATGATTTGTATCTGTATATCTATAATTAAATAGAGTTGTTATGTTAATTTAGCCTAAAATGGTTTTACAACTGTAAAGGCTAGCTTATTTTGAGTACTAATCCCAGTGCTTTGTACAAGCACGAAATAATAACTATCCAACGCGATGGAGAGTTTCACTTTGAATATGTAAATCTGCTTATTTATCATACTACTTAGTTTACCACCTGCTATTTAATGGTAATGCTGACCAGTATTTGTTGTTATTAATAAGGCAGGTGGTATTTAAAGACTATACTGAAACACATCAGTTGAATCAACATACATATACTTGGGCATTTACAAAATGAAATTCCTTGTTTAGTATCTCGTAACGCAAGGAATTATCCTTACTTCAAGATCATGACAAAATAAAAAAAACAATATTTAAAATGCTTTATTCAAGTAGACCATGGATCCACAGTTCTTTTGAATCAGCATATTTTTTTTTTAAAAAAAGCTATAAGTAGTTTAAACATACAATCTAAATACTAAATATAATACATACCTACTATGACGTGGCTCTACCACCGGCGTTGGAAGGCTGATTCCACTGAGCAGTCCCGGTAAGAAACTCAGTTGTTACTCTTTTTAACAAGAGATATGTTGTCGTCGCAATATTAACTAAATGGATGGCAAGGACTTGTACATTTTTCTCATTTCTACCTTAATAGCCAGGTGGTGAGACGTCCAGGCTTCAATCCCAGTTCAGACACAGTGTGATTCCATTTAATTTTAAATAAAACCAACCAATTGCCAACCCGTATTTTGCAAGCGTATGGTAGTGCCGTCTTGTTCGAAGACGAGTTGGCAAATAATACATATTAAATGTGAAGTAAAATGATTTAGTTGCCAGAGGCTATTTAACGTTTGCCTTTTAAATGCGCTTAATATAAATTGTTGACTGATAATGTTTTCACAGTGTTGATTAATTGATTTTCGCCAGAGCTTTGGTAATTTTATTTCTGTGAGGCAGCTATTGTAAAGGGCTAAGAACCATGAGATTGCGATTAGGCCCAAATGCTGAATTTGCTCAACGGTCACATCATCCACACCCGCAGCTTTGCTCTTTTTGAGAGATGTCATGACAACAGTTATATCACTCAAAGTATATGGCTTGCTAATTTCGGTGGAGCCTTCAGGATGTTTCAAAGGCCTTTCTGTTCGAGGCAAACGATGAGCGGTCTTTCCATCAAGAAGCAATTGGTGAGCTATTTGATTTGCAGTGACTTGCCCCGGGGTAGATGGACTAGGAGGATCATCGGTGAGTTAACGCAGGGTGGACCACGTTTTTTTACTGTTGTGGGTCATGTCTATTTTGGTGACGGTCTCCACCCATCTTTGTCGACAACATTCGCTGATCTTCTGCACAAGCTCTTCACCGACCTCGATCGTTTCTTCCGAAAAAGGATTGTCGCAGTATAACGTCTGGTACTTTTACCAGACTCATTAATCATAAATAATTTTGAAGTTGGGTTCAGACCAGGAACGTATTGAGTACGGCAGCCTCTAGGAATACACCGGCGTGACACACTGCGGATGATCTGAACAAACTTTTCATAGTTCTGGGGTGATGGTTCCAGGTCATGTAGTTTTTCGTCAACACCAGCAGCATATTGAGATCAATCAGCCTTGGAGAAATTAAAACGGCGTCTGAAGGGTATTTGCACTGGTTTTAAAATAGAATGAACCTGACATTGAATTGATCTATGCTGTGTATTGGGGATGGGGCTACCGATGGACTTTGTGCACAGTACCCTGATTTTAGAAGTGACAAAAAATTTGGTCTGGATTATAACCTCGTTTCCAGCGGCCGCTATTAAATGAAGCAGGAAGTTTGGCGTCGTGCAACAAGCTTAGGTTTTCGATCTCGGCCCAGGGCTCGACTGCCGCACCATCAGTGTTAGTCTCCTCGTAACCCCAGGCTATATTGTGGTAACTTAAACTTAAATTTGGTGACTTTTAATCACTATTTAAAAGTCACCAAATTTAAAAAATACACGAAAAAATTATCAGTCGGGAGGAATTTAAATGGTTGGTTAGGGGGCTTATATATGGAGGTGACGGTACAATGTCCAGTATCCACCGTGAGGAACTCAATGCCCTCACAAGAGTTGTATGAGGCGGATACAATTAACATATCGGACCTGGCAAAAATAGCGCTATGCTTTGCGTGGGGTATCTCGACCACAAGTGTGAAACCCAGAATTTGAGGGCGGGGCTGGTTTGGGACGCGGTGGGTTTCTTGCACACACAAAATGTCGCATTCTGTACTTCGAAAAAGCTCTGACAGCAATATGGCTTTGTTATTCGAGAATCCCTCTATGTTAATTGAGACGACGCTCAATGCTGGATCACTTAGCAGCCTACTGGGGGAAGTTTTTGCAGCAGTTGGAGTTGCCTTTTGTCGTGAAGCTAAGCGCTTTTGTTTTTGTTTGGCCTTGAGAAAGGCCGTTGTTGGGGGGTCCTTATAAGGACCATTTAGGATCACCGTGTTGAGAGGATCAGCCAATCTGCGTTACCGACTTGCTATCCTCGCAGATTGCTCAGTGTGCGTCGAACGCATGAATTATTTCAATGCGTCACTCGGGGAGGCTCCTTTCTTGCACCCCAAATGTAATATACTGATAACCTCATCAGCGTTTGGCACGTGGTTTCTTATCGAGAAAGGGCGGTTTGGTTTTATTTTTCAATTGAGTTTAACCTATTCACTGCCGAATATAAAACAACATGCCCTCAAACTCAAACTCAAACTCAAATAACTTTATTCAAATAGACTGTATCAGTACTTTCAAATCGTCAAATTTACAGCAAAATATACTAAATAATAGACATAAATACCATAATAATATGGATATGTAAATAAACAGTATACAGACATAATGCGACTCTACCACCGCGTCGGAGTTGTTTCATACTGAGAAGACCCGGCGAGAAACTCAGCAGTTACTCTTTTAAACTTGTTTTGGGTTTACAACAGGCGTTAGTAAAGTACAAGCAGTGTGTCATTTTGATACAAATAAACCTTATTCTTTTAGGTTTATTTGTATCAAAATGACACACTGCTTGGAGGGCCCATTGCGTTGCCGCCACGGTCCCCCGACTTGAACCCAATTGATTTCTGCGTCTGGGGATATTACAAGGAATTGGTTTACGCCAAGGACATCAGCAACGTAGCCGAATTACGAATAAAATTGAGGCAAGCAGAAAAGACGATAAAAAACAACAGAATTGCCTTTATAAAACTAAAAGACAACTATTTTAGATGATGTATAATTTGTATCGAGAACGAAGGTAGACATTTTGAACATTTCTTGTAAATAAATAATAAATAATTAATTACTATTTCTTTTTGTTCTATTAATTAAACTTTCAAATGTTTATTCTTTCTATTATTTCCTTAGCCTTCCTGCAGTAACTTTTGGTTAGATAACAAATTCATGAACTTCAGGAATGATAAGATGGCCAAAAAACAGTTATTAATCTGATGACTAATTTCAAGAATTTTCCACCTCGCTGTCTTTGAAGGCTGATTTTAGCCAAAGTAGCCCATTAAGTACTTCTTTTTTGTAATGATTAAGAAAGCTGAGATTCTGGAGCATTTTTGAGTTTTACTTAGAAACCATACATACAGTCACCCGCTTAGATTTTTAATTTAAAGTTGAGAATTTAAGTCTTTATTCATCAACCGTACATTTTTGGTTTTATACCAACATTTCCATCATTTTGGTCAAAGTTATGAAACTGATTATTTTATGCATCAAAGTACAATTAAGGATGATTTAGTTGGGCAAAGAAAAAAATTGAAAAATCTTCTACTTTTTAAAAAATAAAAAATTTAAACTTTTAGGTCCGAAATTCTCAGAAATTCAGAAAAAAAATCATAACTCGAAAACTATGAACAATCGCGGAACATACATGGGGGTGATTCGGGTACCCCTGTATATAATTGCTCTGCTCTTTCTGTGGGCTTCCGCTTGACACTTCTTTTTGGGACACCCTGCATATAATTATAATAAATATTTGATATGGGTAAAAGGATGGTGAGTTATTAAATGTATTGTGTAGATAAGAGATACTGTGCCGGTTGTATTGTGTGATTGTGTTAAAAGCGCGCTTTTTGCCACACGCGTGACTCGTAGAAGCGCTGCTACTACCAAGGTTGAGTAAAAGTATCTTACACAGCACAAACAAATCTAATAAAAAAATTATTGAGCGTCATTTCAAATTCGACAAGTTAATCAAAAAATAGTATGAGGTGCGCACTATGCCGCGTGCTCCTGAGACGCATTGCTCGATTGTTGTACCACGCCTTTTGGCCAGATCTGTTAAGCTGAAACAGTGCGTACAGAATGCATGTGCTCGTTTTTGTTTTCACATTCCTCCTAGAATGCATGCCACCCTGTTTCTTAATGGTGCTAACTTGCTGAAGATGGAGGCACGTAGAAAACTTCACCTTGCCACTATGTTGTTCGGGGTGATTAATTCTCGGAAGCCCAAATACTTGTGGGACAAGCTGGTGTTCGCTTAAAGATGAAATGGATGTGCCAGGAGGACATGTACACACATTTTTGTAACACAAAAAAATCGTTCCATGGCTTTTCGTGGGTCTTTCAGATTCGCCGCCAATGACCTCCCCCCACCGATGCGTGACCTGCAAACAGTCACCACATTTAGAAAATCACTGAAAGGGCATCTTATGTCATAACAGAGTTCCGATCCACAGTACAGTTAATGTCCTACTGCCTCTGGGGTGTCCGTGACGCGAGGTATTGCGCTCGGGGGATCTATGCATTAAAATAGTTGTTTTTTCAATTGTTTTTTTTTTCTTCGAGAGTGAGAGAGAGTATTTGTGAAAAATCTTACTACGTAGCAGCATGATGCTGTGGTTTCTCATTCTATCACTGGGACAGCTGACAATCCGCAGACACACAACTTCTGTGTCATTATTATTTATTTATTTTTCTCTCTTTTCTAGGCTTGATACGAGTAACACTTGAAACTGACACAAATTTTATTATTTCTTCTTCTAAAATATATAAGTATCTATTCTTATTCCAAGCACATTTACACTTCATTTTTTTAATTACTTACGATACCTACTGTATTGATGTACGATAGACGATTACCACAATAGGCCCTGCCAGAATACCAGCGTCTCTGTGGTGCTTGCACTACAGCGACACATGCTGAGGCAGGGTCCTAAGTGGCCCACTAATAATATGTTTTTGTTTTAGTTATTTAGATATAAGTTATTAGTATTATTTGGTTTTAGTGATAATTTCTGTATGTAATTTCTCTGTCTGAGCTAATCAATAGTTTTTCTTTCTTCTTTCTTTCTTAGTTTTATGTGGTTCGAGCGAGCAGACCGTAACAAGCCCGTGTACGCGCGTTTGGTTTTTGAAGCGTATAATGTAGTCCGCATGTATCTAAAAGCGACCGTATACAATTACAAAAAAGGTAAGTCTGAAACCGCTCTTAGTGTTTTACTGAACTAAGTGTATAAGTGTATGTTTTTGGAAATCTTTAAGTACAATCTCAAGTACAAGCTCTGCTTCTTTGTTGTTCGTCCCATGAATTTGACCTGGGTGGTGATCAAACCCAACTTACGGTGCTAAAACCACCATTTCCACCAACAAATGTGATACGTGTAACTTTAATATGGTTAAAGATAGTTAGAATAAAACCTAGAACTTAGCTCGTCACGTTACCAGGCTATTTGTGAACTTAGGTTTCCAGTTAAATGCAATTATTGTAATCCACATCTCATCTAACCTCTGCCAGCAAATAATCGATCGTATTTCACAAGAGTTAAAGTTCAGGTTAACTGCAGTTATGTAAGCCAAGTATTTTCACCGGCGACCCAGACTGGTTGACCCGATTTTGCTTCGACACTCGAAACGGTTATAGATAAGTCAATGATCTGGTATTTTTGTGTTTAGCTGTAACTAAAAGCTTATGAGGCACACATTACCATCTGGGCTATGTACAGGACTCAAATAATACTTGAAGACGCTAAGATTTCTAAAGAAGTTAAATAAACTTCAACGCTTCTTTTTGGTTAAATTGCTCTTAAATATTTTGGGAAATAGTAGTCCTTAGCCCTTCGGGTAAAACATCAACCAAGCAATACGTCTAAGGAGCGCGCGGTATAGTGCGCACCTCAAACTATATTTTGATTAGCTTGTTTTGCTGTCCAAGGTACTTTTGCGAACAAACGACGCGTGCTCCTAGGTTCGAGTCCAAATATTTAAAATTAATATTATAATAAAAATAAAAAGGTTTTATTATTTCCAAATCTAATACAATTTCTTATTGATGAGTCTCTCCGTTGAGTAGTCATAGACACTCGATAAGGGAATGGCCCACTATTTTCCAACGTAACTGCTGTGGAGACAGCGTCATTTCAGATTAGACAAGCTCTCGCTCGCCCTCAAACATTTACAGGTTAGTTAGTGCATGGACAAAACTATATGGCTATTATTCACATTTTCATTTAAATACAGACGCTGCTTAATTTAAATTTCGCTAAAACCGGAACTGATGAAATAATAATAATTAGTGGTATTATGGCTAAACATGAATCAGAAATTTTTACTTTTATGTTCATATGGAAAATTATATGATACGCTTTTTATTTTTGGTGGTTGACTATTTCGAGAGCCATCGGTTGTTTTGTTAATGGCGGCTTAGTACATCCGGTCTAACTACAATTATATAAAGCTGTTTCAGTTATATAAATAGCAAATCCAGCACAACTTCGAGAAGGAGGTTAAAAGAAGAATTCAGCTGGGCTGGGCAGCTTTGAGAAAACTTTCGTGACTGAAGACTAAAGTCTTCGACCAGTGTGTCCTACCCGTCATGATATACGGAGCCGAGACGTGGACACTAACAGTGCGCCTAGCCCACCAGTTAAAAGTCGCTCAGCGAGCTATGGAGAGAGCTATGCTCGGTGTTTCTCTGAAGGATAAGATTCGCAACGAAGTAATCCGACAGAGAACTAAGGTCGTCGACATAACTCGCAGGATAAGTAAGCTGAAGTGGCAGAGGGCAAGCCGTTTATGCTGTAGAACAGATAACCGTTGGGGTAAGCGTGTTCTAGTGTGGCGACCGCGTATCGACGAACGTAGTGTAGGGCGCCCCCCGGCCAGGTGGGGTGATGACTTGCGAAAGGTTGCTGGCAAAAACTGGATGCGTCAAGCTGAGGATAGGGCGCGATGGCGCGCATTGGGGGAGGCCTATGTCCAGCAGTGGACTATGATAGGCTGATGATGATGATGAAATCCAGCATGCATGGAACACTAATTGTGTATTGTTTCGTGCTTTCATTGGTTTTACTCACTAATAAATATTCCATCCAACGAATCAATTGAAGTAAAAAGAAAATGCCGTGAGGTAAAAAATACACACTAAGCAAAGGTAAAAAATCAAAGAAATCCGTAGCATTGTTAAAGTAACGCCAGGCAGCTCACGGCTACAAAAGAGAAATACTCATTAAACCAGACGCTAGTTTCAATAGTACTTATGGAGCCGTTGAAAACATCTTACAGGTATAGATGTTAATGAATTCATAATATAATTAAAGATATACGGGGATTTTGTTGCTCATATAATTCGAAAATAAAACGAGTCTGTGTATCTTTATTTTACAAGAATAGTATGCCTTTTTTATTTTATTATTTTGTAAAATAACAAGGTAGGAAGTTTTTTCTTTGAAAACAGTCTAGTGTTTATCACAATTGAAATCTATGAACGTTTATCGTTTTCATATTTTAAGTATGAGGATATTCGCCATACACACCATCACGACTAAATCCCCAACGGCGTAGTCAGAGGCAAATGACTGTTGCCGTCATGGTGAACGGAACATTCAGAAGCCCACTTTTCACCAATTGCATTAGATGCCAGCGTGGTAGGTGGTGAGCCTTTCAGCGTTATCCGGGCTCATTTGGTTCTTTATCTATGGTTGCCATCACCGTAGTTTCGGAAATTTAAGGTGGCGTTACAAGAGATTGCTCGGAAAACCCTTTTTTTCGATTCAATGGTTTAGGTGTTTTTTTTTATTAATGGTCTTGCAAAAAATATATGATATGCTTAAGAATATTGTCTAGAACCTGTGCTAAATTGTTACACGATAGGATGTACTTTACTTGATCATTAAAAAATCCGAAAATAGGCTACGATAAAAATTTTGAACGAATTATTAGGGGTAAAATGTAAAAAAAAACACATTATTTTAATATAGAAATATTTGTCTTTGAATTCTATAGTGACTGTCCAATTTTTTTTTTCAACAGTTATCCCATAACAGATTATCCCATAACACAGGGATATTAATCCCTATTTCGAGACCATTACTAGAGGTGTGTCGTCTGGCGCATATTTATATTTATATTTATTTATAAAAAAAAAAAGTTTCGAAGGACAGCAGGTCATCCTTTACTGTAGCGATGACTTGATTTCAGTGATGGAAGCCTTAGCCCAGCTGCAGCAGTGGGACAGCGTATGTATAGACATTCACCACCACTAGATATCACTCAACCACAACAGTGAAACCCTCTTATTTTGAGTGATACTGTATAAATTTATCGTTCCCAAAAAAGGCCATTGTGAATAGTGGTTTACATTCAAGTGGTCAAAAAACTGTGAAATAATTCCTATAAAAACATTTTGTAGATTCGACTGCGCTATTTAGTTGTTATTTGAATTAGGTAGCTGGAAAACACAAGATAAGATGTTGAATTTCGCACGTTTGATGTTGTGGGTTTTGGAACAGTGGAATTTACTTTTGAGAAACCGTGTATCTTAAGATCTAAGGTTCAAATCATTACATTATTTTTTTTGCTCGAGTTTCTTTTTGGATTTATCATTTTTTATTTATGGTTTTACTATTTTAGACACTGTTTCTAATAAAGTATTATTGTTACAGCAAAATTATGATCCGTAAATGGAATCAGTTTCTTCAAAAATTTGGAAGGTTTTAAATTTTTTGCATCATTGTTTTAATTCAAGTTTTATTTCAAGGTTTAAGAAAAGAATTCATTACAAAACTAACGTGTTTTTTTAATACCAAAACTTTCAGTTTTGTAATAATTTCCTTATTGTTTTATTATTTTATATATTAGGTCTGATCATTCTTTTTTATAAACCCGAACTATAACAACTTGTTTTAAAGGGTAATAAATTTCTTGATCGTTTATAAGTAAGTAATTTCAGATTATAAAAAAAAAACGCAAACAACATTTTTTCTAAAATCAACCGTATTCGGCAAGATTTAGCAAGATAATTAAATTAACCCAGGAGGTGCAGAATAATAACTATGCAGGGTGTCCCCCGGGTACCCTGTACCAGCGAAGGTCTGTGGTCTGGGAACCCCAATACCTATTGATTGAGCCCCATGTATGTTCTGCGATTTTTGGTAGTTTTTGAGTTATGTTTTTTTTACAAATGTTCGAAATTTTCTGGGTTGTGTCACTTTTTCTGCTGTGATGCTCATCCCGTGTTGTAAGAAGTTGTGATGCATTACATCGGCGTTAGATCACCAAACAGTGATCACTTTTCTAAGGTTAAGTTTTTAAGTATGACATTGTTTAGGTGCTGAACCAAAGTTTTTTTATTTATTTATCTATTTAGTTTGAGCGGCACCCATTTGTCAAGCTTTTTTACCCTGCCAATGTACCGCCAATGAACCAAAATCGTTTTAATACTAATCACGAAAGCTGCTGCTAATTCAGCCGTAGATTGAGTAGTAGCTTGCCTTTGATTCTCGAGGCAGATCTATTCATTGCTTATGCACGATATTTACACTGAGCTTGTTGAAAAATGTTAATCTGGAACGTTTGTATCTAAATCTAAGTTGAGGCTGACACAGTCTTGCATCAGATTCTTCATGCTCTATGTTGAATTCGACTTCATCGAGAGTATTTATCAAATGATCTCTTTGATTGTGTGGCTAATTGCTGGGAGCATTTTCATCTTTATCATCAAAATTTAATCCCTTATAGCCATGCCTCGTATATGTCGTGAATCAATAATTTTAGGTCAATCAATAATAAACATCTGAACTACTTAAAAAGTGCATAACGTCTTAACACCATAAGTTGTCAATATTATCTGAACATTTATTACACCATTATTGTATGAGTAGCTTGTCAAACATTTCGATACGTACGAATAACCAAAAATATCTGAACATTTACTGTTTGAATTTGAAAGTGTATTCTTCATCTATACTTATAATATTAAAAGGAAAAAAAATATTGTTTGTTTATTTGTATTAAATAGGTTCCAAAACTGCTTGACCGATTTTCACCAAAATAAAGCTACATTACATAAGTGGCCTAAATATTAGGCTATATTTTAAGGGGAGAAAAAGTCTACACGGGACACGAAGACCGACAGGGCTAGTAAGTAATAAATTAATCAAAAACTACAAGACCAATTTTCAAAATTATTTCAGCATAAAACTTTATTATCATTGAATATCAAGAAACAAGTAACATAGGATATATTTTACCGGGAGCAAACAGTCAGCCAAAAGCGTATAGTTCTCGTAGGCAAAGCCGCGTTCGAACAGCTAGTGTTTTATATTTACAATATGCTTGGTGTTTGTCTGCTTAGATACACTTTACGTTTTAGGTGTTCGGATAATTTAGGTTATTTATGCGTATAGAAATAATTGATTAACTGCTGCTCAGATTCAGATATTGTTGGTAGTTTGTAGTGTTAAGAGCTTATGGACATTTTAAATTGTTCAGAAGTATTTGGTCACCCTGTCTGCTACAATATATCTGATGGAGACTGTACAATACAGGTCTGTGATTGATACATTACTACAAACTTTAGCAGAAACTTTGTCTGGCTCAATCCTGCTTCAATTTATTCAAATGATACACTGACAAGACATCATTGAAATCCAGTCATCGGTACAAGTAATTAATGGTTATCGTCTTAATCACCACGCTTGCCAAATGCGGGTTAGTCTGAAAAATCCGAAAACACTTTGCTAAACCTGTGATTTCAACCTAAAAACTTCCTATATTTTTAATTTCAAAACTTACCATCGCGTCTTAAAGTACAACATTCACCTAAACTCACCTCGTGATCGTATTTAAGTGGTCGCCAGTTGCGTGTCGCCCGTTCGTGACGCCAAAACGAATATTATGGACTTTGTATTGGTCATTTATGGTGCAAGGGGGAGGGGGGCTTTGTATAGCCAGTTCTGGGTGCGTTACGTGTCCCAGGGACATTGTTGGCCAAGACACGGACGCAAAGTGGTTATGATTTGTTTTACCATGAGGTTTTTGTCAACAAACCTTTAAATTGTACAAGTAGATTAGCTTTGGCCATGAATGTGTATGTATTTACCCGTCTTTGCACGAGGGGATTTCGGAATCCTCTCTTAGTGATCCTCTACGGAACCTACATGCCAAATTTCTGCTTTCTAGAGTTTGTCTAATTAGAAATGACGCGCAACACTACTTTTTATTGCGTCCAAATTGAATTTTTTTATATGAAGCTTAAGCATGGAACGCCCATTTGCCGTGGTAAAAAGATTCGCTAGCCTAGCCACTCCGTTACGGTGACTAGCTGTTTCAATTTAGCCCGTGTTCTTGCCGACACGAAAGAAGAAGAAGAAGAAGAAGATATGAAGCTTTACTTTACTTTTCTTGATGAGTGCGTGAATGCGGTGGAGGGCGCGTCATTTCAGATTAGACAAGCTCTACACCTAATAGTTTCGGTTGTGAATTGTGTGTCAATCAGTCAATTACAGAATAAATATAAATTGAAATATAAATAAATATAAATGCTCCGCTCAGTCGCGTTAAGAGAATAGGAGAGGATCTGGCTTTGAAGAGACATGAATAAACTGATGTGTCCTGATGTCGACACTTGTGTCTGCATGGATGATTACAATAGGGTAATAACAAATACTGTTGAGTCCATATTACAGTGGTTATACCGGAATAATCTTAAAGTTAATATTAATAAAACGAAGTATATACAATTTATAAATAAAAATGGACGTAAAAAAAACATTCAAATAACATATGATAATCAATATTTAACGGAAACAAATGAGGTTACTTTTCTTGGCATTCTTTTAGATGATAAGTGCACATGGGAAAAACATATATGCAAGCTAAGCAATAAAGTAAATTCATACGCTTATGCCCTGTGGAGGCTTGGACAAACTGCCAGCAGAGCAGTAGCTCTTCAAGCTTATCACGGAAACGTTAGCTCGATTCTGCGTTATGGCATAGTGCTATGGGGTAACATACAACATAGTCATATAAATATACTACTTATTGCACAAAAATCGTGCGTTAGGGCCATTTATGATATGGATAGTTTGGTCTCGTGCAGACCTTTGTTTACGGAGCTCAAAATCCTAACCGTTCCTTGTTTATATGTATATGAGGTGTGTATATTTGTCAAAACACACACCGAGCTATTCAAGTGTTTCAGTGATTATCCGCAGATCCATAGCTGTAGACGACCGAATAAACTAGTTCTGCCAATAATGAAAACGACAATGTGTTCTAGGAACAGCCGTGTGATGGCCATTAGAATATATAATGAATTACCAATGGACTTAAAGAATCTATCATTAATTCAATTCAAGTATTGGTTGAAAGTTTGGCTCATTCAAAATTGCTTTTACAACCTAGCTGAATATTTTGATATGTGTATTTAAATTAATGTGTTTGATATTGATTGTGTTTGTGCTTGTGAATTAATACATTAATACAATTTTAATTTTAAAAGTTGTCATTATTTAATTGCTATATAAAATTGTATTTGCATGCCTCAATGGGTGAATGTGTCTTGTTTACTTTTAAATTTTCTCTACCATCTAAAATGTACCACATTCTTGCGAAATAAATATTCTTATTCTTATTCGAAGTTAAGAATATGAAGACAAAAGATTTGACTGTTTGTTTGTATTGAATGGGCTCCGAAACTACTGAACCGATTTTAAAAACTTCTTTCACCAATATCAGTAAGTGACCTAAGCTATACTTTTTTAAATTTAGACTACAAGTATACGTTTTTTTTTAATCTTTTCCAAATCACTTCAATTTCTTACTAAATTCAAATATTTTCAACTAAACCACTGTAGGCAGTTCAAAGTTGAACTCCGTCATCTAACTACTAAGTTCTATGTTCGCTATCTCAGGCCCGATCACCACTGCAGTTGGTCTGCGGCGTTTATAAATACTCCGCCGGCTCTGTAATCAACACCGATTTAGAACACCGTATGTACTAGTGATGGCGGGGAGGGCAACATCGATAATGATAGATAATCGGTGGTTTTTTAAAGCCAAACGCAGCGTGGGAAGCCGGAAATACACATGCTCGTAGCGGCTTGGAAATACACATTCTCACTACTACAAAAACCAATTAAATAATGTAAAATCTACAGGATCTTGACGACATGATTAGGGTAGTGTGCTGTAGCACGGTTTCTAGCCATGCGTAGTGTCCTTGGTTCGATTCCCGGTCGGGACAAACTTAGAAACGATCATTTCTAAATTGACTCTGGTCTGGAAGTGCTGGGAGATGCCACTAGTTTAAATCACCGTCTGGTACCTAACACAAGGATATAATGTATGCTTACTTCGAGACCATGACCAGTGGTGTGATGTCTGGCGCATATTTATTTATATTTGTCTTGACAGGCACCTCATTTTACACCAATTCATTGACTTCTGACGTGTTACTGCTACTTGCAGTCTGGGTGCTATGTGCTATTGGAGTAAACTTTAGTGGTCGATACCTATAGTTAAAAACCCAATTGAGTATGGAGTCAGATGATTTTTGTGTAAATCGCTCGAATGTATTTTTACAATAGGTTTTAAATAATTGTATTGTTTTTATTGTCGATAGGTTAAAATGAAGTAAGGATATCTCTTCATAGAATATAGTCTATACTATTGACGGCATCGATAGCGTTCCAACTACTTACAAGGGGTTGATGTTATCGGTACACGTTTACTATTGAGGTTTAGGATCTTTATTGCTTACAAACCATTTACTTTAAGGGGACATATTTCTGTAATCATCACCATGTGTTATTTGTATTCTAAATATATTATATAAACGGTTTATCTTGCGAGTTACGAGTATCTCTTTAACCTTCAAATTAAAAGAAATAATGTTTTATTCTTAATGTGAATCACCGTGTTCTCATTGTATTGGAAATATGTAAAGTTTGACATCACTAGTATAGCACATATACCCATGAGTAGAATTTAATTGGGCCTTCACAACCGTCATACTTGACCTTTGAAGGTTATTAAGTATTTAGCTGACGTTAACTGTGTGATAAACTTTGAGATTTCACAGAGGTAAACCTGTATTTAAATTCGAGTCCTACATTAACAAAGTTTGAGTTTGGGAAATACGGATGCGCTAACGAAACAAACAAACTCAAACTTGTGTTATTCATCTGTATATTTACAAGTATATTTATAAGTAATTATGTGATAGTATGTTATGTAACACTATTATACACCCATCAATAGTAACAGTGACTAGATTTCGATGAGTGGGACAATAGAAATATAGGTTAACCATTTTTTTACTTACGTTTATGACTCTGTGTTAAAATTGATTTGTTGTTCAAATTATTGATGCTGCTCTGTCACATATCAATAGAAATGAAATGGATAGCTATACATAAAAGGACTGCTCTGCTTTGATTGACCTTTGTGGATTCCGGCGTTAGTCTCCATCCATGATTTCATTTCTACTAAGGCCCGGTATCCACCAAAGCAAAAGAAAAGATGTGTTTTGACAACTAATCAGATTTCTGTATTTCTACATATCACAGACAGATATTGAAATAACAAAATCTGATTGATTAAAGATAAATTGGCGACACTATTGGCGTAGTGCGCTATAGCACGGTTTCTTGCCTTAAATTCCGTAGTGTCCCGGGTTCGATCCCCTGTCAGGTCAATTCAGAAAACGATCTCTTCTAAATTGGCTTGGGTCTGGGTGTGCTGGTAGACGCCCCTGGCTTAATTCCTTGTCTTTTACCTCGTAACACAGGGATATTTATCCCTACTTCGAGACCATGATAAACGGTGTGTTGTCTGGCGCATATTTATATTTATGTATATTTATAAATGAGCCGCGTACCGAATTATGCTGCTGAGATATTTGAGAAGATAATTGGTAAACTATCACCTACTGATTATTTTAATAAAATTTACTACCAATAGCTTCAAATAACAATTTATTAACATAAAATTTCACTAAGGACTAGAACATAAAAATAGCACTCGTTTTAAATTAACAGTCAGTATATAAAATATGAGATCATTATTCTCACAACGCTTCACTGAAATCTAGAGACTAGTATCAAAATTATTCATTCCGACATTAGAGTCACTATCCAACAAATGACATTCCTCAAAACCACTACGTTTTTCATCGGTTTTCTCAAAATTATTTTTACAAAGGAAATCGTTATCGCACACAAATTCATTTCTCCCATCTTCTATCATACCTTCATCAAAACTGGTATCTCGAAACCTCTTATCGTTTTCGTTATGGTAGTTCTGATACCTTTCTATGCCAAAATCTGGAGATATAGTCTGCCCTTCATTTACTTCTTTTCCTAAAATATCTTCAGCTTCAATAGTAGCAGCTTGGACAGTAGCTGCAGATAAATCGCTAAAACTAACTCTATTTCCTTCGTTCTTCACGTCATATTTCAATTCAGTCATATCTAAATTCTCTCTGTTCTCTAACAAAGGTTTTAAGTTCATGAGGTTGAAATTGGGAATCATTCTAGCGTCCCATTGAGTTTGCTGAACATTATCTGTATTTGCTTCAAGATCTAAGTGCACTTCTTCACCAATTTTCTTGAAGCTTCCTAAGTTATACTGTAGGGGTATGGAGAAGGAAGGCAGCTCCATTTGTGGGTTCTGTCTGGTAGGTAAGGCAGAGATGTGGATGGCAGGCCCTGGCTGCTTCTTTGAAGAGTAGGGTTGGTTCGTGTCTGCTATGTTGACCATTTGTGTAGACGACACTGGGTAAAAGAAACATGATTAATAAGATGCACATCAACATGTTAGAAGTAATCCGCGACCTAAGGGAGAGACCTACTTTTCCTTGTTCGGGTCAAAATCTGATAAAGCAAAGTCTGACACATTATGCCCTACAAGACTAAACTTAACCGATATTGTGACATCACCTTAGAGTGTTCTCAGCACAGTCACATAATTAAATAGATAAATAGAAAATAGAAAATATTTATTAACATAAACAAAGAGGGTTTGCAATAGTCAGAGGTTGACATACTCCTATTAAGTGTAAAAACACTTGTGCCAGGAGCAGCCACTCTCCCATAACAAAGCACGGGTACATTTGTGGCATAAGTAGGCTAATTACAATTTTATAAAACTTATAAGTATTTATTAGTTTATCTAATGTACTACTACTGTATCTTAAACTATAATAATCTAAAAGATAGATTCTAAAGTTTCACACTTATGCAAGTTAGCCATGCTTTTCATAAATGAATAAGTAGGTACAAATCAACAAATTAAATTTAAATTTACTCGTAGTATTATCAACCGTTCTATTTACTCTATAATATACTCTATAATTACTCTATAATTCTGTACCAACCAAAATTTGCACTTTCTTGATGCTTTCAGTGTCTCGAAAGCGCTGCTAGAGATCAGAAATCTCCATTTCTCAATCGCTTTTAATTTTTTTGCGTTAACGATTAAGCAGGAAGAGTATTGCTGGTACAGAGGCGTTCACATCAACCTTTACATAGGGCACCTTAAGCTGCTAACGTAAGACCCATTTTGCAATGGTTTTGTAAAGGTTGATGTGAACGTCTCTGTACCTTGAATTATGTATGTTGTTTTTCAGAGTGTAAATGTCAGATTGCAGCATAAACTGATAGTTGAGTTAAAAGCTTCAAAAGAGCATAAGTCTTATCACCAATACTAACCTGGTATAGTTATGAAATCCCGCATCTCGAGCGCCAGAGCTGACGGAGACCGTTCTTCTGGTGACCTGGCTCCTCGAGGGTACGCCTCACAGCCCGCCTTCTGCTGCTTTCGCCACTTGGCTCGGCGGTTCTGGAACCACACCTGGAATGCCAGAAAGAAGATGCTTAAAGTAGGTTGCAGGTCATTAACTCCAAACAAGCTATGCTTGATATTTTGGTATAAAAGCAAATTAGATATAAAAAAAATCCATGGAACTAAGTCTCCGTAGGTTTTAGGTACCCTGCACTGGCTTGAATTTTGCCACTAAATTATATTGGTTTGCTACAATTGGTTTATCCCAAAAGCGGTTTTTGTGTTGTGAATAAGAAATAGTAGGATTCCTACAAACCCAAATCGTAACTCAGATATTGGAACGGGAATCAAACCTGCGTCAAGCGGCCCGTCACTTCCAACCAAACATGTTCCTTACCTGAACTCTAGCTTCCGTCAGGTCTATCCTCATGGCCAGCTCTTCTCTAAAGAACACGTCAGGATAGTGGGTCTTGTGGAAAGCAGCTTCTAGCTGTTCCAGCTGGACGTTTGAAAATGTGGTCCTGAAATCAAACCAAAGACAAAGTAGTTAGTTAGTGAATCATTTATTTATTAAGAATGCTTAAGAGGTGCATACTGACAAATTAAAAACTTCAAAGAAATAACAAAAAAAACATAACTCATTTAAATTATCAGGCGGGTTTCGGATCCCAAACCTTTTAGCAAATATCAAATTAATAATTACTAACCTATATCGCCTTTGTTTGCGCTTAGGTATGTCTCCTTTATTATCTGAAAAAAGTTAAATATAGCCTTGAATTTACCTTACTGATAGCAAATAGTATACCGCTTGAGTGAAAAAATAACATAAATAGCACTGCTACCTACTTGATATCCATATAAAATTGACTTAAATTATTATTAATGAATCCGCTACATACACTAGTCAATCGTTTTGGTTTCGTAAAAAGTTGGTCACGGGCGTCAGCTTCTACTAATGTACGAAAATAGTTCTATCCGTTTGTTATATGTTCACATCTAAACCGCTAAAAATATTTTAATGAATTTTGGTATATTTACGCCGGCGAAGTCGCGGCCCAAAGCTAGTAGTAGTAAAATATTTCCATTTTTTGCATTATACTCGTACAAAAGAACAAAATGTACAGAGAGATATTTGATCTCATTTTGAAATGTGGCCCATTTTAAAAATTATGGGTAAAATTATGGTATACCTGAAATAGCTAGTCGATTTAACACTCACTTGATTTGGGAGAGTACTCCTCATCCTCCTCGTATTGATGATGGTCTACCGGCTCCTCAGCAGTCTCACTGGTGGCTGTGTAGGTCTCAGTGGCCTCTGCATCAGGCCGCTCACACAATACTGAGCCTGGACCTAATCTGTAACAAAATAAATAAAATATAGGTAATAAATACCACACACAGATCCTAGCGAGTAAGTCTACAATGTCGGTTCCTAGAATAAAGAACTATTATGGTAAGCGCGAGAGACGTTATATGGTACCCAGCCTTATCAATGAGCTCCCAGATGAAGTACTGAAAGGTGTTTCCTCCAGAAATATCTTGAAGTTCAGGCTAAAAAAACACTATTTGTCCCTGTGTCCGTGACGTTTGCCACTCTGCTGGTCTATGCTGAGCGGAGACGGTGCACAGCAGAGATGAGAGATCAGCAGAGTGACGAATTGTTATTGTTATGCAAATTGAATGGGTTTTTAAGTGCTAGAAGGCGGGGTACATATTATGCAACGTGCATGAGAGAATTATTATTTAAAAAAAAATATTGTTGTGTAGCTGGAAATTGTTTTTTTGGTTCCTTGAAATACATACTTAATGTTACTGTAGATTAAGAAATTAGTTAATGAGAACTGCTGCCGATAAACTGCGTCTGTAGTTTGGCAGAATTGTAAATGTAGCTTATTAAGTTTTGAGAAGGAAAAAATAAATTTAAAAAAAAGATGAAGTATAGTATGGTGTGGACGCTTAAATTATGGAATAGAATAGAATAGAATAGCTCCCATGCCAAGGTTTCCCCAATGAAATCTAGTACTCGTATGTAGTTTTTCAAGAGGGATTAGAGAAGGTATTTACAGGGTCGGCAGAGCGCGAGTGATGCCCCTGGTGTTTAGTCCATAGGCTGCAGTAACCGCTCACCATCAGAGGGTCCGCGTATTTGTCACCGACGTTAGATAATAATAAAAAGGCAAGTTATTAGCATCCACTCAAATCCTGCTTTTACGAGTAGTTACATTTATAAATTCGATAATCGATTGCTTTAGTAAGTGAAAAAAACTTGTTGTATAGGTTGCTTTTTTTTTAGGTATTTTTTAATTGCTGGATCATCTTTCATAAGAGTTCTAGAATAAAAGTTAGCAGGAAAATCATAGGAATTCTAAGCGTTGTATTCATTTGCATAATTTTTAAGTTTATTTGTTAGATGTAATGTAAGCGGATATAATGAGGCAAATGTAAGCAATACGTCATTTAAGTTCGTAGTTCGTAGCACGCGCCGTAGCATAACTTCACTGTATACGCTACGATACTACAGCGCAAGGCCAGCTGGTGATTTAAGATACCTGTGTAGTTTAGGGAACGTCTACCGTAGCAACGTACTCCGATTCGCCCTTGATCGATTTGACTAAAACCTTCGTCAGTATTTTGATCGGAAAGGAGACCAGTCTGGCTCCATAAATTTTTTAGCCTTTTCTGTAGGTGCCGGCCAACGAAAAAAAATTGTACAAATTGAGAGTGCTTATGTTATGATGTGATTGTTTAAAAATATGTATGGAAAAATCAATCGTTCAACTTTTATGACAAACGATTTCCGAGTATGACTTGGCACTTTATAAAGACCGAAAATGAATGATCTCTTCCTCGGTAAAAAATAAATGGATTTTGGCAGATTCAGGTCGCGTACAACTAATTAATACCCTAGAAATGATTTATTTCAAACTTCATTGTAAGCTAGAATTGAAAACACTATATCATCTCATTATTATCTTTTCAAGAAATCCCCCTCGATTAGGTCATTAGAAATTCTTATAAGTATTATGTAGCACGTAATACTAAAGGCGTTTTCTCACTTGGAACATTCGCCTGTAATGTAACGTTCCAGAGTCGAGCACTACATCAGTGAAGGAGGAGAACCGAGCATCACAGTGCGCAAACTGTAATATTACAGATTCGAGCATTGAGTTGGTAAAAAGTACCGAATAATGTTCTCATGAAGTAATGCTCAAAATTTAATCTGAAATGTAACCTACATGACAGGCGAAGTTCTTCATGTCAGGGAGGCAGTACTGTAATGTAATTCTCAAAATGATATCTGAAACGTTACATTGCAGGCGAATGCTGCAAGTGAGGGGGCACCTTACAGCAAAACAAGTATGATTTATCTCCCTGTATATGCAACTTACCCATTGAAAAGATTTGGAATGCTGTAGCAGAAGCTCGTAGTCGGTGACACGTCATCATTCAAGATGGCGGCGGAGTCGAAGCCTGCCGCAGTGGCGCCGCCCTCGCGGCCGTCCAGAGATTCTTCCATTTGTAAGGCTAAAAAGTAATCGAATTATGACACATTCAGAATGGATAGGCCTGCCAGTTTCTATTCGAGAGTGTCGCACTGTGAGTTCCTTCAAAATATTGTTAAGAGAACATATTTGAAATAAAGTTTGTTTTGCGTTGGCTCATCTTAATTATTTGTTATTTTTAATATGTATAATAATTTTCGTTAGATATTTATATATTTTATATATATAATATAATATGTATGTCAGTAAGTAAGCTAGGCGTGTCTATTTAAAGGAACATGACCTTTAAATTTTTGTACACAGTCTACCCTATATATTTGTTTAATGTTTTTCCTGGCACCATGGTCTGCTGGAAGGAATCTCTCTTTAGATTTATTCTAATATTTCTATGTAAAAAACTATAATGTGTACAAACTAATAAATAAATAGGTCGAAGGAGGAGAACCTTTCTAATTCTAATTGTTTAGCTACAATTATCTAAAATATAGAGAACCTTTATACTTATTGTTTAATAACAATGTCATAACGTTGAGATTGTTAGTTCTTGGCGAAGTGGAGCCCTTTTGAAGATATGATTTATATAACTGTAGCCGACCAAATCCAGCTGCTTGGTACTGATTTGTCAGCGAGCCTCGACTTCGGCCACTACATTGAGTTCTCAGTTAAACTGCTATCAAAAAGATTGGTATACTATCCAAGGTTGAGCGGTATTATACATCGGCGCAGCTGCACCAGTTATATGTATAAACCCCAATACGGCCATGTATGGAGTACTGCTGCCACCTATGTGATGGATGAGCTAATTACCAGCTTGCTGCTCTGGACTCGGTGGGTTCATGTGCCGTGAGGCTCATCAATGATATGGCTCTCTCTGCCGGGCTGCAGGATAACACTAGCGCAGAGTTACTAGCCTGTCGGTGTTCTACAGGCTTCATTTCATGGAGTGTGCGAGCGAACTGCATGAGTTGGTTTCGCTGGCTCCTTTTAACCACCGGACCTCAAGACCTACCCTCACGTTGTGGATATTCTAGCAATTCGCACAAAACGTTTTGTTAACTCCTATATAATGCGAACAGCAAAAGAGTGGAGCTCGCTGCCCGCGCATGTGTTTCCGAACCAATACAATCTGAGTCTCTTCAAAAAAAAGAGTGAATAGGCATTTACTAGGCAGACATGTTCCATCATAGATTCCATCGTCACTTACCGTCGCGTGCGATTGCGATCAAATTTACTGTATGAAAAAAAAAATTGACGATACGATTGGCGTAGTGCGCTGCAGCACGGTTTCTCGCCTCGATTTCCTTAGTGTCCCGGGTACGATTCCCGGTCGGGTCAATTCAGGCAAACGATCTTTTCTATATTGGATAGGATCAGGGAGTGCTGGGAAATGCACCTGACTTTAATCCTTTTTTTTTCGTAGTCAGGAAAATCCTCATGGAGACCACGCTGTCCGGGAGACAAAGTGGTTATGTCGGACTCCTACCGACTAAAAACCTGACTTTTTGCCCTCAACCACTTTTCGGGACGGTATGGAGAAACGAGTATTACCCACGCGTGGAGGTAACTTGGTGCCGCACCCCCTCTGGCTTATATCCTTGTCTAGCACCTCGTAACATAAGGATGTTTATCCTTACTTCGAGACCATGACAAGTGGTGTGTTTTCTGGCGAATATTCATATTTTCATGATCGATAATAATATATTCGTATTGAAACACAATTTTTAAAAAGGATATGCTATTAAATCAGTAAGCAATAATTTAAAAATATTAATTTTGTGGTATTTTACAAAACAATCACAGACCCTAAACAAAGCGGAACTTGTAGTTACTACAAAATGTTCGTCACATAATCAAAGGTTCCACCAACAAACAAAAAAAACAAAAAATGGAATGAGCTCCTGCTGAGGTTTTCTTACCGTCTGGCGGTCCGCGTGGTTGGTTGTCACCGAAGTCATGATAAAAACACGAGTAACTATCTAATAATTAATTGACTTTTTGACCTAATGTTAAATAACGATATTCCAGGCATCTAGGCGATAAAAGAATTCGTTCTTATAATACGAGAGGCCAAGGTGTTGATCATGGTTTTAGTAGATATGACAATGATATGGTTTTCCTGAAATATTGCATTTTGAGTCTCTTCAAGTAGATAGTGAATAGGCCCTTTCTAAATGCTAGGTCAACGTGGAACGCCATACCATCAAATAAGATTTTCAAAATTAAGGAATAAACAAAATAAAGAACATCGTTCAGGAACCTAGCAGACTTGAAGGTTATTGACCGCGCATAATAACTTACAGCGAACGACTACAACGCGGCTTAAATTGAATTAAATGTCTATAATTTAGTTAAGTTTATTAAATTACCACTAAATGAGGATAATTTGTACCGTTATTCCTATTACGACCATGGGGCCAGTTCGCGGGCTGCGTTTGTGAAGACGCCATGTTTTGGCGGCAATTTTGACAGTTGAGATTTGTAATGGCGGGTCGTTTAAAATGTTTTTTTATACAAAATAAATAACGCGAAATGTCAATGTAAAACTTTGTTTTTTTTATTATCAGTGTAATTAAAGGCACTTGTGAAAAAACTTTGGACAACTAGACTTAAACAATGTGATACATTAACCTATTCGTGAGAGTGTTATCGATACGTGAAAAACCTCGTCTACCTTTTGCCGGTAATTTTCATCAAATGTTAAATTGGTTTTTATACAAGTGAAGGGTTCTTACTAATTATTCAAATGTATTTGTGAGAAAAACGTGTGACCACAACCTCTTAAAATGGTAAAACTATGAGACTCCGAAATGACGTCATTGACCTTAATCAACGTCAATACGATATTGACGTACTGCTCATATCCTTCATCGTACCTGTCGAGTTCTTGAGTTCTCATCACTATTATCAGCCTATGTTAAATAGACCTATATTTCAATTCAAACCCTATATAAAGAGACCTCCCTAAACGCGCGTCTTCACGGCCTTTCCCAAGCTGTACGTCTATCATGAGTTGCCAATTTGAATTTACGGTATCATCGGTCGCGTAAAGTATTTGTATGGGATTTCGTCTTTGTTGAGTCGAAATGGAACTAAAAAACGGTATCTTAAGATGCTATTGTTACGTTATGGTACCGTTTTTTAGTTCCATTTCGACTGAACAGATGCGCTGTACGAAATCCCATTAAAATATTTTACGCGAATGATAACGTAAATTTAAAGTGGCAACTGGTAGACGTACTGGACGCATCCACATTCTGCCATGGCTAGGCGTTTCTTAGCGAATAGCCTAGAGCCCCCAAGAACATTTTGAGGGATACCATCGGATGTCGGTACCATAAGCCCAGTGCGCTATTGACTTTCCAATTTTGCTTTTTTCCATTCCTGCGTTTTTGAAGCCATGTGATATGAAAATCTCGTCAGGAGTATAAGAAAATTTTCATGACACAACCGATAAATGAGTTACCATACTTCTTGATTGGTATTGGCATAGTATTAGCGTGTTGGTGCTTCTGGAGTCCATCAGAAATAGTTCTAAGATGGAATGGCAAAGAAAGCCTAGGACTAAAGAAAGCATATACACTATGAATCATGCGACAGGAGGAACTAGGTATATCCCATTTTATTATTTTAAAAGACGGTTCGAGAATTTCAACCTGTTTAGATCGCCTAAGATTAATGGCGTTTATTCAGACTACCATTGCATTTATCGCGGTTATTTAGCACTAGTGACCAGGTCCTATTTAGCTCCGAAGGTTGTGGGTTCGATCAGCACCATGTAGTGTGGTGACATTGCATTCTTATCACAATGTTTACTTAGGATGCGGTTAATTATGTTATTTATTGATTTACCTAGCCAGTATGAACACTACAAGAACAAATTTATTACATAAAAGCGAGATAAACTGTAACACCAATAAAATATTCACTTTGTATTTTAGTCTTATTGTCTTTTAAATCCAAGGAATGCATTGTATAATATTTTGACACTGTAATATTCAGGCAATCGATTAAAAATACACATAGAAAATAACCATTCCTGAACAGAAATATTTGCTTTATCTAAAAACAACGATCAATTTCGGTTTTTAAATAACCGACATTTTATAGAAACTAAATCTCACTTACCGATTAGAAACTGGCCATAACTCTTGCACGTTTTTCCCTACCAAATTTTATTGGAATAAAATAAAATAGTAAGCGAAGTCAGTTGCTATTGTCACGTGGTCTGAGGTACTGAACCCCGTACTGCCGAGCGGTGGCAGTCGGCGCATAGCAAAATGTGTGGAGCAGACTTTCACCATTTTTTTAGTGTTTTTATACTTCGAATCACGTATTGTGAATTTGTGAAATAACTAACTGGTACTTTAATTTAGTAATGTAAGTTAAAGTTGAACGTTAAGGTGCCTACTACAGGTAACCTGTTTGAAAAAAACTGTTGGGCTATCAAACATAATGACACTAATTTTAGGCGGATTTTTGAACATTGAGCAATTATTCTAAATTTTTTTATTTTTTTTTTATTAGTATTTTGTTGGGTAAATTACCTATATTAAAAATTATTGAGTTTAGTTTAATAATTATTATACTTAATACAGATTTTTAGCACAAGATTCTGATGTTACTCTACTGGGAGTTTGGTTAAGGAAATGTATTCAGGACAATTACATTCAGTTTTTGAAAACTTTCATCATCCATTCTCCGTACCACCTACCGATACCCCATAATTTCTGAACTGAGAGGTACATAAAAAACTTAAACATTTAACTCGGTAATAAAAAAATAAAAAAATACCGCGAATGTTCATTTAATCTTTACCGTACTAATCCTTACACCCAGACTCGACTAAGCCTCGTAGTGCCCACTCAATGCCACTCACTGTGCGCCTGCCTAGAAAACTCATGACGTTTAGATACTATTACGGCACACGTATCACGTACGTATACTCGCTAAGTACGGCTTAGGCGATCCCCTACAAGTGACGGGGCATTACTTTCTGTGGCTTGACGATCCGACTGTTTTCAATTTGAGGGAGATGGGTTGTTTGTTGAAGTGTAACCCTGTATTTGTCGGTCAATACAGGGTATTCACTGGAAAATCAAACTCATAATGTAGCGAAACACCTGCTATAAATGAAGTTAAACCAGACATTAACAACATTTTTTTTAATAAAAATTAAATCAGATCGTTATAGTACCTTTAATAAAATTTAGGTTTCGTTTACGTGGATTTGCACTGCTATCCTTTGGTACACAATAATTACCTATTTCAAATCTTCTCTCTAAAAATGAAAGCCGCGTACCTACTAGGAAATATAATATACTTGAGGATGCACAACACCGCGTGAAGTGGCCCAAGAAAATAAGAAAGGCGGACCCTGGGACCCCACACACCAGTGTGGGTTCACAACCGGGATAGACCGCACGGATGATGATGACCTACTAGGAAATATACTTCTTCTTGATTATTATATGTTAACAGTTAAATTTCGTAATCCGGTAGCTTGGGCTTGAGCATGAGCTTGGGCTTTGCCTAGTTGGGGGCTCGAAAAGTTCATAATTTGTTATTGGGTTTATTAATTAATATTTGCTTTACTTTACTTTACTTTGTTTGTAGTCCTAACCATAGGCTGCCAGCTGTAGTTAGGACCTACAGGTCATTATTAAGACGCTGCACCTAACTCAAAGCGTCCTACTCTGAGTTTACCTCTGAAAATGTCTTCAGTGAGAACTTTTCTGCCCCAACGGCCGTTTTTAGTGCTAGATTCATATTTCCTGATATATTTTTTTACATACTTTGTCCTGGTCCTAAGGAAAGGTCTTCCCTCGTTTTATGAAAACTAAAAAGTAAGCACACTCGCTTCATATTTAAATTTTTTGCGTTTGGGGTAGATCGTAAAAGTCTCATATTTAAGGTTTTCGTGATTATTTCGCTGAATTCAAATTCAGTATGAATTATCTCGCTATTATTGAATGCACCTTTTAATTTCTTAATAAAAACTTTCACTGTGTACCTAGGTAGTACCTAGGTACAGTAAATTATTAAGTGTCTTATCAATTTAAAAAAAAGGATTTTTTATTTAATTTAGCAAATAATTGGCGACTACCTAATTTTAGACAATTCAATGTGTTTTGAAATAGTATTATGCACACAATAATAGAGCAAAAATTTAAGTTTGATTCAATTCAATGAAATAATCACGTAAATCTCACAAAAATGCAACGTTTTCGATCCACCCCCAGCTAACGCTCTTAAGTCAGTGCCAGCGACCTTTACGTCTCAACTAGCGCTCAAACCACTGCGCTAAATAAGTCGTCACATAATATATTACCTACTTTCTAGCCACACAACATTACTCAGTGCCCTCTTTACCATAGGGCACTTTGGGCACTTTCCTAAGGCGCCGCGATCCTCCCCTTAAATCATTTCAATATAATATTTGATACTCAAAGTCAATTATCCTAATGTGCCCAGGGCCCAATTACTATGATAGGCTGATCATGATGATGATGACTCCAAGCTATACGGTCCTACATTACCCTCAGTACTATATCCCTGGGTACACTGCTACTGCATGACTGTCTTTCAAAATGTTTACTGCATGAACGGTACCTTTGTCTACCACAAGTTTCCGTTGCGTAAACGGCGTTCGTTGCGTTCAGAAATTTGTTTGCTAATTTAAAACACTATACTGTATTCATTATAGCATTAGACAGAAGTAAAAAAGGTTCTTTTTAGGGTGCACTTTGTGGGAAAAGTACAATGAACATTATTACTTTTAAGATTTATGCTTAATTTATTAAAATCTGCATAAATGGCAGCTGTCACACTTAAATGTTCTCATTTAAAGTAAAGTAACTTCAGAATTTGTGAGGCTTTTACTTAAATAAATTATTTTGTCTTGCATCAAACTATATTGACGATGTAAAAAACTAAAAGAAGCAGGGGTTTTTATCCGAACACATTTTCACTATAACTCTACCAAATCTAAATGTTACATAATCCCTTCATACGTTGTGGCGGAAGGGGTTTTCATTTTTGCCAGGTTATACTCAGGTATGTCATCGTCAAATGCAAATTGTTATTCATTTTAATTTTCAATTTAATTCATATTCATTTATTCAGACAGTAAAATTACAAGTCCACTTTTGTTAGTAACAATGATTACTTATTGTATATGTTAGTAAATATAATAATTGCTAGGCACTCGAGCGTGAAGCGATATCCAGTGTCGGCAAAATGGACCGTCCGTCCGTTTTAGCACCCCTGCTTCTTATTTCTAATGTTATAATGAATGAAGTATAGAGACGCTGTACCTAATCTCATACAAATATGTCAACCATGGTAGACTGCGAAGACAATTTATGAGTTAAGTTGTGACTGTAAACATATTCTTATTAAATTGTTGTATTGGTATTTCCTGTACTTGTGAAATTGTTTCTCATTATTATTATTTTTAAATTTTTGTGTATTTATTTTGTTTGTGCACTTAAGGCCTGCCGCAGACGAGGGATTATCCGCGGCGTACTTTTTTTCCGTCAAAATAGATCCCTTACAAACTGTATCGAGCAACGCACACGAACCACTAAAAGTACGCTGAACTTTGGTTAAGCGGATTTTTGAATCCGCCGAAACACCGCGGACGCCCACGAACTATGAGCAGTCAACGCACACGGTGGATTTTAAACCGCGTTAAAAATCGATTCGAAATAAAGGCATGGACCCAGTATTCTCTTTTAAAACGTCTTCTCTTTTGCTTGAACTTCATGTAAATTACAGCATAACGTAATCTCAGAATATTTAAATTTATTTATTTATTTATTTATTCTTCATTGCACAAAATTAATGATACAATTGGCGGACTTAATGCCAAAGGGCATTCTCTACCAGTCAACCACACGATTACAGATAAATTAAACACGGTGCACGAGATTAAACTAAATAAATTACTTTTGAAAACAACAACAGATGCTAATTATTATAAAATAACAAAACAACAAAATAAATAATATATAAATTCAATATAAATCGATAAAAATAAACATACATAAATAGAAGTCATAATATAAATAGAACCAACCAAACCAAGAATTGCTAGCCACAAAAAAAAAAAATTACATAATAATAGCCATATAAACCCCTCAGAATAACCTCGTATTAACTTTGAACCACATTCACCTAACAGTGACTCAAGGACCCATCCCTAATGCGTGACCACCGATCCGTAATGCTTTCGAACAGCCACTTTAAACCTGTATTTACTAATAGATTTTCTTATTGGAACAGGAAGTTTGTTCCAAAGACGAATCGCAGATACAGTGAAAGAACTAGACATGAAACCGGAAGAATGAGAGGGCGTAAGAAGGGAAAGAGTATCTTCAGAACGCAACTGACGACAATGTGAAGAATGAAGAAACTGAAATTTACTTTTTAAATAAGATGGAGAATTAGGATCAAAAAGAATAGAAAAGAGAACATTTAAAATTCGAATGGACCTACGCTGCCGGATAGGCATCCAGTTAAGTAATTAAAAAATACTCTACTCATACATAAATAGTAAATACTCTCGAACAACAAATAATCGCACACCGTGTGCGTTGAATGCGCGGTTAATCCGCGGGGGATTTGGTATTCGCGGAGTGTACTTTTGTATTCGCGGAGCGTACTTTTTTTTCCGCGTACGTCGTCTGCGCAGGCCTTTAATCATTTTTTATCAGATTTTGCATCTACTATGAAAAATTGCAAAGTATTCTCTTTTAAAAAGTTTTCTCTTTTGCATAAACTTCATGTTAATTACAGCACAACGTAATCTCAAAATCTTTGCCTCCATAACGTGCGCTTTACAAAATTTTTGAACAACAAGGATCGCACACCGTGTGCGTTGAGTCCGTGGTAAGTCCTCGGCGGACTTTTTTCCGCGGAGCGTACTTTTTTCTCCTCCGCGGACTAGAGTCGCCGTTAATATATGAAAACTGGGGGATTTCGAAATGAGTAAAATGAAACAACGAATTATATCATGAATGTTAATTCATATTTAATAAATAAATACACTTTCATTGTTTTTATTTAAATAAAACTATTGTAAGTGACTTAGGTGTATCAACTCTCAACAGTTATCGTAATTTTATACAACATGTGAAGTGACGCATGCGCGTTTATTGCTTACACTAATTTATATAACAATTATATAACTAAAGGATATATATTAGAAATGTACTCTTCAATATACATACACAAAGTATAAGTTAGTAAGTTTATGTTACAGAAAATCAAATCCCTCAACTTATATTAGAAACTAAAAAACAATTAACATAAGAACCACTTATAGGTAAATGAGAAACGATTCGAACATACATGCTTTCGACTTGCATGCTTCTAAATTACTCTTGTCTAAAAATCTAATATGCATGCCATCGTAACATTCTACTGAAATTTCGGTGGTATTGCATTTTAGTATACCCTCTACCTAACCATAGCATTGTTTTCAGCTCCGGAATGAACAAAACAAGTCATTCCATACTGGACTCTGGAGTTTTTATTATGATGCTTCTACAAACCAAATCTACGTAGGTTATGCATATTAGAATTTTACAACTAAAATAAAGATAAATCAACTGAAACGACATTCATTGTTTGTGTGAACACAAATTATACATCTTTGGCTTCAAGCGAAATTTACAAAAGCAATTAATCAATATAATCATCACACAAATCAGTTAATTATTAACGTATTCCAATTTTGGTTCTATTAACTACTGTGAAAAAGTAAATCTATGAAGTAGCAATTAGTCTTAAAACGACATGTAAATTTTGCAACAACTATTTTTACGTTTAAGTGAATCAAATATGAAATATCTACTCATATAAGGATTGGAATACATCACTATCACAAAATTATACATACTGATTTTCATTTAAAGGCGTTGAAGTTATTCGCTTGGCCGCGACAAATTCTTACATATCATTTTAGGAAGAAACTTAGGATCGGTATCTAGGCTGTATTTATTTTGATGAGAAAGAAACAAAAAAAACGTTTTAAATTATACTCTATTATCATTTTTTATCAAACTAAAATCATTGTGTCATCCGAAGTAAGTAAGTAAGTAGGTGCGTACCTCTACCGAGCCTTAAAACATTTATTAAAAACAATTTCATTACAATTGATTACAACACACACAGGGTCACATACCAACCGAGAATCAATTCCTTTCGTTATGTAATGCATTACAATATTTTTATAACTAGCATACAATCTATAGTCGATCACATAAAATAATGTTTGCCAACGTTCACATTTAAACGAATAATTACGAATTAAAATTATTACAAACAAGCGAATTCATACGATCAACTGCGAATTCTTACCAAATATAAGAAATGATAAGACTTATCCAATATGAAGTATACTATATGGAGATTCAATGGATTTAGATAGGATACTCAAATGACTCTAGAAAATAAAGGCGAGTCAATTTTGACAATTCAGAGTTTTTTCGTTCACAATAGAGTATTATAAATTACTGAGCGCAATTTCATCTCGAATAATATATCTTTCGCAATATTATAAATATTATTTTATATCATTAGTCAATATCTTGTAATAAAGAATTAAAGAAAGTGTGACATGCCAGAAATCTTTTTTAAATAAGTTTGAGTTATCTGAATTATTTTATATAGAAAATCTACGTAAACGTAGATCATAACATAATAATATACTTACATAAAATAAAAACAGTAAAAGAAAAAATAAAAGTGTTATATTTCAATACCGTTATAGTCATAGATACCGAAATACAAAAAGCACAAATCAAAGCTCCTTCGCTGACCGAACAAATATATTGAAATAATGTCGATTACTCGTTAACAAGTCTATAAGTTACATCTACCCACGTATCAAACAGTAGAAATAACAAGCTTACGTATTCGGTAAAAAGTCAACAGTTGTTAGCTACTTTTTAATTAGTTAACATTTTCTTTATTACTGGTCGGTCTTAGAAAATAACATTTTTTTTCAATGATAGTAAGAAGAGCAGCGAATAAACCTCTTTAATTTTTTTAAGAAAAGGGAACACCAATAGATCTCTGATGGCCAAAGTGATGAGGATTTGGAAATAATAAAAAAAAAAATCGGTTCTTAAACGACGAAGGTATCCGCGAACACACTAAGACCCTAAAAACGGTCGAATTAAGATACCTCCTCCTTTTCGAAGTCGGTTAATAGATAAGTAAACATTTTTTTAACGAATAACTGGGATGGATTAACATTAAATCGAATAGCATGCAATGCCGTCAAGAAAGAGACCAATCACTATCGTACTCGCGCCCTGGGATTTGCTATAACAGCGTCTAGAGTACTCTAGAGTGACGACTGCAAGTTGCAGTGAGCGATGCGTATGACTTCACCATCGCGTTTGCGAGCACCTAGCGGTGAATAGAGGCAACATTAAGACCGCAAAACGCGATGGTGAAGTGCAACTAGCATTCTGCACTCTGTAGGGCCAACATGCACCTCAGAAAATGTATATCACACCTATCTCGCACCGATCCATACTAACTGCACGTATTGAAACAAAATTTTATCGCGGTGCGCAGCCCTACGAAGAACAGGACTTTGAGAGGAATGATGGCTATTTGCGATATAACGACGTAAGACCGACCAAAAGTCAATTATTCACTTAACACTAGTTAGGTATACGTATTGGTAGATCCAAGGAGTCAAGTTGGTAACGTAGTTAATAGCACAGTTTCTATAGAAAAAAACTTATGCACATTCAAGTTGAAAAATATTTCGAGAAACCTTTTGACATCTAGAGATTGCGTCAAAAAAATGACAAAATATTTACCAACCCGATTGTACAATACAAGTCAAAAAGCAGCCTTTCGTATACAGTCAAACGGAAAAATCATAGGATACAGTTTGGAAGAATCTCGTTCTTATACTAAATTGTTAAAATATGGACAACTCGACAGAGAAACGCATCAAAATCTGACGACTAGACTACAATTTTATAAATTTTCTTGTATATTTGGAAACTTTAAATGGGTTAGGAATTAGCCTACGTTAAAAAAATTCTCGAACCGCCTATAAAGCTAATAAAATTCATCAACAATAGTGAATAAATTCGTATTTTTTAATATAATCATTTAATTTATGTATTGTGATGTAACTATGTATTGTTTGTCCGTGCAGCAAAAATTGTGATACTAATTTTTCTATTGCATTCTATGCTGAACGTATGTACAATTATTCTAAAGAAAATACCATGAATTCTAAGATAAAAACTCTTTACTTTTTTAATGTAAAGTAATATTTAATACTCTGTGGCTTCTGGTAACATGCAATGAAAAATATGTAGAATATTTACGTAAATAAGTCGTTCAAATGACGTTATTAAGTAGACTGTACTGAAACCCTAAAAAATATCATCATAATTTTCCTCTCGCAAAAATCCAACTCACAAATTCAACACTCAAAATCTTAACCAAAAATTCTGTTAAAAATATGCTGTGTGTGATAGTAATTCAAGGAACATTTTCTATGAACAAAAGAAAAAATAGATTTTAAATGCACTGAACTGTGGTTATGATAATAATAATAATATGTTTCATGAAGTACTTAAACATAATCCAAAAACCTTTTTCCCTTCCCGACCACCTGACAGTTGTAGACCCGCAATTATTTACTCTCAATAACTGAGATAGATACAATCGATATTGGTAGGAGTTACACACTTTTTAGAATATCAGAATTTTTGGCTAGACATACCTTAATATTTTATTCTACTGCCAAAAACATGGACCCAATGTTTTCGTTACGAATACGACTAGCTTTCCATACCATATAATCGTAAATGTCCAAGGACCTAAAAAGGCCACTATAGACGAATCGTATGAAGGTCACTAATTGTACATTATTAGCCTGTGTGTTGTTTGCAATAAATGTATTATTATATAGATATCTATGATATTTTGCGATTTAATGAATACGATGCGTCTGGAGGCATTTTTAGGCTCTCAGAACGACCATTACAATTTATGCACAGTCAATTCCTAAAACATCTGTTCACTATGATGATGTTCAAAGTAATGTTACATCAAGATTATTGATAACTATTGGAACTTGGCTGTACATTATGCAAGACATTTCGAATATACTGAGTGCACTTATATGTTTCTTTTGAATGTTATAGTGCCACCATCATGGTGCATTGACATCACAGTTACTTGTTGAGAAGGAACATAATTTGACATCATGAATGTAGGCATTCATTTGATCACTGTCTATGGTCTACCCAGTAAGTGCCTTTTAACTCAAGTTCTTTGAATAATTACACCTAGAAGGATAGTTCCATACAAAAAGGCACGCCATTTGTGATGCCAAAAAAAACTGTCCGAAAAACCATTCGTTACACATGTAATCACAATTTTCAGTATATAACATGTATGAATGCTACTTGTATTTCTCTGTTATGTTGTTGCAACCATTTACTGCACAAATAAACATTTTGAAGAAGCTCTTCCCTCGAGAAAACAGGTGCCATGACTCGCCTTCTATGCGTAATTATTCCAAGCTCAAGTTGTTTAGTAAAAAATAAGAGTCAAAAGAGACTGTATTTGAATGTTTTTAAAGTTATATATGGTTTAACAACCGAAACTGCAGTGTTAATGCACCATCGGAGGTTTCTTTTTGCTAATATTTGGCTACAATCGTCGAATTTTCGTAGATTTGCTATGACGAAAGTTCATCTATTTCATCATATTGAAACAGCTATCCGTCTATACATCAATTCGACATCTATTCGTTGATCACCGTTGTGTTCAAAATATCAAATTTTATGATGGCAATTTCATAGAGTTTGATAGATCATACGTTCACATGTACCTTGTTTACCCTAATCAATCATTATTTAAAGTATAAAGCCCAAAAATCATCTATTTTACAGTCCAACACCGTGTTACACTGTCGAAATAACCGGAGCTCCCGGAGTTATTATAAACTTATATAAGTACATACTGTAAGAGAAAATTAATACATACGGGACATCTTTTCAGATGGTCAGCTGACCCCCTAAAAAGGGCTTGTTAGAGTCCAATATACATAGACTGGTGGGCATCGAACTCACGTCCCGCACCTTAGTGAACAGTATCAATAGCAAGCTAGCCAACGAACAATTTAAGTTAACTTTAGTTTTAGCTATCTGTAAAGTCAAAAGCATAAACATCTGTACGTTTCAAAGGCTTCAAAAATATTTGAGCAAAACATCAGTCACAAATATCTATACGAGAGTTCATACAGACATGGGTGGCAAATTTTTGTTCAGATATTTTTGAAGCCCTGGAAACGTACATATATTTATGCTTTTGACTGTACCATAGATGAAGATGGGCTAAAATTGCCCCAAATATAAATAAATGATAATTCAGTACCATTCGCATTGGCACTTTCAAAGTCTTGTACAGTATAATTCAGGATTATTTTCGAATTCAGCAATAATATTAATAGATTGAAAACGAGTGCTCGACTACACCAAACTTACGTTACGTCTAAACTGTTGTCATTTTAGGAATGTCCTAAGTATTAATGTCACTCTATCGCGTAAACTGACATCTTAGGCGTTACTTAGATTTGTTGCAAAAGGGCGTACGATTTAAACTAAATTGTCACATTTCGTGACGTTAATTCGAATTAATTCGTAACACACATAAATTAACCAAATCAAATCAGATTATTTTAAATCCATACAGCTTTTTTTTCGAAGATGGCACTCATAATAAATTACAATAGCAATTAAGTATGTAATGGAACAGTGTTTGAGAAGTATTGTTTTTAGCATTTTACTTCCGTATTTGCTTAAACAATAGCAATACATTTCTGCCCATTTCAAGTACATCAGGGAATATACATACACATTAAAAAAAAATTGTGCAATGGTATGACTTAAGCCAACCCTTTTACACTGTCAAATTCATTTCAATTTGAAATCGGCGTAATTCAATATATTGATACGATTTTCCTTATCGATTATGGCTTCGACACAACCCAATGAAAACTCTTGATATTGCTGCTCGTAAAAACAAATAGATAAATAACCTTTTTATTTTCAATAAATAAAATAAAATAAATATCTGGGACAATTCACACCAAGATCATCTGACCCCAAACTAAGCAGAGCTTGTAATATGGGCGTCAGAGACTGATAAACATACTTAAATATTTCTAAATACATACTTAAATAGATAATAACACCCAGACAGACAACAAATATAAATGTTCGTCACACAAATATTTGTCATGGGTGGGGATCGAACCCACGACCTCCGGCGCTAAAGGCAGGATCGCTGCCATTGTGCCAACAGGCCAGTCAAATACATAACTTAATCGATGGATTAGCCATTTTTTCAAATTGATAAGAAAAACATCGAATCATTTATCGACAGCAACCGAAATCACTGGTCAAATAGCCCTTCCACGGAGTAATATTTGTTACTACAAATAACAGTTTTAATGTGCCATGTTCCCGATGTGTGTCTGTCCATTAATATTGTCACCTACCATTAGGTGAGATTCTATCATAAATAAATCTGAACGTATTCATCTTTCCGTCCAAACCTATTATTATGGAATATATGTTTTCAGTATCGCTTTTGTATCAACTAAAAACAATTACATTTGTTACCGCGGTGGTTCGGGCTTGTTTTACACTTCGGTGCTTTTGCCGACTCCATGTTTTGCGTCGGGCACTCCGGACGCGCTCAGTTTGCGTATGCGACTGGGGAATATGCCGCCGAAGAGACGACCTGAGGAAAGATATAGACTTATATAAGTAATTGTGTGTTTCTCCATTTTAGATTTTTACTGGAGCTTAGTCAACAGCACTAAGAAGCGCTAAAGGGTGTCCTAGGATATTAATGCTATTATGGCATGAATTTACAAGCCAGTAGCAGAGGAAGCCAATCATATGGGATGAAATCTGCAATTCATTTATGAATGAATCGTTTGCATCAATTGATTAGCTAAATTAACAAAAAAGAAGAAAAAATAAAATTGTTTTTAAAATTTAAAATGTCAAAAACAAATAAAATTGCTTTTATAATTTATGAGGGAATCTCAACATTTCGCTATTATAGTGTTCACAATTTTAATTTAATAATCTATCAGCTATAATTTCCTCTCTATCAAAAGGGATCTTCTGAAAAATATTTCAATATTTCGATTTATATTGAACTACTATAAGAATGCACTCCTGTTACCGGCTTCGGCAGCACATTTGGTATTCGCCCTGTATGCGGAAGGTCGCAGGTTCAAGTCGCGTCTGAACCTAGGAATATATGTTTTTTTTAAAATTTTCCTTTAGATTGCTATTATGTTTCGCTCACCAGGTGACCGCTGCTCCTGGGGGTGCCGCGGCGAGGTGGCGTGCAGCGCGTTGCGCGAGCCCTGCTGGAACGAGACCGACATGCCGCTGTCCAGCGAACCCACTGACCCTCGCCTCTGCAGCCGCTCAGCCGCTAGGGCCACTGGGGAATGAAAAATATACATTATCAATTAAAATTTGATAAGGATGCAAGGTAAAGGAATGTTTAAGGAAATAAAAGCAAATTTTATGAAGTGAAATTACATAAAACTGAAGGTAATGAAGGTTGTCTGGAAGAGATCGCTTTGTAGCAATTAGACCGTCTAAATTGTACCTTTTGTGTTTCTTTTATTTATCTGTTGTATTTGTTAGTGCAATAAAGATTATCAATCTTATCTTATAAAAAGGACTTTCGTACAACGTATTCTTTTGGTAACGAATTAGGTTGAGTGGGTTAGGGTATAAATTAAAAATCGCAAAAGCTTTTTATCAGCTGTTTCTATAAAAATGCCTAATATATTTTCTACTATTTCATGAGAATTTTTAATGTTTTGCCAGGTATTTTTTATAAGAAAACATTCCATTTTGACATGATGAAACTAAACCAGTTACAGACGTTCTATCTCACCAAGACCGTTTTTCTATGCTTGCCTAGTACGTGTACGTACACACTGTCTTAGTGTCACTAGTGTCAATATGTTCCCGCTGAGAGCACGCACACTAGCGTAAGTCATACTACTACAAGCATAGAAAAATTGTCTTCGTAAAATGACAGACCATTATGGGTGCGTTCCACCAGAGATGTGCGAGGATGCGTTGCGCTAACAATTTCTATGCTTGAATTGTATAAACTTTGTACATGCTTTTGCTTTATATCCGGTAGTTTATAATTATGTACTTTTAAGGTTCATATTTTAAGGAAATGTAAGCATTTTTTTTTTTTAAATTTATTATACTTTACTAACTCTTGTAAAACCGAACCCAGTTTAAAAGAGTAAGTACTGAGTTTCTCGCCGGGTCTTCTCAGTATAAGATCAACTTCCGATGCGGTGGTGGAGTCACATTATGTTTGTATACAGTGTATTTATGTATTCATATTATGACTGGCTTGTTGGCGCAATGGCAGCGATCCTGCCTTTAGCGCAGGAGGTCGTGGGTTCGATCCCCACCCATGACAAATATTTGTGTGACGAAAATTTATATTTGTTGTGTGTCTGGGTGTTATTATCTATTCAAGTATGTATTTAGGAATATTTAAGTATGTTCATCAGTCTCTGACGCCCATATTACAAGCTCTGCTTAGTTTGAGGTCAGATGATCTTGGTGTGAATTGTCCCAGATATATTTTTATTTATTTAATAAAGTATTTAAGTCTATTTAATAAGTTTATTTTTTCTTGTAATGACGATTTAAAAGTACTTGTCACAGGTCTATTTAAATAAAGATACTTTTCGTTTGTTTGTTTTAAGAACCAATAGAATCGCGAAGGTAGGTAAATGAAAGCGATTCTATTGGTTCTTTACAAACACATTCCTCGCAATGCATCCTCGCCCATCTCTGGTGGAACGCACCCCTAGTGCGAGTCTGTTGACTGCCAGCTGAGTTCAAGCCAAACATCACGATATAAGTTGAAGTAGTCAAAGCAAGACATTGACAATGTCTGTCACTCATATAATTTCATTTTTATACACTTCACAAGTGCTAATGTGATGTTCGTGTCAAATTTGTGATGAGATGACCTCACTCTAGCTATTGGAAAGTGATCGTGAGGTCCAGATATGAGGCTGACAAGAACAGTCATGCGAACGAATCACTTGGCTGGTCATCATCAGTTTGAAGGCCGGCATAAACTCAAACTCATACTATAGGCACAGATTTCTGAATAGATTTACGTACAGATAAATCACATCCATAGAAAAATGACAATTTTCTTAATTCTAAAAGAGTCTGTCATGACAGACATATATTGCCAAGGCCACCTCTTTACAGTACGTCATCGCGTCAGTTCAATCGCAAAATTGGCGTTCAAATGCTCTACGCGGCTGTTGACAACCAACTGCCAAATGAGTCATGAAATACCCGGCGGCTGGAAGGTAATTATCGCGTGGTAGTACATGCAGTGACAGAGGCCTGCTGTAGGGCCTTTGGTACTGACCTGGGTCGTTGATGTCAACGAGCGAGTTGGAGAGAACGTTCCGCTTGATGATGGTCGTGGGCGGCGGGTGCGCGCGCGGGGCGGCCGGCGCCGGGCCTAAGGGCGGCGGCGGCACCACCACTCTATAGGGGAAAAATATGTCTTGTAAGTGCAATACGAAAAAAAAACCAGTACGGACAGCTCGCTGTTAAATTGTTTGACTTGATCCTATCTGAACAAAGCCTGGTAATCAAAAGTCCATCAGCCAATAACAGTTCTCCGTCGAAAGATAGAAACTATAAAATGCAACGTTCGTGCTAGGGCTCAAGCAGGGTAGAGCCAACGTTGAATTAATCTCTTTTTATCTTGGAAAATAGAGTATTATAAGAATGCTGAAGAAATATTCAATAACAGTTCTTTTCCGAACTATACTACTTTCGCCGTATGATGATATCCCTGACAGTTCATAATTGTCAATTATAGTGCTGTAACGAATGTAATTTAATCGAGTTGGCAAAGGAAATGGAATCGGATTTACCGATTATTATTTTTTAAATAAATTCTTAATGACGGGTTATGGCTAATAAGTTATAGAATAAAAAGCGTTATCTCGAAAATAATAGTTAAAAATAGCAGACGCACTGGTACTGATAATAATGACGTGATTACAAATTACAAAATGGTCGCTCCTATTCATAGATTTTTTGTCGATTCAGTAGTGTCAATACACTGTTGAATGGCGGTCCTTTTCACGCATCAGGCGCTGTTATGATATATTAATTTCAAATACTTCATTTATTAACGGTTAATAATAATAACAATAATTTACTTGATAAGATTCGAAAGAACAATAGTTTTATAATAGTTTATAACATTTTCTTGTGCCAGTCTCTTTTTATTTAGTTTGAAATAGTATGCGTGACACGGAACAATGAGAGTTGTCAGGCATATCATCTTACAGTGAAAATAGTATAGTACGAGTATCATACCGTTAGCAACAATTCAAAAAAGTAGAAGTTGAAGTAAAGACTTTTTTAATAATTAATTCTTGAATTTGAATTTTTAAACAGAAAATCACTCTCCTTTAATTGAAAATATCAATGAAAACGGTTGGTTAAAAGCGTTGAAATGTATTATAAGATCTTACCCGTGAACGTGTACGTGATCCATGCACTGCTGATGGTCTATCTCCACATCTGCGACACCACTATCTCGATTTTCCATCACTGTGAACAAGATTATGATTTAAAAAAGGATTAATGCTAAAGAAATTAATTAATCTATAACCTGCTGAAGAGGCACTATATCCATTTGACTACGTATGTTTTAAGTCGCTTTTATTTGCGTTTCAGATTTACTTCAAGGAAGATTTTCTATGACAACTTTGTAATGGAATCAAATTCTGGATTGTGTGTGGATGATGCCGTAGTCCAGCACGCGTTGTACGAGAATGGAAGGGAAATTAAGACTTAAGTGAAATTTTATTTTTAGCATTTTTAGTGCACAAAACACTATTCTCTACACAAAGATAGAAACTAGGAAAAATCGACCTGACCCTTCCATTTCCAGGGGGCTGCTCTTCCAACCCAACGGGTGGCCACCCGGATTGTGGAAGGTCGCGGGTTCGAATCCCGCTTGAGTCCTAGGTTCAGGTCGAATTTTTCTAGTTTCTATCTTTGTGTAGAAAATTAAGACTTCTTATTATTTTTATTTTAATGCATTTTGCGTGATTCTATGATTTTCAATAATAATAATTATTCGTCAACTATTGTTTTTAGTCGTACCTGATATAATTTTGCATGCCATGCTATGGTGAAATGTGAGAACTGCATATTTTTTAACATCTTTGTACCACTTTCAACCGAAATATATGATTCTGATTCTGATTCTTTAATCTTTAACGAAAACCACTCACCATTCCGATTATTCCCCGCGTTCCTCCCCTTCCCCCTATTCAGTTCCCCCTCAATCCTCATGGCTTCCATCTCATCCATCTCTGCCACACTCTCGCGAAGGTCTTCGGCGAACTTGCAGCGGTCGTGTTCATTGCGCGCGTTGAAGGTGGCGAGGCGGCGGCCGTCCACGCGGCGCGAGAGACGGATGCCGAAGGGGTAATCTTTAAAAACAAGACAGTACTGAATACAGGAAGAATGAAACACAGGAATTGAGGTTTCTTCTCTCTTGCCACAGATAATTTAGCACTATCAAAAATTGTATTGTGACAATATTAAAATATTTTTCATATTATTTTTTAATTTTTGATAGCTTCTTTGATCTTTTCCTTTGTCAGAAAGGGGATTGAACCTTTATTAATCTCCATATATTAGAACCACATATTAATGCTTACAACCTTGGTATCTTAAGGCTAAATAGGCTTTTACTGGGTAAGCGTGAACCACCATCGGCCTAGTCATCACATCACACCAGGCGAGACTGAAGCCAAACTCATACCCATCTCGAATAAACAAAAAAAAATGTATGTGTTTAGAAGTCATTTTGGAGTGCGATAGTTGAAGATTTTATTGTAGGTACAATTTTTTTATACAACGTCAGAGGATATCAAGCAAAGGAAAAACCTAGAGAAAAGCAGTTACCTCTACAAGCCCATCGACACATGCAACAGAATAAAAATTACTTGCTGACCCATACAGACCCCCCCCCCCCCCCCTGACTCCTTTGTATTCTCCATATTATAACAGGGCGTCTTAAAAAGTAGTGATAAGAGGTAGATAGGACATCACTAGACCTACCTTAATTACCCCCATGTATGTTCTGTTTTTGAAAGTTTTTGAGTTATGTTTTTTTCAAGAATTTTCGATAATTTCTAGAATAATCATTTAAATAAATAAATAAATAAATAAAAACATAATCGGCCCATAGAGAAATACCTTAAAAACTTACATATTAAAATACTTATTACACAATAGTTTTTTTTTTTTTAGATAATTCTTTTTGGTAACTGTAGCGCGAATAGTTGAGGTACATGCTTTTTCATTCATTGTTGTTCTACCACTAGGCTTCCGATTATCACTACTTTCTGGGACTCATACTTACGCGGCACTGAGAACAGGTTGACGAGCATGCCGCACAGCGGGAAGGACTGCCGGAAGGTGTACGTCACCGACGACTTCTTCTTGCTGAATATCTTCGTTATCACTAGCAGGTCGTTGAAGAGGAACACCTGAAAAGTTGTAAAGGTAAGTAAAATTGATATAAGTGTCACTTACCACTACTAAAGTCTAATTAAATAAAAAATTAGCATTTTTTGCCGTAAGTACTCTATTTTCTATCTCAAGACAAACAATAGAAAAATTCAACTTTCTTTTAATTTTTAAGTCCCACTTGATCCCTTAAACAGAAATTAATTCATTTTAGTTTCTATCTCTGTCTACAGTCCAGTTGTTAAGACCACCAGGTTGATCTTTCATCTTAATGTTCGATCGTTTTTGAAAATTTAATCAGATCATATTACGATTCGTCAAAAGCAGCCCTTGTTGAATAGCTGTTGCAAACCTATAGTTAGTTTAATTTTAAGCGCCCCTTATGGGTTTCATACATAAACAAAAACCATGTTGTAAAGCGCCATCTATGGATTTCACACATCAACAAGTAATCACAGCCACCACGGCCATTTTCTGTAGCAGCAAATCATAATACAACGGTAACATAGATGGCTCTATAGCAGCATTTTCATTGTTTGTTCACATTGTCGATAAAGGATATGCATTTATATCTTTGAAATATGCAAGTTCGTTCGTAAATACCCTTACCTATATACAACACGAGATACCAATATTAAAAAACATCAACTTCGCTACAGAAATAAACTAGCACTACCGACCTCTAGAATGAAACACCACTCTTCCAGCCCATTAGTAATGTCTATAAAAATCTATAATAAACTGCCAGATTCCTTAAGAAACATAAATAACAATAAGAACTTTTTTAATGACCTCAAAAATATACTAATACAAAAAAGCTACTACACTATAAAATAATTTTTAGAAGATAAACATTTAACATAAATTTAAGACTGAATAGTAATACTAAAAACCAAACTATTGATATAAAAATATAATATAAATATTCTTAAAACTTAAATAATAATCTATAAAAGTACCTAAATTATAACTTTTAGACGAGTTTCTAAATAATAATTACATATAATTTAATATTATTTTGTTGCATTATAATTTAATTTTCTATGAACAATGGTTTTCCTCCTCTTCATTTTTGTTGTGCCCGACAGGGTTCATGGTGCACTGTTTAAATATATTTTAAGATCTTGTACTACACTGTGAAATGCAATAAAGAATTGAGTATTGAGTATTGAAAAGCACATAATATAGATAAGTACCTAATGGCTTAGCATAAAACCGAAGATCATTGTACAAACTATGTCTTTTCCTGCGAGATCTCCTCAAGTAAACATCTAAGAACAACCCGCGGCGTCTCATTTAGTCTTTCTCCCACCCAAAAGCAGTTACACATTCAACATGTGTGTATTCATTCTTATGATTATATAGTGGTTTATTACGGGGAAAGGGGTGAAATGGCCTATAATAGGCAGACCGATCTCCGAAATAATAATAATAGGTTTGATGCAATCCGCCTCACTATTTTATTCACAACAAATTCGCAATTGTTTATTATTTTTTTCCTAGCTCTAAAGGGCTGCGTGATGCAAATGAAGCTGAAGTTGACACAAGTCATACAAACCTCTCTCTGATGCACTCCAGGGCGCTCCTTCTTATGTATATCGGGTATCTCGTAGAGCCGGCAGTAGCAGACCAGCCGCCGGTGGGGGAGGGCCAGGTGCGGCTTCTTGCCCACTATGGTGGCTTGCACTTTCATCACCTAGGAATCGAGAGGTAATTAATATTGTGGTCAAATTTAGACAACAGAATGTTATTTTAATTTGTGAGTAAAAAACTATAACAAATAAATATATCTGTGGTCTGTTTTAACCCCAAAGGTGAATTTGAGCATTCAAATCTGACTCTGATTGGTGTAAGCATCATCAGTGACAAAGATAAACGCGCAATTCATAGAGGAAACGGAGGTTGACCTTTTATAGAAGGCAATTTTTATGGCTTTGTTTGTAAATAGAAGTAAGCAGAACATTAATTCAAAGAAATTAAGATAATTAGACGATAATTTGCAAGCCAATTTCAATATCCCCACAGCCATCTCATACTACACAAATTACCTAAAAAAACCTTTTACAATTTGATGAACAAAATTTTTTTTTTAAATTATTCATTAGAAATTCAGTCTTATTACCTGCGTAACATGGTCGCTGCCCGGCCTGAACTCGCTAGACTTCACCCTATCGTAAATCCCGGCCAGCATGTCCCTATCAATATCCCCGCAGTCGTCGATCCCGCGCAAGTTGCGCACGAAGTCGTCCAGCGACATTCGCGCTTCAGGCTTCAGATTCGGTGTGTGGAGATCCGTGTTCAGCATTATTATGGCGAAGGCTAGCACGAAGATCTGTGAAAAGAAAATGCGCAATTAGTATTTTAAATACTAAGCTAATTATTATACAGATTTAAGCTGTGATTTGTACTCGGTCAGTTTTATTTTACTTCGTGTTCAATGTCTTTAGGAATTAACAATGCACTATTTTCCACACAAGGATAGAAACTAGAAAAATTCGACCCGATCCTAGGGACTCAAGCGGGATCCCTAAGATCCCTAGGATCAGGTCGAATTTTAATTTTACATTGATAGCATTAGCGGTTAAAAAATATACGGTAAATCTCTTCTCCCCTCCCCATTAAGGGTTAATAGTATATTTTAAATCTCAGCGGTGTCAGTTTTTAACAGACAGTATTTACCCTCCGAAAACCCCTCATTAGTGCTTGCCAACATTATAAAATGAAGACTACAATATTTAACGTTCTTAAACTTTAGGCTGATATGTAAGGCATTCAGTTTCTCATTTTATGCGTGTTTTTAAAAAGCAATTAATGGTATATTTTTAACATTGAGATATTCACACCCAAAACACATATCACAAACTTATATGATATGCTCCCATTTCTAAATTGTAATAATCACTTACGCAGTTTCAGTTATTGTTTTCTAAATCTCACCGTGTCCTGAGTCCTCAAGCGCTGCACAAAGTCGGTGTTGCAGACGCAGTACCTCCTCGCGAAGGCCTCCACCAGCCGCTCGATCTTCTGCGCCTCGCCGGGCAGCCGGAAGTGCGCCTGGTAGCGGCGCAGCGCCACGTCCACCGCCATGCCGGATAGGTCTAGCTCGTTTACGAAGCATCTGGGGTGAAAATACAGAGTATGAAAAAAAATAGCCTGTGCCGGGTGATTATCAATTAACTTCCGAAAACGATATGGCATACTCAGTAAGAGATGTAGTAACTATAATTAGGGCGGATTTTTCAATCCTCAGATAATGAAATTTATCTGTAGAATAAAGTTTATTCGAAGGTTAACAAGATTTTTAATTTTTCAGTGGTCAGATAGATGTTGTCTGTTGAATAAAGCCGCTAACTGAGGAATAAAGTTATCTGCTTCTTGAGGGGCTGGATAAGATTTATCTATGCATTTTCTTTGACATTTTGAGGTTATGTGGTGTGTCATTTGAGATTACTTTCATTTTGTAAAGGAGTTTAGGTGTGTTATCATAATCACAAACTTTTTACCATAACTTTGGACAACAAAAAAAGCTGAGGTTGTTTTTTTATACGTCAGTGTCAATTTGTCAAATGTCAACTTGTCTTATTTCATTCCAACATTGCAATGATTGTATAAGTGCATCTCACTTGTGGATAATCAGTGTGAAGTCAGCGATTTAAGTACATAGACGAACGATAGATAGCTGTTATTTGGATAAAAGACGATTGAAAAATTGAAAATATCTATTCGCCTAATAAACAGTCAGTTATACTTCAGTTGGCTATTTAGGGAAGAAACTAAGAATTGAAAAAGGGACTTAAGCGAAAATGAGTTTTTTTTTTATTAGCTTAAATTTTAAGGTTTTCATACAAAAAGTGATTTGTATGGTGACCTTGGATTGAAAGTCAGGTAACTATCCCACTGCTGGGCAAAGGTCTCTATCATTAAAATTAAGTCAAAGCTACATTAATAAATTAGTATATATTAATGGGTATCGGCTTAATAATCGCTACGCTGGGAAAATGCGGGTTGGTTATGATCACAAACCTGGGTTGTGCCAAATCCAAAACACGGAACAGCAGGTACACCTTATCCAGATACTAAAAACCTTTTGACTTTAATTGATTAGATTCTAACAGATTTCGGTGCGAGTACAGTGCAGTGCAGTTTCCGTAGAAGGTGTCACTTTCACCAAAGAATTGTAACCAAATGTCACATTATAAGATTGAAAGGTTGAATTTATTGAACTACTGGGCAGAATATTTCTCCTTGACAAGAACAAAGACTCACTCTAGCACAGCCATGTTGAACGTATTCTGCAGATTCCCGAGATACTCCCCGATCATCTGCTTGCTCAGCCCCTTCCTCGTGATGAGGAACCTGGCGACTCCTCGAGGAGAGTTCTCGAGGAAGCCGCGCGCGATGAGGTAGGCGATGCCGCGTTCAGGTTTCTTGTTGAAGAGGTTGAGGCCGACCCGGTATTGGCGTTTACGGACCGTTTCTGATACCTATGGGAAAATATTATTTGAATAATGGAAAAACAGGTGTCAATTGACTGGACGGTCTACAACAGCTACAGAAAACATTGAGATAAACAGTATGGTTTAGTACAGAAATTAGTAAAAATAATTAGATACGCAAATAGTAGGGATTGCCTGGCAGGTAGAATAGCGTAGTAGTTAGTTGGGTAGGTATATAGGGCTGCTATTAGGGACGATAGGGTCATTCATGGTGAGGACATACGTCAGCATATTCCAAAACATTCCAAATTTTTCTTCGTAGAAATAATTTCAAAAACAGCAAGTGCTGAGTCTATTGTCGTTTCTTCATTTCTGTCATATTTTAAAATATTAGTAACAGATTTACTATAACACTTCCAAATTACATTGGTAGTTATTGTTAAAGGCTAGAGAATACCTTTTCTAGACCGGAGTGGTTTTCGTCGTACGGCGGCGCGTCCGGACGCTTCCAGACGGCATAGCTAACTGATACTGTAGCGATAGGGTCCAGTGGTGGGCTCGGGAGTGTTCTAGCTGGCTAGTTCCCTGCTCTAACTAACTGATACCTTCGCAATGGGCTGGTGCGGATGATGATCGTGCTGCTGGCGGCAACAGGCGGCTGTGGGCGGCGGCTCGTAGTACGGAGGCGCGTCCTGACGCTTCCAGACGGCGAAGCGCTCGGGGGCGGCGCCCTCGTACAGGGAGCCTGAGGCGGTCCGCTGGTGGGCTTGGAAGTGCTCGGGGATGTGCACGGGCTCCTGGTGTGGAACAGGTTGAAGGTGAACATGCTGGTTTGATGCATTTAAGATAGGTCCACAGTTTTGTAATTTATTTAGATTTACAGATACATTTTGTAGTTAAGAGATAGAGAAAGACACACTTTTTGCAATTAAGATCGATACACTTTATTACACAGTTAAACGATTTCATCGGTATTCCATTACAAAAACTCCAATTTGGGCAATTTTGATGGCGATAAGTCCTTCTCGGTGAAGGACGATTCTTTTTCAAATAAAGCGAGGTTTTTGCAGCGGTTCCATCATGAGACAATCGCCTTGCGCAAAACAATGCTGCATGGCAATTATTATTTTACCGATTTATTGTTGCGTTTGAAATTTGAAATAATCCCGAACGGAAGTTTCTAAAAAATCACCTTGTGTGACCGTGTTTGAACGATAAGACCATAATTATATATGTAAGTCTCAGCCTCCTCTATTTGTCTGTTGCGAAAATGTTTTTCTTATGTTTATCTTGTGTTATCTTAGGCCTACAAATCTCTAAAGCGGAACTAGGTAGTATACTTATACCGCAACATGGATTCGGTACAAGTTGTTATTTAATTTAATGTTAATTAATTATGTCTGCACATCTTAAGCACAAAGGATATATAACACGGTTATTTTCGGAAACACATTTATACATTAAGCAGAATAGGTAAAGACACGCGTATAGGTAGCCTAACAATTGGCCAAATCATTACTCAAGCGCAATCTCAAACAGATACCTATCTCTTTCACTCATGTTATTTCCTAATATGTTACACTGCTCATTATTGAATTAGAGTAAGTATTTAAGGAATGCGCATACCGTTTTTTAAAACCGTAGTAAGTAGGATATCTAGTATAGTTCCCGTTAAACTTCTCGTTTCCTCTAAACACATGACGAGTCCCGAATTACAAATTTTTTCTTAGTAAAATAGGTACATACAACGCATGCGCGGATCATCGTCCAAAGGGGAGTAATATTTTGACACGAACTATAACGATATAAGCAATCAGTATCACACAATCAATGAAGTCTTCACAATACTGGTTGACTTCTATTACTGCTAGAAAAACGATATGGCTTACTCGTTAGGTGTCCTTCAAAATTAAATTTTTCAATTAAATTCCATTTTTTTTCTTGAGTAGGTATATCCTTTTGATTAAGTTTGAGAACCTTGAAATAAATTTTGATTTTAAATCGTTCCTATATCACCTATTAACTATGCCATAATTTTCACCACAGTAGAAATAATCAGCCCATATAGCTGCCCAAATTCAACACAAAACTACTCACAGGAGCCCTAGGCTGGTAAGGCTGGTGGTAATGATGTCTGTGCTCCTGCGACGATGATGACGACGAGGACTGAACTGATGACATGGATCCGCCTCTCACCACCGCGCCGCCGCATTCTGCTCGCCGGAGGGATACTGGGCTTTCCGCGCTGTTGACAAAGCAGATAAACAAGTTTTTTGGCTTTAAAATGATTACAACAACCAGTAGCAGGAGAGTACACGAGAAAGAGAGAGGACACGGTACAGTACGGCCACAAACAAGTGCTTTTATAACAAAATGTGTTCGTGGTACAATTTATCTAACTATAGGTACAATGAAACAGCGAATTGGTATGTTTAAATATTACAAAATCGACTGTGGCCAGGCTGCGATGAAACAGACGGACAAAGTTAGGCCCAAACCCCGCAGGACAGGCTTTTGAATCAGACTTCATTAATTAAAATTGCATTGAGTTGAAATTTCACCACATTTCTTGGTTAGCGGTTGCTGATGAGATAAGAAAGTTATTAGAATATACGGTTTTCTGTTGCCTGGCAGAGACATCCATTATTGAAATCAAATCATCGCTACAGTTAGACGGGTTTTAACTAAATCACCATACATGCCAAATGCGGGTTAATCATCATAATCTTACCTTTGCTTTCCATTCTATGCCTTTTTTAATTAATTCTGTTCAATTTGTAATTATTTTACATTAATTTTATTTTATTTTGTGTTTAATTTTAATTTAATAGATTTAATTTTTTTTCTCATTTATTTGTTTTTTTTTTTTTATTATTTGAATGTGGAAATAATTTAATGTTGCAAGCGTGTTGGATGTAATCTGTTAGCTTGTAAGCATGAATGTAAATAAATAAATAAACGAAATTCAACAAAATTATGTGCGCAATTGTTGATTTTGCGATTTACTATTCAAAATGCTCTGTTTATGCAGATGCGTGTTAAAAATCATAAGATACTAAGTTAATTATCTATACCGTAAAGAGATTGATTCGTCATACTGGTGAATTTGAAACTATGTAAGAAAAAAAATAATTTTTATTTAATTGATTGAAATACAAAATTTATACGCCACATTTTGTATTTCAATCGCTTCTTTTTGTATGTATTTCTATCTAAATAATTTGTGAGAAAAAATCAAAATAAATTTTTCACTTTTTGCGTGACCTTCAAATTGCCATTTCTCATCGTTTACAGTACAAATATAGTATATCTCTAGCAATACCAACCCGGTACATACTTAAGGGTAATACTGCTGGTCCTCTTCGGCACCTCGGGCGGGTGCCGCCGGGCGTTGGCGGCCTGGATGGCGGCCAGCTGCTGCTGCTGGCGCGCCGTCGGCGACGACAGCGGCTTGCCGCCCGACGAGAGCAGGTTGCCGTAGATTGGACCTAGGGAGGTTTGCTCAGAATTGATGGAAGTTGGTAGACATTACTCCAAATGCTATTTGGACTGCCTCAATTGTACACTAAGATTTAAGGGAGTATTTCATAGAATTTCGGTTCACAGATAATGTTACATAGAATATTCGGTTCAAATATTTTAATTCCGAATAATATGCAACGACTATTTACTTCATAGAAAGATACTTCACAGAAATTTAATTAATTTACTAACAGACATTAGTTAAAAAAGCTCTGTTGGTTAGGTTAGGTTAGAACTGTGACCACATCGAAGCGAAATGCCATAAGCGAGTTTTCGGCGAATGAATGTATAGGTGGCAAAAAAGAAATGTTCTTGATAATACTTCTTCCAAAAGCCAAACATTATGAGCAATAATAATACTCGATTTTATATTCTATGATATGAATATTTTAAGAAATAAATTTTATTTGGAACAAAAATCTATGACTTAAATTTCTTTGCAGTAACTATTCTGCATATTGATTATTCGATGAAATAATAATGAGAAAACATTTTTGTGCAATGAAATTCTATGAATCGATTTTCTATTAAACAATGTACAACCAAATATTATAGATAGGAAAACTATATTATTTACTATACTATACATTGTTATAGGATTTATAACAATACTACATATAAGCGGCCTTACTAGCGATGTCTTCCAGGCATTTCACAAAAGGGGCATGATTAAAATATGTAAATTAACTAACATAAATTAATAAACATAATTTACAATACTCTTTAAGTTGCATATTTCAAATGTAATCAAAAAAAGTAAACAAGCAGGTTAATGATTTTAATATATATATACAATTTTGAGGATTTCGCAAGTTCACCAACTGTTATCAAAATCATGCACTTCAAACCTGTAACCCATTTTCAGGGCTAACGTACTTTTATAAAATTAAAAAATATTGTAAATTAAAATATAATATCCGAATATTCGACAAAATTACCTGTATTGTTCAGCAATTGGTGGTTGTGTAGAGATTCACTGTGCGACGAGGAAGTCGATATGTTCGTGACGGATCCGCTCACCGAACAACTGCACACCTGTAATACACACCACATAAGGTTTAAAATCGCTTGACTCTAAACACAATAACCAAGAATGACAGTCGAAATTTTGCAGCAAAGTATTAACGTCTTTAATCGTATTCACAAACGAATTAAAATGCTTTGGCAAAATTATAATCTGAGCCGGTAAATGAGGTATTTGGATTGCGGTAATGTTTATGCAAGAAATTCTAGCACAAAACTATTTGATGGTTGTGATGGACGTTCTAAAAATAATTACGATACCTAATTTTGTTGCATGTTTGCTTGAAATTGCACTTAGAACATGAATTGCTATGAAGTTATTACAGTAAATTAAAAAAAAACTATGAAAACTACTCTTTTAATTATTTAATTTGAAGATAATAAAAAGAAAAGCATAATAAAATGTAAAAAACTTCTTGTTTTTAATATATTTTATACATACACAAAGTAATAGTTTTTAAAAAAAACCTTAGGCTTACAATTGGGAACTATAGTAAGTTTACATATTGGAAATTCCATACATTTTTCGAATAATCCCTCGCCTTTTTAAAATTGTTATCACACTTACTGGGGAAAACACATTTTACACGTCTGATCAGGTGATATTGTTTACGCAAAGATTTCAGTTTGTTTACACAAATTGTCATCTCCGGCAATTATAGTCTAGTACTCCTAAATCATAAGGTTACCAGGGATTGACTGGCCTGTTGGCGCAATGGCAGCGATCCTGCCTTTAGCGCCGGAGGTCGTGGGTTCGATCCCCACCCATGACAAATATTTGTGTAACGAACATTTATATTTGTTGTGTGTCTGGGTGTTATTATCTATTAAAGTATGTATTTAGAAATATTTAAGTATGTTTATCAGTCTCTGACGCCCATATTACAAGCTCTGCTTAGTTTGGGGTCAGATGATCTTGGTGTGAATTGTCACAGATATTTATTTATTTTATTTATTTATTCAGAATGATGCCTAGTTAGCCTGTTTATAAGACCGAGCGAACGAAACCAAGAACTCTATGTACCCATCAGGCACGGGGCCTCAATTATTAAAATCATAAATAAATAAATATCTGGGACAAATTACAGCAAGATCATCAGTACAATTGATGCCTTTTATTACCACGCTGTCTTTGATTAGATTAGATTTATTTCTCTCCTAATACATAATTACAATATATTTTACATTAAATGTCAGATATAAGAATTTGTATTATGATCGTCAAAAATATAGTAATAATAATAGCACGCATAGATGTCAAGGTTAAAAAATTACAAATTCAATATCATACAATCATTTGGATAGGTGTTCAAATGCTTCATTATCATCCATTATAACTTGTCACGTTCATTTCCTAAACTGGGCGTAGCGAGCAATATTTTTCATTTCCAGCCAGTCAGCGGTATCTTCTAGGCAGGATTTTAAATGACGAAATTGCTCGCCAAACTCAGTTTAGGGAATTAACTTGATAAGTAGTTAATAAGGGATTGTGATGAGGCCCCAAATCAGCAAATTGAACACAGAACCCCAATAATCAGACCGAGTTTACTAAGGACAGACTTAGACAGCGACGATTTTTGAGTAGTTTCACATCAAGCTTGTAAGCGCTTAGGTCCGGTTGCTATCGTAAGATGGCAGTCAAAAAGAGCAACGATAAATCAAACATTAAAATAAAAATTACCTCATATTTGTTAACAACTTTTTTTCCCAAATACGGCCAAAGACGAATCCTTCTTACTTTACTAATAGATTTACTTTTACTTTTCAAAACACTTTTCATCGAGATATACTCCATGATAACACTACCGAACAATTAGTACGTCACACCTCGGCGGAGTCGGTGCAAAGACTGATAAAATGATAAGAAGATTTTGCATGAGATAATTAGCAGAAATTCCTTAGCAACGTCACAGTTTGGTATTTGCTAATATTCTTTTTATCACCGATAACGGTCTGATAATGCAGTTGTGAAGTATTTTTCTGTTATGATTATTGTTTCATAGCGTTATTTATAGAGGGGTAACCCATTTTTCTTGGATTCTCCCGCAGTAAAGTTTCGTTTTATTAAAAGCTGTAAATAATCAATATTATATGATAATGATACCATCACATCGGGTAGTAGCAAAATTACTTGTTATTTTATCACTTGTATTGCCTACACAGTTATAACATTAGTGAATTTAAATTGAAATCATTTATTAATTATTTATTTATACTTTAATGCACATAAACTAAAGTACAAATGGCGGAATTTATGCCTAGAGGCATTCTCTACCAGTCAACCACACGGCCAGACAGAAATATTACAGGCAGTGCGAAAAATAATAGTTTCGTTCTATAAAAAACGCAACTGACGACTGCGGGAATCAGAGATAGCTAAATTATTGCTAATAAAAGTCAAGTCAAACTGCCATATTTCTGTTTTTTTTTCTGCCAAAGTTAGCTAGCTAGTTAGTTACCTTAGCTATCCAAAAAAGATTATCATTAATATCCGGAATCCACTTAAAAACTTTGTGTTTCGAATCCTAATTATGTGAAGGAGGATCAACTATAAACTCAAATAAACTCAAATATCTTTATTTAAATATTAAGTAAATCAGTACTTTTAAATAGTCAAAAAATATACTGAATAATAAACATAAAATACTATAATAATATGAATTTATAAATAAACAGTATACAAACATAATGCGACTCTACCACCGCGTCGGAGGAGTTGATTCTTCTTATAGTCATGTAGATAACCTACCTACTAATTTTTTTCACGACCGACTTGGTGTAATGGTTAAGAAGTTGGCTACTACACCAGAGGTCGCGGGTTCGATCCCCGCACAGTACAAACATTTGTGTGCATGAACATGTCTGTTTGTACTGGTCTGGGTGTCTCCTATAATAAATAAATAAATATAAATAAATGAATACGCGCCAGACAACACACCACTTGTCATGGTCTCGAAGTAAGAATAAATATCCTTGTGTTACGAGGTACCAGACAGGGAAATAAGCCAGGGGCGTCTCCCAGCACACCCAGACCCGAGCCAATTTAGAAAAAGTCATTTTTCTGAATTGACCCGACAGGGAATCGAACCCGGGACACCACGGAAGCCAAGGCGAGAAACCGTGCTACAGCACACTGCGCCAATCGTGTCGTCTTATGTATAATAAGTATGTATTTACAAAAGAAAATGTATTTAAGTATGTTTATCCGTTGTCTAGTATCCCATAACACAAGCTTTAATTAGCTTACTTTGGGGCTAGATGGCGCTGTGTGGAATAATGTCCAGGGATATTTATTTTATTGATTTATTTCTCTAAGTAGCAGGGATGTCGATCACACAGGGGTGACATTTCGCAGAGCGCCTTAGATTTTCTACAGTAAAAGGGGGATTTTTAATAACAACTCACCCCACTGTCGGTATCGGGCCGGTGGTGCATCGGCATGTCGGTCGCGATCATATGGATCTGGTGCGCCGAGTGCTGCACCCTGGCGACCATGGCTTCCACTTCGCTTTGGGTATCGCATTGGAGTTGTAGGTGGTTGCTGTAAGGATACCAAAGGGGAATTATAGTTCATGCTAGCAGCTAGCATTGCCCCTATTTATTTATTTATGGAAAAGGCACACCAACAGTACATACATAAACACATTTTAAAACAACAGTAAAAATTGCAACAGAGTACTTAGGTATTTGTTATGCCTCATTTAACACCTTCAAATACATCATCACTTAAGATCACAGTCAAATGTGCGCCTGATAAGGCAATAAAGACATTAAATCGTAGATTAGATTTATTTTTCTCTTGATACAAAATTACAATATATATTACATTAAATGACAGATATAAGAATAAGTATTAAGATCGTCAACAATACAGTAATAATAATAATAGCATGCAAATAAATAATGTCAAGGTTAAAGAATAAACAATTACAAATTCAAGATCATACATACAATCATACAATCAAATACCATTTACATTATTACAAATGTCAACTATAATTAAAAAACACAATTTAAATATTCTTCAATGGAATAGAAAGACTTTTCCAACAAAAGGTTTCTCAGTTGGCGTCGAAATGCTTCGTCGGATCGTCAGAGCGGTAACAACGATGCTAATTCAGCAGACACAAAGTCGATTAATCAGAGATTGCTGTCTAAAGTTACAAGGAACTTGAACTCATCAAATTCACACTGCAGAAGTTCTCATCGCACACTTAGTTACTAGAAACCTCACCTCATATCCATGTCATGGCGCTCCCTGAGCGACATGGACCGCATAGGCCTGGTCAGGCCCAACATCTTCTCAGCCCCAGCTGGGCTCTTCTGCATTAATGAGTTCGCGTAGATATCCGTACCTGGAGTCAAATAAGATCAGGATTAGTAACAGCACAGTTTACATTTAAATGGGGTGTTCGAAAAGTTTCAGATTTTATTGAAACTTTGTGGATTTAAAAGACATTAGATGTGCACGAAAGGAGTGAATTGCAGGGTAAACACAATGAACGGTGCTTTAGAAAACATAGAATTGCTTCATTTGATCTCCGAGACGATGAGGATAGAGAGATGATAGAAGCAGGTTTGGGCTGTAAGCTTACCGCTCGTCCTACGGCCCCGTAACACTTTCATGTCGTCCATTTGCGAGAATGCTGCATTAATAAAATATATATTATTCTAACATAAATGCATTCTTATCTTTTCTGACAGACACGACAAGCAAACGTAGTGGACATAAGTTTGAGTAGTTTAGGCTGAGGTCCCCAAACATGAACAATAATAAAATGTGTAGGTATGTTTGAAGGTGCAAAAAGAATTAATAGTCCTTGGTTTCAAAATACTAGAACGCCTATTAGTTTTCATCATTATATATCAACATCATCAACAACCTTAATTAGTCCACTAGCACGTGCTAGTGGCCCGCCCAACAAAACGAATTAGGAGCGTTAGCTGGGGGCGGATCGAAAACGTTGCATTTTTGTAAGATTTTCGTGATTATTTCATTGAATTGAATCAAACTTTAATTTATGCTCTATTATTATGCGCTTAATACTATTTAAAAACACATTGAATTGTCTAAAATCAGGTAGTCGCCAATTATTTGCTAAGACAATTAAAAAATTTACTGTACACAGTTAAAGTTATAAATATGAAATTAAAAGGTGCATTCAATAATAAAGAGATAATTGATACTTAATTTGAATTCAGCTAAATAATCAAGAAACCCTTAAAAAATGACGACGTTTACGATCTACCCCAAACGCAAAAAGCAAACCCTCTTAAAGAGCTAATTTCGGCCATTTGCATTTTGCATCCAACCGCAGCCTGCAAATTCCACCAGGTCTTTGGTCTTCGATTCCAATTCGTGGACGCCACTCGAGGACGCTAACACCCATTAATTTTCATAAAAACATTTACCATTGACTAGCTGGCCGTGATCAGGCCCTTCCTGGTGTCTCCTAGAGGTGGAGTCTGCAGCCTTCGCCATCGCCGTGATGGCGCTGAACTTCTTCAGGAGCTGGCGTCTCCGGAACGCCCTCTGAATGGTGACCGCTGCTCTCCTCGCCCTCAGCCCCCCGTACCGCCTTTCGAGAATCTCCACTTGCTTGTCCAGCAGGTCTTGGGACATTTCATAGCGACTGCAGATGAAATATATTTAGTTCGTCAATATGTTGAATTCTCAAGGTTCAAAAATAGGGTGGATCGTGGATGTTTGCTCTCGGAAGTGAGGTGAAACGGAAATTTAGAAGCTATTGTAAAAACATTACAGTGTTCGGGTTTATTATGGCGGTGTTGGTAGGTAAAATATGGATTAATGTCAGTTTAAAGCATATTTTAACAATATTCAAGGCTACACACACACTTTACACTGGCTACTGGCGATCTTTCTCATATCACGATAGTGTTTAATTATAAAAAATACCTATATGAAAGCGATTTCTGAAGAATACGTGTTGTCACCGGCAGCCAGCAGTCGATGTGTGCTAAGCCTAGTGTCTGGATATTGTAAGCAGCTTTAGAGGGGACATTGACTTGATAAGTTTCAATAAAATGTTTTATGGTATGATAATCACATGACATTTTAATCTTTAATATAAAAATGCAGAACACTCATTTGCCCCTAGGACTTAATGAACCCTAATTGAATTACTAATTATTTATAATCTTTAGACCTTGTTCTATAAAGTTGCAATGGAAGAATTTCTAAAGATACTTAGGAAGCGATGTAAAATCGATTTCTAGCTACAAAAGATGACTGATTTAGAAGACCTAACTAATAGCACTTTACTCATATAGTTCAACACAGAATCAATAACTCAGAAAATATGAAGTCTAGAAGACTTCACATGAAGTTTAATTTATTGTTATAATTAGTACATGCAGTATGAACTCAACTTCGAATAAGACCATTTCTCGTTGTTGATTAAAAAAAAAAAAAAAAAAAAAAAAAAAAAAAAAAAAAAAATCTGTTAAAGTTGATTAGTTAAAACAAATCATGCTTTAGTATACTGTCAGTACCTAATTTCAAACGAAGTAAGCAAAGACGTCAGTAGGCTAACTTATTTGATGGTGAGAAAGGGGTGTAGGTATGAGTTTCAAAAGACGGTCAAGCCACATAGGTAGCTAACATGTACAAAGAGATAACGTACAAGGTTTTTTAAGGTATTTAAATAATATTATTACGTGTTTTTTTCTTAGTATTATTTTATATTTATTCTTAGTATTACGCTTATAACGTCTCTACATGTAAAATTCTAAAATGTTTCAATATCATCATCATTCTACATTTAATTTGACATGTTGAATTGACAGTAGCTATCTTAGGGTTAGGGTCTCTATTAGCTAATAGAAAGTAGCCAATTTCTCCAAGGTACATTATTTTATTACAAGGCACTTTTGTCGACTGTAAATCTAGTAACCCTGTTTAGTTTTATCTTTGTACAGTGTGCCTAGTGCGAGTCGCACAAGGAGATTCGAATGATGTGACCATTGCGTTTTGCGAGCACGTAAACGCGAATTTGTATGGCATCGAGTCAGCGCCACCTAGCGGCGAGATCGGGCAACATTACTGTAGTGTATGCGCTGACTAAGGCAGCGAAGCGAGTCGAGTCAGTCGAACGCTGGCTGCGAGCGAGTGCGGACGTGCGATAGTATTCGAAATAACATGGAATGCTTGGCCTTATAAGGTACTTATTATACGTGTAACGAGCGGACGTTACAAATGGCGACGAGTAAGGTTTCGAACCTACTGTGCTGTGGCATAATTAGAAAAAAGGGAAGGTAATGATTAATATGATAATTCGTGTAGTCTTGTAAAAGCGCACGTTACAATTACGGCTAGCAGAACGTGATGGTGCAGTCGTTCGAATCTCTTTGTACATCTCGTACTAGGCACTCAGTAGTGCTACCTTTATGGCAAGAGTCAACAGGACAGTTAATGTTATCTAGGTATCCAAAGGTACACAAGACAGGCATTCCTATGGGAGTTCATACCCTCTAGTCAGCTTGCCCCGTTTTTGGGGCAAGCCTGGGTCTTTTTGCTGCATTTGCATTCCTGATGTTCCCATGATGGACACGTCTGTGCCACGTCTGTGTGTGCTATGGAAGAATTAAACATAAATTGACTTTTATATTTGGGAAAAACTTGTGTTAGGCGTGTAATTTTTAAGTAAACAAAACATACGACATAAATATTATTAACAACATAAATTAAACCAAAACGTAAGTACATAATTATAATATTTACAACCATATTCACATATTGTATCCAATCCAGAAATGACGTTAGCAAAGATCAGATTTGCTCCCCTGTAATTTTATCACATTCTAAGGCAGATTAACTAAGTTTTTTTTAATGTTTTATACATAAAACAAAACATTGACGCATAAACTGTATCTAATACAAAGCATAACATATAAATGTTAATTACAACATTTTCCTTCTATTTATTCGAAAGTGCAAACAGGTGAAAAAACGATTAACAAATTAAAAAAAAGTACATTTATTTAAAAATTAAATGAAATACTTTTTTCCAAATCCTATGTTTTTCGATTGTACAATCAGCCACAGCGTTACTCTGGATTCCGTACAACGCTAACATAGTTACAGTCAACATCAATAAAATAAAATGTGATAGTATCCCTGAAAGATAATTTCAGCGAACATAATTTTCTACAGGAGATGTACTCGTATTAGAAACACACATAAAGGCGCTGATAGATTTGAGCATTCACTTGTATCAGAACATCGAGCATTCGTCGGTTTTGGAATAGAAAAGTGAACACTTCTTTTCCTTCTGGGTCTATTAGAATTGTACAGAGGCGTTCACATCAACCTTTACCTTATGCTGCTGATTTATGTTATGACTCATTTTGCAATGGCTTTGTAAAGGTTGATGTGAATGCCTCTGTACCACAGACATAGCACGTAGACCTAGGTGACTAGGCTATGACTATGAAATATTTCAATAAATTGATTGAACTGAAATAGAAAGTTGTACCAGTATCCATTAAACCCGATAGTATCGAATCAATCTGTTCAACGCATTTACTACCTATTTCATTCCATACCTATCACTGTGTACATCGAAATTGCGACATTCAATTTTCTGCATATTTACTTTGTAATGCTTTACAGGCGGAATCAATTTTACTCATTGGACATTGTGTTACGTAGTTAGAGCAATGAAAATTTCCAGAATTTGAAACGCTGGCGTTTATGTGAAATCTTAACTGTTTCACAACGCTTTATTTTTATTTTAGGGAAAGTTTTTTATGAACTGATAACGTTTTATAGCTATTCGCGCATAATGCTTCCCCAAAAGTAGCCCAATTAGGATCTGTTCCTGTCTATTTACAATGCAGATTCGAATTGTATACGATTTTTTTTTGTTTTTTTTTTTTGTAAGGACGCCGCTGCTTGGCTTCGACGGCCTTAGCAGCTTCACCGGTCTGTAGCAGCTTCACAGGTCTGTAATTATATACGATAAGTAGGGTACTACGCCACTTGCTGTAAAATAGCTGTTTAAGAGCTGCGCATTCCTTGAATCTGTAACTGGCTTCTCTCACATTTTGTTTTTCTTTGCAGACGGAAAGCACCAAAAAGAACCTAGTATGAAGTACACTGACCTGTTTGTATGAACAGCCATTCCGAAGCCCTCCGGCGGCGCGGCGATGTACATCGGCGGCTGCTGGTCCTGTGCGCCCGCGCACAGCCCCGCGCCCGTCGACGCGTTCGACGCGGATGAGCATGACGAGTTCGAGTGGTTCAATGCTGGAATGGGCGGAAAAGGCTGGGTTATTTATTTATTTATTTATTTCTGCTCAAAGTTAAGATTTTAAGAATTTCGTAAAAAATATGTTGTTTCAACATTTTTGATCTAATTTTGACCACCAGCAGCAGCCAGAAGCTACTTATACGCTCAAACGCTCTACTTATTGAAATCACGTCATCACTACAATTGATGGGTATTGGCTTAATTGATCACAAATCTGGGCGATTACGATTTACGGAAAATCCACAAACATACTTTTTGCAGAAGAACAATACGAAGCAGTATTAATTTCAAAAATTGTTAAATAAACGAATTCAAATATGATAAGTCTTTCCTAAGGTCTTCCATAATATTGGACATGTAAGTTATAGTCTTCTAGAGAACAGACTCTTACCAGATGAAGGCGAAAAAAGTCTGGCACGTAAATGAAAAAGGTTGAGAGAAGATCAGATCTTGAAGTATCTTTATGTCTCATAAATATAACGGTTTCTCAACGTGAAGTGCTTCACCGCTTTCATGACCTTTGATGATACGAAGTTCAGACTTTTCAAAATAAAATGATCAGCTTACCTGGTAAGGGTCGGTGACACGCGGTAACATATCGGTTGCCGTCCATGTAGCCCCTATCGGGCTCCGAAGTGTGTCCATGGTGGCTGTGGATCGAGTGCTGGTGCGTGTAGAAGGCGTCCGGTGGATGGAGAGCCACGCCACCGCCTGACTCCTCCTCGTCCACTTTTTGGGAGAAGCTGTTGACAAAGAAATGGAATCATCAGCAAAAACAAGAGCACTAAGTTTAACTGAGGAGTTACAAAAGCAACAGTTGTTTACCATAATAATAAGTTTTTTATTATCTCCGTAGCGTAAGAACAGAGCATGCTGGTGAAATTGACTCATCGTATGGAGGCTATCAAATAGTGTTTCGCATTTTATATTCTATATCTCCAGTCATTGTTATCTAGATCGTCCACTTAGATTTGTCAAACGTCAACATATCAATCCGAATCGATTATGTAGAACATTTTTCTTTATCTTTTAAAAATGGAGACATTTGACATAAATAGGAATTTTACATGGACGACCTTGTAACTGGTGGCCGTAACAAGCGATCGCTTGAATGCATAATTCCCTCCCACTCGCTTTTGCAAACAATATGCACATAAAGCAGCCGGCTGCAAAGGCACTTTAATACCCACAGTAACGTTTTCAACAGTTTGAGCGTCCGCTAGACTAGAGCAGCTACTTAGTTATTTAAGTGGAGAGAAAAACAAACGAAGTGATGTTTCGTGGACAGATACTGTAAGTGTTGTGTGTCATGAACAAGTGCGAGTGAATAGTGAGTTAGCAAACAGTGATACCGGCGGAGAGTGTAACCAACACTCACAACAGTGCCGAAATATCGGAAACTCTGAAACAAAAAACATGGTAAAATCCCGTAACTAATAACTATTCTAATGGAAAGAAAAGTTCAGACTCCTGTGTTTATTTTGATGATTGTCTATAATTGGCGCAATGCTACGAAATCTTTCGAGATGTAATATAACAGTGCAATACAGAAATTTAAAACCTTAAAGTTAAACTTGCTTATTATCAGAGTATATTGATACGTATTGATAAACTTCTTCACGTTGCTAAGTGAAGGGACCAGTCGACCACATGTTTACATAACAACATCAGCAACAATCTGTATTGATAAAATTGAAATTAACTTATGTATTTAAATAAAAACTGAAAAAAAATGCGTTTTAAAAGAGAACAGATAATTATGAAAGAATAATAAGTGTATTCACTAACGAAAGTGTTATATTTCAGTGCGAACTCTCAACGAGAAGTCCCAAATGTGTCCTTATCTGCATTCCCCACGGAACCTTTCCCAGTTGCGAAAGTATCTCCCACTATCATCGTCAAATGTTTGCTCAGCGAGGAATGTGGGCCAGTGTACTCTGCTGTAAGATCCATACTGACCCCTTTTGTGGTTACTCAATGGTTTGAAAATAGCTTGGAAATTACTGAACGTTTTCTAATGATGATATAATCGACGCGAGTATACGTATGGCTTAAAAATAGAAGTTATATCATTATCACGTATGTAATGACTAATGACAATATTTTCGACAGACATGTTATTGGATCGCTACATAGATCAAAACAAGAAATTTAAGAAATGAAATAAGTTACTAATACTTATCCTTTCTCTGCAAAATTAAAAAAGAACAAGAGAAAATACATAATCCGCTCTGCAGGTAAGCGGTGACGTAGGTATATTTTGTTATTAAACATAAAGAATAAACAAAGAACCAATGTTATGATGACAAGCAAGACATAAATAGTTGCATGTAATTGTTAAATAGAACACCTTCGCTAACATTATTACTCGAAAGTGCAATGAAACTTAAACTTTGAATAGAAATCATAATCAAATTTCACAAATTATCAGGTATTAAAACTATTATGGTTGCATATCAACGCCTTATTTGTATCAAGTCAAAATAACACCTAATTTCAGGAAGATAAGAATGTTTTTCGGAGTGTTTTGGCTCTCAGTCTGAGCTCTGTTTTGTCACTGGTCCATTTTATCTAAGAAAGATGAGTTACAGTTGCCATTAGATATTGAATACATATCGGTCATCAGCGTATCTTATCTTAAATTAGGTTTTATGTAAAAAAACGTGTGAAGGACATGCGTAGTATGAGTCAGTTAAGTATATTATACAAGGAATTACATATACGAGTACATCACATCACACTATTACCAACTCAAACGATACAAGGAGGCCTTGAATAAAGGATCATAGCAAAAGGAAGTATGTGTTCAGAAGGACCTTGCTCCTATAGGGTAAAAGGCATTTAAATGTGATTGTCTGATGTATGTTACCTGAATATATCAACATGCCTCGATGAAATTGTAAAAAGCAAAAGATTAACAAATTATTTATAGAGCAGTTTAGTCATTTATTTGTTAAATTTGCGATACATATTTTTTTTTGTTTCTTTATTATTCATACAAAAAATAATACATTCATATTTCACATTTACAATGCCACATAAACCAATTTTGGTTTTAATGGACACTGGTATCCGTCGCTTTTACTCAGTTAACAATTGATGCCCGTCTAACTAAATAAACAATATTCACTATGGTCTTATAATATGCAGCTTAATACCTACTAAAAACAAAACTTATTTTTAGTACTACACAAACACATGCGCCTTGTAAGGCATTGCAAAGTGGATGAGATGGGCAGATATTTCTTATTACCTTTGCCATAAATGTATTTATGTAAATTTCTAATAAATTATTGATAATTACAGTTTATCCTCTAAGTATTCTTTTACTAAATATTGGGATTAAAAAAAATATATTTGAGCATTTTTATAACCATACTATTATTGCTTTCGTTTTTCAATAAGTTAGGAAGCTTATACTACTCTGTGTAAAAAGTATCGGGAATATGTCAATAAAAAGACCCGCGTAAAAGAGGTCGTTCTAATTTTTTTACTGCATGTTGGTAGCACTGTACTGATTAAGCGCGCAAAATTTGAGCGGGATCTGTCATTTAATTTGTTTTAAACTACACTTTTTGTTGGTGATAGTTTTGAGTCCTCGGCGATTTTTACAATGTAAAATATTGTTGAACAAAGAGTGTGCCTTCAATTTTGTGTTTCGAATGATATTTCATGTGGTGGATCACTAAATATGTTGCGAAATACCTACGGCGAATCGTGTATATCGAAAACAAGGGCTTATGAATGGTATTAGGCTTTTAAAGAAGGCCGAGAAGTAGTAGTAGACTTGCCTCGTTCTGGTAGACCTTCAACCGCTACGACCAAAGAAAACATCGACAGAATCAGGAAGCTAGTGCTCGAAAATCGACGTATGAGTCTGAGAGAGTTGGCTAGTGAGGTGAATATATCTTTTAAGTCCGTCCACAACATTCTCATTGACATTTTAGGCATGAAACGCGTCGCTGCTCGACTAATTCCAAAAGAGCTTAATTTTGTTCAAAAAGCGCAGCGAAAGCATGTCGCTGAAGACATGGTTTCCCGAGCTTCTACGGATCCGACCTTTATGAAACGTATATTAACTGGCGGCGAGACATGGGTTTATGAGTACGACATGCAAACAAGCCAACAGTCTTCAGAATGGCGTCTCGAAAACGAGCCGAAACCCAAAAAACCGCGGCAAAGTCGCTCCAAAATCAAGGTGATGCTGACAGTTTTTTTTGACTACCGTGGTGTGGTTCACTCCGAATTCCTTCCAGAGGGATAAACAGTGAATAAAGAATATTATTTAGGCGTCATGAAGCGTTTGCGTGAGAGTATCCGCCGAAAACGTCCTGGATTTGTGGCAACACAACTCATGGATGCTGCACCATGATAATGCACCATCACATACAGCCATTATAGTGAAAGAGTTTTTAGCGAAAAATTCAACAAAAGTTCTCGAGCAAGCACCGTATTCACCTGATGTGGCTCCGTCTGACTTTTTTTTATTTCCCAAGTTAAAATTACCACTTCGAGGAGAACGTTTTGAGTCGATAGAAGCCATAAAAGAAAATTCGCTAAATGAGCTTAAGGCCATACCGCAAATAGCCTATGAAAAATGTATGGAAGACTGGGTGAAGCGGTGGAGATGTTGTATTGCAAGCGATGGGGCCTACTTTGAAGGCGATAAAATAAATTTAGATGAATAATTTGTATTTTTTGTTTTATTGACAAATTTCCGATACTTAGTACACAGAATGTATAACACATTAAATATTTTAATTGACATGGGCTGGGGCCCAGAGCTGTGTAATGTCAATTTAGAGTTCACCTGAATTAAATAACTCTTTTGTGGGGTGTATGTAACGGGGGAAGTCTCCTTCTTTACTATAAAATTGGGGATGCTTCCTAACAAATTTACAAATTTCGAATATACTACTCTGTGTAAAAAGTATCGGGAATATGTCAATAAAAAGACCCGCGTAAAAGAGGTCGTTCTAATTTTTTTACTGCATGTTGGTAGCACTGTACTGATTAAGCGCGCAAAATTTGAGCGGGATCTGTCATTTAATTTGTTTTAAACTACACTTTTTGTTGGTGATAGTTTTGAGTCCTCGGCGATTTTTACAATGGAAAATATTGTTGAACAAAGAGTGTGCCTTCAATTTTGTGTTTCGAATGATATTTCATGTGGTGAATCACTAAAAATGTTGCGAAATACCTACGGCAAATCGTGTATATCGAAAACAAGGGTTTATAAGTACGACATGCAAACAAGCCAACAGTCTTCAGAATGGCGTCTCGAAAACGAGCCGAAACCCAAAAAACCGCGGCAAAGTCGCTCCAAAATCAAGGTGATGCTGACAGTTTTTTTTTCCTACCGTGGTGTGGTTCACTCCGAATTCATTCCAGTGGGAGAAACAGTGAATAAAGAATATTATTTAGGGGTCATGAAGCGTTTGCGTGAGAGTATCCGCCGAAAACGTCCAGATTTGTGGCAACACAACTCATGGATGCTGCACCATGATAATGCACCATCACACACAGCCATTATAGTGAAAGAGTTTTTAGCGAAAAATTCAACAAAAGTTCTCGACCAAGCACCGTATTCACCTCACCTCTTCGTCCAGTTGTCCTTCCGAGTGGACGTGTTAGTTGTTTAAATATTATTTTAAATAAATTATTTTATTGGACTGTGAGTGTCTTAGGGCTTCGCCCCGACTGTCGGTGCTGTCCCGCGGTGTCTTCGAGGTCCCCCGTCGTGAAAAAAGTTTGATGGTGGCGTGGCTGGGATTTGATCGCTGTGTCTCACGGTCGAAAGGTGAGGATTTTGCCACTAGACCAACGGACTGAGCGCGTTGCGGGCGAAAATTGCAAACTTAAGCAGAGCAAGCTGCGTGTGAGTGTAAGGTCACCAATCAAGTAGCTGTTGTCTTCTCTGTCACGCGCCGCTGGTGCGTTCCGTGAGCTGTGCTTGAGCCGGCGTGCCACACTTATGATAATAGTGCGCCCTTGTTGCGTTAAGCTAATATTTAGAATCACTGTAGTTGAACACATCTGCACATAATGAATTGTAATGCATGTAGAAAGGACTTGTGTAAGGAGGAGTCTGTAAGGTGCAGATTATGCGTGGCAAAATTCCACCATCAGTGCCTTAATATTGACAGGCAACAATTTCTCGCACTTACAAAAGAGCAAGCATTTAATTGGATTTGCCCGGCGTGCAGTAATGTCACTCGGCGTGTGCGATCTAATGATAACACACCTGTGCGTCAAAGTAATTTGTTGCGCACTGAGGATGCGATGAATATGTCCTGTGATGTCATTTTGGACCACAGTGCTGAGACAATTCTACAGCCTTCTCCTTCAAGGACTGAAACTACCGACAATACTGCTGTAAAAGAGGAGCTTACATTGGATAAGATTAGTGTTCTCTTAGATGAAAAACTTACTGCGTCTCTGACTGTATTTATGGAAAGTTTCCGCAAGGCATTGAGAGATGACGTTCGAGAGATGGTTAAGAGCGAAATAGGATCTGCATTAAAAAATATCGAGAATGAATTCACTAATACCACTGATTTTATTTGTGCGGAGCAGACAGAGATGCGAACAAGCATTGACAAGAGCGCCGAGGCCATTAAACAACTGGAAATGGAAAATTCGAAGCTCCAGGTGGAACTAACGAAGCTTAACACTCGCCTTACGGGGATTGATAAGATCTCACGCAACTGCAATATTGAGCTACAAGCAGTGCCAGAACACAAAAATGAAAACGTTTTGTTCATTCTCAAAAAGCTGTGTGATGTTGTACAGGCTCCCCTTGAAGACGGACATATCAGCGCGTGCCGTAGGGTGGCCAAACTCGATGCCACGGCTAAAAGACCTAGAAACATAGTAGTAACGTTCTCCTCACCACGAGTTAGGGACCTGGTATTATCTGCGTCACACAGATTTAATAGAACTAGACCTGGCGTGGGTCTGAAGTCTTCTGACCTAGATATCCCAGGTGAATCGTGTAGGATCTTCGTCACCGAGCATCTGTCCCCAGAGCAAAAACACCTGCACGCAGCAACAAGAAAAGCAGCCAGTGTACTGAAATTTAAATATGTGTGGGTGAAATATGGTCAAATCTATGTACGCAAGGATGACGGAGCTGGCGCTATTCTTATACACAATCTGGACTCTTTGGACAAGTTGTGTTAGTGTTATTCAGACTTTAACGTTTACTTAAGTTTCGTTCATTTTGGTTTTATCCTCGCCTAAATATGTATAGTGTCTTTTATCAGAATTTGGGTAGAGCAAAATCAAAATTAAAAGATCTGTATTTGAATATTCTTAATAATAATTACGACGTTATCTGTCTGACGGAAACCAATTTTGACAGCGGTGTTCTCGACAGCGAAACAATAGATAATCGATACAATGTTTTTAGAAGGGACCGCGAGAATGCTTGTTCTGCGAAACAAGTTGGGGGAGGCGTCCTTATAGCTGTTAAATGTTCTATCAGTGTTTCCCGTCAGACGTCTTGGGAGAGTAGGGTTGAGGATGTCTGGCTTACTATTCTACCAGCTGAACCTGGTCAATCTTCTATGCATATTTGTCTTTGTTACTTACCACCTGACCTCCCAATTGGAGATTATACTGAGTTTCACACTAACAGCCAGAGGGTTATTTTAAACGCAACTTTAGGAGATGAATTTTTAATTTTAGGGGACTTCAACACAGCTAACTTAAGTTGGTCAGGAAACGATGAATTAACTCGTCTCACACCTTCAAATCCCCAGGACCGTAAAGCTGTTTTACTCATAGAAACAATGCACACCTGTAATCTAGTGCAAATAAACTCGATTCCTAATAGAAACAATCGTTTCCTCGACCTGGTATTTTCTACCTTACCTTCTATTTCCGTTTCGGTAAAGGGGGCTGAACCTCTCAGTCGCTTGGATAGTCACCATTTGGCATATGAAATAGACATTTCAAGGGACAAACCGGATAGGCCTGCGAAAAGCAAATACCGCAAACGCTATAATTTTAACAAATGCGACTATGCGGAATTAAGATCCGATTTAAGAAGTGTTGACTGGGAGAAGTTGCTATCATCAACAGATGTTGACATATGTGTGGATATTTTTTATAACAAAATTAACGAAATTATATCTAATCATACACCGTATACTAGAAATTACACTAATAAGTATCCCTCGTGGTATAGTCCGGCCCTAATCCGTTGTATCAAAGAAAAAAATAAGTCACACAAACGTTACAAAAAATACTCGAATCCCCGTGAGTACGATACTTTTTCATTGCTCCGACGTAGGTCTAAAACCCTTATTGCAGAATGTTACAAGAATTACCTTAATTCAGTAGAAGAGTCATTGTATGACAGCCCCAAAGCTTTCTGGCGATTTGTGAATGGGAAAAAGGGCAGAGTCTCTATACCTGACACAATGAGTTATAACAATAGGACCTGCAATGATGGGCAGGGAATCTGTGAGCTATTTTCGAAGTACTTTGGTTCAGTTTATGACGTTCCTAGTCAAACTGGAAGAGAGATTGATTTACCGAATGCTTGTAACTTTTCGTTGCATGATGTTAAGATTACTAAACAGGATATTTACCTAAAAATTAAGCAACTAGATATATGTAAAGGCCCAGGTCCAGATGATATCCCTCCAAAATTTATTAAACTTTGCTCCCAGGAACTGTCTTCTCCGCTAGCTATAATATTTAATCAATCTATAGCATCCGGAATCTTTCCCAGTCAGTGGAAGAGTGCTTATATTATACCCATCTTTAAAGCTGGAGCCAAGAACTCATGCACGAATTATCGGCCAATTAGTATACTCTCCTGCTTGGCAAAAATCTTCGAGTCACTGGTATATAGTCATCTTTATAACCACTTTACTAAATTTATATCCGACAAGCAGCATGGATTTATTAAAAAAAGGTCGACGCTCAGTAATTTGCTGGAGTATAAAACCTATCTCTGTAAGGCTTTTGCTTCCGGGAGCCAAGTTGATGCTGTATATCTGGATTTCAGTAAAGCCTTTGACAAGGTTGACCACTCCTTGTTGTGTCTCAAACTTGCACATTATGGGATTCACGGTTGTCTACTGAGATGGCTGGAGTCGTATTTAAGCAATCGATCGCAACTTGTTACGGTCAAGGGTTATACCTCTTCTCCCATATCTGTTCCATCAGGGGTTCCCCAGTGGTCACATCTTGGACCGCTCCTATTTGTTGTTTTTATTAATGATTTAACTTATCACTTAACATGCCCGTCGCTCTTGTACGCCGATGACCTGAAGATATTCACAGATATTGAAAACACGAAAGCACTTCAGGGTGATGTCAACGTCATTTCGGAATGGTGTGCTTCGAATAATATGAAACTCAACGTTGATAAGTGTTGTGTTATCTCTTTTACCAGAAGGAAAAATAAAAACGTACAATCGTACTATATAGACAATAACCTACTGACGAGAAAACACATTGTAAAAGACCTGGGTGTCATTTTCGACGAACAGCTGTCTTTCCGTCCCCATTATGAGCACGTTGTTAAAAGAAGTCGACGCCTGCTTGGATTCATATTGAGGACAACAAAAGATTTCAAAAACCCACAAAGCACTCTGTGTCTCTTCGTTAGCCTGGTGAGAGGTGTCCTAGAATACTGCAGTCCGGTTTGGTCTCCTTACTATAAAGTACACGTCGATAGCCTGGAAAGAGTTCAGAGGAAGTGCTTGAAGTACCTTTCTTTTAAACATAACTTAGGACGATCCCTCAGAAACTACGGTCATAGGCTGTCGAAGTTTGGCGTGATTTCCCTGGCGACGCGACGAAGAAGATACGACCTTCTGTATCTGCACAAACTACTTCATGCATCCATCGATGCACCAAATTTACTTTCGGAATTGAAAATTAACATCCGGCACCGGTCGCGTTGTCCAAATACCTTCGCAATACAAGTATATAAGAATAACACGTCGTTTTATAGCCCTCTGGTTAGAATGTGCCGCACTTATAATGAGCTGGTTCGCAGTAGCAAAGATATTGACGTAGACATATTTAACCACAGGTTCACAAAGTATAAAAAGGTCATATCTGACTTTCTTAGTGGCCAGGAATTCTCCTCACTTCTTTCGTAACTATTCAACTTTTTCCTTTTCACTTTTCGTTTTTACCTTTTTACTTTTTATTATTATCTTTTAGCTGTATTTTAAAACCGTCCTTAGGAAATAACAATTAATCATGCTGTGTACACACTTTTTGGATTATTGTCTAGCCTATCGTGTACAAAATATTATATAAAGCCATGTAACGATGGTAATCTGTCTGTGTACCTATTCTAAATAAATAAATAATAAATAAAATATTCACCTGATATGGCTCCGTCTGACTTTTTTTTATTTCCCAAGTTAAAATTACCACTTCGAGGAAAATGTTTTGAGTCGATAGAAGCCATAAAAGAAAATTCGCTGAATGAGCTAAAGGCCATACCGCAAATAGCCTATGAAAAATGTATGGAAGACTGGGTGAAGCGGTGGAGATGTTGTATTGCAAGCGATGGGGCCTACTTTGAAGGCGATAAAATAAATTTAGATGAATAATTTGTATTTTTTGTTTTATTGACAAATTTCCGATACTTAGTACACAGAACGGGCCTCATGGCGCACTTCTACTCGATCTCCTATATACATGGCATCTACAACTATCAGTCTGCTCTATATTACTCAGTATTCGAATACACTTGTTTTGTATTATTAGTAGATCCTGAGCGTTGGTACTATTGCCCCAGAGTATCACATCATAACTGAGCCAGGCATAAACGTAGGCGTAGTACATCCTAGTAGCAGTTTTCAAGTTCGCCGATTAAACGTTTAACGAGCTGAACGTTTTATGAGCAACAAAAAGCAGTTATACCACTAAAATATATAGACGACTTTAAATTTCACACGATACCTTACATAATATGACCATTTAATCATAAAATAGCCACTTTCTTCGAATTTCCATAAAAAACTAAAGCGCAAATAGTAGGTTGTATAACGAGTGCATTTATGAATGGAAAACATTTAATGCCAACTAATTCTGCGCGCACGCAACGAAACGCCGACGATGGGCAATCATATAACGATTAACTGTACCTGTTGCTAATATGATAATACCTGCTGCTTAATTCAAGGGGCTCAACAGAGCGTTGAAAAATTACAGTAACTTAGTACAGTCAGGCGGAAAATGGTGTTCAGTGGATGACTTTGCAATGACCGAAGAGCTAAAAGTATCACAATAAGATCCACATACCTATACGTTTATTTATACTTATACGTCGCGAAAGCCACTGGAAATTTAACCGTTTTGATGAACATGATGATCAATCTATAGATGAAGGTGGCGAAGAAGAGAATATGAATGACCCATTATATTTTTCAAGCCTTAATCTAACCGCAACAGTCCGAACTGACAACTATTGGTACAGAGATCAACAAATTAATATTCCACGCAAGGGATTTCCCTTAGGCTATGCTGAGTACTTTCGAGCTTATCCTTTTGTGATTTGACAAGGTTACTATTAGGGTCACCCATATCATTATTATGGTATCAAGATCGGTGATTCCCTATTTTGAACAAGAAAATTGAGTTTATAATGGATTTCAACAATTTCGTAATGAGATCCCAAAGAGTATTCCAAAGATGGCATTCTCAACCCTAAATAAAAATGAAGCTAAGTCTATGTTTGAATAACATTTGATGAACTTGACGTTTATCAATGCAAAGATTAGCGTCTAATAATTAAATTCGGTTTTACAAATACTCGAAACCCAAGCCAGCTTTGGGTAAGCAATAAAAACTCACATAACACAACTAAGGAACTTTGCCTTCATAATTATTCGAAACCTCTTCATAGTGAATGTAAGCCAGCGATTTAAAATAGACTAGAAAAGCATTTGGATTCGGTTTAGGCACACATACTTAACAATGAAAACTGCATTGGATAAAAAACACGTAGCGCCAATATTCCGAACGCTGGCTACACACCAGAACTGCAGGAAAATGCAGTAAAAATAATGTTTACATGACGTATAGCTTTACATGGGGACACCTCATGCTGCTCACATAAGACCTATTTTGCAATGGTAATCCTTGTCTTGTGAATCAAATTCAAACCCTTTTTTAGTTCGGGCAACAAAGGCTGAAGTTCTGAAGAAATAACTGACTTTTAAATCTCCCTTATTAAGTTACCCGGTTGTTACCAACTTATTTCACCACTGTTTTACCTTTTTTTAAGACAACCTACAAAAACTACTGTCGAGGTACATGCTCAGTAATTTACTTGCACACTACCCAATAATGAATTGAGAATGTTTCACAACTTAAGGGTCAAATAAGTGTATCCTCTTACGTTCTATAAATGGGATAAATTTTGTAGGCTGTTTTAGTGTGCAATGAAAAACTGTACTCTCTAAAGACAGTACTAGAAAAAAACAACGACTCTTGAGACCGTGAGCGGGAAGCAGGACCAAAATTCGTCATTTTCTATTTTTCTTTAATATCAAAATAAGCACTGTAAAATGCTGAAATAAAACTACTGAACTGTACGTTGTTGAAAAAAAAATGATTTGATAGACGTCACAAAAAATAATCGTAATAGTTTTCTACAGAAGCATACCAGTGTGATACAAGGCGTGCGCGTGCGTTCCTTGACAGTGAACGAGGCGCTCGAGCACAGCCGACGGCCACACCGGCCACATCAACCACGCCTTTCTGATCCATATCGGTATTTGTGATCTATATTTATACAAGGGGAAATTGACTGAGTGACATATCAAATCACAGCCCATATCCAGATACGCACTATATAGACATGCGTCAAACTCTTAGTATTATACCAGCAAATGTAGCACGAAAAAATTATGACAGACTATGTGTCCGTCAGTGGCTTCGTATTGAAAGAAAAAAATGACTCGTGGAAGCTCCATCAAAGGATGGCAAATAGCTGTTCCATCGAGCTTGTAAAAGCGAAATATCCGATCTTATAAGCCTTAAGCTTATTTGCTTATTTGACTGGCCTGTTAGCGCAATGGCAGCGACCCTGCCTTTAGCGCCGGAGGTCGTGGGTTCGATCCCCACCCATGACAAATATTTGTGTGACGAACATGTGTATTTGTTGTGTGTTATTATCTATCTAAGTATGTATTTAGAAATATTCAAGTATGTTTATCGCCCCATAATACAATCTGCTTAGTTTGGGGTCAGATGAGCTTGGTGTGAATTGTCCCAGATATTTATTTATTTATTTATGCGACGAAAGTGCCTTTTCCTCTTTCAAGCAATATTACATCTAGCGTTTTTAGATTTTTTTCTAATATTTTAACGACACGATTGGCGTAGTGCGCTGTAGCACAGACTTTCGCCTTGACTTGCGTGATGTCCCTGGTATGGTTCTCGGCCAGGTCAAATCATAAACTAACTTTTTAAAATTGGCTAATATACTTCGAAACCATGACAATTGGTGTGTTGTCTGGCGGATATTTAATTTAATTTATGTAACACATACCACCACGAATTTATTTCAAACGGGGTAGTGAGAAGCAAGTAACTGTGTCGTCATGGTGAACGAAACACTCAGAAGCCCACTTTTCACCAATGGTGTAATTATTAATTTATGTAGAAAGTTACAAGCTTTTGACTTGCCGTCAATATTTTAGCAAAAAACTGTCTAATTTCCAATAGTAATGGTGTTGTTTGCGCTAAGCTTCGAGTCTTCGGTAACTTTATACCATCCAAACAATTCAACCCAATTCAAATACATATATTTATTATCCCTTCACAATCATAGGTATTTAAGGCTGTTCTTAGGGTTAGACAATGAATATAGCCTATATTTTGTGAGGGACTGGTGCCTGAAATAGGTTTCAAAATCCTGTCCTACAGGTCACCAGTCCCCCCTACTCGTGGCCAGCACAGTTACAAGCTGTGTGAATGTAAAGTAGGAGATTAGAAATAACAACAAATAAAAAAGTACAAAAGTATAGTTCCTTGCAGATTTGTGTGCGTGAGCGAGTGTAGGTATGATTGAGGTTTGTGTATGTGTAGGTAAGGTTTCTGTAGAATGGAGTGTATGTGTGTATGCGTAGGTGGGGTTTGTGTAGAACGAAGTGTATGTGTGAGTGTGTGAGGAAAACAATTTCGAAAGACTATCGCAAAGTCTGCCAAAAGTTCTTCATGTTTCAATGTTCCAACTGTCGTGTAAACTAAAGTATCAAGAAGTTCACAACAACCTGATTAGCTTGTATCTCTAGCTTGAAGTTTTGTTGACGGAACACATATGAAGACACAGCAAAGTGATATTTATATATTTTCTTAGAAAATCTATGCTAATATTAAAGCTGAAGAGTTTGTTAGTTTGCTTGAACGCGCTAATCTCAGGAACTAGTGATCCGATTTGAAAAATTATTTCAGTGTTAGATAGCCCATTTATCTAGGGAGGATATTGGCTATATATCACCACGCTTGGACCAAATCCGGCTTAAATCAGTATCTCTGCCGGACAAACATAATAAAAGGTTATTTATAAACAAATGTAAAAGCCGGATGTTTTGTAACCCTCAGTCACGACCAGACTCGAGAGAAAGTTCGAGAAAGACATCAATTTGCTAAGTTAGCGATCCGCAAAGTTATACTATTGCAAAATTATAGTTGTAAAATATTATCCGTGGAAATCTGCGTCTGCATTGGAGAGAAATCTGTAAGACCTCTCGAAATATATGCCGCGGAAGTAATGAACATTCATTACTAGCTTGTCGCTGTATTGAAAAGAGTCCTCTCGAAATATATGCCGAAGGAGTGATGAACATTCATTACTGGCTTTTCGATGTATTGAAAAGAGTCCTCTCGAAATATATGCCGAAGGAGTAATGAACATTCATTACTGGCTTTTCGCTGTATTGAAAAGAGTCCTCTCGAAATATATGCCGAAGGAGTAATGAACATTCATTACTGGCTTTTCGCTGTATTGAAAAGAGTCCTCTTTAAATATATGCCAAAGGAGTAAGGAACATTCATTACTAGCTTTTCGCTGTATTGAAAAGTCCACTTAAAAAAACATTAGTATTAGTCTTCTTCTTCTTCTCGAGTCAATGATGGGGTGCGTGATAGGAGCCTCCACGCGGTGCACCCTGGAAAGAGCTAGATCCGATAACGCAGGGTCTAGGCTGGCCAATTCGATCACCACAATGGCAACTTCAGTAACTAAAGTCTCGTCCAGATTAGTATTAGTTTTTGTTATTAACACTATGGATTCCGGTCCGAAATAAATGTTTTTTTTTAAATATTAATTCATTAGTACAAATGAATTTCATATGTAATATGTTCGCAATTTTATTGTTTTTTTACAATTTGGTCACATACAATTTAATTTCATGTATAGGTAGGGGTAGATTTTGTCTTCTTCTTATTTTGTCCGGTATGACTTGACTGACTGTCTCGATTTATTCATCCTTAGCAGTTTGCTGCAGAACCAAAACCACTCTTGAAACCTGAAGCAGTTATCCAGTTCAAACATGACTGCTCCAACACTAAACAACTAACTAGTATTGGAAACTAGTTTTCAACTTCTAAGTATTTCTATAAGGTTGAATGCATCCGAAATTCCAATTTGTTTTGAAGCGACTGGTTCTTAAAGTGAGCCAATCTTACTAATTACAAGTAAAACTATAAGTCATCATCATCATAAACGGCTATAAGACTTCCACTTTTGAACATAGGGCTCCCCAGAGATTTATAAAGCGAGATTTATAAGGTTACAGGCGGTCTGCATCCACCGGAAATCTTCTGCTTTGCCAGGTCGTCCGTCTGACGCTGCGTTCTCATTAAAAAGATCTCCAGTCTAGAAATTACTGCCAAAACAGCCATCAATTCTTCGCACTATATGCCCTACTCTCTACCACCTAAGATAATCGAAATTATAAGTAAAGAGAGTTAAATTTTACTCTGATCTTTAATCCATTTAAACTCTCAGCTGCGAGAGTAATATATTAATATGTACTTCAAAAGCAAATTCTACGTCCTGAGCAGCCTAGATAATTTTAAAGGAGTCAGTTAACCCTTAAGCGAGCCCGTATTTCAATTACACGCCGTCCTCATTTCTCGTTGCTGCTCATTCTGCCATTTATTCTGCGCAAATAATAATCATTTTTGTTTACAAACCGCTATTCAACCTTCTCGATGAATGAGTTGACTTTTCGGCAACACGACAAAGAAAATTAAATTCAAATTCTAACTCAAAACTCAAACTCAAATGTCTTTATTTAAATAGACTTAATCAGTACTTTTTAATAGTCAAAAAATATAATAAATAATAGACATAAATACTACAATAATATGAATATATAAATAAACAGTATACAAACAAAATGCAACTCTACCACCGCGTCGGAGGAGTTGATTCTTACTAAGAAGACCCGGCGAGAAATTCAGTAGGTAGTTACTCTTTTAAACTTGTTGTGGTTTTACAATGAGTAAGTAGAGTACAATTTGTTTGTTGCTGTAGGTAGTCTTTGACTGGTTTCAAGTCTGCATTGTTCAACTACATTGTTCAAAACCACTTTGCGCGTGATGCTGTAGAGATTGATGTGTACTGGGCTATTAATTATTATGCTTTAATTTATCAATTTGATACTGTTATTAAAAAAAAAACTCTCACTATGAGATGTAAATCTAGCCTGCAAAGCAAAAAAATGGAATTGTGATGGTGACCTAAATTAAATTAATTTTATGATAATCTTGTTCTCATGTAAGTAAGTTGGTTTTTTGTAATCTTTTTTGAGAATAAATTCTTTAAACCTCAACCAAAACCTTGTTAAAAAAATGCTAAAATTCTAACATTATTAAACTGAACAACCTAATAAGTAAATCAACGCTACAGAATAATATGGGGAATATACAGTCGCCAGCGCCAATTTTAGAACTAAAAATACAAAAACTCCGTAAGTATTAAGACATAGATCAGCATATCTATGACACCAATGACAAACGCTAGCGCCCGCGTTGACGTTTTTGTATGGGATTTCAGTACAGCGCCCCTAGTGATCAGAAATGGAACTAAAAATGCCATACAAAGGTCATGGCCCATAATTCGACCCGGTTCAAAAATGTTTTTGTACAAAAACGAAAATGGTGGTAAAAAATGCAAGCATAACCCACTTTTCATTATATGTAAAAAGAAAAAAATAATTCGTTGGAGAAATCTTGCAGCAGACCAATAAAAATTGGATAATAATTAGCGGTTTCGCCCGTCTGTAAATTATTTTATCCGTGGAAACACGTCACTTGGGTAAAAAGTATACTATGTCCGACTCCAAATCAAAAAATATACCTATACACGGCAATTTAATCAAAATCGGTTCAGTGGTTTAGACTTGAAAATGAAACAAAAACAAACTTATTTTGCCATTGTTTTGACGACCGACTTGGTGTAATGGTTAAGAAGTTGGCTACTACACCAGAGGTCGCGGGTTCGATCCCCGCACAGTACAAACATTTGTGTGCATGAACATGTCTGTTTGTACTGGTCTGGGTGTCTCCTATGTATAATAAGTATGTATTTACAAAAGAAAATGTATTTAAGTATGTTTATCCGTTGTCTAGTATCCCATAACACAAGCTTTAATTAGCTTACTTTGGGGCTAGATGGCGCTGTGTGGAATAATGTCCAGGGATATTTATTTATTTATTTATTTTATTGTTTTGTTAAATAAAAATATCATCACACATAAAGCAAACTCGTTCGGTCAGGTAATATAATACACGTATATTGCTGTCTCTGTCTTACCCGAGTTGATAACCAGCTTTGTTGCGCTCACGCAATAATATTTTTTTATTATTATTATTTCATGATCCCCATGAGCCACAGCAATGCGCCACTTATCATTGAAAAGTATAATCATTTGTCTTTCATTCCCGTCATATTTTATTTCTGTACGCCGTGGGTATATTTTTCACCCTAAATGGGCCATTACCTTTCTGGAGTCAACTATCGTAGCTAACGTGACAGAAACACAACAAACTGTCACGAATACAAAACACTTTCAATCCGTAAACAGCACGTTTATTGAAAAGCTATCGCTCCACCGAAAACAACAGTAATTACCGGGGATATAAATTTTTATTGCTCGTTTAATTCCAGAGATAAAGCCGACCAATTAGTTCGTGAGCCCGTACAATATTGGAGCGGGGCCAACGCGATGCCTTGTGAAATAACCTGTGCGGATTAAGCGATAGCTGGTGCATTCCACTTAGGCACCTACAGAAATCTGGTAGCAACGTGCTTAAGCGTGGAGCAAGATGGTATTCCAAAGCCTATGCAGGACTTGCATCAGGTATCTTACAGACAAGGCTCTGGAAACTTACCGATTATGCCTTGATGACGGGATAATCATGCTGCCATGATGACTGAGCAACGCGAGTCACGAGAATGACTTGCTATGCGGCAATATATTTGGGGGGGGCGAAACCAGTGAACATCGGATGCAGATGATCATGATAAAGATGGTATTTGTGCACAAATCTGTAGAGGCCTGAACAAGTGAACAGGCGGCTTGGAAAACTGCATCGGGTTGACCAAGTGGACCACAAACATTAACGAATGATGAAGTATGGTAATACGGTAACATCAGTATTCGAGAACTAACTGTTACTTTTTATTACCAACGTGAATAAAATGGTGCCACTTTGAGAATAACTATTTCCACTATCTGATAGTCCTGATGGTTTTGAAAGCAGAAGTTAGCAGTCTCATTTTATTCCAAAAATATTGATACATTTACAAATGGGTTGAAGCATTAAGAAGAACAGTGTTCATTTTAAAAGGCAGGTGCCTAACTCCATAATAACCTCGTGCAGAAAAGCGGAACACATACGTTTCGATTTGATGACTAAACTTAAACGCAGTAAACACATTTCGTTCAATAGGTTTAGCACTCTCTTTACGACTGTTAGCTATAAATATTATTGACTTGGTAACATTATGAACCTCTGGAAAGTGCTATGTTATGACTGTGAAGCCTCAATAAATCTGATAAGAGACGAATTTTGAGCTTTGGTAAAGACTCATAAATGAGAATACCAACAATTTAATGTAAAACTATTTCATCGTAACTTCCGTGCCCTTTTTATTTCTTCTTATCAATAGCTTTCGGATAGCGGATGTCTAAGAAATACATTAAGTTTCGCAAAATATAAGCTCGAAAATTGTCAATTCTTTCCATTTCAACCCCTGGCACGTCTGTATCGAGCCCCATTTAACTTCGTTCAGCTCACTAATTGCGGTGCAACTATTTTTCAGCTGCAGAATAGTTGAGCGACAGAACTAACTTCTTAGTATTAAGTGGATTTTATTTGTCAAGCGAAGTGGTACATCCCCTTAACTGGAGAAGGGGGGGGGGGGGGGGGGTGCGCCATTGAGCTGCAAAGAGTTGATTAATGCGCCTGAATGCACCCGCTCGTTGCAGAAGTGACCCACTTTCTGGGCCCAGTGAAAAATTGTAGGTTATTAAACCGGGTAAGTCAGGGATTGCAAAAAAACACTGCCGCGTTCGTGACTTTTTTGCAACGACTATAAAATAGGAATGTAAATATTACCTTCGTTGCAAATCAAGACTGGAAACGAAAGCGTTTGCAGTAGCTGATTAACGAGGCACTAGAAACGTTAAATCCCTATTTGCATGGTACTACAAGCAGTTAAAGCTAGCGCTTCTGAGATTAGCTTAAGAGTTCAGCTGGAATGCTGTCTAGATGTTTGTTCTCTTTTGTCAACAGAACATTAATTTTGCGGTATTATTCGGATTCAGAAGAGCTTTGTGCTCGATTCAAATATTCATAGAAGCAACTCGGCTATCCCAAAGGATACAATCGTGGATTTCAGTTCCCGTTTCAGAATGGTCCAGATTTTAATTATTTTCTGGAATAATTTGTTACTAAGCAAATATTTCTACATAGAAGTTAGTTAATTATACAAAAAGATATCTCCTACCAACTGCCTAGAATTAATTTGCCATTGTATGTAAATTACCGAATGTTTACGTAAACGAACTTGCAAGTTTCAGTATCATCTTCAAGCCAATCGCCTTGATCTATGTATAATTTGTAAACCGGTTTAGGTATCCTTTCTGCCATGAACTAACATATGATTAAACTTATGACTAATATATTACATAGACGCACTTAATGTCAACAATTAGTTATATCAATACAACTAATATTACTTAGGTTTTAATGAACAATAGGAAAAATGTATCAAAATGGTAAATATATAAATTGAATTGAATTGAATATATTTATTCTTGTACATAATTGGATTATGACGCCACTTACCTAGACCAATGCACAGGCTGTATAATTGAAACTCATATGAAAACATTCAGTTTTATTGGCACTATGCCAACCGCCTCGCCTTTCCGAACAGCCTAAATAACGTTTCTGTCTCAGTCACACATAAGGACACCGAGCGTGACAGCACTAGGCCAGCGCAGTTTTCCTAGGTCAAATTAAGATTTAGATCAAGAGGAGAACAAGACCTATTTACTGGAAGTGGAACGCGGGGGAGGCTGACTTACAGCGGTTTCAAATTAGAGTTGTAGACGCGCGTACAAGCTCGTTTTTGTAAGCATGTAAATTAATAAATATCTGGGACAAATTACACTAAGATAATCTGACATATAACTAGGTAGAGCTTGAACGATGGGTGTCGGAGACTGATAAACTTACTTAAATATTTCTAAATACATAAAAACACCTAGACGCACAACAAACAAAAATGTTCATCACATACATGTTTGTCGTGGGTAGGGATCGAACCCACGAGCCCCGGTGCAGAAGGCAGACTTGCTACCATTGAACCAACAGGCCAGTTGACGCGTAAAAGCGCAACTTTTGCCACACTCTTAACTCGTACGAGTATTGACGCGCTTATAAGCTCGTACAACCCATATAGATACTGAGTTACCCGCCGGTTCGAACACGCCGCAATAAGCCCGTGTATGGGAGTTTGGTTTTTTGAACCGCGAAATGTATGCCAAAGCGACCGTATACGCGCGAAAAAAAACGCTGATCTGAAACCACTCTTAAGCGATTACTCCAGTTCAGTTACTTAGCCCGTATACGTTATTAATCAGCTCGTATTTGGAACAACTGATATGAGCGTTCTCAATATTAGGTCTAGGCCGAATTTGAATTATACTTGAGGTTAGGTTTAGTATACTATACTGATTTTCATTTAAGGATGTTTGGAAATGATGAGAGCTATTTTTAGTTGTTACAAACACAAACTTTTCACTGAACTAGAAAACCGCAAGAAAATTCATAAGAGCTTAGCGAGCAAACAGGCAGACAACTACATATTTTGTAATTAAGTAATGAAAATATATATTCATGGTGAATTTAGGAGAAAAAACAAACCAAGCACACATTCGCAGGGAATAAGAGTGAAATATTTTGGAACAACATCTTTTTCCTATTGTTATCCGAAAGTGCTCTGTAGATTTAGAAACGGTGAAATAATCCATCATATAAAGACGTTCTGGTATTTTATAAGATCAATGAACCTTGTTTTAGCGAACATTACCAACCTACCCATTGAAAACTTCGTAATTAGAGAGTTAAACGATGTCTTCAGTAATACGATTATATTTGACTTAAAACTTGCATGATAAATATGTTGGATCGGATCCTGTCAGGATTAATAGAGTCAAAAATACGCCTAAAGCACACCTAAAACATATTTATTCACGGTATCTTTCACAATAAAAGCACAAACTTACCCGTACCCAGGCCTCTGGCAGAACCAGGATCGCGTCAGTTTGGCTGCTTCAAGTAGAACCCCACCAAGGTCACCGATCCTCATGCCAGAGCAGGCGCAGCACCCATCACCTTCACCCTCGCCCACGAGCACCAATCGCGACTCTGACTTCGCCACTTTGAACACTTCACTTTCAATCTCACTTGACGTTCGTTTCACTAGCTCGTTTCCATCGCACTGAATTTAAAAGTTTCAGTAACTCCCAATATTGGAGTCATCGACTTCGCTAAAGTCAATGTAAATTAGATTGAACGTGTTTTTGACGTCTGAGAAAGAAAAGACACTAAAAGAACCATCACAACAAGGTCGCACGTTGTAAGTGTTGGAATTGCAGAGAATGATAATGGTGATCGTTACGCACGTTGATACAAATTACAAATAGATAACCCGGTTGAAACATTAGCAGTGAGGTAATTAAATGTCGCCGGTAGGTATTGCTTAATCGAAAACAAATTAAGCGGTTTCGGTGAGAATTACACCAATGTTATGAAATAATACTCAGTTCCATTAAAACGAAACAGAATGACGCTGTGTTGAGTACCAAAGTCCTTTTAGGTGACCTAAAAGTAAACCTTTACGCAATCACAAATTAAGTGTAATAAAAACAAGAAAGGTTAACTGTTTAAAGTTGCAAAGACTGACAAGTACAAATGAGTCAAATCGCATAATAATAGCAATGGAGATATTCTGATAAATTTTAACTTCGATGACACAGCATCAGACATCCATCTTACATTAATAGTAATGAAAACCGGATATCGAATGGTCATGGCTCTAGATATTCATGACTGGCGTGATATACTGACCAACTTGCCGATTGTGATATACATCAGCGAACAAATAAACTAGTGAGCCATATTAAAAGAAATCGACACTCATTAATTCTCGTCGGAACCACATTTTTTAGGTACTCCATTTCTGAATGAGAAATAAGCGGTGAATGCAGCATGGTGCCCCATGCTTCAGACAAGTGGAGTAATGGACTGATGAAGGAAGCAGGATCAAACTAGATGCAGAAGACTTACAACCAGGAATTGTAGAGCACCATAGGAGAGGCTTCATGAAGGCCTTTTTCTAGAAATGAACACAGGCTTACAATGGCGAAAAATTCTTACTATGCAATAAATATAGGACACGATCGTCCGTACTGAATCCTCAAGACATACTAGATAGATATACATATAAAACATCAGAACCTCAAATAGATCGTGAAACTAAAGATGGTAAGAAGTCTGAAAAACATAACGAATCTCATTTTGCTAAGTGGGCAAAGGATTATTCAACAAAATTTAAATATATTTCAGAGATTTGCAAACGAAAAAGCCAAAACAAAAGTTCTGACAGGAAAATTGAGATGATAACACAACCGTCTATTGGAAGACAACTCAGAATTTCAAGAGTTTCAAAGACAAGAAACAACACAAAGTGATCGGCTGCTTCTCCTGTAAGTAACCACTTCAACTTCCACTTCGAAATAAAAGAAAGTTGATAAATGTTGTCTCGGTAAGTGGTAAGATAAGATAAGATAAGATCTTTATTTTGCCTCAAATGTCGTACATACAGATCTTATGAAATAATAGTTTCACACAATTTTCCAGAAACTGGCATACAAAATTGTACAATTTGGATTTAAACATTAAATTTACATCAGTTATCAAAATTACGTCATATCTTTGGTTGGAAGTATTCAAAACAATCAGAGTAAAAACAGTTCTGCAGCAACCAAATTTATAGTTACCTTTTAAATATTTCTAAACACGCCAAGAGCTGTAAGATCGATCCCCAGTTCCCACCCAGGCCAAATATACAAATATTAGTATTTTAAATCTAGAATTATATTATGTTGTTTGGTATTATCGCCAATTTAATAATACTTCTAGACATCCGATCATATGAGGGCGTATGAGAGTGTCTATGTTTGTGCTGTCCCAATTGTGATATTGTTAATCTGTAATTCGATTTTAATTAATTTAATGTAATTCAATCATTGTAATTGGCATCTGCCGTTTAATTTGAATTAAAATAAATAAATAAATAAATAAAATAAATAAATAAATAGAACAGACAGACACACCAAGTATAGTTTGTTCTCGAGGACGCATCATTTTTTGGAATGAGTGCTTCGTCCGTATTTTTCTTTACCATGGAATTATTTTAAAGGCAACCATTTACCACCAGTGCGTTTGTTTGCCTAACAAGTTGTATAAAAAGATTAATACTACAAACACAGACAATATTTACCCAAACACTTCTGACCTGTTATATCTGTATCTGATGTAACTCCGACCGTATTGAATTTAACGTATAATCTCACACTGTTGACAGACAATAGACCGTTTGAAACCGACCCAAGTTGGATGTCTTGAAATAATCCCACTATAAATAACAGTAGGGAGATGTTATCAAGGGGTCTGTGATGACAGAGGATTATAAAGCAGTAGGCGACGCTATTTGTCTCTATTACGAAGAGGTAAAAAGACTCTTCGGAAAATAATAATAGGAATGCTTTAGGGTATTAACTAGGCTTTAACGTATAAGGGATTTGAATATTGATATGCTGATTCATCTCTTAAAAAATACAAACAAACGTAGAGTTATACAAATCGTAAAGAAAGACAGTAATCATGGATGTAGGAAAATTAGACGAAAAAGAAAGTGGAAGGCCATGACGAATTTTATGAAACAAATGAAGGGAAAGGCAAACGTCATGGTTAATTAATTATCGAAGTTAGCAGCGAAGTCCAGTAAGAACGCATGAATAAAATTCACTACCGACAAGAGTTGTCTTAACTTATGATAGTGAAATAATCATAATATGAACTCTGCTACAGTTGTTACGAATGAGAAATAACTTATTTAAATATTATAAGCTTTTTCTATATCGAGGTCTATGCCAAGGTCAGAGATAAGGTTTAAGGTGCCTACTTTATTCCACTTGCATTTGAGTTAATCGACTTGCTAAGATTCGCTTAAGTTTTAACCTGACCTTTTTGCTGAAACTTTATCCAAATAAAGCTCATTTCCTAATCAATTATTTATTTCTCAAAACAAACCTCATCACAAGCAAATACCCTTATTGAATTTCAAGTATCATCAGAAGTAGCTCAATAAACGGACGGCCTCGATCTTAAGCAAATACTAGGCCCAGCGAACATGTCTCAAGTGTCCCCACGGCATATCAAATGCAGTCTTGTAATCAACAAACGGCATACCAGATCGAATAGCAGGTGAACAGGGCTGGCATTGATTTCAAAGGCGACTAAGAGATTCTAGTCTATGTACTAATATTATAAAGAGGAAAGATGTGATTGTTTGTTTGTTTGTATTGAATAGGCTCCTAAACTACTCATCCGATCGTGAAAATTATTTCACTAACAGAAAGCTAAACTATTCATGAGTGATATAGGCTATATTTTATTAGGATTAAACAAAAAATCAGTGATAAATAATAGTATATGTAAATCAAGTCGGAGAAAAGCGGGCAAGCTGTGATAATGGACACCAACTGTCAAACATTTAACAGAGCGAAGTCTGTCTGGGCAGCTTGTATTTATATAGCTATTGCCTCTTCCTTCAGTCCTCATAACTGAAGTGAGGCCTGGGGCTTTATTACAATTTCTTATAACTTGTCAAGTTATAAGAAATAAAATAAATATGCAACACACCTCTTGTCATGGTCTCGAAGTAGTGATCATTATCCCTGCGTTACGAGGTACCACACAAGGAAATAAGCCACGGGCCTCTCCCAGCGCATATTTATTATTTATATATATATTCGGAAGGTTCAATAATCCACACAAAACGATTTCACAAGTAGTCGCTCCCTTTGTGTACTGATATTGTTAAAGCAAAAATGTGCAAAAATTCTCGGTTTAAGTTTTTTTTTTTTTTTTTTTTTTTATGGCATGCATTGTTAGCCGCTGATGGCTTTCACAATTTCACCGGACAAGTGGGTGAGCGGAAGGCTCTCAACCCTTATATTTAAGTAACGTGCCTAAGGGTGCCCCAAGGGGGGACACGAACCTCGGCTTAGGGCGTTTCTGGGAGATAACAAACGGACGTAGGTTTGCGGAGAGAAACGACCCGGCACGTGCCGGTTACGCGAATCTAAATATGACTGGGGTCGCGGCGCGCGTCCACGCCGGCGTGGACGATAGATCGGTCTGCTAGGTTTAAGTACCAGTATTTTGAGCTCTGCGTAAAATGTGTCAGCTAGTTTCTCGTCTTATACTCGTAAACTAGTATGTAGATAACCGATTAGATAAATTGTCACAGGCCCTTATAAAACAGTTCCCTCCATATCAGGTCGAGTGAGTCACAGAAGATTACATATAACATTTTACATATGGCATGGGTCATGGATGTGTAACGAAGCGTTTCAAACCCATTGTTTTGGATTGACGGTAAATATAAAAATCTAATTTTATTAGACGTTTAGATTGGTCAATTAAAATGAGTATGAGCAAAAGCGACGGTAAACAATGGCAGCATGGCATCCAAACATTCTAAACTATGAAATTACTTTTTTCATTAAGATTGACATAAGCCTTCTTTCCAGTTTTATTTATCAATAAGTTAATCCATACCTTATTTATATGTATGTATTTATTGGTTTATGGCTTTAACCTACCAAATTAAATTCACTAGTAATGTAAGTTATGTAAATCACCACTTAAATCATGTTAACATGATCATGCCGGATTACGTGTTTTGTCGTCAGACAAATAATCACTAATGACATAATGGCATGTTATAGAACATGTGAACAAAAAAACTCACTAGCACTAAAATAGACGATTCTTGTATTTTAGTCATTACAATCCAAGTATTCATCAATCAAAAGCAATCCTAAATAAATATGACCTTTTGTCATGGCCTCGAATTAAGGATAAATATTCCTGTGTTACGAGGTACCAGATAAGGAATTGAGCCAGGGGCGTCTCCTAGCACACCCAAACCCAAGCAAATTTAGAAAATATCGTTTCCTGAATCGACCTGACCGGGGATCGAACCCGGGACGCTACGGAATTCAAGGCGAGAAACCGCGCTACAGCGCACTACGCCAATCGTGTCGTCGACCTCCGATTCTGAGAATCGGAAGCGCTTTTACCACTCGGTGAAGAAGGGGTTACAAAATTTTAATCTTTAAATATTTAGTTAAGAAGAAAACATCACCAAAAGCACCCCTTACGTGCAGTTTACAGATGTAAGAGCGGTTTCATACTACCGTTTTTTTTCGCGTGTAGTACGGTCGCTTTGAAATAGAAATAGAAAACATTTATTAAATTTTTGGACATCGATTTACATTTGAGGAAACAAAACACATAGGTGGTGGCATAAAACAACAGAACAAAACTATACCATCAGACAGCGACGTCACGATGCCCAAAAATAAAAGGACCTCACTCAGCATTCAGCTTTGAAGGCCCAGGCGCTGATTTTCAGTGGGCCCCAAATGAGTAGACTCACGGACACTTGCGGTGGACACACGTATGTGCCTTATAAATAACTAAAATAAATATTTAATATAAGTAATTTAATGTATTGTGTAGTGTAAAGAAGTGTAATACAATACATAGATAAGTGCTACCGTGCCGGTTGTATAGAGTGATTGTTTTTGTGTTTTGTGACAGCGCAAAGTAAGCGGCGAGGACGCAACTTGCATGACCCCCGAGTTTAGAGCTTTAGCATACTCGCTTACAAGCGTGCTACATTTCCCGCCTCAAAAAACCAAACGCGCGTACACCCCCTATTCCGGCATTTTGCTCGAACAGGTAGTGCTGATTGCCGAGTCAGTATCTACAAGGATTATACGAGCTTATAGCGCGTCAACGCTCGTACTAGCGTGTAGGCGCCTACATGCGCTTCCTAAAACAAGCATATACGCGCGTATAAAACGCGGATCTGAAACAGCCCTAACGAGGAAGCCACAGCTGTCGGGGTCATTGACACGCTTCGGAATCCGGAATCTAGACGAAATAATCCGCGATATCTCCTGCAGTGCAAGATCTAATTTGGGGAATGGGAGTATCGTTTCCGGGATCTGTTTTAATGGTCACTTTGGAGGGAACGGGAAGATTCTGCGTTTGAATATATTTAAGTAGCAATGCTATTATTAAAATTAGGGGGAGTGAGAATTTAATCAAGGACGTAGTTTGAATTCAAAAAGGCATCAAGAAGTAGTAGTCGACTTGCTTAAGAATAAGAACCATAAGAGACCTGAATCAGCAGTAGTAGCCGTAGTACAGAGGCGTTCACATCAACCTTTACTTAACCATTGCAAAATGGGTCCTATATCAGCAGCATAAGGTGCCCGCCCTTATGTAAAGGTTGAAGTGAAAGCCTCCGTACAAAAACTTTTGTAAGAACTTCTCCAGAAAATGGAGAAAGCAGCCTCAACATCTGTTGGTTAGTTAAAATAACTTTCTCACTATCTAGAGAAGACGCTAAGTATCTCAAAAACAACAAGTAGGTACACCTGCAACCGCAGGTAATGTTTTGAAAACAGCACGCTACCGTTCAAGACACAGACATTAATTTAAATAGGTGACGCGAATGGACTTAGCGTTTCAAAAAGAGTGCACTGCACCACTTTTGATGATAAGTTTCATATTTGACCACGCTCACCATTTTGGCAACGAGTATCAAAATAAAGTAGATTATAATATGCGCCAGACAACACATCACTTGTCATGGTCTCGAAGTAGGGATAAATATCCCTGTGTTACGAGGTACCAGACAAGGAATAAAGCCAGTAGCGTCTCCCAGCACACCCAGACTCGACCCTCTTCCTATGAACATGATTAAAATTTCTATTGAGCTATGGCCAATTCTATCACTTAAACGCTATCGTCCCCTTGCGTTGTCCATTAAGATTTAAGTCTGTGCTTTAAGTCTTGTATTTTTGAGTACATTTACAGGAAGCATCGAGGCGTGAATCAACCACAATACCTCCTATCTCTTTGTGGCCTACATTTGCTAGCTTGTTTACGTTGAGCGGTCTATTTACTTTCGTTTCGATTTGAAACTCCATACAGCGCGGCCTAACTTACGTAACTGGAGCAGGGTTGCTCAAAGTTGAGTATGCGAACCTCTAGGGGTGCAAAAGATAACTGTAGAGGGTTCGCGATATGATCAGGGTTATGACGAGTGACTAGTTGGCTTATAAAAAGAACAAAATTGCTTCTTATATCGACTAAGGGAAAGGACCTTAACTGCAAGTTATATCAGAAGATGTTATGTCATAGACATTAAATAGGGGTGCATCAGAAACTCTGTTCTACAGGCTGAGCTTCCACTAACGACTAAAGCACATCAATCTATTGCAGAAACGAGCCAGTCCACCAAATAACGTTACCTGAGCATCGACAGGCGCCAATTAATTCAATGATGCTACTAATAACCTTTTACATAAGAGAACATCCTTGTATTACGGACCTAAGACAAAAAAGTCATAACGCCTTTAAGACAGGTAAATGCACGTACGCCTCCCATGACCGCGTCGGTAAACAAAACGCACACATAGAACAGACGATGCAGGGAGGCAATGCGGCTACGATTGTATGGAGTGACTTATCTGGCTGTATATTACTTGTGCGCTGTTGTATAAATCCTACAGAGTTGCAGTCCGGTCGAGTGGAACAGGTTGTTGAAAGCGACAGTACATTTACATTTGCCTGATCGAGCTTTCACAACCCACTTTTAGTGTTAGCATTTGAAATCTATTTTCATAAAAGCTTTCGAGCGGGTGTGTTCAAGTGCTGATTCAAATGAAGCGTCGATATAAAAGCTTTGAAATTCAATGGTATTTATTAAAAGTTAAATAACTTCGCTGCACTTTTAAGTCCATTACCATTGTGAATATTCCGGATTCGCTGGAAATTTTCCAATGCTGCAGGATCAAGCAGCGCATAGCGAGATGAGTTCGCTACAGTTGTCACGAATTTATCTCGTGCAATTTGTATGGACACCAAGAGAAAAAGCGTGAGATATTTTTTTGCAGTGCTCATTTTTGCCGCGTAAGCAGAGAGAAATTTACCAGGAATGCTTATGCTTAAAGTGTAACTTAAATGTGAGGAAAAATACATGGAAAGCAAAATTAAATACTAAAAAATCTCATCGTTACGTTTCCCCTGACAATAAAATGATTGCGCTTTAATAAAAGCTGGATTCGATTCTAATGTCCCGAACTTAAATCCGGTCCGAACAAACAAACCACTTGTGACCCATAAAAGGGATCGTAATTTTGAACGATGTCTTGTAATGTGTTTGCTCCTATAACTAATTTGATCTTTATTACTAAGACGATAAAATCTAAACTTCCAACTCAATTAGATACATGTGCTCGATCCGCAATAGAATCAAAGGATCGACCATAATGTGATTAGATTGGTTTAACTTGAATTAAATTAGCTTTGTGGTTTCTGATTTATTTGTTCTTCAAATTTTTGGTTTAAAAAGGTACACAATGTTAGGCTGTGAATGGTTTGTATCACCAATCCTTATTCAGCCAACGACTTTTGAAGTCCAGAAACCGCATAAATACTTGCGCTATTTAAGTGGGGTTTGAGTTCACTTGCAGACCAACAAGACGTTTAGTTGGTAAGAGAGAAGCAGAATCATGATGCAATTTGACTCTTAAACTCAGCATGAGTAGAATGATGTGATTGAATTGATTGCCCCAAAACAACGAAAAACAAAACTACTATTGTTCTTACCCCACGCAACCTTCGATGGTGACAATAAAAACCAAGGCAATTCACGGTGAATAAAAATCGCGTGACGATTGTACTCGCACACCATTAGGTAACGAAATTAATCGCGAGATTGGTAAAACAACTGAAGTATTTAACACGGCAGTGAAAGAAGGAAGTGCAAGCAAGGTCGAGATCGAATTAAGTCGGTTAATACTAGTACCAGCTGATTGTTGATCAACTTTTTGTTGGACGTCAGCTTTGACAGCGAGTAGCTTAGTAATGCTCCAGATTAATCAAGACGTAAAGCCTCACCACACGCAGGACACTTGAAACAGTAACAAAAAGATTTAAAGTTTCAAGAACAAGCTAAACCTTGATTTTTACCACTTTTAGAAATGGAGAAAAAAATAAGAGTCCCCTAGTTGTAAGCCTGAAGTAAATCAAATACAAACTCGTACGTCTTTTATCAAAAGTAAGCAAACACCGGTTCTATGAGCAAATTATAGTTTTGAAAAAGAAAGCCAACAACGAGGCGCAATTTCTCCAGACGACGCCTGACCTCGCTTCCAAGCAAATAAACGAATATTGATATAAAGGTAATTACCTACATTGAAATGGTATTTACATGTGCAGAGAAATGGCTGTTCAATATTCTATATCAATTGGCATAAACGAGTACCTGTGAAAGTAACGATACATTTCAAAGCGTTGTGAATAAATGATGATGAAGGACTTGAAAAAAAACGGACTACACGAAGAAGTTAATAATTTGAACATATCTTAAATAATTTACCTTATTCTATCTACTACACATAATTATGACAAGGACAATCACACAAGTGTCTCTGAAAACACGAAAATTCAACTTCTGATAGCACCAAGGAATACATCAACAATTTTTTTTTTACAAGTTTTCCCAATAAGTCGTTCTGCGGTATGTACAGGGCGCGGTAATTTTAACCAAATGCCAATTAGCTACTAGGCGAAAGGTTAAAGTACACTAAAGGTCCGCGGTCGGCCTCCGCGGCCAATACCGGCCTCATATTTCCCGGTGGTGCAACTTACGAGCGAAAGCTACATATAAATCCCATATATACCCTCTGACGAGTTATTCCAGCTTATTCCACCCTCACCTTTCTACTCCCGTACCACGCGTGCTGGACTACGGCGTCATCCACACACAATCAGCATTTGTTGACCCGAACTAAAAGGTTCGGTGACTCGTTTCTTTGTCGTACCATCCAGACGTGGAACGCTCTTCCAGCACATGTGTTTCCTTCCTCGTATAGTGCCGGGTTCTTCAAGCGGGGCGTGAAAAGGCATTTCTGCAGCTGGCCAGCCCAGGGATTCGTTTGAATGACTGGGCTTGTCAACCTCATATCTGGACCTCACGACCGCTTTCCAGCAGGTGGAGTGAGGTCATCTTGACGGGCAATATAAAAAAAATGCTACATATAAATTAGTTCAATGCAAGGAAATTGGCTTTTGTAAAGTTACAGGAAAACGCTCAACAATGAACATAACGTTATCCATTACTCCTATTAAGAGTTTACACCAATGAGAGTCGTTAGCATCCTCGGTGACTTTTTGTGTGGGTTTTCGTTCGCCTCTAGGAATTAGAAATGCTACTAAAAGTGGCATACTTCTAAACTGAACTATCGTAGATTACTGAACGGAATTTCATCGTAGATATACAGGTATAGATTGTTGGCTAACGCAACAATATGAAGACAGTTTTGGCATAGTGCGCTGTAGCGCGGTTTCTCGCCTTGACATGGTTGGTGTCCCGGATATGATTCCTAGGCAGGTCGAAACAGGAAACTAACTTTTCTAAATTGGTTTGGTTCTAGGAGTTTCTGAAGACACTCCTGGCTTAAATCCTTGTTTGTTCCCTCGTATCACAAGGATATTCATCCTTATCTCGAGACCATGGCAATTGGCGTGTTGTCTGCCTTAGTAATTTCTAATTCATGAAAAAATTACCCCAGAGGAAGCAAAACTAAGTATAGCTGATGTTAAAAAAAGTAATCAATAAAATATAATTTATTGCGCAAATAAAATAATCACAATTTCGGCAGTCAATAAGAAATCGTGACATTTTTAACAAACTGAATGATAGGGTTGCTTGCTCAATGTTTTACTGATATTTATGACCTAGTAGATAACACTGCACGTGCATGCATCATTTGTTTAACACCTTCAGCTTATATTTTTCACAATAAAATAAAATTATCGCTTTCAGCTTCTCCCTTAGGTCGATTGTTCTTGTAATCAAGCAAACCGATACTGGTCGAACGGAGATGTCGCCGCCTTACACTACCTGCCAATAAACCAAAACAAGCCCAATACTTCACGCAATAAAATCTAGATTTGCTCAATAAAAACCGAAAGGACTTATGGCTCAAATGAAAAATCCGATAAAATTGATTCTACACTGTAACTGAAATTTATGGGTCGCTATAAATTTGTCTTTTATTACTTACACAGTTCGTTTCAAATTTGATTGGAAGCGATCTAGGCCTCCAAATTTTTAATTTTGAACCGTGGTCCTCGAGGATAAGGGGGATATTAGGACTATCGTTTTCTTTAATGTTACCAGTACAGCTTTAATAAAACTGCACTCTTATTTCTTAGCATTTTTTAATTAAACTCTGCTTACTAGGAAACATCAAAAAGCTTTCAGGTTTTACTAGTCTTCATTTTAAAATAAGTATTATGATAGACAAAGAGGAACTTTTTGTAATTTAAAAGTAGATTATGCGATTTCATGTATAGTTTTTACTCTACATTACATTGATGAAGTAGTTTTAAAATAATAAATATCTGGGCCAACTTGATTAACGTACTTACAATTTTGTAAATTCATACCTCAAACATCGTTGCGTAAATGTTTGTCCTGGGTTCCCCTCCCCACCCACGACCTCCGGCGGTTAATAATAATAATAAATTTATTTGCTTAAGACAGCATCGCAACCATTACGCCAACAGGCCATTCAAATTGGAGCATTACCGGCGAATGATTATTGACATGAAGCATAGTTACGAGTAGTGTCGCAGATTGTTGGCGTATTAGTAGCTAAAGATCACCAAAAAGATTGATCTCGAAAGAAATTACTTCATGGCAATCACCAGAATGTGTCACAGAACAGCTATCAAATATCACGTATCAAGCAGTTCGGGTCATCTTATATGCGCCGCTCATATCAAATAGCTAAATTCTAGATTCGGTTCTACGAGCAACATGATATTCAAAGACAAGCAGGTAAGGTGTAATATTCCGTAATTGCCCAAAGTTGGTGTTTGGACAGAATGGCACGAACCGCAACCAGTATTACAGGAACTGCAGATTCAGACCGAATCAGAAATCTGACCTTTGTTGAGTTTGGAATAGGGGTTTCAGTGGTTGCTAAGCAGATGCAGCAATAAAGTTCTGCTATTTTCAAGGCAAGGGCTAGTTGTGTGCTTAATATTGATAAAAACAAAACCTCTGATTGCGCGTTTGTTTGTCTTTATCGACTGCTGTTTTAGTTGGCGGGCAAAATAATTGGTAATCACTTAAATAAAAGATGTATAAAACTGATATGGACCACCAACAATAGCAATGGGCTATCGTTATAGTGGGTGTTAACATAATGATAATAATGTTATAGTTTACATCACAAAATAGCGTATTGGGAGAATTTTTCAATCGCGTTTTATCCAATGCAAATACTACACATCTCACATCCTAGATCAAACTTACCCATTCCAAATCATCTTTCTCATTACCATTTAATTCATGGACAAAGATGAAGTTATCAATTTTCACAGAATATTATACGATCACTCATAAGAATAGCTTGCTCTAAGAGCATAATCTATTAAGCTTTGACAAGTGAATAGAGATGACGCTAGGAGATAACTGCGAATGTAGGTAATGGGAAATCGTCTCAAACTTTTCGAAAACAAACAAAATCGTAACTTTCCAACAGCAGAACATCAGAGTTGAAAGGAAATACATGATTCGGAAAGTGAATTCATATGGATTATTGTCACTGAGGTGAACGGTTGATATCATTGGAAACCTATGTCAGATAACAGGGAAATAATCTCTACAAATGTTTAAATAGCTGGAGACTTTTTGTAAATGAGCAATCATCCATAATTTATGACGATACAAAGAAAAGACATGCTTAGAATACACATAATCAAAATACTTCGAAGGCCAAATCCGATAGATTAGCTGCGCTTATGGATATCTTAAAATTGGATGGTTCAGATTGATTTTAATAATATACTTGGCTGATACTAATCACTTTCGTTAAAAGAACGAACAAATAGATCACCAACGTGATGGCCCATTAAAATAATTTCGATGTAAGGCAGTAAACACATGAAAGTTGCAAGTAGAGCGAATCGCGACTTCACGCGATACACGCGCAGCTGTAAAGTGCGGTTTACATCACGACTTATGAAGAGGCAGACTTGGCAATGAAGAAATTTAAATAGAAGATGGTTGGAAATCCTGAACCCTGAAGTTCTTAATAGTCCAGCCCGGAAGTAAAACAGCAGAACTTGAAACAGATGATAAGATACATCACTCCCAATATCCCAACTTAAAAAAAATTAGGAGCATCAGTTACTAGAATGAGGAGATATGGATAAAGAAAGCCATCTCCCATAAACTCTATTGCTGATGATGAGAATCCAAACGGTTTGAATTGATTTTCCGATATTAACAACACTTTGAATGGACAAATACCTGTAAATAAGCTGCACGACTTAAATCACACCGTATAAATCCGCTTCAGCGACGCACGCGCAGAGAAAACGTGCCTAGTAATTATGGAGTGCAGCAAACATGGCGGAATATTATGGCAACGGCAATTACGATTAGTGCTATCGCTGGACTGATGATAGTTGCAGCTGGAGGTAGTGTGGAAATAGTAGTAGGAGACAAACATACATATATACATACTCGTACATACATACATCATCAAAGGCTGCAGGCTGTTGCCGTCATGGTATACGGAACAATCAGAAGCCTACTTTTCACCTAGCGTATTAGTGAGCCATCCGCCGCTATCCGGGTTGCTTTAGATTATTTATCGGTGTTTCCTATAACCGGAGAGTTAGTCGCTTTAACAATGAACACAAAGATTGTTCTGGCCCGATTTGAACTTGGGATCACAGGGGTTACGAGCTGGAGTGCTTCACCACTAAGCCACGACGTTCTCAAAAATATATTTAAATAGAATGATAAGGTGGAATGGCAAGGCGGTTATCGTTCAGTCTAGGCACGGGTTCAAATTATCAGTAAACACTAATCAGCCCTTGAAAAATGATTGAAATTGCGACCGAGGAAAAACGCGACATCAACAGTCATGGTGTGTTCAAAATGAATCGTGTATGTGATGTATGGAGTTTGTTAATTTCAAGGGCCATATTGGTAGAGTAATATGATAAAAGTGATTTCACTTTCAGATGATGCCTAAAGCTGGATCTAGAAATATGAGAATACATAGTTATATTTAGCAATGGATGTTAGCAGCTTCTAATGAATGATGATGCAGTATCTGATGATTTTTACTAAATTCAAATTGAATTGATAGAGTACTATCATTCATCATTTTTGTCTGTCCGTCGTTCATATTATTAGGCATCACGAATTATTTTTTCTAAAAAAAAAACTATATTAATAAGTTTTATAATTAAGGTGATAAAATATAACCATTATTTGAGAACAACTTGTCCATTATTTCAGAGCTCAAAAACATAGACCGCAATAATACAGCGACAAAATTAATTTGCAACCAACTCAAAAACGAACCCACTTGAACATCTTTTTATCGTAACAATCATAATGAAACCGACAAACAGTTGTAATCGCAAAATTAAGACATTAAATTTCTTAATGGCAGTTGCGTGACTAAAGGGAAGGACATGCCTCGAGGATTACATAAATGGTAATCCTCATAGCTCTTCTACAAGTTACAGTTTGAGGAAGTCATACAGATCAATTTGACTGAGTATTTCTTTTTAGAGCCCAGTGGTATGTCTTATAATATTATCTAAGCTAATGAGTAGACTGGTTTTTTTTTATACCACGTCGGTGACAAACACGTGCAACACCAGGGGTATCACTTGCGCGTTTTCGACCCTGCAAAAACCTTATCAAACCCCTCATCGGGAAAACCTCAGCAGGTAGTTCATTCCACAATTTAAGCGTCCTCGGAAGGAAACATCTCTGAAACCGAACTGTACGAGACCATTGCGGATTCAGAGTGTGAGGACAAACGCCCTGTCGGTGGCGAGCGGTGCGGTGGTAAAAAGAAGCCGTGGGCATCATAGCAAACAGTTCTTCAGAACAAAACCCGTTGTACAAGCGGTAGAACACGCATAGGGAGGCGAAGTCTCTCCTCAGACTTAACGGCTCTAAACCGCTTGTCAGTTTGGGATCGTCGACAATCCGGGTCGCACGCCTCTAGACTAAGTCAAACGGACTGAGTTGATGAGATGATGACAATTTACACATTTTAGTGTTTTTGTACAACTTAATAAAAAGCTAGATTCAGGCTATTTATTTTTTATCAAGAAATCGCAACGGAAGTTAACCCACTGTGCACAAACATATTATCTAGTCGTTACTACTAAATCTCTAAACTCCAAGTGCAAATATTTATATAACCACATAGAGTATATGCCTATCGCAGCAATCTAAGAGGCATTGTATCTGAATCTACACATTACTTAAACCAAATTCTCCGATCACAGCTAACCGTTGCAAAATATCACTGCGATTAGGCTAGCCGAACCGAAACTGGAGTCCATAAAAAAGTGGACGAGGTAGGCTGATACGCGGAAGAGTTAAATGCTTTTGCGGATGAATGACCAAATTTTGCAAGGAACAGAGCCAAGAAATCAAAAACTCGTTTCTCCGTAGCAGTGGGATCCAGACGGCTGATACAATAATATCAATTGAGAGGCAATTTAATCCCATTCAAATCATCTGTTCGATCTCTCGAGCTCTCCCCCGAAGTCCTATATAAACACGAAATCATTGGCGTCGCATACTAATGTTGCTAAAACAATAACAACGATTACTCCCAGAGCGTCGACTGGCAAAACTATAGTTTGGTTTAATTAGCGTATTTCAATTTGATCGGAATTTCGGAACCCAGGTTCGATTGTACCCTTAGAAATAAATTCGGCTTTTATTGTTTAAGTTCAACTTCGTTATATCTTTATTCAAATAGATAAAGAAAAGGCAAATAATCACGCATTTTAGACTCAAATTCTGAAGATGATCATAAATATGTGAACAAACGAAAAAGTAAGCGGGTGCAGATATTGCGAACTAAGAAACCAGACAGTGAGTGAAACTAAATCTAACTACTTAACTATAAAACAGACACCCCACCCTCCCCAAACATGCTAAATGAAAGCAAATTTAGGTGTTGTCACTCCTTTAAAGATGGGTCCAATATCGTCATCGACATACAATATCAAGAAACGAACGGCGAAACGTCCGCACTCTCCGCACGAAACGAAGGAACGATTTGATGATCCGATACGCCACACATGTGGACACCCACCTTTAAGTTTTCAGAGTGTTAAACCATAAAACGTGCCAGGACTTAGAACAGCCATCTGTGACCGCGATCCAAGGTCTTCGATGACGAATGCAAACATTTCCGAGATGGTTCGTGTGAATCACCTATTCCTATCTGCGGCAGTCGTTTGTTTAGATTGTATTGTTTAGGAACAATGTTTTCAAAGTACGTAAGACATAGGACCTCTTTAACATAACAAAAAGGTCAAATTAAAATCTGTAATCTGTATAACAAACCTTTGCTGCCAGTTTGAGGTCACAGCTAAATAATCCTAACAGATAGTGTTGGTTCCTACTGGCAAGGCAGAGAAATCTTTTCGGGTAGACTATTGTCGTAACTTACACGATCAGTCATGTCAAATGTGAAAAAGTAAATTTAGCCAGACCGATTATCGCTTTTAACCTTCGGCCACCAAGCAGTTAGTTCCATTCCTCAGATTCACGTGAGTAACCTATTGTCATAGTACTTAGTTTACATTTTCGCTGCATAACAACAAATCAGATCTTATCCAGCATTATATCATGTGTTTCCACATCCCGCTTCAAAAGTAGATCAAGAGATTAATCAGACCACTCACAACATGAGACTTGCATCTTTTAACACCCAGATTTAATGACCAATTCACACGCATTAATTTCTCATTGCACTATTGTCTATTTGTAATATAAGCTAACCGCGTAATAGGCGTGCGAAGATATTACTATCTCTTGCGTAAGATGCAAGGTGCTTTTAAATTTGGCAATATAGTAACTAAATCGTCCATTGTTGGGTGACGTAAAACATATTGTATGGTCGAGGATTGGGCAAGACTAAAAGTGGGAAGTGGGATATTTGTAATGTTTAATTATTGTATTACCTACGCGGAAGGAAAATGGTGTGTGGGACAAGGCTTTAGTTGCAGTAACTACAATCAGGAAAAGACCAGTCTATGAGAAGTTATTGAATAATACTGGTATAGATATCCGAATATTGTATCTTTCAGTTGCCTATCGCATGTAAAATGTTTATGTTGTAGAAATGTCATAAATGGATGAAAAACCTAATGATGATGATGAACTTAAATAAACTCTTCGGATACCACTTTTATAATTGCTTCTTACTACAAGACAAGCGATTTTTTTTTATCTCAATGAATCCATATAATGAGATATTTTATTAACGTCGTTAGGAAAAACAAATCCACGTTAACAAAGCTACCTAAGAATCTCAGGCATGCATTACATCGTGAGCTAGTAATTATTTAGTATTCAATGGAATTCCTAAATAGCCAATTAACATAGGACTAAGAGCATAATGGCTGACGATTAGGCAACCTGTTGGACTTCTGCTTTCACATTTTAACTGGCCATTATAAATCGAATAGTACAACGGTGCGTAAAATAACTGCAACTGAATATGATTTACACATTTTTATTGATAAAAATCTATTAAGTGATCATTTTAACACTGCTTTGGCTCGAGGACATATATGTCACTTTCGCTTAATCGGATACAGCGTTAAGGACGAAAGTGGCAAGTGGCACTTTAGAAAAAAATACCGAAATGACGGTTTTTTTTACAATAATTCAGAAGGAAATACAGGAAGAATTTTCTTCTGCAAGTAGTAAAAATAAAACCCCATTCCAGGTGAAATTAACGAAGTTACATCTAGTTATAATTAGGAGTTTACCAAGCTGAGCTTAATAATTTCAAATTAAAGTAATCACCGGAAAAGCTATCAAGTACAGTGATCCCCAAGAGACTGCTCTCTAACGATTGCAATAAAGTTTCAAATCGTATACATTTACGCGCACATGTTGAAATAAGCACTGTATAAAAATGTGTAACACCTGTAGTGTACGTGCATTACTGTAAACGTAAAAAAATAAACGGGAGCCAATTTACAAGGCACGTCCGAACTCTTTGAGTGCTCAAGCAAAAATAGCCAGCCGTTAACCCGAATCTCACGCATGCGCCGAACTAAGGGTTGCCATAATTACTTTTTTAAGTATCCTAAATAAGGTAACAATATGTACGCCTAAATGACTTCAAATACTAACATTATGGCAGTAAATTTGAATCATAAAGTTCTGAAAGTGTCGGTACGTTTATTACCTCTGGCAGGAAGATATATCACTAGCCTTATTACAATAAGGCTGCTATTCAACCAGAGATGTGCTAAGCTGTGTAGCTAAAGATGTTAATGATTACCACCAATAAAGACATTTAGAAGGACCTGTGCCTAACATCTGTGTGAACAGTGAGATGTATTCAAAAAAAACCTTATGTATTTTTTTCCGACAATTGGTGGCAGCCCTAAGATCGCAGTAGCCACCTGCGCCGGCGCACCTAAAGGTGTAAGCGTATGGTGCATCTATTTTGAATTAATTTACTTACACTTTACTAGTTGCGGTAAAAAAATAAACAACTGATCTGGGCGATGATGCGTGAAAATAGTGTAAAAAACTTCAAAGAAAAATTAGAAAAAAAAAATCTGCTTTCCTCGGCGTTACTCGGGTCAATACTTTAAATAGGCATTTAATAAACAAATATAGTTACAGTGAACCACAGAAAGCGCAACACTAATATTGACGTTAAATTCGTTGAAGATTATGTATGAAGATACTGTCAAATATCCTCAATAGACGTGATCTTTATGCCATGTAAATACAGCTTTACAAAGGTTATTTGTTCTGAGACGTTGTACTAAAGTGGTATACTCTTCGTATTAAATAGGCGTTTAAGACTAACAGATAAGTGACAGAGATATTAAAACAAAATAAATAAGAATAAAGGCAAAGAAAACTGACAAAAACACACCTTGAATAATGCAATGTTGCCAGTTTCCACATGCGAATAATACATTTATTACTAAAGAGGAATTAGTCTTGGAAAGTATAAATATACAATACTTGAGTTTTATGTATGTGTTGTTTAACGGTTATGTCATGAGCATTTACACACTAACGCAGAAATAATACTAAATCAGAGTGCTGAGTGCGAGTTGCAGTGAGAGAAGTGAATAACTTCACCATCGCGTTTGCGAGAAAAAAAACGCGAATTTGTATGGCATCGAGTGAGCGTCATCTAGCGGCCTTAATGTTGCCCAAATTAGCCGCTAGATGGCGTTGACTCTATTTCATACTAATTGACATTTACGTGCTCGCTAAACGCGATGGTGAAGTCATTCACTTCTCTCACTGCAACTCGCACTCGGCACTCAGCACTACATCAAAAGCTAGTATAAATTAACACACATATACCAAGTTAAGACATTAATGTACACGGAAAAGACACCGTTTGAAGCTTTTTAATCATTAAAACACTAATAAAATGTAACATACTGTATGCGGGAAGAAAGAATCACCTTTTGATCTTGTTTTACGATATATCATCTGACGGTTTTGTATTCTCTTGTGAGGTAAAATGTTTTCACATTGGACATTTATGGATTCGCTCATTAATCATTTTAATGCCAGAGACCAGGGGGCCTACTCATGAACGAAACGTCCGTAGTTTCGGTCAAAATTGTGTCGAAAAATCTTACAGAAATATGATATTCTTGAGTATTTATTTGTGAATGATGAATATCATATTAAGGGTACAAAAATACATGAAGATTGTTGAAATTATCTTAGTTATTATACTTATTAGAACCATGTTAGTTCTCCCGAAATTACGGACATCGTGTTAGTGAGTAGGTCCCCAGGTTACGTTCATATGCTGAGAATGTCACTCGTTACATCACTGGTGTTTCTGCTTTGTAGCTGTTTTTATAATATTTAAAATTCTTGAACTGGAGTTTATTCGCGAAATTTATTTAAATGACACTCTGGGTGGTCCTATGTTGCCTCAACTTGGTTATTTTAGATTTATATGTATAACTTAGAAAATTGAGAACTTTGTTACTAACATGCTTTTCAAATAAGACCGGCTTTGACTAGTTACACCGACTTAGGATGAATGCTACGCACTATACTCCCTAGGCTTGATCTCGTTAAAAAGCAAAATTAGAACAAACCATGAATTTAAGAGTACTGTCAAACTTAGATCTTGGTGAATTTGAAAGGGTGCAACTAGGAAAACTTAGTTCAGGGTACCGAAATAACTGATTTATTAATTAAATAACTAAGTAGCCGAACGATTCTCTAACGATAAGTCATTCATTAAAATTAATAATAACGTTATAATACTTTCGCATCAGAACAAATAGATGCGACAAACCGTGCCTACGTGATTAAATGCGTGAATTGATTCGCAGTCAAAACACTGTGATCTTTGTACGATTTGCAAGTAGCATGCATATTCGTTGCAACGAGAGCTCAGGTTATACTGGCTGTATTCCACTGTAGCTGGGGTTTAATGAACATAGCACACCAACTATAAGCACACTTAGCATATGTGTTTCCTTGCTCTTATAGTCCCGGGTTCTTCAGGCGGGGCGTGAAAAAGCATTTCTGCAGGCCTTCAAGATGAGGATGGCCAGCTCAGTGATTCCTTTGCATTACTGTGCTTGTCAGCCTTATATTTGGACCTCACGACCGCTTTCCATCAGAAGGAGTGAGAACATCTTGACGGGCAATATAAAAAAAATATGTACTTTTTGAATATAAATAAGAAGTAACGTAAATAGTTTAGCGGTAAAAAACATACTTAGAGTTCGAAATTAATCTTGACTTCTTGGGTATACATTACTCATTAACACGTATAATAATTACACTAGTTTTTATTCAGCTTGCAAACTTTTGTGTAATTTCGTAAATATTTCGCCGGAGTCCTTCAGACGTCTTAGAGACAATTCAAAATTCCATCCAAAAGCAAGACTACACTCTCCACAGAACCGGTCCACCAATCTCGAGGTCACCGCACTGCTGAGGTCACCGCGACGACCTTAAGAGGTCGTCCGATATCCGCATTAACGAAAAAGCTATCGAACGTAACGAAGTTCGAACGTATCGCCACTGGAGTTAAGGACTGCCCATACCGTACCATACCATGACCGTGCTATGAACGTATCAGGACCGGAAAGCAATACGATACGCTCTACTATGCCCACCAGAGCGTATCATACCATGACCATGCACGAGAATATTTTGCCGGCGTCGAAACGGCACGACGAAACGATCTAGAGTCTCATACATTTTAAAACAAAGTATTTTTTTGCCTGACACGTTCATGGTCTTGACTGGCCTGTTGGCGCAATGGCAGCGATCCTGCCTTTAGCGCCGGAGGTCGTGGGTTCGACACCCACCCATGACCAATATTTGTGTGACGAACATTTGTATTTGTTGTGTGGCTGGGTGTTATTATCTGTTTTAAGTATGTATTTAGAAATATTTAAGTATGTTTATCAGTCTATGACGCCCATAGTACAAGCTCTGCTTAGTTTGGGGTCAGATGATCTTTGTGTGAATTGTCCCAGATATTTATTTATTTATTTATTATTTATGGTGTGGCACACGATACGAAATTCGCATGATCGATACGAAGTTACTTAAGCTATCGACGTTAAGACTCAACTGGAGTCGCTAGGGAAAAGAAATTGAAAGTTGTTTCCTTTTAGCAGTGACGTAAGGTCGAGTTCGTTATGCAGATAACTCAGAGGAAAGTTTCATAGTTAAAGTTAAGTTAAAAGGAGTTTGAAAGGAAGTATAATTGTTAGTTTTATCGCAGAAGCTAAAAGAAATCAAGCTTACCGCTTTGTTGTTCATAAGTATACTGCTAATTGATAATACAAAACTAGTTTAATGTTAATCTATCCATTGCTGGCATTTCTATTTATACTAAGAATATAGTTCAATTTCATAAAATTTAGGAGCACTTGTAAAACGATTTTAATATCTGCAGTTATTAGAAAAAAAAACACGTTATTATACCGACCATGTAGTAGTAATGTAAGTGAATGTACTCGTAGGTCTTTTTAAAACTCATTGGGTTGGATTTAATCGTATCATAAGATGAAATAAAATCAAGAGTCAAAATAAATACTGAAGAAAACCGGATTCTCGGCCTTGGCTTTAGCGGTAAGAGGACTTTTACGAAGCTGTAAATCTTTCCCACAAGGCAATACAGTGCACAAACTAGTTTCGTATTCACGACCTGTTGAGGCCACAACACGGCCTTTGCTCAAAAACACATCCTTGTTCAGATTTCGTCTTTTAAAGATAATTTAAATAATGAAATTCATTTAACATTATATAAAACCGCCTTCAAAAGTCCCACTCATACAGATCTCACCTCACCCATACTGTAAGTTAACACGCAAACTCGGTGCGAATTGTTGTAAAGTTAGGACCATTAGGAAACCTTACTGACAGATTTTATCAAATCGCCATAAGACTAGGCTCAAAGGCTTACATCGAGTGACGACAGCCGCGAGTGATAGGCAGCTTAAAGCCATCCACAGGACGAAGACGTTTACATAATTGATTTTACGTTGACTTTTCGAAAATTTTATAAATTTGCTATCTTGGCAGAAGGAATACACTCAACTGTACACAGTTAACCAAAATGGAATGGCAAAGCATTCACGTAATGATAATAATTAGTTTTTGAAGATTCCCAGACTATTTCCGACATTTCAAACACCTCACCAGCTGAGAATTTAATTCCTTAATTATCCTCATGATTAATCACAGCCACAGTTATATCATTAAACCAGAAGAAGAAAGCTGAGAACACTGGCCAGTCATAATTTTAACGAGAGGTTTACCAGTTACGAAAAAAAAAATCGATCGTGGAATTTTAAATTTTGAACGATCGCATTGCCATCCGTTGCGGGTGAAAGTGAGAACTTTATCTGTCCGTTACGTAACGCGGCAAATCGGGCATTGTCCGGGTTAGTGTCGACACGATTGGCTAATAGGCGTCTGTGGATTGTCATCAGGGCCCTTTGTTCGAACACTTAACGATTTTAAGGCCGTTGTAGCGATTAAAGCGCTGACTGGTGTTCTTGACGATTTTTGTGTGAGATCATTATATTTTTCGAGAAATCATAAATTAAATTATAGTATCCAGTAGGATACAGGTAAGCAGTAGCTGACCAAGGGGGTCTCAATTGACTTTATTGGTTAAGGTTGTCAATTCTACATATGACCTGGGTCCCTTGAGCCTTCCGCTGCAATCATATGAGCATACACGGAAGATCAATTAGGAGACCAGTTAGTTCAGAGTTAGACTGACCATGCGTTCTTTGGATAAGCACAATAGGTTTATGAACCTGTTAAGACACTTCCTTTCAAGCTTTTTAGGTTATCACATAAAAGACTATCAGTTACTAAATTTAACAGTTATTTCATAAGTAACTTTAATGAACCGAAATGTTCATTGTGATTTAAATTCACCAGGGGGTTCCACAATGATAGATGGTCCTGAGAAAAGTCATAACTACCTAAGAGGCAAGGTAATCATAACTCGCATCAGTCAGAAGACATCAAAAGAAAGTGAAAGTCAGTTTTCCATAGTTATTTTAGTGATTTTTATACCTTTACTATATAATGATATCTAGTCACATCAAAATGATTGGATACTTGCAATTTTTTCTATCTCCATCCAAACTAAAAATCATTCTACAAAATACCTGGTGTTTTTAATCAAAACTTTCTGAACCTTAAAGCATTTTTTGAATTTGAGAATGCAATAAACTAAGGCTATTTTATGTTGTGGATTCTGATGGTCTACAGACAGGTTCCTGAACAGCGAGAGTTTGAAAGGTGGTCAACTTAGAGTTACGTCCAGGCCAGGATCAGCGCCCCCCCGATTCAGAACGAAGTTATCGACCTATTCGGTAAATTTGTTTTAATGATAGTAAATGACCCGCTTAACGGTAGCAATCAATAGTTAGTTAGTTTTCATGAAATAAATTATTTAAGACTAAGTACCTATACTTAAAAACTGAAGTAAAAATAAAATAAAATAACCGAAACGGTCGATATTTTGTTCTGAATCGGGGAGCAGGTCGAATTTTTCTAGTTTCTATCTTTGTGTAGAAATAGTGCATTAATAAATGCTAAAAATAAAAAATCACTTATAGAGTTTACGTTTCAGAATTCGGGAGTCCGCTGGCAGTTTCAAACTCGTTTTAACTGAATTATTAAGGCTCGTTTAGATAGAGGTTGATGTTAAATCTTAAACCTGTGCAAATAGAAAGAATACACTCCCGTCATTTGAAAAAGAAACCTTGGCCAGAATTAAATCCCCCTATAAACTGCATTGCATGGTTGTACGTTGTTCTACAGAAAATGGATACATAAAATTTCGTTTCACAGAAATTGTTTCTCATATTATCATTTCATAGAATAATCAAAACGCAGAATGGTTACTTTAAAAAAAACATAGAATTTCGTTACAAACAAAATTCATATCGTAGAATTTCCATATCATAGAATAACGATTCAAATAATATTATTGATCATAATGTTTAGTTAAGTAATATAAAACTTATTACCAAGAAAAATATTATATCAACGGACAATTTACTATTACATTGTAAACTTAATCTCAATATATTGTTTAGCCACTTATGGTCATTCGCCGAAAATTCGGTTCTAGTATGATGTGGTTACAGTTCTAATCAAACCTAACCAATAGATTTTTCTGTGAAAAATGTTTCGATGTAGTAAATAGTCGTTGAAACAATAATATTCGACATGAAAATATATTGACCGAATATTCTATAACACATTTTCTGCGAAACGAAATTCTATTAAAATTATGTCTGTGAAACAAGGGATTACCGCATAGCATACTTACTTAGTCTTAGCGCTCTTCTTGCGTGACAGGTCTTTTTAATAATTAAATTCAGGTTCTAAACACCTGTCACCTAGTTTAGAGACCTCTAAACCTGTAGAGCTAACTTTTAAAAAGAGAAAAACAAGAGCAGGTGGTAGCTACTTGCGCGCACGCATATTCCCGATGCAACAGCCGGGCAATGCGCAGATGGCCTGGCTGACCACCTAGCGATATCTTAAATTACTTTATGAGCTTTAAACGATTATGCAAAAGATTGCGGTAAGCTGAACCAGAGCTCTTGATTGCCATAACTCGCATATTCTTACTGTTCAAGCAATGTATCTTGGACAGTACGAAAAATCACTTCTTACTCGTATATCCGGTTGTTACATTACCTGTTGAAGTAAAGGGAGTCGTGGGTTTTAATTCTGCACCAAAACAAATGTGAAGAGAGATATTTGTGCTAAGCCTGAGTATTTATAGGAACTTCGTTGTTTTAAGGTTTATATGATACAAGCGAATCTTTATATATTACAAGATCATGTTGACTCGATTTTTGATAGATTAATATTGTATTATTATAATAAATGTAATTTCAAACTGAAACTCAAATAACTTTATTCAAATAGACTGTATCAGTACTTTCAAATCGTCAAATTTACAGCAAAATATACTGAATAATAGACATAAATACCATAATAATATGGATATGTAAATAAACAGTATACAGACATAATGCGACTCTACCACCGCGTCGGAGTTGTTTCTTGCTGAGAAGACCCGGCGAGAAACTCAGTAGTTACTCTTTTAAACTTGTTTTGGGTTTACAACAGGCGTTAGTAAAGTATCTATTATTCGTAAAAACAGTGTTAGATCAGTGTTCTGAGACTGTTTTAACTAATGTAGAGTTTGTTTTAGTCATGTCAACATAAATGTGACACAACAGGACATTATAATAATCAGTGTAAAATTCTGATTAAGTTTTACTACTACAAAGAGGGTAAGACAGAATTTGATTAACATGTATTTCGTTAATTTAACATTTACTCTGACATAATCCATGGGTAACCAAATTTCAACTTTACGCTAGCAGGGCGATAAATCTGAATGAATTGGCAACTTTGCTTGTCACGTATCGAATAAGCAGGCCTTCTGAAGTGCGCTCCAATTTCTCAGCCTAATGCCTTCTCCACACTTTCAAATTTGTATTCCAGGGCGGTTTCGGCACCGCTTTTTATTGTCTACCGTCTGCACGAGGCCTTTGAACTGCCTGAAATCTACGTACCATGAATAATTTAGGAAGATGTGTAACTTTTCGTCGCCTGGTGGACACGATCTGCATGAAGCTGCTTCGTCTAATATGGAAATTGAGGTTTAATGTAACGGAGGTTGGAGATGTGATATGTACGGAAAGGGGTACTGAAGACCGAGTACTAATTATATGATAATCTTATTTCCAAACATGAGATTCAAGACAAATTCCATCAAGCTCTTCAGACCACTGCAAATAGTAGAAAAGAAGGACATTAGCAAACCAAGTGATTATTTTCTTGACTGAATTGCTAATCAATCGTGGGAAAAGCTACCAGATAATATGCTTCAAAACATTTGATAATGACACGGAAATATATTAATCCTTTTATCGAATGATTAGTGGCGCTACGAAATAATCCTGAGTTCATTGTACGAACACTACAAAACCATAATTAAAATATTGACTACTAGGTACTAATATTCTCAACAACTGGCCCGTTGGTGCAATGGTGAACAAGGATCTCTAGGCAAGAGAGCCTATAGCGCTGCAAGTAGTGAGTTCGATCTCGCCCAAGTAAGAAACCATTAATGTAACAAACAATTATGTTTTCTTCTGCGTCTGGGCACAAATAACGCATGGACAGATGGTCCGCTTAGAACAAACCGCTATTTTGATCCCGCACACAGACACAGTGAGTTTACAGGCGATACCAGTAGAATCGGTGTCGCGGCCATTCACACTGTCGCTAGTGTTTGTTTTTATCGAACTTGTGCAATTTTTCACATGTTGTATTTTGTTTTTGGCGGCTTATGTAGTTGTAAATAATCTACCTAGGTACTTCATTTTAAAATTTCAGAGCGAATATAGTAGCAACCCTAGGCCTAGCCTAAAAATCCGAAAGCGCGCTTTCTGTTAACTCTTTATTTTGTGGTCTGGGTCTTATTATCTGATAATATGTTAATAATATTTCTAAATAAATATTTAAGTATGTTTACAAGCCATTGAGAACCTCTGCTTAATTTGGGGTCATCATATTAGTGTAGCCTGTTCCAGATATGATAACTAAAGATGTGTACAGAACCATATTTGGTCACCCTATTAAAAGTTCTCCCATAAAATCTTGGTGGATTATTGTTTAACCTACTTTAAGACAAGTTACCATAAACCACTTAAGTACAACGCGTTTATGAACTGAGCTAGAAATGCTCGATTTATGCCGGATCTAGACTGAATTAATGGTCTGCTTTTCAACAAACAGCAATTTACATAAATTTGTTTTCTTTATGCGAATTAATGGCAGTAAAATGTTCATTTAATTTTTTAATGAATGTATTTGTTTCATTATCTGTTTCAATGGTGGGGAGTGCACTAAGCATATTGAGTTAACAGTAATATGTATAAAAAGAAATGATTGCAATTTTAAAATAAAAAACAAATTGCAAACATGGTTTTTGAGTGGCGAGAGCGTGATGCCAAATTTCGCCCTTCATATTAGTTTAAGGGGCGAAATTTGACACACTTTGACACATTTTTTCTTTATTTAACACTTTTAAGCGCTGTCAGCGTAATTGACTTCGGTCACAACATACACACAACAACATGGTCTACTTAGGGATATATTAAACTTTTGTAAATAACTTAAAAAGTACTGGCCTTACAAAAAAACTATTAATGACAGATTATAAAAACATTATTAAGTTCCTTTTTTAAATTCAAATTTGTATATAAAAGGTTTTGTTTTAAGATTAAATTCGCATTCATTGAATTTCTTCCAAAGAAGTAAATCTTCACGAACTTCTAACTTGATTAAAACTCCATAAATTTCTATAAATCTTTGTCAAACGCATCTCCGGTGTTCATTTAATCATGCCACGTAGACACTTGACCAGGAACAAATTGTTAAGAGCAGAGGCTATGATTCAAGCTGACGCTACCCAAATTGCGGTTTGTGAAGCCATGAGGACCAGTCAGTTCTATCAGTTATATCCAGGCTTTGTAACGTTATCGTGTCGAGGTAGTGGTGGAACGGCACCGAAGACCTCAACGCATTACAACACATGTACAGGACCGATTCATAGTGAATGCTGCACGAAGTCAACCAAATGTAACGGCGATGCAGTTGGTTCAAAGGCTACAGAGAGCGTATGGTTTGCTGGTAAGCGGTCAAACTTTGAAAGAGGACTGCATGAAGTCAACCTACGTGCTCGTAGGCCACTTCGGGTACCAGCGCTAAGGAGAGGCAATGGAGGAAGAAGATTACAATGGGCTATTGCACACGAAAACTGGAACCATTCTGAAGGGTCACTTGTGCTTTTCACTGATGAATCCAGGTTTGGATGTCATCCTGATTCGCGAAGAGCACGCGTTTGGAGAGAACCTGGACGTTGGAATCGACTGCAGCACCCACAAAAAGTTCATGAATACCAAGGTGGCACGATTATGGTTTGGGCAGGAATTCGTCTCGGCGGTAGAACGGACCTCGTTTGTATACAAGGCAATATGACTGCTCTAAAATACCGAGATGAGGTGCTAGAGCCTGTGATCTTGCCCCACAGACAGCGAATGGGAGGGACAATCCCGTCCACATACGGCGCGTATCGTTACAAGTTGGTTACTACAGCATGATATCCAAGCTTTAGACTGGCCTGCACAATCCCCTGACTTAAATCCTATTGAGCATGCCTGGGATATGCTTCAGAGAAGAGCTCTTAGGAATTTCCCTAAAGATATTGTGAATGAAAACCAGCTTTTCTTGCATCTTAGCAGGACTTGGGACAGTAATCCACAACAGGATATTGACACCCTTGTTTTGAGTATGCAGAACCGCTGCAGATTAGGTTTTGATGTTTCAAAAATAAAGTTAAGATTGAAATTTTGTCTGAGTTTTTCCTCTACTTCTAAGTTTTTTTCAAATTTAACTTTATCTAGAAGTTAATTCATCAGATAAGATAGGCTATTAAACAAGGTTTATTTTAATGTGTAGGTGTCTTAACAAAAAGTTAATAGAATTTCAGTTATTTAGGTTTAATTGAAATATCCCTAGATCATGTTGATGTGTGTAGGTTGATTATTTTAAGGGTACGGTAAACCACCAGTAGCCACGTTTAAGGCCTCTGGGCGGCATTACCATCTTCAAAAGTCACCATATGGCGAATTTGTTCAAAAACTTTCCTATTGCTTAGCTAATTGGACTAAAACAACATAATATCATTAACAAGTATTGTTTACAGTTTTGATAGAAGTATAGCTTAGAATTTTTCCCCAAAGACTGCGAAATGCCAAGTCCTTAAGAGCTTGTTTTGCCGCCCACGACCGGTGTGGGCGCACAGCATCTGTTAGGGTTGACATTTACCTGGCCACGAATAAATAGTCTGTTTTAGTCTTGATTATAGAACATTAAGGATTACAGCTCATATTTGTAATTTCTATACAAATCTTGCAAGCACAGGTTTTTACATTTTTATGGTAAAAGTAATATTTAATAATAAAATGCCCTAGGTTTTACGGCATTTTATACACCTAGATGTTACTCTGAACTAAGCAAAGATACAGAAAATAAGATGCTTATAAATATACATACTCATATATATATAAATATCACTTACTGTTTAATACGAGTATTGAGATAAGATAATATCATAACATACCTTTCAATTTAAGCAAAAACCTGCTATGATTATTTATAAATACAGATGATTTCGGTTCCTCCCTTTGCAAGTGAGGCAGCCCTATTAATATTATGAGCGGAGCGAGGCCCTGCGGTTGACAGCCTTTTGCGAAAAACCAAAAAGGTCAAGAATGGTATCTACAATTGTGGAACCCTTTGTTTATTCCACTAAAAAGACCTATTAGATAAGAGATAAGACCTGTTGATCATTTGCACGCGTCGTTGTTGCCATTGTTGAAGTATAATTGGGGTTGTTTTCTTAATAACAAGTTTCATATTCACATCGTGAAAGGAAATAAATATTATCATTCAGTAGTGATAGCTCGCAGAGATATCACTAATTTCGATTGTAATAATATGTTTTTGAGTAGTGGTCCTGTTTGTAACCCAGAAGGTGACAGGTTTGATTTGTGGCAAACAATAATGTGACGAATTTGTGTTTGCTAGTGTCTAGGTGTTGTTGTCTACCAGTTATATATACTAATTTTAAAAAGAGGAAAGATTTGTTTGTTTGTTATTGAATAGGCTCCGAAACCTTCCTTTCCCTTCCTTTTGTGTTTCCTTCCTCGTATAGTCCCGGGGTCTTCAAGCGGGGCGTGAAAAGGCATTTCTGCAGGCTTTCAAGGTGAGGATGGCCAGCCCAGTGATTCGTTCGAATGATTGGGCTTATCAACCTCATATCTGGACCTCACGACCGCTTTCAATCAGGTGGAGTGAGGTCAGCTTGACGGACAATATTGAACCGATTTAAAAAATTCTTTCACCAATATGAACCTACAATAACAGGTAGTGACATAGGGTATATTTTTTAATTAGGGCTATATTTTGACAGGAGAGACAGTCTATGCGGGCGAAGCCGCAGACGGACAGCTAGTCAGTTTTATGATTATCAATATGTAATACGCAAACCTACAATTTTTTAATTAAGAATTTAGATGTAAGTTAAAAAATCTAAAGAGGACAGCTATTGGCACTACTTCACTGATGAGGACTCTTACCCTAATCGTTGGCCCATTAACTTTTCAGGCCCGATTTCTTTAAGTGATCAGGGAGCACAGTAGTGTAATTGCCAAGTCAATCTAAAAGAGGCCGAGCCCCAACCTGAGTAATCTTAATAATTACTGATATCATAAATGCGAAAGTTTGTGAGGACGTATGTATGTTTGTTACTCTTACACGCAATAACTACTGAACGAATTTAGATGAAACTTTACAGTAATACAGCTTAAACATCAGAAAAACACAAAGGCTAGAATTTATGAAGATTTGTAATCAGGCGGAAAGCTAGTATTAAAATAAAAAACAAATGGGAAACACAACCGGAACTTACTTGCGAAATTACGAGTTGCAATTATGTATGGATTACGATATATCTGCCATGAGTCATTTAGTTATCACCGCTGACCAATAATAAAACTGATTCGGCTCTACGCAGATTTAGACCATTTCAAAGACACAGAAAGATAGCATAATTTATAAACATAGTTAATAAGACGGAAGTTGACCATATTTTAGTAATATTGAATATTATCCTGATCCCCGTACGAGATCTTAACGGATCACCAAAACTATTTTGCGTTCCACAATATAATACGGGTAAGGAAAATCCCTGACTCTGTTTTGGGTGAAGCTTAGAAAGGAAACGAACTATAAAATACACGTGAGAGAAATATGTATCCAATCTCGGGTTAAGACTGCGTCCGCATCTTCGCCATTTGCTTAAGTTCCACTGTCCACCCAAGCGTAGCTTTCCATCTGTATGATGAACGGTATCTGCTTCTACTCTACCTGACGGAAAGCCGCCGTAAGGTCAGATGTGAGGTGGACAAGCACATTAATGCAAAGCAACCAATGAACTGGTCAAGCTCACCTTGAAGGCTTGCAAAAAATGCCTTTTAAAGTCCCGCATGTTGCTTATTAAAAAAAAACTCAGTCATCGGAGCACGTATGTGAGCAGCAAGCGAGCGTATGACATTTAAAAGATTTTATTTTGAATATACAACGTCGCTGAAAAAAATGAAAATGACCGTTTGATGGTAAGCAGTGAACGCAGACAATGAACACGTTGCATCACTACGTATTTATTACTCGCGTGTTGCCCACCCTGTAAGACGGGTAACTTTATAAAGTCGGCATGGAGAAATAAGGTTCCCCAAGCGGACATAATATCAGCTCCTCCAATGAGCGATGGAGCGCGACTTTGCAGCCACGCCTAGTGGACAGTGGCGCTTAACCAACCATTCGAAACAACACCACAAGTATAGCATCACCAGCGCAACAAAATAAACTGTATCGCTTGAAATTAAGAGCGTCACCACGCTTCCTAGTAAAATGATAGTAACTTAGAAATTAATATTACGTTGCAAATATTTTCCACATTTTCTCAAACATGACCGCAGTGTGTCCAAGGTTTTATCGATTCCGCGTCGACAACTTATCTGCTCCTAAAGCCCGGGTTTTATAGAGGCAAGTTCGGGGACAGTGGTGGCTTTTGCAAAATCCTAGATTTAGATGGCGGCAAACTAAGACAGGTGCTTGGAATATTTTGTAAACGCTTGAAATATTTTTTACTGTATTTGGTTAATTCAAAATGAAATACGATACCTCACTTAAGCAATTTTGGTGCTTTGAATTCAATCTAAGAAGGTGAAAATCTATTGAAGAGGTAAATAGGTAGGTACGGATTAAAGAGTAATTAATATTAGTGGTTTATGTGTAGTAAGACAATAATTACTATAGGACAAATTATAAAATATCACGCAAACTGTAAGTGTACGAACCAAGTAAAAAACGAGCACACGCAATCTCCGTCTGCGCTAAAATGAAAATTCATGAAATAAAATAAATATCTCGGACAGATTATAAGATCACATGACCTCAAGCTGAGCAGAGCTTGTCAGTGTCAGGGAAGAATAAAACTTATTCAATATTTCTGAGTACTTAAAAAGATAATATGTGCACAGAACCATCACAATTTTCGTCATAATGCTTTTTTGGTTCTGCCCGAGACCTTCAACGCTAATATAGAACCTAGTAAAATAGTATTCTATTAACTCACGTGAGCTTATAATAGTACTTATGAGCTAGGAACATATTTTTAGATCAGACGATGTCAACTTCACTAAGCTTCAGCAGACTTTTTATCATCTCCGTCATGGATGACGCACTCCGGTTTAAAAACTGCAAGCGATTTAAAAAATAAAATGCTATTTACATCGCTACGGGATAGCGGTATCTTATTTCTATCATTGTGAATTTTAGCGCCATCATTTTTTGGCAGCAATTAATGTTTTCACTTTCTTCTGGTGGAAGCAATAATGCTATTCAGGAATTGAGTGTTAGTTTTATTTGAAACGTGGAGATTATCAGATTAATTTTGAAAAAAATAACAGAAAGGAGAAATCTAACTATACATCACTTTTAGATAAGTAAGAAGCTATAAGTACCCGCGACTTAGTCTGAGAAGAATCACTATCCTTAGCAGCTTATTTATTTCATGCTATTTATATCCTAAAATATAATATAAATATTACTTTACAATCATTCATATTCCCTAACTTCATCTATTTCAGCAACTTACGATTATGTTTTCACGACAAAATGTAGCTGTTTCTCCAAAGTTCAATCTTCAATCTTACTTTATCATAGAAAAATTGAACAACACTCAACTATAGTTTTCAAAATGGAACAAAGACACTATCATAAAAGAGCCACTTGTAATCGCTCCCACAGACCGAGACGAATCTGCTTTTTTACCAACCAGAGACAAATAAATAAGAACAGCATCCGTCTTGAGCATTGGAGGTTTTTTGGTAGCTTCCGCAGTAATTGTAGTCAATTCACTGTCGTTTGATTCAAGTCGTAATCCAAAAAAGCGCGTAACACTTTAATGAACTGCGAGATAGATATGGACCTTTTTGAATCTGTAATCTTTTAGCAATTTGATTGAGTTACATACCTCACAACAAGCAACAATTAGCAAGGCAACACACCAGGGTGTTACTTGACCAGTGAATCTATTTCTATCGGTTAGAATATGTGTGTGTAAATGAATAAATAATCATCAAAACATGAATAAACTACTCAAAACATTATAGGGTACTACAATTTTCTTGACAAAGTTATTCATATGCATGAAGGATCTGAATAAAATGACTGATAACATTCGCAACCCTGAGGAACTTCTATTTTCTCTCGCAAATATGAACCGAATAGAGAGCAAAACTTGTCGAATTTCACACAACTTTCGCAATTTTTGAATCCTAACAATCCATTTTAAGTGTTTCACGGAAACGTTAAAAACAATCGTAACAATGGGTCTTCACTTGAAACTAAGAATATGAGACAATGTACACAGGTGTCCGACAGTTTCAGCAACAACATTGCGTGTCAAGTTGAAACGATTCATACCATCAACGAAACTACTAATTATTATAAACTTAAACATCTTCAAGGCAATATCAAAGGTCACGATTTGAAATCAAGATGAACGACGTTGCAAAATTGTATAATCAAGTAATAGTAACAAATTATGGTAAGAACATATGAATGTTAGATCTTTGGTTACAGAGGTCATATACACGACTTGCATACCTACGCATAATCTTGCGAAAAGCGTATGACCTGAATCTAGAAATGTTCTCGTACACAATCTATCGATGTCATTGAGTTTTATGAAATATAACAAAATATTTACTCTCAGATAGATAAATATGTCAGCGATAAATCCGTGAGAATTGATATAAACAAGTGGCTGGCTTTATATCGATGCTGAGTTAGAAACTGAATAGAGTGAGCAAGGAAGAATCAGTTATCCGAATTGCTCTCCTATTTGTTAATTTTTCCTCACTCCCCCATATCTCTACCTCCACCAGCTCTTGAAGAGAGCTAGAGTATTTTAATTTTTATAAGGAAATCTTAAACAAATCCGATTTCAATATTTTGAGGGATGTGTTTGCGATGAGTTTGTAAGACTTTCATATGTTATGATGACATTTGAGTTTTGCACATATACTTGACGAAATCAAAATATTACAGTTATTCATACAACAGTTGACATTATGAAGTTCAGGCACGTATGCATTTCTTTTGTTTTCAAAACAGCTGAGAGACACATATCCTTATATTAACTTCCGCCTATTTCATCAACCCACAATATCTGTCAGCTTGAAGGTAATTTAGTACTGGTTAGGATATATCTTCCTACACAAATCTTGTTCATGAAAATGACTCATGAAATCAAATCATCCAGATTTGATATTCACTGAAAGGGACAGGCTGAGGCTAAATGACAGCATTGTCAAACAAACACTGAAGGAAGTCGTTGATCATGAAAAGAACCAAATATCCAGAACGTCCCTGAACAGATAGCTACTAATTATAAGTATAATAACAATAATGCAAACCAATATAAAAACGAGTCAACGCGCGTGACGATCGCCGTGATAAAAAACACTTGAGATCCTCCACTTTTTGCACTAACACTAGTTTTAACCTTGGTAAGTCCAAGTTTAAACACAGAATATTTGTTTTTGCACTGTGGACACTTCAGCACTTAGATTATGACGTAAACGACAAGGATCGACGAACTGTTTACCTTATTCGCGGATGTAAAGAAGCGTGCGGCCTGACCGAACGGCCGTGAGCGACTGGCTTGTCGGCGCAAGCGCACAATCAGCGGTGTGTCGCTTCAGGGAAAGCACCACACCTGTACAAGCAACCGCAAAGTGATCATGACTGACCAGCTGCAAGAATATATCAAGCGCTGTTATCGCTGGAACTAGCTCTGAAGAAATGCTTTCTACATAATGGTCAGTTTCTTTACTCGACTAACAACTTGAACAAATTTATTATCGAGGAAAAGTAGTTAATGTCTTCGTCTATCAGCTGGTGATAGACGGCGATTAGGTCAGTAATTACCAATAGAACGACTTAAATTAATATTTCTACTACCTACGTCTTCTATTTTTATAATTATTTATTTCACAATAAAACAGGATACCTGTCAAGTGCAAACCTATTTCCTCTTATAGTGACCATATGTGGTTCCCTTTCTAAATCTGAAGCCACATCGCAACTCTGCCATATGTCGATGAACATGACCGGATCCAGTTGCCTGCTAGTCATGATACCTTTATCAAACTCAATGAGAGAATGTTGTGCTTTTGTTATAATGGGGAAATGAGATTATAGTCCACTTTAGTACAAACAGACCAACGCATATTATAATATAAAAACGACGGATTACCACGACCTTATACGCTAATCATAATTTCATTGAGAATTAAAAAGGTATCGAAGTATTCATAACATACTGTTTTTATTGAGACCAAAAAGACATGCACGGATTTCCCCTGAAAATTGTTACGTGATTTTTGTCGATTCAAAAAAACCTATTTGCTCTTAATTTAATTTTTATGTTGATTATTTCATACCTTAACAAGCATTTAGTGCCAAAAGAAAAAAACTATAAAATATATTAAAATCTGGTACATTTTTCGAATCATACCTTTTAAGGATAGACCAGGTGTAATTTCAGGTCCTATATAAGATATTAAGTATCAAATAAGATCACCTGGTCGAAAAATTGCTTGTGAGATAAACAAAAACTAAACAACACTTAGGCCTGTATTTCAGCCCCTTATTCATATTAGGCACTATTTAGGTTTTGTATAAGAGGGTTCATCGTTACTTGACCAATCTATGGATATATTTATGTGCTCTTCCGTTATGTAGCGTCGTGTATGTAATAAAACTGTCGCCAAATATCCACTCAAGAAAAGATTGATATTTATTATATTTTAAGAACAGTGGGTTATAATTTGGCGTTTGAAATCTAAATAAATAGTTATTGGCAAATCGCGATAGTAGAATTGCCCTCCATTTATCTAACACACGTAACCTTCACCGTATTAGGGAAACACTTGTAACAGAAATTATGATGTAATTGGGTTTTACCATACTTACTTGAATTTACGAATGGACTTGACTTATTAATTTTACCTTCTAGTTAATCTGATCAATCGAGATCTGTCTCGATGATTAAAGTGCAGTGTGCAGTCTGATAATTCAAATAAGCAATTTGTTATTAAGTAATACTTTGTTTAAAGATTTTTTCATCCAGTTATATTTAACAAGACTCAAGAAGCTTGTAGAATATTGAAGTGCGTCATATAGAACCAACAATAAACACCTGTGGCATGGCAACAATAGGAGATTCAAGGTGATAACTCAAACGGATGTCAATGACATTGACTTCGCAAACAATGATATTAGGGTAACGATAACTTGAACGGTTAACTGAAAAAAGTGTTAAAGAAGAACCGGGAAATACAAATGTTCTGCTATAATTCAGTTTAAACGATTTTTTACAACCAAGTTGATAAGTAATTACTTCATTACCAAGTGAAAATGTTAAAACAATAAAGCTTAATCTTACTTAAGCTTAAACTTATCAAATTGTTCAAATATTTCTAAAGAGTCAGCATCACTCCATAAAATGACAGATAAATAATTTTTTATAGGATTCTTGTATTGCTACAATCACATTAACATTTACACCAATGACTTATTATTATAACCCAACGACACCAAGTTTCTCAAGAAAATTGCCAAATTCAGATAACATTTGTTAAGATCAAACAAAATTGCAATTAAAACCTTGGCGACTCAAGGGCACTCCAGTAATCCATTACATAAAATATTCAAAAAGTCTAAATTAATATTTCACTATGACTAAATAAGTTATTAAGACTTTATTTTATAGCAACAAGCTAGCAACAGACAATTTTTTACATAATTTACACATCATGATTTTGAATTTGGATTTAATAATCTTCCTTTCTAATACCAAAAACGAATACCAATGGTACCTATTTGTTTGTAATCGTAATTAATTTTCTATTCCGAACGAATACCACGAATACCACATAAACGAATCTCGAAATACGTTAAATTTATGTAATGACGCATTATTATTACTAACTGTATCTCATTACGAATGAGTATTATACAGTAGTATACAGTCAGAAATAAAAATTGTTTTTAATGTGATTTTAAGTATAGTTAGACCGCATAATTGAGTCCTCGCCTGCGGTGTACAGGGGCGCGGGGGTTAGACGAAAACGGGGGGCGGGAGAGGTGCGGGCGGCAGGCAGAACACCTTGCCTGCCGCCAGCACCTATTTCTGACTGTATACTATAACTATAGTGTTTAATACAGAATCAGTCTCACTAAACAAATTGAACAGTAGTAAGAAAACTTTTGGTTCATTATTATAATAACACTGACATGATCAGACCTATGAAATTGCATAAATACCTATAGGTATACCTAAATATAAAGCTTTTTCAACTAATCAAAGTCATTCATATTAGTCTATAAACATTCTAACGTGAGAGCGATCTTATAAAAAGACAGAATAGAATAGAAATAATTTATTTGCTCAAAACTGAAGAATAGAGAGAGATGAATAGAGAAAGGAACGATTATCGTAAAATATTTTATTGAACAACGCAATTGATGTACGAATTGACTTTATCATTAATTGAAAAAAAAAAACCTCTTAGTTAATCTAATCGGTCCAGATTTTTTTTCTTGATAATATAAGTAGATTGCAAAGATTCCCGCTGCTAGTATCAGTTGTTTTTTTAAAGTGACCTAGTAGGCAGCCAGACTAGCATTTGAACAAATGGTTGGCCTTTTACGTAACTTGAGATCGAGTTCAGTGAGATATGTCCTCCAGCAAGGGTGTCCAAATGTCAATTATTGTGAAGAATAAATCACCCGAGGTATGCCGCGAAAAGACAGCGAAGTTATGCTCCAAGATGAATATGGCTATAGATTTAAGAGAAAAGTCAAGGGAGAGAAAGAAAACCGGCCAAGTGCGAGTCGGACTTGCGCACCGAGGGCTCCGCACAAACCTGTAGGTATATTTATTAAAAATATTTTTATTATATAATATCTAAAAATTTACGGTTTTCGCAATTATTATTACCTTATCTTATAATCTTATCTGTGCTATAAGATTCACTTGCTTCGTACCAAATTTCAAGGTTTGGAGTTCACAGGAAGTACCTACCGGTTTTGATTCCTTCGCGAGTGTCGAAAATTTGCGGAAATTTGCGGCATAAACGGCTGTATCTTTTGATTGCGTTGGCTTAGAAGTTTGATTTTTCAAACTTATACTCAGGTATTTGATATAAATTCCAGCTTAATACCTCCACGCGCTACTGAGAAAAAGTGTCTTGAGAGACAGATAGACGGACGGCCAACAAAGTGATCCTATAAGGGTTCAGTTTTTTCCTTTCAATGTACGGAACCCTAAAAAGACAGATTGACGGACAAACAGACAAAAGTAAATGAGGCCTGCATTTAAAAAAATCCCTGGAACTCTATTATATTATATATATTAGGGGAAGCCTATGCTTATCAGTTGTCGTCATTCTAGATTCACTATACATAGACGATCTTGTAAAGATTAAATCCCACAGTAGCTTTATTACTGGAGTTCCAATTTAGACTGGCCTGTTGACGCATTGGCAGCGATCCTGCCTTTAGCACCGAAGGTCGTAGGTTCGATACCCACCCATGACAAACATTTGTGTTTGTTGTGTGTCTAGGTGTTATTATATATTTAAGTAAGTTTATCAGTCTCTGACATCCATAGTACAGTACAAGCTCTCCTTAGTTTGGGGTCAGATGGTCTGATGTAAATTGTCCCAAATATTTATTTATTTATTAATATCCTACCAGTATATCTACTAAGCATTAGCGTGTTCTATGACATGTTGATAACTGTAACAACAGACAATTTATACAAACGACTGCAGATCAGTGAGTGAACGTGCGCCCGCGCAAGGTCGAACGAGAACCGGTTCAAGTGACCGAATGCGATCAGCCTATATTGCTATTTAATAGCCTTATAGATACGTTTATTAAGGAACAATTACTCGATTCGCCGATATCGCATGATTGTGGGATATCACTTGGTTAGATAAAAAACCTTGAAGCGATTAAAGGTCGCGATAATTGCATTGTAATTATTAAATGCAACAATAATTGTTTTTAACTCCCACTTGGTGGCAGTCCTAGCACTCTTCTAGAGTCGGTCTCTAAAGTATTCCCAGTTCATCCATCTCCTTTTCGTCTTCTATGCCAATATTATAAAAGGGGAAGATTTGTTAGCTTGTTTTTATGTTTGTTTGTATTGAATAGGCTCCGAAACTACTGGACCGATTTTCAACAATTTTTCACCAATGTAAAGCTACATTATCAGGGAGTGACATAAGATTTTTTATTTTATTTAGGCTATATTTTGACAGGAAAAACAGCCTACGCGGGCCGCTGACGGACAACTAGTCTACAATACATTTCTAGTAAAATGTCAGATTTTAATTCAGGGGTGTTTATGATTGGTGATTTGACTAAGTTTTCGCTGCCTTTTAGTCGGGATAGTTTCAAAAGTCTTGTCAAATGGTTTGTGAATTTTAATTCAAATGACCATTTTGATAAATTCTGTTACAACAGAATGACACTGTTGTCATAAGGTGAGTGCAGTAGGCGTAAAACAATCGTGATATAACAATAAACGTCACGGACTACGTTGCTAGGCAACTCAGACGGTGCTATGTGAGGAACTTTTTTTTTACTTTTGTTATAATTTCTCCGCAGATACGAGTACTTACTTGCATGTTGAACTACTTGTCAGTTGTATTACCTGGAAAATAAGGTAAAATTATGTTGATTATAAAAGTCATCAGTCATCACAAATTCTTAGAAAATACAACTTCATAACCTGAATAATAAAATCAATTAACTAGCAATCATTTAGATATTGATATTAGCCATGTTAAGATCATTTAAAAATTGCTAGTGTATACCTTACATGCATGTCCCAAACATGATAGGGGCACTTATTTCTGTTTCATCCACTTTAAAATAGGCATACAAACATTATTATACATAAGAGTAATATAATTCAATATATTTCATAATTAAATGAACTTAAAGGCATAATAATATGCATATACGTAGGTTTAAATGGAGATGCTAATGATCAATAGATGAGAAATCGATATTGCATATAGAATGCGCGCGCGCAAGGCCGGCGCCGGCGCCGCTGTGCTCGACCCACTGCTATAGTTACCCGTTTTGCGGCCATTGGCCGCAGCTGGTCGTTTCACTTGCCAATCTTACCATACAAGCCAATTTGTCCGTGCATCTAAGCCTGTTATGTTGTCGCATCCGCTTTAGAAGGAAATCTATGGTTTTTGTAAGAAAATGGGTGTTTGTAGCGAAGGTTATGTGAATTGCTCCCGACTTTTTAAATCTTTTCTCTGACTAGTTTCTAAATTTTTAGATAAGATAATAATTTATTGTGATAACTGTGTACATTGGTTGTTATAAGCATAATGGCATCAACAGTTTGCTCATTTCGGACGTACAATATTTGAACAATACAAAAAATTACTCACAACTAAAAAACTCATTCAAATTATATAAACATTTCAACATTAACCAGTCTTTGAGCTTCCTCTTAAACTTTGAATGTTCAAGTGACTTGATACTTATAGGTGAATGGTGGTTTTAACAGTAACAGTGATGGAAATGAAGCTATATATAGCATAGGGTATAAGCAAGCTACCTAAACATCAGTCTAATTAATCCCACATGTCGTGGTAGTCAAGGTTGGATGGCCTTTATTTTCAAAACACTAAAAACGAACAATCAAATGCAATAATATCAAGTATAGGTAACCTTTTTTGACAGTAGAATTATCGAACCGATTTGACAAAGAACAAACAAGACATAATTACGTCGTAAAATATTAGGGCGTTAGTTTCAACCGCCTACAAGATATTGAAACTTGAACCGACTCCTACACACGTTGACCGGTAGTTGCATAAATCTATGAAGTAGGTGTTATCCTTCAGCAATATAAAAGTTTTGAATTCCTTACAAGCCGGGATCTAATTAACGCGACCTTTTTAAAAAGTTAGCTCTTACTGGCTTTTAACATGTAGGGACAGTTTAATGGGTTGGAGGAAAAATACATTTAAAACGCGATTTAGTTGATGTTTTAATGAGCAGTACAATCCTCTTGTCCCCTTTTCTCTAAATGACTAAGCTTAGGCAGCGTTGCTGAACTGCAGAGTGAACGCAAAAGGACCGGAAATCTTTACACCGTCTTCAGTTGGCCGATTTTCACCCAACGTACTTCAAAGTTCTGCCACACGCTGGGCCAATGGACGTGAAGACTAGTGGCTGAGTTGTGCCACTAACTGTTCCTGATGTCAAGCCACTAGGTGGTGCATCTAAGAGCCTTAGAGTGTGGCAGCACTAAGAATTTCACACAGATAAATGTTGAATTCCTTTGTTATGAGAAAGCGTTAGAAGCGTTACAAATTTTGCAACAAATATAAATCAAGTTCAGGAAATACATTCACTTACGTCATCAAAAGTGCAAAGTTAACAGCAAGTAAACTGAAACTCTCGGGACATTCATTTTGCTGGTGCGCAATTCAGGAACTAGCAAACTTTAGTAGTGGAAGTAGCTATTAAGAATTTAGTAAACTAACAAACCTGGGAAACAAAACGAAAAAGTTACAGGTCGCGTTTCTACTTTTGGAACGAGTTGTAGAATTGTTTTTTTTTGTGTATTTTCTGGTGGATGACAGTGCATGATCAATCATTTTTGACTTGGGTTTTACCTGTGCCGTCAAATATCCACTCCTCTAACTTTCAGATGACCTATCAAGAAAGAAGGCAGCAAGAGATTTGTGCAAAGCTTCACTAATTCCAACACGAACGAAGACGTTTAGTTTCTTTTTAATACCAAAAAAATGATTATTCGGTTTTTTCAGCCTGAAGGTAAGCAATTATTGAAACTTGGGACACTTCGTGACTGGTGGTGTCGAGTCAAGAGAGTTCGGGTGGCTCTGCAGGCTACACCAAATCTTCTTTAGAACTGCTGCGCTAAACGTCAGAACAGGAATTTCTTTTTTTTACTAGTCATCATCTAAAGGCTCGACCCGCATTTGGTCATCGTCCATCGATAGCATCTCCCAGTTCGTATGTAGAATTGCAGACCGAGAAGCTTCTTTTTCAATGGTTGTTTGTTTTCTTAGCGACTATGTCTGTCATTTTACCATAAGGTGATACTGGGGTGCGTTCTGATTTTTTGTAACTATGGATTTTTGAACTGTCAATATATAAGTGTGGTGGGTATATTGTGCAATTGTGCAGGACCCTAGAAAACAGAAAAAACTTTGCACAATTTAAATAAACACACGCACCAGACCAGTGTATTATGAATACCAGCCTTTACTGCAAGCGATAATGACGTACTCACGCATAAGACATACTGTTGGACAACGGTCCACGCTAACTGGGTAAGCATGTCGCGTCGTACACACGAAATCACATCAGGCTTTACTTGGACCTTATGCTGCTGACATAAGACCCATTATGTAATGATTTTGAAAAGGCTGACCAGTTGTCCTCCGTACTCTGGGAGGCGTCCGATTTCTCTTTTGTTTTCAATCCTGTTCGACGTCGGTTTGATGAATTGGCTGGTTGAAACGGATTTGGTACTAAAAGCCAAGAAAAATACGACCGAACCAATTTGTTCTGGGTGAGAATCGAATTAAAGAAGGACCTCCACCATTACGCCAATAGGCCAGTCTTTTGACATTCAGTGTTACGTGGATTAAGCAAGTGCTTATGTCGTTCTCATACATTTGGTAGTTTTTTAAAGAAACTTGGTGAAGTGTTGCTTTAGGGCCTCTAATAGTTATTTGGATATATTCATAATTAACGCTATCTTTTAGTGATTAAATCTTAAAGTTGAGTTTGACGTAGTTAATAGTGACCAATGCAGTGATGTGAATAATAATTATTGACGTCATTTGATAAGTATTAACGCATTTCCTTTTAAAAAATTTCCTCGTACGATATGGGTAACAAATACGTTAGTTTATTTAGTTTAGGCATATTGAGAAAATCTTTAAAAAACGTCAACGAATTTTAACAGGACCAGCTAGAGGACTAGCATTAATATGAATTCAATAAAATCACAAATTAGGCTAAGGAATAAATAAACAAATATCTGGCACAATTACACCAAGATTATCTGACCCCAAACTAAGCGGAGCTTGTGATATATGGGTGCCAGAGACTGATAAACATACTTAAATATTTCTTAATACATACTTAAATAGATACATACAACACCCGGACACACAACAAACACAAAATTAAATGTTTGTCATGTCATGCCCAACAGGCCAGTCAACTTCAATATTACACGTAAAAATAAATTTTTTGGACATAGTAGCTATGGTTCTATATTTTATGTTAGATAATGCAAGACAAGCCCTACAAAGCCTAAATGACAAGTACCAGTCTCGGTCTCCTTTACCAATTCCCGATTGCGGTCACTCGCACGTACTAACACTCGTCCAGACAAATGGCTGCTACATTGACTAGTCCCTCAGGCATGTACTGAATAAGGAAACGCGCACGTCGACCGACGCCTGCGCATTGCGATTCTGCGCGCTGTCCGTTGCGATAATACTTGCAATAGTGTCGCAAGGTTTGTTACTGGGCAGACAATTTATAGATCGGCCAATGAAAAACTTCTCATTTTTGGATTTCTGAGGGATTCTAAATGTATTTGGGAAATCCTTGGATGTGGCCCTAAGAGAGCTTGTGTTATGTGTCAGAAATTGATGGAAGACCAACAATTACTATGCCTCCAACTGGTCAGTCAGATATGCATGCATATTTCAAATGGATACTCGGCATATTTGTAATTTTATTAATTTATATCTTGAAATCTAAAGCTTCTGTTAAAAAACCACTCATATTGATAGTAGGTTAATTTAAAAATAAATTGCAAAACAGCATGTAGTGTAATTAAAAAAACACTTGCGATTTCCGACACCTTGGTTTCGCAAACTAACAGTTAGGTCTTGAACACCACGTTTCCATAGTTCAGTACCTCATTTGGTATTGATATTGCACGCCAGATTAAAATCTAGTTCAGTAGTAACGCTTATATAACTGTTGTCAGGTTTCAATCCACTCTTACATAAGGTCTGCGATAGATATCTAGATACTAACGAACTGTAAACACAGATTGACTGGACCGTGTGACGCAATGGGTAGAGTCTTGCCCATAGCTGTGAGTGATTGCCAAGATACAGCAGTGCTTTAGGCATGTTTGCAGAAGCTCCTGCTGGTGCTGGTGGGAGCTCCAATGATATTCTGCGTACAGATTGTCCATATGTATCAAGGTGGATTCGGATGCACGTCGATTGAAGTATTGTTGAATTGTTTTCTTTTTATTGTAGTTTATTAGTGTTTTTATTGTATTTTAAAACTGTATGGACATATACGTGTGAAATATGTTTGAATTTAATTGTCCTTAATAGCGCCGATGGTCGTAGCTTCTCACGTCATGGTGGGGATCTTAGGTAGTTATGTGAATAAACATAGTTTATGGTCGTACAGAGGCGTTCACATCAACCTTCACACAGGGGCACCTTCTACTGCTGACATAAGACCCATTTTGCAATGGTTTTGTAAAGGTATTCATTTGATTTTACTTTGTTTGGTAAGTATTTTTATATTTTAGTACTAAATAGTACTGACTATGATAAATCACTATATTTATCATTTGCTAAGGTAAAGAATCGAATAAGACTCCAAAACTGCAAAAATGCATATTTACCGCAATATTTAAACAATTTTGAAGTACATATTTTCATTTGCATAAAATTATCTTTTATGACGCAAATTATTACATGATGACGATAGTTGTTTTGCAGTTGAAAAAGACTAATGGTTTCGAGTTAAGTCAAACTTTGCAAACAAAGGATAGTGTACATTCGCCCATACATTGCCGCCTAAGAACCAACAATCATGTAAAATACCCATACATACACTTTAGTGTCAAAACATAATTTAGGGACGAAAACTTCTGAGAACTCGTTAATTATCAAAAAACGGAAAAATGTTGAGGCTATAATTAATAATATATTGTGAGGTTTTATTCACGTGGATGGGACTAATGTTATTCAAGCACATATTTTGTTATCTTCCAGTACCCTGTAACCACTAGCAGAGCCACATTTCACACAAAATGTTGATTCCATTGCGATGATAGTAAATCCGTAATTATTAGGGTTACAAAATCCGTAAATCTAGTCAGGTAGGTCACTATATAGAGCTATCAATGTCCATTTTTAGGCTGAGTCGTAAGAATATCATTTTAAAAACAATAACACACACAGCGTTGCAATTCAAAAGCGAACAATACCAGTGATGCCGGTGTTTTTTTTTTAAGTGTAAATGTCAACTAAAAGTCATTAACACTTTTTTTTTGGCTTCGCGCAATGCTGATTAAGCCAATATAATAAGCCAACTGAAATAAAGAAGTCGATTAAACATCGCATTGACACTAATGTATTGTTACTCATTTTTAAGAGCCTTTAGTAAGGTTACAACTACATTTTCTTGCACATACAAGGTTTCTTTTGTCAAAACGAAGTAAATTAAAATATTGTTTTGATGGCTAAACAACAGAGGACACAGATGAAGCAACATAATGGTATTAAAAAAATAGTTTTCGTACGACAACAAATCTTTTAAGTATTTTTAATTTTCATAACAAAAATCAGAAGTGTCCGTGACAATCCAAGTGATAATTATGTCTTAAAGCATGCCTAGAATTATGAGAAATGTCAAATGTTTGTTGGTTCATAGGCCAACTTGGCCATTGTCCTTTGCAAACAAATTTGAGGACCGTATTCTGAAACAAAATCTGTACTTGAATGACTTTTTTGTATGAACTGACGTTTTAAAATCTTCACTCAAGTACAGATCAGTGCTTGAGTAGGTACGATTCTAGAATACGGGCCAACGTACACTGAATTTAAAGTGTTTCCTTATTTAATACAGACCTATGTCTTACATATTTTTGACCATACAAAGAAAGATGACGTCATAACTCCTCTCTCTCGTGCTACGGGTCAAATCGATTGGAATGGCCTAAAGACCAATCGTTCCGATTTTCAAGCATTTATCAAACACCATTTGCAGGTTAATTTGGTGTACCGCTAACACTTCAAGTTAGTCAGAACGTTAAAAAAATGCGTTTTACTCTTAGAATAAAATTGAAATAGACCAGTCGATTCATAAACTAAACTAGAAAATCTAGCGTTGCATTTCTCAGCTAGAACTTTGTTAAAAGGAGCTTAAGAACGAAGTTATAAGTTGTGGCAAAGTTACAGTCAGCTCTGCTCAGTGATTTAAGCAATACGGATATACTGCGAAGATCGAGATGAGATGTTTTCGCAAAGTTTGTTTGGTCGTATCGACGGAAATAGTTACAGAGCTAAGTTTTTTTTTATTCAACGTTGACGTTTGGTAAAAGTCCTATAAGTAGGTTTCCATTATTAACTAAGACACATTCATGTAGTGGAAAATTGTGGCTCCGAGTGGTATTTTAATTATGTATTCGGATTTTTTTTTGTATTAATTCAATTCAATTCAATCAGTTTATTGCACTCCATAAGTATAATGAAGGTCTTAAAATTAGATACACAGCACATTTATGGGTCCGGATTGGACATGACAATATAATAGAGGGCACTATACTTCCACATTTATAACATGAATAAACTATTTAACATAAAAACCAGATTATATGTTGTTTATGTATGCTTTTGATTCTAAAAAATATTTTAAAAGACTTATCACTTAAATACTTAGAGACTGTAAAGAAAATTCTATTATTGCTAAGACTGATGTTTCTGACAACCAATATTTACGAGTATATTCGGTTTCGTACCTCAAAAGGAAAAGGGAAACTTTATAATTACGATAACTTTATACATATATCACAAAAACTATCGTCAATCTATTTCTCATTAAAACATCTAAAAACTCAATTCAACTTACCTTTTATAGGAGCATTCACAGTTTTCAACATCACAAACTGCCATATAAGAGTCATTTCTTTTGTTATTTCTTTTATAATAACCTTTAAATTGACATCCACAGCCTCTCACATCGCAGAATATCCTATTCTCCGATCTCATTTCGATTTAACTACAAGACATTATGTTTCAAAGATACTTGCACTAGATAATGTAGTTAAACAAACAAGTATTAATCCTGTTTTATATAATTCAACAAGGCTAAAATCCACTTTAACTTCCTATCGAGTTCGAGCGAAAATTGACACTCCCGATGTGGGCGGATATGGCACACGTAATGTTATTATAGTTCTGGAGACGAGATTGCTATTGTTCTGTTATACAACAGTCAGTTAATCCAAAAGCTTATGACACTAAACTAATATTTTGAATAATAAATGAAATATTTGGGAAATCTTACACCGCACCAAGATCATCCGTCTCACTAAGAAATGACTTTCCTATGGATATTCCTGAAAACGTGACTTCACCTACGCGGCGGTCATCGGTGACCTATAGTTCTGGATTCTCGGCAGTCAATGGCTTAGTAATAATGTATTCACAGGTTCCCTTTCCAGAAAATATAACAATAGACAATCAATTGTTTTGTATCATATATGATACATAGGTTAATTTACAGCTAAAGAATTAAGCACAAAAGTTAGGTTTAACACCCAGACCCAACAAAAATATGTCTAGCATAGTCATTTTTAGAACTGTTACAACCTGTTTTCTAGCCCGAGAGGTACCAATTTGATGTTGAATTTTGAGACATCTTCTTCATTGTTTTTTGAGGTTTCTTGAGCCAATGCACTATGAACAGCTGATAATAAAAACAAACCTAACTTTGTCGGAAAAAACGCAGTCTCTTAAAGTTTTATCAACTTGTGGGGGCGTATACGGTCAGATTTAGTTCGGTAGGTATCTAATCTGTGGCTGGGGAAAACATTACAAAGTAACACGAAAAACTTCATTCCTGAATAATAAACGACCTGAACATCCACATTTACACATCCATTCTAAAATTACTAAGAAAAAATATTACATGCTTGCTTGTACATATGTAATGGATAAACTGAAAACCCTTAGAACCGATTTAAAAATTCTCAAATCCAAATAGATTTTAGAAAAAACGGTTCTTACGAAAACTGCAATAACGTGTTTCACGATGACGACAAATCACAACTCTACCACGCAGCTGAATTCGATATGGAATGCACATTTAGTGTTTGCCTTCTGCTGTGCTGTGTCCAAGAAAGCAGACAAGAAAAAACTAAAATACAAAATTACAGAAGATACTGCATCTATCTATTTCTTTGAATTTTGACTTCAAGACATCGCATCCTAAGGCGACGTTGGACGTGCAAGTCACAATGTCGTAACATTTCCTGTGTGGTAGCTCTTACCTCAGACACCAACTGGTACATCCGTCGCATTCCCAACAAAATACATCAAATTCTCGTGTTTGAAGCGTTAATAAAACGACTGTTCAAGGTAGAAGGGTCGGCTTAGCGCAGAGATTGCAAACACGCCAAATATTTCAAACGAAGCCCACTTAAATACCTCTCGGGAAATTGCAGCTCGAGACCTATTTCCTTTGCGATGGTATCTACTAGATTTGTTTCAGGTTATGTGACATGTGTTTAACGATAAACTCTGTTAGTTAACTACTAGTTCAGTCTTTCGTGTAGATATATTTGAGAGCTTTGGCCCGCGACTTGGTTAGCGGGGTTATATTTTCGTGTCAAAAGATGAATAAATAAACTACTTTTATACCAAAAATGCAGGTTTAATGGCAAAATCAAGAACACATTCATTCGCATTTATTTTCAGAAACTTTCGTCAAATAATAAAAACCCATTAGATAAGACATAAAGACATCAAAGTTACGGATTCTTCGCGATCAGCTTTAATCTTCTGTCTTTGATGAAAATGGTAAATAAAATAACTATTATCTTCCATGAAACAACACTTTTAGCCGAAAACGAATCGTAGCAATTTAGTTTCCCTCAAAATAAGATGTCATCAGCCGCAGCTATTAAATCTACAGAAGAGAATAGGCCTTTACCAGCCTAACCCTATAGATTTTCAGTGTGCGTGGTTGCAGGAGCCTGTATCGACAAGAATCTGCCTCGAAATGGTCTCCATTATTTTTATTATACGTCAGTGGCAAACACCAGTTGCAACACTCTCAAGTTGCCGATCATGTCAAAACCTTTTCCTCTTGAAGAACTCCATGCTTCATTGGGAAGACGTCATTTCATAATTTCAGCTCTGCGCTTTCATAGTTTTTTGAGTGACCTTAAGATGCTCCCTCAGCTGGTGCATTTTCCTCTAATGTACCGTTACAGAGCCGAGCATTACATCAGTGATGGAGGAAAACCGAGCATTACAGAGCGGAAACTGTAATATTACATATTCGAGCATTACATTGGTGAGGTAAAAGCAGCAAGCATTACAGTGCGCAACTTGATATACAATGTGTAATATTTTGATACAACTTCCCTGAAGTTCTGTAAGGCAGTAATGTAAATTACAGGCGATAATTCGTCATGTCAGGGTGGCAGTTCTGTAATGTAATGCTCAAAATCCAATTTGAAACGTTACATTACAGGAAAATGAGCTATAGTCTAGCTAGAAGCAATGTTAAAAAAAACCACGACAATGTACGAGTATTATCATGTTATTGGTATGTATGTACGAGTACATTTCTTATAATATTTTAACAGGATTCGTATGCAAGTCACGTACGAAAGGACAAAGTCTCTTGGGAAAACCGTGACCCAATTAGTACTTTACCGTTTGTTAGTTTTAAACATTAATATGTTAATTTAAGGTCGAAAATCCTCATAGTTATTTGTTATTTATTTTACATACGAAGGTGTTGGCGTGTTTGTTAGACATTTTCCACTGATGTAATGCAAGATTTTTCTGATTTTGATGAATTATGGTTGATTGAGCAATCTTATTTTTAACGTTCGGTTGCAAATGGCAAACGAATACTGAAACATATGTAACCATAGGCCAACGCCAAAAATATGAATAAGAACATACCCTAACGAATGGTTACATCGGTAACCTATCTTTCATTCGAAAATATTTTGTTTGAATTTCAATTATTCGAAAACATTACGACGAAGTTTCAAATACCAGATGGATTTTTTCCAGAATATTGGGAGTCTAGAAATGTATAATTCAGATGTTTCGTTTTTCAGAAAAACTGTTAGCCGATTATCAGTACGTCTGCCACTTTAAATTGACATTATACTTCGCGTAAAAAATTGTATTGGGATTTGACATTGTCATGTCATGTCATGTCAAATCCTAATTTAAATTTTTACGCGAACGATAATGTAAATTTAAAGTGGCAACTCGTGGTAGACGTACAGAACATCTTTTAGTCTTATTTACTATAGACTTCTTGCTGAACAAAACATTCAAAAGCTCACATACTCGTAGTACCAAGCGTATTAGAATCCAACGTTGTATATTAGTATCTGGCTAGATTATTGTCAGTCTTTATTTCGATCCCAGTCATACAAACTTCATGAGATAACGCATGACAATTTTTTCTCGACACTGTCCACCTTAGCTCTACAGGCCGATAGACTTGACTGATGTACCCTGGACTGGTCATGTACCCTCACCTAATTAAGACACCCGCAGAGGGGTACACAAAGCTACAGAGTTCAGAGTTGTTCCTGTCCTAATTATAAACGTTGTTAGATAAATGTTTGTTCAGCTTACATTCAAGGCTTTTACTCTTATAACGAATTTATAATGGAGGTTTCTAACAACTTTCACCAATTAGTTTAGAAATTGTAACAGGGCTTCAATTATTAATATTTGCTTTTTAATAAACCTGCAGGTAGTGTATATTTGGGACAATTTGCTTCACAATCATATGACCCCAAACTAAGCAGAGGTTGTATTGTGAGAGACTTATAGGCCCATTGTTTTCTGACATTCAAGCGAATACTTACTCTTCAAAAAAAAACATTACGGATTTTACCCACGGTTTTAAATTTCATCCCGTGATCACAAACTCAGTGTATCTCTCCTTTAGGATCACAACTAGCCAAAACGTCGCCGGGATAGACAATGTTTTAAAAGGTAGTTATAAAGTTATTTTATTTAATTAATGAACCTACACACTCTCATTCATAGAGTTAGACTAATCTGAAATGACGCGCCCTCCACCGCATTCACGCACTCTAATAGGTCGTTCAGTAGCTGGTTGGATTCGAACCAAGGAGCACGTGTCGTTTTTCTGCAAAAATACACTCAGCATCTACATCATCTAAAAAAGTACGAAGCGTCGTTTGACGAGCTCTACGAGTCACGTAGACATTGCCATGGGATAACTGACGGTCACAATTTCTTTACTAGTTGTTAATTTCGCTAAATTAGTTTCTGGAGATGCTTGGCTCTTCATAATTTTATCATAGTACGAACGACATTGTTTTCGTCTAGGACAACACCTTTACATGAAGACTTTTGGTGAGGTTTTCTGGTTTACGACCATTACATTCTACACCTGATTTCATACTGTCACAAAACATCAACGAACCCAAGTACAAAGTTTTGAAGGATTGTATTTTTATAGAAAACTGTATAAATACATCCGAAGTAGGCGGTTTAAGAAGGCGAAGTCGTAAAATACTACCGAAACTCATGCAAAATACATTAAAAAGTAAAGCATGAAGTGAATCTCTGTAACCTATACCAGACCGAGTCTATTTACTCGTATAAGAGCAAACTTTCAGGTTTTAAATTCCATGTAGTTAAATCCACATGCAACATTTCAAATTACTTCTTCAGCCAACAGACCCTTGCTTTGAAATATAACGTTACTCATGTCCACTATCCAGTATCCAATCAATTACATCCAACTACTGTAACTAAAATTTTGTTAATACCAAATTGCGTAGTCTAATTTAAGTAATGTGAGAAAAGCAATTTGATTGAAATCTCGGTGAGCCAGTTTTGAGAGCTCTGCATCCTTGTATAAATAATTAAATCAAAACATTATGAAAGGAAGTTTGCGTAGGTACCAAGTAAGCTATTTTAAATTGTCATTGGCACAAGAAACTCGTTATTTGACTCTTGACTAAACACTTTGGCAGGACATGGAAATAGCAGTTCTATTGCAGAGAATTACAGAACAGATATTAAGCCCAAAAAGTATATAATTTAGGGATAGAGTGATTTTAATTGAAGGTACGGAAATGAATATGCACCAGACAACACACCATTTGTGATGGTCCCGCTGTATTACGAGGTTCCAGACAAGGAATTAAGCCATGGGCGTCTCCCAGCACCCCCAGGCCCAAGTCAATTTAGAAAAGAAAATATCCAAACAACACACCTCATGTAATGGTCTCGAAGTAGGGATTAATATCCCTGTGTTACGAGGTACCACACAAGGAAATCAGCCAGGGGCGTTTCCTAGCACACCCAGGCCCGAGTCAATTCAGAAAAGATCGTTTCCTAAACTGAACCGACCGGGAGTCGACCCCGGGACCTACGGAAATCGAGGCGTGAAACCCTGCTACAGCGCACTTTGCGCAGTACGACAATCGTGTCGTCAATATGCCGTCATAATATGAACTATAGTCTGGTACACTTAACCTACATACATTTCAAAGAAGTTATCAGACCTGATGTGCATCCACCAGTCAATCTGCGACCTTCTTATCAGGACGTTCGTGTCTCGTGTAGGTCTTAGGCAGGTTTTGCCGCTGGGACTCGCCGATGCTGGCCCGCTGGATAGCAATCAACGCACTCAGATAGCCCTGCCTGCGTATCGGCATCGATTTTTAGTTGTCTTAGCAGTATTACTATGATGTAGAATTGTTAATATATTGCTTAGACCTATCTACTAACTTTAACTTTAAGAGTACTAATATTTTTTTGTTGCTAACCACTATGGATCCATGTTGTTTGAAAATAAATGATTTATTTATTAGTTTTTCTTCACCATGAAATTCAAACTTTTTATTTGATTATTATGCTTTATTGTACAGACTCGTTTTTTCTTAGATGTCTCATTCTTGTAAGTATAAGTATTCTTCAAAGTATTATTCTTGACTGGCATTTCAATTGCCAAGACCTAATACTCGTAGAAAAATCAAAAGCAATCACTATACCCTCATTAATACAATCGACAATTTGTCAATTAATCGATTTATTTACGATATCAGACCTCAACTATGTTGCCACACTCGCCACAGGTGGTTTAGTAACCGTCAAATATGGTTACCCGAGGTTACCTCACCGAGGCCTCTATCGTTGTTGACATATGAATTGAACAAGTGAGTACGCTTACTTATTGAGAATACAAGACCTTGTAAATCTAATTAGAGTTTGGTACGAGTACAACTTTGTGCATTGATGTGCAATTCTTCTCATGGTGTTTTGAAAAGATGCCCATCTATATCGATGGATCATTGTTTCTGAGGGCAAGGCAGTTGGCCTTATTTGTCAGCAGCATGAATTTGGTGAACACAATTGCTTTATTATTTTGAAGGTACAAAGGCGTTCATATCAACCTTTACATAGAGGCATTTTAAGCTGCTGACATAAGACTCATTTTAATTTTAAAGGTTGATGTGAACGCCTCTGTACATACTACATTTCATTTAAGTGTGGATGTAGTAATTCTTTGCATATACAAGGTCAAAATTAAGCAGCATACCTGTTTTCCATTCCAAAGATCTTAGGCGATGATGTGGTCTTCTATAGCGTCCGAAATTGTAATGCCTGAGCTTGTACTACTCCTTTCGCATTGAGAAAAGAGTTAGCAAATCGGATTTAGCGGCAGCGTTTCAAAATCTATTTGCCTTTAAATCGGTTATGTGGCTGTTTGTTGGCCCTCGTCAAAAGGCATGAGAATCGAAAACCTCACTCAGCATATTTAGGTAATAGTTTTTTTTTTATAAATAGTTTATTAATACTGCCCTCAACATCGCTACTAGCTATAGTAGCCAAGTTAGCCCTTTCAAACGAAAATGATCAGTTTTTTTTTGAAATGAGCGAAATTATTACGAAAACTTAAGCACGAAAAATAGCGAAACAGGTCCAGACGTTCTCAAAAGATGTGCTTACCAAAAGCAGCGTATGTATGTAATAATTCAGGCAACAAAAACCTGACACAAGAAATAACTTGACAGACAGGGTAACTTTTTTTGTTTTCCAATCGAACCAATCGTAAGATCGTAATCGTAGAGATCGTGAAGTACGAAAAGCTTTCAAACGATTAATAAGATACGGTAACTTGGCGAGACCGAGAGTGGTCCGTCGACCTCGGGGCAAGGTCGTGACGTCACCGGCATGATTTATGACGTCACAGCCCGGGGGCGGACGCAACATGGCGTTGTTTGACTTATGATAATTTGTTTGCTCTGATTATGTGGAGTTGAGAGAAATTGATGATTGGTTTTGAATTGATTTTCAGATGATTTAATAATGCGCGCGGTGCATGTTCCCTGGTATTGAAAGCCCTAAATTATAACAGATTAATCATAAAATTCCGAATGTCGCTCAAAATTGAGCCGTCCCTAATATGATTCTGTCCAGCAATGTGCCATGAGTGACAGCCGACTAGTACATACGCTTCTCAGGTTTGAGTCGAGTGTTATGATCGAGAATCATACACCAATTTATTAGCCACTAATTGCAGGTTATAATGTAAACAAACAAACTCCTGTAAAAATCTAACTGTCCCATTATTTTGGATTTTACCGCCACTTTGTTCATTTTAAAATAAATCGTTACGTCTTAAAATGTTCTACACATACATAACATACCATCACGACTTTATCCCAAGCAAGGTAGGTTTTAGGAAGGGAATGTCGATGCAGGATGCTATCATTGATCTCACTTCACTCGTAACAAAAGAGATAGATAGAGGTAACAAATGTCTAGTAGCCATTCTTGATCTCAAGAAAGCCTTTGACACCGTCTCTGTCCCCATTCTCATACGCAGGCTGGAATGTATTGGATTTCGTGGCTCTGCTCTCTCCCTTCTCAGCAGCTACCTTCAAAACAGGAAGCAGGCTGTAAAGATTGATAATGTTCTAAGTGCTGAGGAGAATGTGACGTTTGGTGTCCCGCAGGGCAGTGTACTTGGCCCTACGCTCTTTCTCATATATATTAATAACCTTTGCAACCTTCGTAGCGTGGGGGGGAGGACACTGTCCTACGCGGATGATACTGCTATCATCTTTACTGGCAAGACCTGGGATGAGGTCAGGCTGAAGGCTGAGAAAGGGCTAGCTAAAGTTAATCGCTGGCTCAGTGAGAATCTCCTTACTCTTAACACCCAAAAAACAAATTATGTATGCTTCGCTCCATACATAAGTTCACACCCCTTACCCGATTTTAAAATTAAAATTCATTCCTGTACTCTTTCTTTACCCTTGAATTGTGATTGGTCAACAATTCAGAAAGTTAGCTGTGTTAAGTATCTTGGAATAATTGTGGATTCTGATCCACAATTATTAGCCTCTGGGCTAAGTTGGTATCCACACCTAGAACTAACCATAGGGAGGGTAAGGAAGCTCATTTGGGTTTTTAAACCTCTGCGACACGTGATGAGTACCGAACTACTGAAAAAAATATATATTGCACTAGCCCAATCCGTAATTATATATTGTATATCAGTGTGGGGTGGAGCAGCTAAGTCATACTTTATAGATCTAGAGCGTGCGCAAAGATCCCTAATCAAGGTAATGTACTGTAAACCCTTCAGGTTTCCTACCAAAACCCTATATGAAACCTCTAAGCTACTCTCCGTTAGGAAACTTTACACTTTACACATGATACAAAGATACCACAAATCTTTACCCCTTGACCAAGCCAAACTTAGGAAAAGAAGGTGTGATCTCGTAGCCCCTGCATACCCCGCACGTACAGTCTTTGCTAGAAGGCAATATATTTCTCAGGCAATAAAATCAACCGTAAACTTAAGATTTACCCCATGTTACTATATGAGTGTAGGAAAACTCTGGCTGAATGGCTCTGTAGTCTTAGCTACGATGATGTTGAAGACATTTTGGTAAGATTGACTTGAACTTGACAGAAACGCACTTACTCAGACACAACATAAATCTGTAGGTATATATTAGAATTACTCATTCACACACCAACAACTACACGTACACACACACACACACACGCACAAACACACACACATGCAAACACCACAAACGCGCGCGCGCGCACACACACGCACACACAGAGACATGCATTTCTCCCTTATTTTCGTCGTATTTATAAATCTAAATGTTAAGTTTATTGTGTTACTTTTATAGTACCAAGTGTAAATGTATAGTATGACTTTGTAGGAAGAGCGAGGCTTTCCCAACACAAGTATCTTTTGATTACTTTCTAGGAAGCCCCGGCAATTTAATTGTTAAACATTTACTTCAGTAAAAGACTTTTTAATTTTAATTAATTTAAGGGTAGTCAGAGGCAAGTGACTGTGCTGTCATGGTGAACGAAACACTCAGACGCCCACTTTTCACCAATGTATTAGAATCCAACGTGGTTGGTGATGAGCCTTCCGCCGCTATCCGGGTTGATTTGGTTTGTTATCGATGTTTTCCATCACCGGAGAGTTAGTTGGATATATAACAATGAACACAAAGATTTTGGTTCTGGCCAGATTTGAACCCGGGACCACGCGATCCACGATCTGAGTTCGGGTGCTGAACCACGACGCTCTTCACTACGAATGTTGTACACTAACCCCCAAATCTAGAAATAAAAGCTGAACACTTTAAGTTGATGCAGGCTTATCACATAACAGTAGTAATGTTAAGGAGGGTACTGACCGGCGGCGTTACGTGGCGTAATGTAACATGTTACAAAGCGAACATTCGTTAAGTCAGTATGGGGAAACAAGCGAATTACCCGTACTGACTTGATGAATGCTCGCTTTGTAAGATGTTATTATTACGCCACGTAACGGCGGTCAGTACCCACCTTTAGGGACAGCTTTACATGTAAGGGCTACTAAACTTAGATTTTTGTTTCTAGATGCGGGCGCCAGTATTTTGCTTTGAAAAAAAAATACCGAATCAGTCTAAAATGATGCTGTGGAGCCAGAAAAAGTAGCAATAGTAACGTAATTTGAGTATATTCATAATAATTATTCTAAACTTAGTCACCCATCTTACGCTTACCGCTCTGGCGCTATTTAAAAAGCCTCTTCGCAAACTGCACACAACAAATCTTTCTAAACGAATGCAAATTACAAAATGTCATAATAACTAAGCAGATTAGCATCGTAATAGCACAATTAACAGTTAATTACGACACTGTAATTACTGCCAGACGTTTTAAATAATATAGTTATTGCTTGAGGTAATACCTTAGACGGTAATGTCTTTTTTAAATAGTAATATAAAATATCTGGGACAGACTAAACCTAGCAAGATCATGTAACAGCAAACTGAGCAATATTTTGTCCTGGGTGGGATGTATCCCAAGACCTTCGGCGCTATAATCAGGGTTTTAACCATTGTGCCAACGAGCTGGTTCACAAAGTTCGCCGTCCATAGTATCTTTATGAATTACTTGTACACAAAAATAACATTATAATGAAAGCATTATAGTAAACAGAAGTACAGTTAAGCTTATCTCTAAAAAGACAGTATATTAATTCTTTAAGTCGTCTTTTTTTTTAGTGTCGTGCTGTTGTTGATTCTATATTGCTGCAGCCCAGTGCTCTGTCATTGCTAAACCAATGTGGGATGCCTTAAGGAGCCTTATCACCATCTCTTATAGCCAGTCAAGTTAATTTCCTAATCTGAGGGTAGCAAGCAATTTCGTCAGTAAATATCTGGCCTAGAGGATGCATTATTAACAGGTAACCGCTGACTGGCTGAAAATGAAACATTATATTAGGTAATCGCTCGCTACGCTCTGTTTAGGGAATAAACTTGACTGGCTATAAGAGATGGTAATACTTAATACGGCCCCAATAAGCGGTCTGGGAGCGGAAAATGTATGGCGCCGCCACTCTACCGCGGCCGGTCTCTGTGTGCGCAACTCGAACGTTACATTTTTGTATCGTTCGAGTTTCGCACACAGAGATCCCACCCAAGGATCCGGTACCTTCAGTATAATCTGCGCTTCATAGAGATTTATAGCGAAGCGAACAGTAGGTTGAGCACTTGAGGGCACGATAGCCGGTGCTGCATGGTTTGTTCCATGTCACCGCACTCACGAGGGGTGTCTTTGGTTCCTTAAAACTGTGGTGGACAGCCAATGACAAAACTTTTTAGACATTAGGAAGTTTGAGGTAACACTAATAGAGGTGTAGTCGACTGACGTAGTACAATGACTGACGCACTGAGTATGCGTATTTACATACCCATAGCTTATTAAAGTAAAAGTGATATTACCGCTCTTAACAGCGACAATTGTTGGCTAAGTTAATGTATGCATTTCTGATCTGTACTTAAAAGGCGTAATCACGCTCTTGCATGTTTGGCTTTCTAAATTACACAAACGATGTTTCAATGGGTTACATTATTCCAACAAATATCCATGGGTTTATCTATTTATTTATTTATTATTTATTGCGGATAGTCTATGTTACAAAGGGCGGACTTAATGCCTAGAGGCATTCTCTACTAGTCAACCACACAGTCAGACAGAGATATTACAGGCAGTGCTAAAGATAAAAGTTTGAAATTAGGTGTACAAAAGGTGAAATGGTTTAAAGCAAAATGAACATATATACATCATAATAGCAATTACACATTATATAGACAAAAAGTAAAAAAAAAAAAAACAGTCAGATGACAGGTTGATCCAAGAGAGACAAAACTACAGTTCTTGAGGCGTCATCAATCTTTTAAAGTGCGCACGCAAAGCCTTTTTAAATGCATATTTACTGCACGCCTTTCTAACCAAGACCGGCAGTTTGTTCCAAAGTCGTATTGCCGAAACAGTGAAGGAACTAGACAAAAAGCAGAGAAGAATGAGCGGGTGTAAGGAGAGAGAGAGTATTTATAGAACACAATTGACGACTGTGCGAATTATGAAGGAAGTGAAATTTATTTTTTAAATAAGCAGGAGAATTAGGGTTAAAGAGGATTGAGCAAAAGGTTGATGTGGTTGAATGGGTTTATAACATTTTTAGCAACTTAAGCTGATTCGTCTCCGTGGCAGCCGGGACTTTTACGTTTGAAAGCAAAAACTTCCACCTTAAGGAAAACGATGGCTTAATAATATTGGATATACAGTACTGTGTTCCTGCCGGTGCGTTAGGTAGTCAAGAGCTCATGGCTGCGTGGTGTTTTGTCAGCTAAGGATCTTGATTTCTTCTTACTGACCATATAAAAATGTCCCTAAATTCGCTAACTGCGCAGGTCCTGGCCTCCGTTCTTTTTGATGGGAACTTATAGTGGTTTGCCAGACGGGGTTAATGTTAAAACGTATTGTAATAATTTATAGCAAAGCAAAGATTCGCACTATTGCAGGATACGAGTAATTATTAATAAAATTCAACAAGAACAGGTTTTTCTAATGATTGCGTATTGTTCTTTCATAATTACCTGCTTTATCATCATCAAGTCGTAAAGATTGCACTCAAGTGATTTATAATCGTATGTAACTACAATATTGCGTACTTGTCATTATTTATTTTATACTATATAATTTATTTCTACATCCTTTGGTTCATATGTCTAGTTTAGGTATACGAATAAGGAGAGCACCCAGACCTTTATGCAGGGGTTTGATTCCCAGCTCTGCAAGAATCCCCCCTGAAAATCCTGATAATCATGCTGTAATACTTAATCTGTGTCTTGCTTAGATCTCTAACAAATGTTGTCTGAAAGAGATACACTGAAGCTGTAAGATCGCCTAAATTGACGATTTAAGTGTCTACTTTATTTTTCAAGGGCATTTTTCACTTAGGTTACAGGAATTTCTCTTATTCAACAAAACACAAATTCTTTTTGCTTCATATTCCTGCAAGTCCTTTTGGAGAATTTCGTAACCCAAATAGCTAGGATTACATAGAACAAACTTGCTAAAAGAATTCTCGAAAGGTTTCTCTTCTGAATAATGTTCTGGAAATTCTACAAAGCTGCAACGAGGGACATTTTTCTCGGAATATTGAAGATGCAATATGTCGAGAGAATTTTTATCAGTATACAGCCGACACAAATCGCGCAGTGATGGCCGTTGGGGCCAAGAACTTTTGGAATGAAGTTTAAAACGTCTGTGACAAGCAAGCGGATCGATAACAGCCTCTGAACACGTGCAAAATATGTGTGTAGATAGATATATTCTTTATTGTACAAAAACAACAAGAGACTTAAAGCTTAGTGTTACATTTAAAACAATGCTCAATTTAGGCTGCTTTATTGCTAATAGCGATCTCTTACAGGCAACCTACGGGTAGAGCAAAAGTGGTAAACGAGAGGCAAGTATGTGCACAAATACAACAGAAACTATTTATATGGAGAAATATGTAAATTTATTAAAAAAACTTTTTTCAAATCAACTTACTTCATAATTGAAGATATTTAGATAAATTAAATATTACAGTATTAATAATAGGTTGGGGAAAAAGTTTCTTCGCGTTTTTTAAGAAAATTCAAAACATTTTTTAGGATAGTTTATTTACATTCAACTAAAATATGTAGGTGCCATTTTGTTCTATTACTTTTTGCCAACTTGTAGGTAGGGACATGATTCCATTGCTATAGGAATTTTGAGGCTTCTGATCAAAATACCACGACAAGTGGTTTTGGCAGTCCTCTCGTGATGTTAACCTGACACTGCCTGCCTAAAGAATTCTGAAGAGACCGAAACAGGTGGAAATCTGAAGGTGCAAGGTCAGGACTATACGGCGGATGCATTAACACCTCCCAGCCAAACTCTCTTAATTTTTGCTGAGTGGCTGGAGTGGGGGAGATGTATGAGGTCTACCGTTACCATGATGAAAAACCACACCCTTTCTGTTGATTAATTCCGGCCGCTTTCTCTCAACTTCTTGCTTTAATCTCATCAGTTGTTAGCAGTAGAGTCCAGAATCGATGGTCCTGCCTGGTGGTAACAGCTCATAATGAATTAAGCCCTTCCAATCCCACCACACACACAGCATCACCTCGTTGCGAGTTAACCCGGGTTTTGCCACAGTCTGTGAAGCCTGACCGGCCTTTGACCACTACCTTTTTCGCACGTTCTTGTCGTACGTGATCCACTTTTCATGACCAGTTATCAGCTTCTTTAAAAATGGTTCGATTTCATTACGTCGTAATAAATAATCACAAATAAGTACACGGTTCATTAGGTTTCTTTCAGTGAGCTCGTGAGGTACCCAAATATCGAGCTTTTTTGTGTACCCATTTTTTTTCAAATGCGCCAAAACTGTTTCGTGATAAATTCCCAGTTCTTCAGCTACGTTGTAACTACTAAATATGCCGATCTTGCTCCACATTTTCAAAAATGGCATCCATTTTATCCGTAATAGGGCAACCAGAGTTACGTGCATCTTTGACATCAAAATTTCCGGATTGAAAACGCTTAAACCAAATGCATGCTACTATCACAGACACTGCACTAGGTCCATAAACATCGCAATTTTTTTTCCCGGCTTGCGTTGCATTTTTACCTTTTTTGTAGTAAAATTTTAAAATGTATCGAATTTCTTCATTAGATTCACTCATCTTGACAGTAAGAAAAACAAATGAAAATCACGTTTTCCTAATTTGAATTTGGAATTATCTTCTTTAAAATTTGAACTTTTATTGATACCAAAACCAGCCAGATTCAAATAGAATAGCCAAAGAGATTTGGAGAGAAATAATTTTGACCCTACAACAAACTAATTATTTATGAATAATTAAAACAGTAACAGACAGATATCGCAAGTAGATGCACCAAAGAATAACCAGAAAAAAGGAATAAAAATATAAATAGGGATAATCAGAGCGCAAGATAATGCGATTTGACTTTTGCCTTGAAGATAGGAAGGGATTGAGATTACCTAATAGAGAGGGGTAAGGAATTCCACAATCGGATAGATTGTACAGTAAAAGATTGTGTATAGGAGTGCAATGAATGAGAAGGTAATTTAATAAAGACTAGATGTATTACTCGCCTTACCAACCCTGTAAGCTTACGACGAAGTTTTGTATAGTTCGAAAGAAATCAGTGTGTGTACCATGAGTTTCCACCAACGACAGCCGCTAGCGTACGCGTAAACCGATATGTGATTCCGGTACAGCGACCCTAGTGATTTAATAGAAAAAAAATGGCATACGAATTTCTGAACGCAACGATCGCCGGTTGCGTGACGGAAACTTTGGTAGACATACTCGTACAGGTCACCCAGCTGACCGAACAAAAGCAATCCGACGCCTCTTTTTCTCTCTCTTTCTGCCTAAGGGAGCGTTTCCACTAGAGATGTGCGAAGATGCGTTGCGAGGAACGTGTTTGTTAAGAACCAATAGAATCGCGAAGCTAGGTAAATGAAGCGATTCTATTCGTTCTTAAGAAACACATTCCTCGCAACGCATCCTCACTTACGCAGCAGCGGACACATAGGATGGGTTGTTTGGTTTTCCGTAAATTGGGTATTCAGCCAGACCAGCAGCTCAGGTACGGGCGGAGGAATTTGCTGTGCAAAGGCACAGAGGTAGCGGTAGAGAGTTCGGCCTCTCTCAATTATATTTCAGACTAGCTGCCTCGACAGACTTCGTTCTGTCAAAAGTAATTGCGCGTCGCGGCGTCGGTAAAGCAGCACATCTTGCCCGCGTTTCTCGGAGAAACTGATTTACTTAATAAACGATTATTTTCACTGAATGTTTTGTTCAATCATAATAAAATATAGATGTCACTTTCTGATAATGTAGCTTAATATTGGTGAAAGAATTTTAAAAATCGGTCCAGTAGTTTCGGAGCCTATTCAATACGAAGAAACAAACAAACAAAAAAAACTATCCTCTTTATAGGCTTTAGTATCGATTAATATAGATAATTTGCTGGCGAACGATGAGCGGTGGACTTGATAATGGCCAAAGGATCATGGTGGATGTAGGCTTGCGTTAGGTAGGGTAATCTATGGGAAATTGGGTAGGCTTATATTCAGACACGATACTCGTAACAACATAATATATTATCAATCCTTGTGGGTAACAAGGTTTCAAAGTACTTTTCGAATATTATTTATTCACTGCTAATTTTAAAAATGATTCCCAAAAATGTTATACTTAATCTGTTGATAAATTGACTGTGTATTTGTATAGTCTCGGCCGCTTAATTTTAATCAAATAATAGACTGAAACTTTGCTATGCTTAAAGATTTCGCAGAGCTTCATCAATTTATCACGAAGCTAGCTTTCCCAAATGTACATTGAACATCAAAGTTATTTGAAGAAATGAGAAAAAATCGAATGGAATTTCATTAGATCTCTGCAGATCTTGTAACGGATCTCAATCGATGTTTTCGTCCTCCAAAAGGGACCAAATTCAATTTCCACATATTATGGAAGGCGTGTCAGTGTGTAAAGGGTCTTATTACTGTCTGTGGTCGCATCTCAAAATTGGCACAATCACTGATGTAAATCAACATAGATGACGAGAAGCGTTCACATCAACCTTAACAAAATCATTGCTTATGTAAAGGTTGATGTGTACACAGGACAGCACGACAAGCTTTACATGTGGGCATCTTATGCAGCGCAGCCAACATAATATCCATTTCGTGATGAATTTGTTATGATGGCTGCTCTGATGTCCTGTCCTATGTACTTGAATGTCAAAAGAAACAGCACTGCTCTCCATTTTAATGGAAAATGAGGAAAACAATAAGAAATATTCTTACAAATATTTGATGTTAGTTTTGATGAAAATAGATGAAGATGAAAAATAGTTATAGGATTAATATGTATATTGTTTATTGAACTATTTCACTTTTAAAGTTTAATAGAAAATTATTGCACGTATAAAATCGATAACACAAGTCTGAATGAAAACCAAACCCAGACTTGCGTTACTAACTTATTTTATTTATGTGACTTTCTTATCAGTAGTTATCAGTCCTTTTACGCATTTTGACATCAGATTCATGGCCCATCTAGTGAAGTGACTGCTTACTAGTAAACACAGCATAGACTATAATTAAAATGTATTTAACTAACTGTAAATATTACGTAGTCCGTAAAACCAGTTCCCCGTCTATTTCGGTTTATATCTCATACAGTATAAAGATGCCTTATAGCCAGCAGTGGGGACTGGATCTAGTTGATAGAGGTACCCCCGGAGGAGGGGAGTGATAAGGGTTGTGTCGCGCGGGGTTGTAGTGTGCTTTATATTTACTAATCATACTAGCGGCATATCGCCAGGGTACGGTTTAGACTAGTATTTGTGAGATATATCAAAGATATTTGTGAGATAGTATTATTTGCTGACGATACCTCGTTGATTTTTAAAGTCGACAGAGGTAAGCAAGCATTTGACGATGTAAATAATACTCTCTCAAAAGTACTATGTTGGTTCACTAGTAATAATTTATTACTTAATGCAAAAAAAAACAAAGTGCATCAAATTCTCTATGCCCAATGTGAGACAGGTTGATACTATTGTAACTATGAATGACGAGCCATTAGAATTAACAAATTCTACTGTATTTTTAGGAATAACTTTAGATTCTAAGTTGCAATGGGGTCCGCATATAACGGCCCTGGCAGGGAGACTCAGTTCCGCTGCTTGTGCTGTTAGAAAAATACGACTCTTGACTGATATTGAAACAGCAAGACTAGTATATTTTAGCTACTTTCATAGTGTTATGTCGTATGGTCTACTGTTGTGGGGTTCAGCTGCAGACTTGAACACCATTTTTGTACTTCAAAAAAGAGCCATCCGCTCCATTTACAAACTTAGACCACGCGACTCGCTTAGGGAAGTATTTAAGAAGATCGATATTTTAACTGTGCATGCTCAGTATATTTTAGATAACATAATGTATGTGCGCAAAAACTTGCACCTGTTCAAAAAAAACAGTGACACTCATAAACATAATACCAGAAATAAAAACAAATTGAAAACTCCCAGTCTTAGGCTACACAAGGTGGGAAACTCATTTGTTGGTCAATCTGTAAAATACTTTAACAAAATACCTCAAAGTCTTGTTGATCTACCTCTTCACAAGTTTAAGTCTGCAATTAAAGCAAAGTTAATGAAACAAGGTTATTATAATGTAGAGGATTACTTGAACGACAAAAGTTTGTGGTCATAGTAGGAATAATCTGCTCCTCTGCTCAATATTGTGTTCTTTTTTCTACTCGCATTGACTGTACTCTGAATTTATTTTTTGTAAAACAAACAAAGTTGAAAAGAGTAACTATCGAGTTTCTTGCCGGAGTCTTCTCGATAAGAAGCAACGTCCGAACCGGTGGTAGATTCACATTATGTATATTCACGATGTGTACTAATATTGTACTATTTTATTTACGTTTATTATTATTATTTCTGTATACTTTTTTTGACATGTCATAAGTGCTTTGTACAAGCTTAAATGAATAAATGATTTTTTACTTTACTTTTACTTTAGTATTGTCGCTTAAAAGACTTCAATAGCAGGACTTTACATAGCATTGGTAGTGTAGTAATTATTATGATTTTATTTAGTTATTTTATCCTGAGCGTCGTGACCTAGTGGTTCAGCACTCGAACTCAGATCGTAGATCGTGTAGTCCAGAGTTCAAATCTGGCCAGAACCAAAATCTTTGTGTTCATTGTTAGATATCAGACTTACTCTCCGGTGATGGAAAACAACGATATAAAACCAAATCGACCCGGGTAACGGCGGAAGGCTCACCACCTACCACGTTGGGTTCTAATACCATTAGTGAAAAGTGGGCTTCTGAGTGTTTTGTTCACCATGACGACACAGTCACTTGCCTCTGACTACCCCGTTTGGGATAAAGTCGTGATGGTATGTTTTATTTATATGAAGCCAATACGCGTCCAATGTAGCGATGACATGATTTGAATGATGGAGGCCTTTGCCCAGCCGTAACGTGCGCGTAATTGCGGTAGCGCGTCATTTCAGATTAGACAAGCTCTATCTACAAATCATGCATGTAGTTATTTTTGTAGTTTCTAGACGAATATAAGTTAACTTTCCTTAGAAAGCCTTAGCTCTCTGTACCTCGAGACTCGTTGGTCTAGATATAGTGTTAGCGCTAGCAACAATCTTCATGAGATAAATTAAGCTTATACGCTTTGCGGTTCTTGTGATGGGTCAGGGATAGTGCCGAAAACAGAAGAGTATATAAACGGAACAGCGACAAAACTTCATACATGTGGTTGTGACAGCTACTTCTACGCACCTGCACAGACTAAAGAGTTTACAGAAGGACCGCTCGCACCTTTTTCCTAAATTGCGTGAACCGCCCAGGGTTACTACTATATTCGCTGTGAATTTTTAAAATGAAGTAGCCAGGTTATACCTTCTTGACAGAACCGGCCAAAAAATTTATCATGTGAAAAAATGCACCAAGTTCGACAAAAACAAAAACGATCGCGACAGTACGACTTGTCGCGACACCGAAACTCACTGGTATCGCCTGTAAACTCACTGTGTCTGGGTGCGTGATCAAAATGGCGGGTGTGTCAGAGGCGCCGCGCGGCATGCGTAATTTGTGGCACCTAGCTTAACCACTGGCCGAGCCGGTATTAACCGGTTTCTCTGCGTACGCACGAGCACAAAATAAATAAAGAGTTTACAGAAGGACCGCTCGCACCTTTTTCCAAAACTTGCGTGAACCGCCTAGGGCTATCGCTATATTCGCTCTGAATTTTTAAAATGAAGTAAGTAAGTTATACCTACTTGACAGAACCGGCCAAAAACAAAATACATCATGTGAAAAATTGCACCAAAATCGACAAAAACAAAAACACTCGCGACAGTGCGACTTCCCGACTCACCGAAGCTCACTGACTTCGCTTGTAAACTCATGTCTCTGTGTGCGTGCGTCAAAAATGGTGTGTTGTTCTAAGCGGGCTAGGTATCTGTCAGAGCGCCGCGCATGTCTAATTTGTGGCACGAGGCAATATTTAACGACGATGTGTACTTTTTTGAGTTCTGAAAGTATATTTCATGAATAAATAAAATAATAGCCTTTCATTTAAAACACATTGAAACATTACTGAAGTGACACGAAATGCCTAACATTTTAACAACAATTGAAAAGTGATCTACATATTTAATACTATGATGCATAGGCATTTGACCGACTATCCTGCGGCAAAGGCTTTCTCCAGGTTATTTAAAATTCTTACACCCACAGACGAATTATCCCATATGGAAGATAAATCATCCAAGGATATAATGTTATGCAAATTCGCCGAAATGATTTATGTCTTTAAGTCAGACCTCATTATATTCAAGAAACGATCTTACGTATTACATGAAAGTGAACTTTACCAGAACTTGGCTCAATTTTTACAGAATTATCACAAAAAGACATCGCAAAAGTTACATAATTGTGCCTTTTTACAATCGGTAACGATGAAGAAAAGCTAATGAGTTCCGTTGGTTAAGTCGTACGTTTTTGATGTGTGGTTTTTGAGAAAGAAAGTATTATTTTATTTTGATTTTAAGGGTTCGACGCAGCAACTCGCACTGAAAAATCTGCTCTCATAGCTGACAGTAACAACAGAGTTTATTGTATGTAATCATGTTGTTTTGAAGTTGATAAGTGAACCTATTTGGTTTTATCTCTTTTGTAATTATGAAAGAAAGTACATTTTACTATAACAAGCAATTAGCCGATATCCTATCCCACTGCAGGGCAATAGCCTACATCATTGAAATGAAGTTATCGCTACAATTAATTAGTATAGGTCTACATCAGGTGATCAGTCGCCACGAACTCAGGACCTCTGGATTTTGAGCCGAGTTCACGGATTTATAACATACTCGTAGTATTATATTTTTGTAAATTTGATAAATCCGATATCCGGCAGGATATTGGCTTACTATCAGGTAACCGGTTGAATATTTAATTTAGGCCGGATATCGGATAGTTACCGGGTTTTCTTTACATCTCTATTAATTACGCTGCTGTTCTGCGATATTTTGCAAAATGATAAAATACAAATTCTTTCTTTCTTTTATTCCTTTCTCCTCATTTATGACTGGCCTTTTGATGCAATGGCAGCGATCCTGCCTTTAGCACCAGAGGTCGTGGGTTCGATCCCCACCCATGACAATCATTTATGTGACGAACATTTGTGTTTGTTGTTTGTTTGGCTGTTATTATCTATTGAAAGATGTATTTAGAAATATTTCAGTATGTTTATCAATCTCTAACACCCATACCTAATACAAGCTCTGCTTAGTTTTGGGTCAGGTGAAATTGTCCCAGATATTTATTTATTTCATAATGACGACCGTTTAGCGGTTTAGCGCAATGGTTATAAGCTCTGCTGTTTGAGACGCAAAGGTTCTTGGATTCCATTCCGCACCAGTATAATGTTTGCTGGCGGAACGAATGTTTTTGTTGGCTCTACGTGACTGTAAACCTTTTTTGCTTCTGCTCGTCATTTAACACAAAGGAAAACCTTACTTTAAGCCTAGTAAAGTAAGTAATTTTTCGACACACTTGCTCATAAAGTGGCTCTTATTTCACCGCAATTTGGCACATAATGACACCTGTAATCAAACTATGACTTTTCATTGCTATTATTCACAAGTGAGTTAAGAGTTTATTTTATTTTATTGGTTGAGTTGCTTTGTTCTTAAATATGTTTCGATACAAAAAAGATCGTGTTCAATAGTACAAATATTTTTTTATCTACCAGTTAAAATAATTTTTCAGTATTATTTTCTTCACAAGTGTGTTGAAAAACGTCGTATGATACACGTGTGTATTGATGATTACTGTCCTCGGCTACCTTAAGACCCTCACCTAACGGCTCGGGTGTCAATGGCGCCTCAGCGGTAATCACCAACTTTACACACATGTACCTTAATGTACTATTGTCTCATAATTTTATGCGTGATTGCGACATTTGATTTTCTGACATAATTTTTAATATTAGAGCCATGAACAAATTTTGTGGGATGCTTGTTTTTACGGACTTAATTTTTACGGTCTACTAAAGGTGCGGTATGATTAGTCTCATATTCACTTCATCGAAGATCTTTCAACTTGGCGACAGTTTCTGAACCGCTTTACAATACTCTCACACAAGAATGTTTCCTACACACTGCACTATACAGGTGTACAGCCACCCGCGAACAAAGGCGCCTCCGTCTTGCGGTCCTTTGAAATGCTCGACAGTTCGTCGGGACCTCTTACCACTTTAGGCAGTTGGCCCGAGTTGTAAGATACTCTGCATAACAACAAAAACCCACAATTTCATTTTCGGCGCCTAAATGAAAATCTTCACGAAAAAAGGCTAGGACATTGTGACCAAAATACGTAGCTTGGTGGCAAGAACAAAGAATAACTTTCCATTTTCTATACATTTTGATAGAGCACAGAGCTCCACTACTGCTGGCAACGTTGGCATCATCATCATACATCTTCTATTATCCCTTCAATACTTCCCGAAGTTGATTTCTTGAATGAAAATAGGTGAGCTTGATTTATTATTATAATTTAAGCAACTACATAAAGATCTCATAACTATCTTTGAATAAAATAAAAACATCTTATATCCATCCCATACTATCATATTACCCATGTGGGATAAAAACATACCAGCGCGTAAACAAAGTCAAGGCTGCCAAGGATCAAAGTGCTTAACTAAAAAAGTTACTGGAACTCTCTAGGTTTTTTTTTCACCCAAAAAAAAGGAATACAATATTTTGAAGACTAATTTTCCAAGGAATATCTTTATTTTCATATTAAAGAACTCTGCTTCTGGAAGTCCTCAATAGAATCGCTCCTCTCATGGTCTTAAGTCACCCACACGCATGCCTATTACAGCTATTGTTCAGCGCTGGTTTCCGACGATACTGACGCCACAAGGTCCTTCCTTCGCTCTGAATAGGCCCTTTTACGTGCTGCCTAGAAAATATGAAATGGACTGACGAAGCCCGGACCGATGCTTTGTGTGAAACTCACGTACATTGAGTATACTCAGTTCTTATTCTAGCAATATCCTTTTAAGAAAAACGCATTATGACGGAGAAAACCGTAGTACCTAAAGACTTCAGCAAGTAATAGTTCAAGTTTAGTAAGATTTGCTGGCACAAGTTAACCTTTACTACTTCAATCATAACAGAATTCAGCTATTGCACGATGGAACAAAATATAATCATGTAGGTACTACACACAAGAAGTAGACTTTTGATATTTATATGGTTTTCGACACTGGTCAAAAACTCTGCCATGCGTTTTATTAAGTAGTTATTATTCAGCTAGATGACTTAAAACGGCAGTATAACCTGACGTAACAATCACACTATTCAAGTTACTAACCTGTCATCTTGCAAGTTTTTCAACTCGCTCAGCTCCAACTCCCTTCGCAAATTGGAGACCTCACAAAGCAGCATGTCCCGCTCTTGCGAGACCTTTTCGAGCTCGGCCCGCAGACGGACCACCTCATTGGTGAGATCCATCGTCGCCATCACTATCGATAACCACTATCGACACCGCACATCACTAATCACGAGCGCGCGCACCGCGCGAGCCAATCGTGCTCACGCATTTCGAATTCCGAACACAAAAAACGGACGCGACTAGTGATTCTACAACCAACTTCACTCAACTCGATATTAAACTCCCTCAGCAACGTTCTCGCTCGCTCCGTCTACATCGTCGGCATCTGAAACAATAAATCATTCCTTTACCGGGGGAAAAAGAAAAGCATGGAATAGGTATGAGTAGGGTTGCTATTACTCTTTTCTGGACAGGTTTAACGCTTTTCATGTTCCAGTTTGAAACAATAGCCTCTACATTAAATGCTACTGGAAAAATGACCTGAGCTTTGCTTATAAATAACAACGCGCCGAAATTTTAAACTTGTGCTATCGTTGTGTATATACTTGGCTCTCTTTGCTATGAACAAGCTTACTGCGTACGGAATCCACAGTGTTTTATATCGGTTATATTGAAAATAATAAAACAGTATCCAATAAAATTTAATAAACAGTAATTTCAAGTGGTTTTATGGGCACATTAATCAATCTTCATAATGTTCACCATACAAGCTTAAATGTAGTCATGTTGAAACGGTTTACGTTTCATTAAATAACTGAAAGTGACATCCCTGCTCCAGTATCCAAAATATTTAGTTCATAAACTCTCACAATACGGCATAAAGTTACAACTACGCTCGCTATAATAACAAAGGCATAAATATCTGGAATAGTCGTCTTTATTGGTTGCTTTCTACAAATAGTCTTTCGGCTTTCATGCCCATCTCATTTCAGTCTGCAGCGTTGAAATAGAAAGATAGAGTTGAAGAGAAAAATGTGATACTCGTAAATACAGACAATCCTTGCGAAGTACATATTATTTAGAGTCAGAAGGACTAAGTACTACTAATTAATGGGCGAAGTTACACAATGAAAGATGTATCAAGCTACTACTTAAGGCTGGCCATCAAGTTTTATACAAAATTGACCAAGTTTAGTTATCCAAAGCGACCAAGTGACTTCAGCACGTAAGTCGAAGTGGCAGTGGCTAGGACACATAGGCGTGAAGAATTGATGGCCGGGCAGATAAGTTCTGGGTTGGAGACTCTTCGTGGCCAAACGCAGGGTGGGACGCCAACCCGCGAGCGAGGTGGATGGGCGACCTGGGCCCAGGTTCTGCTATTTATGTAATTGGATGGCGTGATTTTGACAGATTTAGAATGGTACAAAATCATGCAATGCAATTTCGATTTCATTGTCATTTTATTTAAATGACAGAATCGGGCCTGGAATCAGAAACTCTGCAGGATACCAGACTGATTGAGTTTCCCACGAATTGTCCACTTCATTGTTTAGTACGAGGTTTGTGGGAAAGTAAGTTTGTTGAATTGCGTGTAAAAAAAAAAAACAACCCTATTAAATAAATAAAACGCCGTATCTGTAAACTCACTACTGTATCCTATCTCTTTACCCGCACAGGGAACATGTGTCTTGCTTATTGAATAATACAAGTTGTTTTCCAGGAACATGACAATTATTCGGATACTTACTATGTCTTTGTTTCTACAGCGACATTGAGAATATATTTATGTGTAAGTGGGCGTGAAATATCATATTTGGGGAGAGTATTCTGCTATTTATGTGTAATATTTTCTTGGAAAAATGATATCCTATCCGATACATCATGTTACGTCAGTATTGTTTTCAGGGTACTAGTAAGTAGTTGCGCAGCTGCGTTTGCCAGAAATATGTAAAAATATCAAAAGTCAAAAATTATGACATCCATGAAGCAAAGCTTGTACTATGGGTAATTTAATATATTTAACAAAAAGAAACAAAAATGTCCTTCACATGACTGTTTGTCCTGTGACTGCCCAGCGGCTGTGACAATGACCGGGTCCTTACCAGGTACGTTCACTTTATAAGATATTAAACATTGATGTTTGTGCCAGCGAAAGTTTTTGACACCGCTAATATGTATAAAAAAAACTCGTTTATTTTATCACTAGCTGTCCGTCAGCGACTTCCTGTCAAAATATAGCCTAAATTAAAAAAAAACCTATGTCACTCCCTGATAATGATAATGTAGCTTTATATTGGTGAAATAATTTTTAAAACCGGTCCATTCGTTTCCGAGCCTATTACAAGCAAAAAAAAAAACAAGCAAATCTTTCCTCTTAAAAAGAGTAAAGTTATAACATTAGTTTAGATTAACAGCCTCTGCCACTAGGCCTAGCTTTTGTCTAAATATGCAAATCTTACTTATTGGAGCACATCGCAGAACCATTAGTTTCCTTGGATGATAGATCCACATTGTCAGCTACAAAATATATTGGATAACGCTTACAATTAATGGACGCCTAAGATCGCAGTCATAAATCATTTTCCTGTCGTCCTATCGCCTCACAGAATTTCACTACTATATTTTAGTATTTGTGACTTTGATAATGGATGATAAGATAACACAGCATACCATCACGACAATATCCCAAACCGGGATGGTCGGAGGCAGGTGACTGTTGACGTACTGGTGAACAGAACTCTCAGAAGCCCACTTCACCAATGGTATTAGAAGAACCCAACGTAGGTGGTGAGCCTTCCACCGCAATCCGGGTTGATTTGTTTTTTTACCGATGTTTTCCAGCACCGGGGAGTTAGTCGAAAATTTAACAAATTCAGAGGTTCAATTCCCAGGTTTTTGGATTTTTCGGAACATAGCACGGGTTTGTGATCATCAACCCGCATTTGGAAAGCGTGGTGATTAGGGCATTATCCATCCATTGTAGCGATGACTCGGTTTCAATGATGGAGGCCTTTGCCCAGTAGTGGGAAAGTATGTAGGCTCATTTCTTCACTTTCCTTTTTACATAAATTAATTATGGATGATGAGATGACCTGCCATATTGACGATTCAAATTCGGTGGTAACTGAGTGGTGCAAATATTTTGATAAATGCTAGTTGGCAAAATCTCTTCAAATCACCGTTACCAGTTATTACTGTAACTGGTAATTTACAACAAAATTAATCTTCAGTCAAGCCACCGTATAACATCACTACAAGTGTTCTACGGACGCTGTAAGAAAGCTTATTTAAAGCATTGGTGCTAGATGGGTGAAATAATTCATTAATCCCTCAGAGATTTCTTCTTGTGAAATGATAACAAGATACAATGAAGCTACTGTCTAAATATACACTCAAACAGAATTTCCATATGTGTTTAGCAACTCAAAAGCACACAAAAGCCAATCAGAAAGTTTTCCAGTTGGGTGATGTTAAAAGTAAAATTACAGCATCTATTTTTCACAAAAATATGCAATTCATTTTGTCTTAAAAATAGTTCCGTCGATAAATATTCGTTATAATAACAGACGCGGAAGTCTTTTCTCGCGAACAATAACTAGCAGATAACGCTCATTTAAATAAAAGCCACTTATATTTAAGTAATGAGATGCTGTCTCTCTGATATGCATATTATATCATTCCACGACTTCACTTGGTACGGACGTAATATGTAAAGCAGCTGTTAATGTGCCAGTTCTAGTCAGAGGTCTTCATTTAAAATTAGATGGTGAGAATTTGCATGTTATACGGATTATGAAAAGAAAAGAAATTCTACAAAAAAAAAAGAAAATTATACGGGCTGTGATTTAAAAGAATTATTTTTTATTAAAACAGATGATGAGAAGTATCTTAATGACTTAAGTATCTGATGAGTGATGAACAACGAACTGAATGACTGGCTTGGTTAGTAGTGAGCCTGCTTGCTAGACTGTTGGTCGTGGCTTCGATTCCAGCTCACTTCCAGCAACTATGACTGGCCTGTTGGCGCAATGGCAGCGATCCTGCCTTTAGCGCCGGAGGTCGTGGGTTCGATCCCCACCCATGACAAATATTTGTGTGACGAACATTTGTATTTGTTGTGTGTCTGGGTGTGTTATTATCTATTTAAGTATGTATTCAGAAATATTTAAGTATGTTTATCAGTCTCTGACGCCCATATTACAAGCTCTGGTTAGTTTGGGGTCAGATGATCTTGGTGTGCATTGTCCCAGGTATTTATTTATTTAACTCGTTCTGGTTCTGTGTGGGTGTTTTACCCATTTAAGTTATTTTTAATTAACAAAGTATGTATATCTGCCTCATTATTTATCAAAGGGCGTTAAGATTTGGTTATACGTTCCTTTAAAAAATACTAATTGTACTAAGAAATCATGAATATAGGTCCAGAAACCAAGCTTTGTCCTCCACTTTCACTAACATAGGCTCGCCTTGTGACGGCTAAATAAATAAGATTAATTAATTTGTTGTTTTGTTTTCGCTAACACAATTCCAGTCAGCAAGAAAGCTGTCTCTTGGCGGCCTTTGGCCTTTTCGGTTAAGGAACTATAGTACTGTCATATTTTATATTGCCCTTTGATCCTGTTTTCCACAACAATGTTATTAGTGAATTACCATACTATGACAGAACCTTTTATCTTAATTAATTAACATATTGTTGCTTTGTTGTGCATCTAGCTTGTGAGTAAAAGTTGTTTTTTTATCATCCTTCGTATTTATCATCCTTCTCTATTCTAACAGGTCTTTATTTACACCTGATTAGCGACAGGTCTCTATTAGCAGATATTGATAATGTAGCCCAAAACTGGTCATTATTTCAACGCAGAAAAGACAAAACTACTATCCTAAATCAAAATAGCCCGTGGGATTAGAGAAGTTAAAGCAAATAAAATCCCAACAGAATAAAAACAAAAATAAGAAGAAGAAAGAAGAGACCCTACAGACAGATCATGATTCATGGCCCCAGATAGCCTGATGGACGCCATCACAGAGGACTGATCTGAAAAAGCTGACAAGACTGTTAAACTAAAAATTCTCGCAGGAACGTCTACAGAGGCCAGACTATTCAAAAGGCGTTTTCGGTAGCAACAAGGACTCGGCTAGACCACAACAGTAAATACGTAATAACTGTTCAGGCCAGTCCACTGCCTAAATGGCATAGATGAGAAGTAAGTAAACCTTTGTCTAGCAATGGAATTCTTGCAAGACTGGAAATTGTGCAACATTAAACTTTAGACAAATCTTAAAAATGGGAATTTTGATAAAACATTTTAGTACAATAGCTAGTGTTCAAGAGAGAGACAGATCACGGACGTTTCTACAAAGTTAATTAAATACTATCATAAATAGTGTCGGGATGACTTGAATCACTTCACTCCTGGCACGTGATAAGTTGTAGAGCTAAGCGGAAGAGTCTGTGAAATATCGCATGAACGGTTTGTGCAAGTTAAGAGCGATTTACTATAAATAACTTATGTCATGTATCTTAAATTCTTGAAGGTGACTTTATTATTTCTTTTGAAAGTAAAAAGAAATAGCTACTATTTCATGATTAGGAAATGAAAAAACAGACTATAAAACAATGTATGTTTGGACGACGAGTAGTGCGATTCTGTAAAATTCGAAACCCGATCTCACTCAGGTGATCGAACTCACTTTTGCTTATATACATACAATTTATATAAACTTTTTATCAAAATCTTATTAAACGTTCTTTGTTTTATGAACAAGTTTATCAAAAAGGCGACATTTCGTCGTTATCCAGTTTTACAAGATGCGAAATTTGAATCTCACAGCGGATTCACTGGGTGAGGTTCGAAATGAGTTTCTAAGAGTAGCCCCTCTGATGACACCATCAATAGTATTATTTTTTTGGTTGAAGTTTATTAAATTAAGCTGTAGGGCTGATAGAATAATTATATTATTGTTTATCAGATATAAAGCTGAATAAAAGAAATGCCAGCTGTCAGAATTAGTGGGACTATACATGGACCACTAGCATAATATAATGTTGATGAGTAACTTTTTTCTTCTCTACGAAATGTATTGCAAGAACTATTTCCAATATAGCCTAAAAAGCATTTACCTTGGTTTTACATTGGTGAATGAATTTTAAAAATCGGTCGGGGCCTGTTCAATACAAACAAACAATCTAATTTCGCTTTATAATATTAAGAAGTATAAATATAAGTTTATTACTTACACCACGCTTCAGGCATAATTCCGGGTGTCGTTTGCCTTGGTCGGGCATTTAGACAAATGACTCGACGATTACAACTGAAGAATTACTTAATTCACGGATTACCACGGCGGTTACCGTAAATAGACGTGGAGAATCGATGCATTTCATTATGGAAGACGCTACGCTTCGTGACTTATTAAAAAACAGTGGATTAGAGATTTAAATAAAGGTATGTCCGGTTTTTTATAATGTGGACACCTAACTGCTTAGCTCTGCTGGTGATGCTGACTATTTTCGTTGCTTAGGGTGTCCGTAAAATTTAGAAAACTTTTGTAATATGGTTTACCGTAAATATCATAACTTCTTATTTATTTATTTATTTATTTCTAAGAAGTATGCTAAAACAAAAGACACTAGAAGCACATTGGCCTTCCGTTCTCAAGTAGTGGATATTCTAGCCATCCGCTCGAAACGTTTCGCAGACTCCTGCAAAATGCGAACAGCAAAGAAGTGGAATTCGCTGACAGCGCACGCGTTTCTTAACCAATACAAGACCTAGTCATAGTAAACTACGACTTAGTCTTCAAGACAAGCGTGAATAGATATTTAACAGACAGGCACGTTCTTTCATAGTCACTTACCACCAAGCGCGATTGCGATCAAATGACTTTCTAGTCAATTATAAAAAAGCAGTAGGTATGAATTGAAGTCGTTCGAGGTCAGTGGTTAGCCATTGGCTTATGGCTATTGGCTTTCCAACATTTGACAGCCTAGGTCTATCACGAGATTTACATACACCGCTTGAACAATTCGCACTGAGCCCGCTAGTTGGAGTATTATGGCTCATACCACCTCATTTTGAGGTCAGACTGATGCACAGCAGTGAAACGTTGAATTAGTAGTACAATCAACCACATTTCAAGCGTCTCAAGGGCCAATACGATTAGTGTAGTGCGCTGTGGCACGGTTTTTCTCCTTGACTAACGTAGTGTACCGGGTTCGATTTACCGGGCGAGGTAATTCAGGAAGCGATATTTTCTAAAGTGGCTCAGGTTTGGGTGTGCTGTAAGATGCCCCTGGCTTAATTCCTTGTTTGGTACCTCGTAACACAGATATATTTATCCCTACTTCGAGACCATGACAAGTGGTGTGTTGTATGGCGTTTATTTATTTATTATTTCTAATGTAAAAAGTGTGAAAAAGTATGTGTATTACGTTGTGTTCAACGTACAGTGTAGTATGTAGAGTTCAAAGCAAAGTAAACCATTACACTATTGCTACAAGAGCTAATTCGACCTGACACACTTGCTTCTATCTAACGAATGAGCTTATCGTTTCAAAGTTGCAGCATAGTTCAGTTGGGAACTGAAAGCTAATTTAAATTGCGCAATGCAGTCTCTTATGGATACGAGTTCATAATATCTACATAAGAGACCTATCAATTTACACAGTCCTAATGCACAGATCATTCTTGTGTTATGATAAAAAAATAACTGTGAAGGGTGTATAACAACCCAGGTTCAGCAAGATTGAAGCCCGACCTTTTTTGGGATTTCTCATTGAAGCTCCTCACCACTGACTTACTCCGGCGTCTCACTGTAGCAACATTTGAATAATAAGTAAATCTTTTTCGGGCATTTTAAAACAAGTTCTAATTTTAAACACACTGAAACCCGAATCCATAAGTTTGTTTACGCAATTCTATACACAACTAATGCCATCTATGATAGATCCACGACAACTGACAATACTTACAGCGCACACGCACACGCGTTCCACTCAGCTGGCTTAACAAGATAACGCACTGCATCACTAGATGTCGCTAGCAGTTCTGAGCATTTGAACATGATTTTGTTTATTTACAAATGGAAAGAAAGCTATTGATAATTCAAAATAAGAATAGACTTCATTATAAAAGTATTATTGATTCTACAAATAGGTTAATCAGAAAAAGTATGAGTAATTAAATTAGCCACTACACTGAGTCGCTATTGAAGACCTCTGATAAGTAATGTGAAAACTGCACTAAAGTCCCATCGGGATGTCTCACCTAAACGGGCAGACGGGCTTATCAGAGGTCTTCAATACACACTAAACACCGAACACAGGCCATTGTTTATTTGGCAAGTACCTACGGGGCAAGGAGGGAAACAGGTGAGTAGGTAGGTACCCAGTTTATTTCAAACACGTTACGGCGTTAATTAACTTTATCGCTTGCTTTACTGTAAAGGCTTTTAAAAGCTCTAAAAATAGTGATTGCTTGTTTCGCAGTATTTTACTCGTACTTTGTCTGGTTCTTACTATTTCGCTTGTAAGCGTTTGAGTGTTTTACTGAGCTTTTAATCGAACCCAGGTAATAATTAAACTCGTATTGTGTTTCGTTTTCTGCTTGCCTTTGATACTCCCATCTCACGAGATATAAGTGCGAATGTAACATTGTTATGTGTAATATGACGTCACATTAACAATGTTTGCTCGGAAACCGATTTATATGAGTTTTTAAGAGTATTCAACGGTCAGTGAGGTGAGTCTGTTTATTTATTTACAATCCGTGTTCCTGAAATAAAATATTATCATCATCAATACGTAAACACGAAATCACATCAAGCTTTACCTTACCCTGTTGAATCAACAACCATTTGGCAACAGTTTTGTAAATGTGAAAAACGTCCTCCATACAACGGAAGACGTCCTGTGATAAACGAAAATCACCATGTCAGAGCTTTTCTATCCCGACAGTCATAAGTCCGGCCAGTTCGTTTCGGTGACTAGTTTTGTACACGGATTTCCTAATTTCTGATGTTAAACTACTGCCTCAAACATCAATCTGACAAAATCCACCATAACTTGTCATAAACAAAGTTCAATTTAACTTATATTCAAATACCCTTTCCCCAATAAAGCGACTCTCCCTCCTGCAAAATTGATAACCAAAACCTCAAAAATGACCACACCCTCGAAGTTACTTCCTGGAGCAATTATCAAAATTCTTGTAAACTGTCACTCCTTCATGTTTAAGTTCCTGAATATTCCAAGGTCTTAGTAAAGTTTGGTTAAACTTTGTATGCCGGAAGTTTAAGTTTAAAGCAAACAGGGGTAGGATGAGAAATTGCTTTTGTTATGGGACGTAGTGACTCAATGTTAAAAAATATAATCTCTTTTGAAGATCAAGTTTTGGTTAAGACTTTGTGACAACTGTTCGTTTGAATTAGACTGAGATTTAATCTAAGACTTCTAGTAGTTCGTTTATGTGATCATTTACTAGAAAGGTTGCACTTCGTGAGGAAATAAATAATCATTTTAAGTTAGCTCATGGTGAAAATCAACCCTCTCTTTGCTTAGTTCAGGGACGTGATTTTAAAGTTAATATATGTATATTTCTTTCTATTCACACTATGAACTGTTTTTTTTTTCATTCTGTAAAACCAAACGATAATAAAAACGAACGACGAAAAAATATTTTAACATGGATCCAATCAATCGCTCAAACCCTCCATACCAACTTTTTCAGGAGCGCGTCAACCGAGCGAAATCAAAACGTAAAATTGGAATCCAATTAAGAACTTACTGTCGCCGACACCGATTTCAGGTACGAACTGAAACCGGTCAGCCTGGCCTGATTTCCTCGGCGGAAAAGTAAACACAGTTAAAACTATCTGGAATTCTGGGGCGGCGAAATGTTCTGATGGTCGTTTTATAGTTCCGACGAAACGTGTGTTTGGACTCGGATAGTTTCTGCATGGGAGATATAACCGAACTAGATGAAAAATTCGGAAACCTCATGTGTAGAGTATTACAGCATCCCATTTCATTTCACCCTTCCTAGGTACCCAGGGATCCGAGGGAAGTTTGTTCAAGAGATATGGACTCCAGTGTGCTAGTTCAAGTTTTAAAAGATCCATAATTTAAACAAGAGAGAAGAGCCAGAATCAATCCTTCTGAGATCGGAAGATTTTTTCCTAACTTTTTAAACCGAGCGAAAGTTGGGAACTGATAAGATCAACTTTGGGGGAAAGGATCTACTTGATGGTGAGTGGTTGTTATACGATGGAATGTTATAGAGAAAATTAATTCATCGTCACACGCGTGTTTAACCAGTTTGGGAATTAAACTCGCGATCCTTGGTCACTCATTTTCGTGCCAACAGGCTAGACATAAGCAAAGTGAAACAAAGCACAAATGAGGGATAATATGCAGGATAGAAGCAAGACGATAAAATGGAAAAATGATCAAGAATTTCCACATTTGAATAATTTATTTGCCATAAATTCCATCTAATAGGAGCTAAATGCCAATACAGAGTCAATGCAATAAATCATCTCTTTTTAGGAGTCCCGTTTTCAAAAGGGAACGGTTTTAGTGTCACTTTGTTTATCTGTCGCGATAGTGAATTTGAAGTGACAAAAAGTAATAAAAAACAAAAGATTAAATTAATAGTTTACATTAATGTGTAATGCGTGTGCGTTACATTGGCCATTACTTGCGCAAACGCAGCATGGACGTACCTGACATTCCGATGTATTGCAAATGTAATAACACCTTCAGTATGCACTTGACGTACCGTAGTTAATTAATATAACTATTCGGTATTTTTTCCTTAAAATTATGTTAAGTAGTAGGAACAAGAAACATGCCAGTTAAAGAAATGGATTTCATAAAGACACTTTTTTATATGTCAATATGATTGAAATTATTAAACATCACATTATACTCGTAATAACAAGAGTCTCGTATTGAATGTAAAGTAGATTAGGTAAAAGTTCAACACCACCGAAAGGTAGGTATATTAACTTTACGCAAGCGAAGTGTAGTATATATACTTATTACTTTACCTTATTAATAATATTAAGTGTTTGTAGTCAGAGGCAAAAACATTATTGCAAGGCTTTCCAAACTACCACAGCAAAAGTAACTGGCAAACAGTGGCCCGAGTACGCAGCCTTGTTTAACGCCAACCACTAAAGTACTCCATATTTTATAAAGGAAATTTCCTACAGCCAACAACCAGTAACCTTAATATCCTATGCAGAAAGGTCAGACTCAGGCCTAAACAAACACGTTAGTTACAAGTGAGCACTCTGATATTAATGGGTGCCATTCCTAAATTCTTAATTGGTCGCCATCTACACTGAGTAATTAAAATCACCTACTAACTTATCATTAGTTGGAAGGAAAAAAGTTTATTTGTTCGGTTTTAGGGTTCCCTTTGAGACAGTAGTTCAATGATATTGTGCAGAATGAACTGGCTATTGCCTCCGGATAGGATTAAAGACGGGAATCTGTCCTTCGAGATGAGGCTGAGCAGCTCAGTGATTGCTTTGCATTACTGGGCTTATCAGCTTCATATACCTTAAGACCGTTTTCCATCTGGTGGAGTGAGGAGACTTTGAGAGACAAAACAAATCTGGTGACGTCAGCCAGAAGCCCAGGACCAACTATCTCGCCTTCAGATGCACGGAGGTGCCCAAAAAAAACCTTACTGAGTTTTAGAGTGCGGTACTTGACTGGATACTGTACGTTGTTTGCCTCAGTAATTGTTAACTGTCGTCACTATGTCACGGACATATCTGAGCGGACTACCGACAATAGGTAGAGAAATAATCAGCGGAACCCAGAGCTAACTTGATTACTTAGCCAGAGTTTCAGCGTAAATTGGACGCTGCTCAAACGTGTTTTTCTTGTGGATACTTTCTAATCGTTTTTCTTGTTTCACGTTGGAACATTTCTTTAGTTACGATGATTGAATTCTGCCTGAAAGTGATACTGATGTCACATACTTTTACTATTTCTAAACGATGATAATTTGATAGTCTTGTAATAACGAAGGCCTTCTAGGTAAGGTGCAATTTAACGATAGTTTATTTGCGCATTGTATATTTTATTAACTCTATAGCGCTACCTGACCAAATCTTGCAGCCCTGCAAAAATTTTTTACTGTTCCAGACCATAACATTAAAAATTGTTTCAATTAAAAGATAGCACACAAACTACCAAAGTTTTTAACTGATGAGTTTCCAACTTGAAAACAAAGTATAGTGTAAGATTTGAAAATAGTAAGTACCTAGGTGCCTTCCCACGCTGTTAACAAAAAGAGAAAGATTAGTTAAAAGAATATGCGTTATTCAAATCGAAAATTTTGTTTACAGAGGCCAATTGTGCAAATCGAAAGTGAGATCGTAGCGAAAACGAAACGTCGTCATAACAGTTTTATCCTTCATGAATAAGAGCGCTGGGGTGACCACACTGTTTAATTGACAAGGACTTAAGTCCACGGGCACACCTACCACCTATCTGCGCATTAAACGTGCGATAACCTTTGTAAGGGCTGAGCACACGAAATGATAGGCGGCGGAGTATGTAAGTAATACAAAACCATTTTTTAAGAAATCGTTCGAATTATTCTATGAAACTATGGAGAAGGTAAAACTTACTACTAAATCTAAATGACGTGCGTTTAACTTATTGCGAATGTGAGACTGAAAGCAACTAGTCTTCTCACTATACTAGTGTAGCCAATAGGTATCATACAAATATACAACCTGGAACTTTCAAAATATAAATGATACCAAATGTTTGGAAACATCAAAATTAGTTTGATGATTTGTTTGGATGATGGTAAAGATTTTATATTTCTTATTTAACATTGGATTATTGTTTAAGATTAAGAAGATTAATTAAGAATACGTTCTAGATTTGCTTATAGTGTGACCCGGTCTTTACAGCAATGTGAAAATTTCAGATGTCTGCAATTCTAAATCATACTGACACTATGAATGAACTCAGTCAAACGTGAAAATTAAATTTAAGCCTGCAATGCTAGAGAGGCTTGGACTGAGAAAATTAACGGGTTTCAGACCTTCAGCCGTTACAGGGATATTTATGAACTCCTGTCGAACGAATTTCAGCGACTGACAAATCCGTTAAATTTGCTAAATTGCATTTGAGAAGATGCATTCCCAGAGCAAAGATATTAATGTTCGTCTGCAAAATGACAGGCTATTTTTCTGTGCTTTATTAAATTCTTAACGATATCTAATGCTGATTTATCTTTATCATGAAAATTCAAATCGTACCAGAGATGAATAAAGAATTCAACAGTGACGCAAACTTTAATAAAGCGCTGGAAGGCAGAAGTAAAAGATAAATAAATAAGCATGGCAGAGTCTTTGTCGAACATAATTTTACAGAATGTTAAATTAAACTTGAAATTAAAGCAGCGATGAATAATTGTCTGTTTATGCCAAGTTTTCATGTGACTAACAGTCTTATCAGTAGTTATCAGTCAACATCTATACGTCATCAGAACACTAATTCATGCCCAGTTAGATAACACGTCGTCAGTCGATGCAACCAGATGCAGTAAATTGTATCCTTGTTTTTATTGTGTATACTATATCGCCTGACGACGTGTGGACCAGGAGGAGACTTCAATAAATTCCCGTTGATACTTAATATTATAACATCCTAAAAGATTTAATTCATATTTTATAAAAGAAACAGGCAGTTAAAGTATACGAAACGACCGCAAATTCCAAACCAAGCCTTTGTCTGCATAATTATAAGTTTTGCGACATACCTACGTAGACACAAAAAGACAAGTTTTGACGCCAACACACTAATGGTAATTTGCGCATCCTACATTGTAAGAAATTATGCGTACCGGTATCTTAACTTGTATTTTTCTAGAGCTTAATGGTCTTATTGATTGTAATGTACCGACAAGATATATTCATTCTAAGATAAGATTGTGTTTTATTTAGCATTTTAACAATACTATATTTCTTTCTAGTTGGAAACTAGAAAGAAACATCTTGGTTGTGGGTACCTGGGTAACAGGAGTAACTGGCGAGTTTTCTGATGTATTATATTGATTTCAGCTAAATAATTGGCCAAAAAAGATCTCAACTTATCCAGCACGACTGATCTATTAATACTCTGAATGAATAGGGTAAAAACTTGGTATTTTTCTTTTAATCTAGTGTGATGTGTGGTGGAAAATAGTACTCAGAAAGCGTTAAACCGGAAATAGCAGCGTACATCGGCAAATTGGTACAAACATATTCAATACCAACCAACATGCCAAAGTTGGTTCAAAAATCTCCAAGGTTCCGATAAGGTTTTGGCTAGGTTCCAAATGTGCCGCCCTATTTCCTTAACTTGGAATACGTCCTACTCGAATTTGCTGAGTTGTCTTCTCTTGACTGTTAATTTAGTCCGTCTGTAGTTTATTTTACTAAACTAACATCAATTTAAGAAATGTAGAGCACCCCAGAGTTCGCTGTTCATTAATGCAAATACAGAATACATTAAATAATATAGCTAAATATAATTGCTTTTGTGGTGTATTCTTGGTGGTATAAGGAAGTCAGAGCTCATTGGTAGGCTTACAACCAAAGGATTGACATTATCTATATTGCAGACTATACAAGTTCTAAACAGGGTTTCTAAACAGGGTAACACTTGCGTAAGCGTGTGTAGAGATGCACCGCTCCGCAACATTCACGCACACATGAAGTAAAGACAAGTAAAGTAATTAGCTTATATACTGTCCCACTGCTAGGCAGAGGCCTCCATCTTTAAAATCAAGTCATCGCTACAGTGTATGGGTATTGGCTGCATATATTTTTGTAAATATGGACGCAATAAGACGTAGTGTGTCGCGCCATTTCTGGTTAGACAAGCTCTAATGAGCCCTAACCTCACCTGTCACAGCGCGGATGTTGAAGTTTTGTCTCTGTTCCATTTATTTACTCATAAGCCTCTGGTGTTGCACGAGTCTATTGGATGCTCACCATCAGATGGTACACCCACCTACATGCTTGTTTTCACTGACATTTGTATAAAATAAAATCCGAAGGAATAATATTCGATACAAATTTAAGTGTTTGGACTATAGAGAAACGGCCTTGCGTGTGCTGGAACTGCGATGCTAAATATCTTAGAGCTGATTATTATTAACAAGGTTTTGTTTTTTTATTGAAATAACTCGCACGCGATCCTGTTCTTGTCTTGTTTATCTCAAAATTGCGATAGGTTCAGAAATCGTTTGAATTTATAATCATTGAGAAACATGCAATTTGGTTGCATTAAACTTCAATTTCAATAAAGGCAAGTCGTTTCATGTTTTGTCTTGTAATAAAGACAAAACATGAAACGAAATGTAATTTTTTAAAATGAATTATAAAATGTCTACTAATGTCCTACACAGGGTCAATCCCATGGTTCCCCTAAAGATGCGCCGGGACACTTTTACTTGCATTCCTAATACGTATCTGCGCCTGCGCCTGAGTTTCACTGCGCGCGCTTGCGGCATACCAAACTGTGTGATTTACAGCCGGCGCTAGACGGACAGACCGTTCCGAGGGCCGGAAGGATTTATTGTGTGTTTTATTGTTCTTAGATTGGATCTTGGGTTAATAAAAGATTGGGAACCAATGACCAAGAAGCTGTTTTGGTTTTATGAATTAGCAAAAGTCAGAATTTTGATGTCAGCGGTCGGAACCGCCTAAACGAAGAAGGCGAGAATAGGACCTATCACAATATTATTATCTCTCCTATTGCCCCTGGGGGGCTTAGTACCAGTGGGTACTGTACTACCAAAATGGGTCAGACGTAGTGTTGTTTGTGGTTAAGGGTCCGGTAAGGTCGGTGGAAGCCAGCAGGATGGTGAAAGTGCCATCCTACTTCCCCGCTGCAATAGAAGATCGGCTGGAGAGGTCCCACGAGGGAATCCCGCTTCGTTATTTTAGTTTAGGTCAGTTCAACCTCACCACTTCGACCATCAAGTATTCTTGACAATGTCACTTGTTCAATGAAAAGGTAGTGCATTTCAACAGGTATAAATCGGGTTAAACTTCTAGTCCGCTCTTAAGTTTGTTGCGCGCTTTTTTTCATAGGAAAAACTAGGAATGCGGGACACGGGACAACTTCAGAGTGAGAAGTTTGAAGTTTGCCGCGAACTATTATTAGAACGATAATCTGATATTAATGCTCAAACTATTTGCTGCCCCAACCCCCAATAGCCGTTTATTTTGACGCATACCTACATTCTCAGGTAAGTCATAACAAACTTGAAACTAATTGTAAGTTTCTGCGTTCACTCAACTAGAAATACTGGAGCGCTTATTTGCAAGAGACAGCGATCACGAACATCTGGTATTGATTTTAGTCAGTATTTAAAATGGACTGCATTAATATCCAAACCTGACAAAAGCAGGCACACTAGGGATGATTTTGTCAATTCCACAAATAAAGAAAGTGGTGTCTATTTCTGAACCAGCTCGATTTGGATCCATTTGCCGTAATTCACATAACGATTTTGGTTCGTTTAAAAAACATATTCGTTACGTATCAACCAGTCTACACATTTTATTGAATTAAAAATATTTAACTATTTTAATCTTCGACAAAAGTGGAAGTTTTACTCAGTTTGGAGTTAAATGGTTTTAGTTTAATTATTTAATACTTTCAGACAATAATTTCAACATTTATGTATCAACGAAACCAAGCTTTAAATATGAAAAAGGTATATGTTAAATTTCCCTAATTTCGTAATGAATATCGAAGGTTATTCTGTTTTCAGTTCGTTGCTATTGAGCTCACGTCCCGAAGGCGATGATTAACGAGGCTATGTATGGTCAACCAGGGAGCTCGCTTGGGGCCAGAGCTTTATATACCCAACTATTGTGTGGATTTCTTTGGGCCGGTAATGTGAATGAAGGTACGCTTTGAATAGGTGATCACAGTAAATACATTACCTCAGATACGTTTGTACTTAACTATTTGGATGGAGTATATTTTGTGTTGATCGCAATGATGTACTGGCGGTCGATCCGTCGGAGAACAAAGAGGTAATGAAATCATAATAACAAAAATGAATAACTTTATAGCCATCAAAGAGTTTAGTATGTAAGATTTGTATAAGAGCGATAGCAAACTTTAAGTCTTAGCAGTTTGATGACCAATGTTCCAACTTTCATAATCTGCTTATTCATTTTGGCTAACCATAATCATGTTGCATAATAATGAAGTATCTACATAAACCATTTTTTTTAAATTATACAAATATCATAATTGTTTTCGAGTATTCATTTTTTTTGTATTCAATTATTTCCGGAGAACACAAATTCTATGAAATAAAAGACCACAGTCATAAGCTTTGATGAAGTCCAAGCTATAGCTAGAAGGATCGGTACTAATTTGCTGCCCATTGTTGCTTCGAGAATGAAAATATATCAAAATTGAAATATTAAAGATGGTTCTATGACTCAATACTGATGGACACAATTCCATGAACGCAACAAAAGCGAAAGAACTGAATGATATGCTGACAAATGCATTGAAGCCACAGTGTCGCAAAGAAACAGATCAGACAATCAGAACTGTATTGGCAATAAGACCGTACGTTTCCGCGTTGTACTCGTACGTATCACGATATCGGCCCCGTGCTCCGTTAAACAGGATTTAGTATTTACATGCGACGATTTTATTTGTGTGACAGCTACTACACTTACGATTCTTTTATTTTTTAACACGCAAATTTAGTTGCATAGTTCGAAAATACAGAGGAATGACTCTTATGCTTATCGAGGAGTAAGAATGAATTAACCTGGAATTGGATTTATCATCAAAATAAAGTAACTAAAGAGCAAAAAAATCTACTGACCGTGAATACAAGTTATTATCCTAGGACCACGAAAAAATTACGGTTTCCTTTCCACACCTTTACAGATTACTTAACCTAATGCGACGGTATAACTAACAGCATCTATCATATGACTATAATATCTTACTTATAACTACAAAACATATCTGTCTGTACTTACTGTAACATAATATATACAAGTTCTTGTGAACTCACTCAAAGAACACGAAAAAACATCAAATCACTCCGCTACTGCGATATACTGCGGCGCCTCAGCCAGCAGGTTGGTGCGCGCGCGGCGCAGGGCCAGCAGCGCCCCACGTACCGATCCGGTACGCTAAGCCTAAAATCCTAAATATGCCTAAGGAACTCCGCGTTATCCCCTTTTCCCCTCAACATCTTGTGGATAAGACAAGCCAACGTAAAATCCCTCCTAACCCTTAGCTCGCTATATCCCACCATTCCCAAAATAAATAGATCAGGATATCGCAGCGGATAAAAAGGATAGACACCGTAAAGTACTATTTCTATTTGTATCTGGCATGGTGGGATTAGATACCCTTAAACTTAGAAGGACTATGCAGATAATGTTGCACTATCTGTCAATAGTCCACGGCAGGATTGATAGTTCTGCCATAATAGGTAAAGTGGGTCTACTGGTTCCCAAGCTCATGAGTTGGAATGAGGATGGGACAGTGGCGCCGCGAAGGCGGGGGCACCTGCTGTGGCAGCCGCCGGCGCGCACCAGGTACGGTAAGCTATTCCACCATCAACACATTTATTTGTTATTGTGACATGCGTTTGGCCACTAAAACCTTCCAAAAGCCAAAGTGATTAACAAACTTTATGAGAAGAGCCATTTCAATTGTTACACCGAGATTCTCTAGTGAAAATACCGAATTAAAATCGGACCTTATAAATCCGCTTTACCTCCAAGACCGTGTCTAATGCGTGCTCGTCACGACATTGGATGAGTGTCAAACAACAGATTTAAATATGAAAATTATATCATTCAGTGGTAGTGGGTTAATCACGTCTACAAGCCTATTTAAGTCTCAACGGTCATCTAGACTTATTCCCGAGAATTCCGCATTCTTAAACAAAATCTGTACTAGAGTAGTTATACAGGGTGTCCCGTAAATAATGGTCCAACCGTAAATCCTAGCAAGGTCACTAGATTACCTACAACTAATTTGAACCGTTTTTTTAAATTCCTTAGGGTTGCCAAAATAAATAATAATGTTTTTTTTAATTATTTTCTGTCTTAAATAGATTTTTTTTATGCCATAGATGCAAATATCAATATTTTTTAAATCTTTTTATGTTAAAACATACCTAGATAGGTAGCCTACCAAGTTTTATACCATTTTTGTAAAATGACATTGCATTTCTTTCAAAAATATTGATGTAATTTAATATTTTATTGAATTTAAATTAGATGGCTCAAATAAAAAATTGTGTCATGTAAAAATAAAGCATGACACCAAAGTGTATCAATATTTTAAAAACACGTGCAGGTAATGAGGTTTCTAAATTGGTAAAAAACTTATCGTTAGCTAATAAAGTTACAAACATAATGCCTTAAATCTGAAGAAGGGGCGAACATCTCAAAATAATAATTAAGTAGAATTATTTAGTCCATGCAGTTGGGGTCATAAATCATCAGAGTCTTTCGCTCTCTTTTGGACCCTTTGAGTTGCCTGCAACTTTAAACGCCCAATATTACTTACAATTTTTAAGAGAAGAGTTGCCTAATTTACTACAAAATGTGCCAGAAGAAATAACATCCACAATGTGGTTACAAAACGACGGGTGCCCCGCACACTATGCTACGGTGGTAAGACAGTATTTGAATACCACATTTCCTGGGAGATGGATCGGCCGGTTGGGACCAATTTTGTGGCCGGCGCGATCTCCCGATCTAGATCCGCTGGATTTTTTTTACTGGGGATGTCTTAAAGACAAAGTTTACAAAATGCCGCCCATCACGAATGTTGAAGACCTACGCCAAAGAATTCAAAATGCTGCAGCGGAAATAAGCGATATAAATTTTAATCGGCGCCTGAAAGCTTCGTTCATTAGGAGATGCAGAGTGTGCACAATCGTAGGAGGGCGGCAATTTGAGCATTTATTGTAAAATTCAATAAATGAATAATTATGACTGGTATTTTTGGTTTTTATTTCAATGAACTTAACCTACTTCACCCATCGACATCGATACCGAATAGAGTCATAAAAGCTCATGAAAGTCACATTGATTAACGTAATTCTAATTATCATAAAATGAAAAACATACTAATCTTAAAATTGAATTTTTTGAGATATTCGCTCCTTCTTCAGATTCACCGCATTATGTTTGCAATTTTAGTAGCTAACGATAAGTTTAATACCAATTTAGAAACCTCATTAGCTGCTCATGTTTTTAAAACATTGATACACTTTGGTGTCATACTTTTTTTTTACAAGACACAATTTTTAATTTGAGTCATCAAATTTAAATTCATAAAAATATTAAATTACATCAATATTTTTGAAAGAAATGCAATGTCATTTTACAAAAATGGTATAAAACTTGGTAGGCCATCTATCTAGGTATATTTTATCATAAAAAGATTTCAAAAATATTGATATTTGCATCTATAGCATAAAAAAATCGATTTATGACAGAAAATAATAAAAAAAACATATTATTATTTATTTTGGCAACCCTAAGGAATTTAAAAAAACGGTTCAAATTAGTTGTAGGTAATCTGGTGACCTTGCTAGGATTTACGGTTGGACCATTATTTACGGGACACCCTGTAGATCTGAATGTCATTTTTGTATGAACTGACGTTTTGAAATATATACTCAAGTACAGATCAGTTCGTCTACCACGAGTTGCCACTTTACGTTATCGTTCGCGTAAAACAATGTATTGGGATTTGACATGTCATGTCAAATCCCAATACATTTTTGTTGCTAACGATAACGTAAATTTAAAATGGCAACTCGTGCTAGACGTACAGTGCTTGAGTACGATTCTAGAATAAGGGCCCTAAATAGGATTATAGCGTTAGTTGAAGTGACAATCCCGCATCCCACTCGACACCTAAGGCAAATTTAATTTTCTGGTTTTCTATCTTGGAAGACAAGTTTTTATGTGTAGGGCGCGGATCGGCAAACGTGTCGTACCCCTAACACCCAAGATAGATTGATGATCTGAATGTCATGATTTTATAACTTAATTGTTGATCAAAACACGATATTAGAATAACTTCGGAAATTTAAAACGGCAACACTCTCAACAGTTGTCTTTCTACAATTACTCGTTTTGTCTTTGAAAAATAATGACGGAGTGGGGAGCGAAGCTCGGTCCTGACCGAGCGGATGTATAATTAGTCAGTCGTGAGCCAACTGCGGCAGTGTGAACACTACTATCTAAATCTAGGTCAATCTTAGAGAATAAGTGATAATTGTGTAAAGTGAGGTGGATTGTTAAAGTGAACAAATAGAAATATAAGGAGTATTGATTTGAGATAACGTGGTTTTATTTCACTTCAGAAGTGGGATACACCATTAAAAAAGGTATGTGAACATCATTAACAATTATTATTCTCGCCCACTTGCTTTATGATACACAATGTTTGAGGATATAAACAGTGAATGCATATCGCAATAATTCATACTAAATAACTGTACTCTCAAATAATACTCATAAAAGTGATTTGTAGTACCATTGGACACCCTTAAAGTAATTATAGCCATGAAGTAATTTACTGCACTAAATGAAGACGACTTCTGAATACTGCTCAATGTCTCAAATTTCACTAAGATTTTTAGAGTTTGATGGTCTAGTTAGTATCTTTAAAGACTGCATTTTAGGCAAAAACTGTTGTAGTTTTTGCTTTCTTTGAATAAAATACGGGTATTTTAGAACCTACCTACCTAATTAGTAATCATAGAAGACAGATAAATCACAGATTGCTTTGATGAATGTTGGGTATTTCCTCATTAAATAATACCCCATTTCCAAGCAGTTTTTTTTTTTCACTTTCAACTGATCGAGCTAGTGAATTTCGATTAGACTACAACTCACTGGTCACCTATTGATATTTGAATTTGTGTCAGAGTTTCACATTGTATTCATTGGGTGTGTTAAGTTGCATACTATTGACAGATTTTAGAAGCGATGTGCATTGAGTTTTATACATTCATCGGATTTAAAGGGGCGATGTGTGACCAGTTGCATACATTCGTCGGGTATTTAGGGGCGATGTGTGTTCAGTTACATTCATTCGTCGGATCTTAGGGCTGATGTGTGTTCAGTAACATTCATTCGTCGCATCTTAGGGGCGATGTGTGCTCAGTTGCATTCGTTCGTCGGATCTTAGGGGCGATGTGTGTTCAGTTACATACATTCGTCGCATCTTAGGGGCGATGTGTGCTCAGTTGCATTCATTCGTCGGATTTTTGGGGCGATGTGTGTTCAGTTACATACATTCGTCGCGTCTTAGGGGCGATGTGTGCTCAGTTGCATTCATTCGTCGGATCATAGGGGCGATGTGTGTTCAGTTACATACATTCGTCGCATCTTAGGGGCGATGTGTGCTCAGTTGCATTCATTCGTCGGATTTTAGGGGCGATGTGTGTTCAGTTACATACATTCGTCGCATCTTAGGGGCGATGTGTGCTCAGTTGCATTCATTCGTCGGATCATAGGGGCGATGTGTGTTCAGTTACATACATTCGTCGGATCTTAAGCGCGATGTGTGTTCAGTTACATACATTTGTCGCACCTTAGGGGCGATGTGTGCTCAGTTGCACACATTCGTCGGATCTTGGGGTCAATGTGTGTTCAGTTGCACACATTTCACAGATTATTAATAGATGGTGTTTGTTTATACGAGCTTTTACTCATTTATTGACTAAATTGCATACATTTGGTGGATGTCATCCTATTGGTAGGCTAGATTACCTACTTATAAAACTTGTTTAAGAGATTGAATCACTTTTACTCAGAGAATGAAACACCAACAGTAATGAGGTTTCATTAATAACGTTACCTACTAACGTACTACCCAATTATATCATTACAAAAGTTAAAAGACAGTCAGAGAATCCAGTTGATTTGTATCCCTTTCGGAACGATAAGTAGAATGTGGAACGGCCTATGTCGATGGTTGATATTTTTGTTCCAGGAAGAGATGGATCCCGGTGATGATTGCGGTACGCCACCCGGTACTCCTCCAAAGCGGCGTAGACGAGCAAAGAAAAAGTCCAAGCGCCAGAGGAGTCCCTCCTCTTCATCCACTTCGAGCAGCGAGCCTGTTCCCAGGAAGTCACGTAAAAGAAAAAAATCCTTTTCTACTGAAGTTCTTCTGAAACTGATGGCTAGCTGTAAAGAAGATGCAAATAGAAACTCGAATTCTATACATAGCAATATTAACAATGTTTTGCCAGAATTTGACCCCGCAAATAGGACTCAGACCATCGAATGCTGGTTACGAAAGGTCAATGAGTGCGCTATCATTTATGGGTGGAATGATAAACAAATTATTCATTTTTCATTACAAAAATTAATCGGTTTGGCAAAAAAATGGTTCGAGTCCTTACCTACAGTAATTCATACTTGGGATGAGTGGCAAGCTAAACTCCGAAAGGCATTTCCCAACGAAGAAAATTATGGGCGCCTTCTGGAGGAGATGCTAAGTCGCACTTCGAGACACGACGAGAGTCTTCGCGAGTACTTTTTTGATAAATTGTGTTTGTTAAATAGATGCGAAATTGGGGGCAAGAAGGCTGTTGATTGCATTGTGTATGGGATCATGGACAGATCTATTCGTAATGGAGCCCAGGCTTTAAATAGTTCCGAACCTGAAGATCTGCTCAACTTTCTGTGTTCACAAAAGTCACAGCCATTTGTCGATAATAAGCTAAGGAATCGTCCTGTTCAATTGAGACGCGATCCTGGTACTAGTTCAAACTCTAGCACGAAAAGATCTGCCCTTGACTCTATTATATGTTTCAATTGTCGGGCTAGGGGTCATCCTTTTTCCAAATGCACCAAACCGTTACAGAGATGCAAACGTTGTAACAGAGTTGGACATAATAATGATGATTGCGAAATGGTACCTGTAAACAGTAAAAATTCTTACAGTGCAGCTCCTGATAATATTTCTGAGAAAAAGATTCTAAAAATAGATATCGGTAATAAAAGCAATGATATTTTTTTTAAAACCGTGACCGTTAATGACTAAGTTCTAGAAGCTTATATTGACTTTGGTAGTGAGTGTACACTCTTAAGTCAATCCAATGCAGAGTCTTTGAATTTGATCAGATCATTTGATGGCATTCCAGTGGTACGGGGATTTGGTCAGTCTTCCGTTGTTCCGAAATATAAAGCGAGGGTTAATGTAAAGGTCGATGAGGTCGAAACAGAGGTTGAGGTACTAGTCATTGACGATGTGCACATGCAATCTGCTATGATCATCGGACAAAACTTTACCGAATTGCCGTGCATAACTGTTCTAAAAGACAGTCAAAGACTAACTTTCTACAAAAGTCCCAGCAATGATCTGCCTTGCGAAGATACTAGCTTAAAGCTACGTGTTTCTAATTCAGTCCAAGTTCTCAAAATCGATGTCATCCCTGTGTACGCAGAGTCTGATTTCACGGGCGACGTCCTCATTGAGGGTTATAACGCTATTGAGCCTGGAAAAGAATATCGCTTACTTCAAGGAGCCTACCATATACGTAATGGTAAGGGAGAATTAGTTATTTCTAATTTGTCTCACCACGCTGTTACTTTGGAGAAGGATATTTTAGTAGCCAGGGCAATACCCTTCCTAGAGCAAAAAGATTGTCAAGTCAATAGCATTCAGACTACACCTTCCACTTTAGACCCTTTGAACAAGAATGACGTCAAAACTGGACCAAGACTTAGTGTTGAACAGACAGACAGACTTTATTCTCTTTTGCAAAGCTATCGCGATTGTTTTGCTACTAAATTAGAAGAGATAGGTCGCGCAAATGATGTGGAAATGAAAATCAATCTTATGGACAATAAACCAATAGTGTACCGACCTTATCGCCTGTCTCATGCCGAGCGTGAAACGGTCCGTGAAACTATAGATGAACTACTGCGATGATGTTTTGATACCTGCAAGGACAATTGACGAGATGTTTCAGCGCTTAGAGGATGTTTTGAAGCTTTTTCGACAGAATTGTCTGACTCTGAAACTCTCCAAATGCCGTTTCTTTGATTCCACTGTCAGTTACTTAGGGTATGACATCTCTTCTCACGGAATTCGACCCGGTGAGGCCAAAGTATCCGCTGTTAGAGAGTTTCCCACACCTCGTAACGTTCACGAGGTTCGCCAGTTCTTGGGCTTGACCGGATTCTTCCGTAAATTTGTGAAAGGATATGGAGAAGTTGCGCGTCCTTTAACCTCTTTACTAAAAAAGGAGTCTAAGTGGCGATGGTCTGATGTTGAGGAACATGCCTTTACCTTTCTTAAGGAAAAGCTTGTTAATCGACCAATACTGGCCCTTTACGACCCAAAACTTGAGACTGAGTTACATACCGACGCCAGTTTTCTAGGCGTAGGAGGCATTCTCATGCAGTGGCAAAGAGATTCAAGGGTCTTGAAGCCAGTAGCATATTTTAGTCGACAGACAACACCCGAAGAACGTCATCTGCATTCCTACGAGCTGGAGACATTGGCGGTCGTGTGCTCGTTGAAAAAAATTTCGGGTTTATCTTTTGGGTTTACACTTTAAGGTGTTTACGGATTGCGCAGCACTTAGGACCACAATGACTAAAAGAGACCTGATTCCACGAATAGCAAGGTGGTGGCTCCAAATGAGCGAGTATACTTTCGACATTGAATATCGGCCAGGCATTCAAATGTCGCATGTTGACGCATTAAACAGGAACACCAAACTATCCGTGGATCCAGATGATGACGAGATCGTATCCGTGTATACTATTGAGAAACAAAATTGGCTATTGACTTTACAAATAGCAGACCCAGACCTTTCTAGAATCCACAATATTCTAAAACCTGAAGACGACATCGCTTGTAAGGATATTAAAAAAAATTATACAGTTAAAAACCACGCAGTATATAGAAAGGTTGGTGATCGTTTATGTCTTGCTGTACCACGAAGCGCAAGGTGGCAAATATGTCGAGCCAATCATGACGATATTGGCCACCATGGCTATGCTAAGACGCTTGAGATAATCAAAAATGATTATTGGTTTCCCAAGCTAAGAAGATTTGTGAAGAAATATGTTGCAGGGTGTTTAGAGTGTGCGTACAACAAAGATACTTCCTCGAGACAAAAGTCGGGTCATTTATACCCCATAGAAAAGATAAACATACCCTTCCATACGATCCACATAGACCACTTAGGTCCTTTTGTTAAAAGTAAAGATAGCAATAGTTACATTCTCACAGTGGTAGACGGGTTTACAAAATATGTTTTTGTTAGAGCCGTTAAAGATCTAAAGACCAAGAATACAGTAAAAGTTCTAGGAAGAATATTCTATGATTTTGGTGTCCCAGCTAGGATTGTGTCGGATCGAGGTACTAGTTTTACGTCTGCGGCTTTTAAGTTATTTTGTGACGCCCACGGCATTAAACATATACTTAACGCGGTCGCTTGTCCCAGGGCAAATGGCCAGGCGGAAAGGTTCAATCAAACGATCCTTAACTCATTAGATTCTCAAAATGCTTTTGGCCATGAGCGCGAGTGGGACAGGTGTCTGGGCAAGCTCCAATTTGGTATTAATAATACTGTAAATGCCACAACTCGCAGAACTGCGACAGAGGCTTTGTTTGGATTTAAGTTACGTGATGATTTATTAAACAAACTGGACATTGTGAATAGTAACGACGCCAACACCTCTGATTTGCAAGAAATTAGAGAACAAATAAGTAACAGTATTGGCAAAGATCAAGAAAAGCAAAAAAAAAAAGGCATGACGCAAATCGAGCCCCTGCTCCTATTTACGACATAGGTGACTTAGTCAAAATTTCACGGAATAATTTTGATAATAAGAGTCAGAGTACAAAACTGCTGTCAAAGTTCGTTGGACCCTATAAAATATCCGAAAGGTTAGGGAATGATAGGTACAGAATATCTGAAGTCCCTGGATTTCACAAGAAAGGTAAACCGTATGATACTGTTATAGCTGTCGATCGAATGAGGCCGTGGATACATGTAAAGGCTCTCGAAATCCATAATACAGATAGCAGTAGCTCTAGCGAGCGTAGTAGTGATTGTGAATGAGGATATATATAATTATTTAACCGTTAGTAAAATATTTTAGTGTTTTCAGTTATAAGTTGTTTAGTTAATCATTCATTATGTGAATTAAAACACAGGTATTTCTTTATGAGACTTAATATGGGAAATAGTAAAGATATCTGTAAAAGTATAATAATAACAAATAATAATAAAAAAAAAAAATCTGTTAAATTTATATTCAGTAAGCTGTTACCATGTCATGATTAATAATTAAGATCTTCGAATAATTTTACTTTAAAATTTGTATGCATGTTATCACGATAAGATTCAAGGAAAGTACATTCATACAGTTAAAATAACTAGATATTATTTCGTACTAATTGTTTTATTTGGAATGTGTGTCGGGAGACAGCACGTTATCGGATGGCCGAATGTCATGATTTTATAACTTAATTGTTGATCAAAACACGATATTAGAATAACTTCGGAAATTTAAAACGGCAACACTATCAACAGTTGTCTTTCTACAATTACTCGTTTTGTCTTTGAAAAATAATGACGGAGTGGGGAGCGAAGCTCGGTCCTGACCGAGCGGATGTATAATTAGTCAGTCGTGAGCCAACTGCGGCAGTGTGAACACTACTATCTAAATCTAGGTCAATCTTAGAGAATAAGTGATAATTGTGTAAAGTGAGGTGGATTGTTAAAGTGAACAAATAGAAATATAAGGAGTATTGATTTGAGATAACGTGGTTTTATTTCATGAAGGCAGGAAAAATGGACTAAATGGTATCGTAGGCCTGTGACATAAGGATCTAAAACTTATTTTTTTATTATGGGCCATATAGAAAAGCTTAATCAAGCAACAGAGAGAAACAGCTACGCTTGGTATTTTTTTGCGAAAACAAAACATCAAAAAAGAACTAAAACCACTAATGCAGTCGAGCTAGTAAGTATTAAAGAAGCAAAGAATACCAATACCCAACTCTACCATCAGCCGTTGGTAGAGTTGAATATGGAGACACATTGATGGTGCGTTTAAGGCACGACCTGAGCAAGGTTTAATATTAATATAAAAATATCTGGAACAAATTACACCAAGATCGTCTGACCCTAAACTAAGCAGAGCTTGTACTGTGGATATCAGAGACTGATAAACATTCTTAAATATTTCTAAATACACACTTAAATAGATAATAGCACCCAGTCACCCATTGAACACAAATGTTCCTCAAAAAATGTTTGCCATACGGTGCTAAAGGCAGGATAGGTGCCATTGCACTAAAAGGCCAGTCAAAGGTTGCAGGATTGTGTTGGATACAGACCGCTACTCCGAAAAACGATGCAGGGGACCAAGTTTTGTATGTGATAGATGCTTTACGTCCGCTAATGAAAACTAAAACATAAACACCTAATGTACCGACGAGTCACATAGCAGTGGTGGATAAGGTATAGGAGAATTAAGAACTAACAATAGTTTTGCGTTCCGGTCATTTCACTTAGTAATGCAAGTTATCATTGAATATTCATACTGAAGATTGCATGTGATTTCTGAATTCGAAACTAACTGTCGGGTGGGACTTGATTTTCAGTGATTCATCATCATTTAGGTCCGTAGTCAGAAAGCGTATAATCTGTCATTTGCAATTGAGATTAGATTTGAGTGATTTTTAGATCTGGCTCTAAAATAATTAACTTGTTAATCATGAATTTGCTCTGAATCAAGTCCCCCATTTGGTCTTCATCACCACATTTCCAGACATGGACGTGCTGGGCGACGCCCCTAGTTTGATTACTTGTCTGGTACCTCGTAACACAGGGATGTTTATCCCTACTTCGAGACCATGACAAGTGATGTGTTGTCTGGCGCATATATTTATTCAGTTCTGTTTTACCTTAGTCACGGAAGCTTGAAGAAGTAGAAACTCTGACCAACCCTTTCTATATTTTTAAGGCTTATTTGTAGCAGGTCTTGTCATTATTCAGCACCTTGTTATTTATATTTAACCTACAAAAATCTACCCTTCCGAAATAGCTTTCCTTCGCCGATAAGACGAAATCTCTAACAACAAACACGATGGGAAGACCTCGAAAAGTCATTACGAATTTTGATCTTAGCAGGCTAAAAATACAAAAGGCGAAACCGCTTCAGAGTAAAGTCTTGTCGTCTGTTTATATTTAATACTCACCTGAAGCAAAGAACAACAGAAGGACCGATCTGGAGAAGGCGCAATAAAAGACACGGAGACCCATGTAAGAAAACTTTATTCAATTGAAACTTAAATTTTGCCAGAAGCTTCGAAATGTATCTTTTGGATAAGTATCTTGTGCACCAAGATACTTTACAAACTTTTATTCTTCTTGGTGATCGATTGATCGTTACGATCCGTCGTTCCAGATCGATCGAAACGACGAATCGTAAGTGTCTAGTTACTGAAATCGTCAACGATCTTGATATGCACTAACAATTCGTCGTTACGATAGGTCTGAAGCGACGGATCGTAAAGATCAATCGTACTGTATATGGAACTCTCTAGTAGTTGTTCCCGGCTGACGTGGCTAGATTTTGCCTTGTCGGACGGAGGCTAGAAGACGGCTTGGTTACACCAGACAGTGAGAATTATCAATAGGCCAACATACACACACCCTTAAACAATCCGCACAGTACGTCTACCACGAGTTGCCACTTTAAATTTACGTTATCGTTCGCGTAAAAAACTTGTATTGCGATTTGACATGATAGGACATGCCAAGGTCAAATCCTAATACAATTTTTTACGCGAACGATTATTTAAATTTCAAGTAGCAATTCGTGGTAGACGTACTGAGCCCGCGTGTTGGACCATGCCTAATAGCTAAATCCTGCATTAGGACGTAAAATGCTTTAAAATGTTTTCTCTATTCGGTTAGGAATAGTTCTAAAGCATATCTGTAATTTATTTATTCTATGGCCGCAGTGAACGTTTTTTTTAATGACTATGAGGAAAAAGGAAGACAAAAAGACGGCGCCGCGCCGTTTGGATCTGTTTTCGTTTGAAAACGTCTAATTTTCGGTAGAGATTTCGGGAAACAATGACGGCAATTCTCGTTGTTCGGACAGTCACAGAAAGCGACAAAAAGATAAATCAATTACTTAAGACATAAAATAATTAAAGGTTTTACGGATGAGTAAAATAACTTGAACCAGTTCATGGGGGTATTTAAATGTCGTAGTTTAAATTGCACATTTTATCAAAATTCCTCCTAGCCTTCCTGGGTCAGCACTCAGCATAGCCCGTGTAATACGTGTTCATAAGCAGCACTAATCCATACTATACTTGCCACTGACAAGGTTTAAAAAAGTTTTTGAAGGTTCGATGACGAAAAGCCTCTCACAACGAAAATGCTGTTCATTTATTAACCACCTATGTAAGCTTTTTTTTTTATTAGACAGTAACAAATCCTATTCTCGCCTTTTTGGGACCCGCAAATTAAGTATTAAAGACTTGAGGAGCGAGTGGCAATCCTTACTAGGGTCGTCTAAAAGCATTTTTCAGCTGCCGCAGTACTGTCTGTAGAGAGTTCTTTTTTTTAACAAGGGATTTGTAGCGAACCACTAAGTGTTTTATGTGGTTCGTCATCAATTTGTCATCAATGACTTAAATGCAGGATACCAGGGTCGTGGTGCTGCGCCACGCACGACATATGCTGAGCGGAGACCTTTTTGGTACTGTTGCTATTGTATTAGATGTAAGTTTAGATAAGTTATTTTTTTGTGTATGTACCAAATAAACTTTAATTCATTCATTCATTCAAATGGAAATGGTATTCCGTATTTCGCAACAATCACCGAACTACGGATGTGACGTCTATCCAAAGATCTGGAGCAGCACAAGCATCCGTAAATGCCAGGCATTCCAGTCATATTGAAACCTGTACTTTAACCATTGCATTATTATTTACCAAAATTTTAATAATGATTATGATGGACAAAAGTCAAACGGTGCGGCATGAAACACACACATGACGACGGTGACGACACGATTGGCGTAGTGCGATGTAGCACGGTTTCTCGCCTCGATTTCCGTAGTGTCCCGGGTTCGATTCCCAGTTGGGTCAATTCAGGAAAGTATCTTTACTAAATTGAGTCGGGTATGGGTGTGCTGGGAGACGCTCCTGGCTTATTTCCTTGTGTGGTGCCTCGTAACACAGGGATATTGATACCTACTTCGAGACCATTACAAGAGGTGTTGTTGTCTGGAGCATATTTATTTATCATTTATTTGTCTCTGTTCCGTTTATCAATGCACAAAAGCACATGTGCTTTGACCGAGTTGAAACGAGTATATAGCATTGTCCCAAGTAATAGTAGCAAGTAGCGCAAATTCGCATCACAAAGAAGAAGCCAGCAGGAGTCAGAACAGTCAGTTAAAACGAAGTGACAAAATTGAAATAGCCAGAATTGCTCGTAAAGCATATCCTCAAATGAAATTAGAAACTCGCGAAACGGTGAAAATTTACAACCTGCTCGTGTTGGCTTTAAGAATTAAAGCGAAATGTAACCTACAACTTGAGTGAGGGAGATTACGAAGATTGCGAGTACGACCGTAAAATGTGTGAACATAAATAGAAATAGATGACGCGAGTGTAAGTAATTCGCTTGTCGGGGAGTGTGGAGCACGTCTTTTGATGTTGCTTTATTTATCTACAATTCTACATTATTGCATGGGATGTTGAAAAAGTGCAAAGCATTTTTATTTACAGAACTTCCGACGTTTCATCTGATGTTTGGCATGTGGCGCCCTCTTATTAAAACCATTTTTTCACATTAATATACTTAACGTGGTGCTAAATAATAAATTGCCGTATGATTTTAAGATTTTGACATTCAATAAATTCAAATCCAAATTGCATAATTATTTATTAACTAAAATGTACTATGCAGTAAATGACTTCCTCAATGATAAAAACTGACATTATTTAAATTAAATGTGGACTGTTTTGTATTTTTTTTAATTGTTTTTAATGATTTTGAAATGAATGATTTATTGACTTTTTTTTTTCAATTATTATATTTTTTATTGTTACAAAATTGCTTAAAAAGAATGTAATGTAAGAATGCATGATACATTTTGATGTTTTAAAATTGTTTATAATTGTGAAATATTTGCACATCGTCCAACGATAGAATATGTTGTGGAATACTTATACATAAGACCTGTAATGAATGACCATATTCTTGCAAATAAATAATTTATTATTATTATTAAAAATAATCGATTATCTTATCATGCACCTATAGCACTCACTATATTGACTGTTCCCGGCTGACCTTCATTGGTTTGCAAAATTAAGGTCCAAAGACGCCACCTGAACACAAAGCGCACCACACAGTAACTTTTAATACTTGAATATACAAATGATAAATATATAAATATGCGCCAGACAACCACTTGTCATGGTCTCGGAGGAAGGATAAATAGCCTTGTGTTACGAGGTATCAGACAGGGAATTAAGCCAGGGGCGTCTTCCAACACGCCCAGACCAGAGTCAATTCAGAAAATATCATTTCCTGAATTGACCCGACCGGGAATCGAACCCGGAACTTGCAAATGAAAGTTCGGAAGTTCAATTTGGATCACCCATTATAATTGTTCTTTCTATAAACTATCATCATTCATCATTATCCGCCGCCATAGGACGTCCACATAGATACCTTAAGCGATCGGTAGTAGTCGGTCTGGATCCACCAGAATCCTGCCACTTTTACCAGGTCGACAGTCCTTGCTTGTTTGAAAAGTTCTAGATTTAAGCCCTTTTCAAGATTAACGCAGCGTAGGGCATCCACGCTGCGTTCACCTTGAAAAGGGCTTCAAATCTAGAACTTTTCCGCTATAAGGGCCATCACTTCTTTGAGCTACGACGTGTTTGCCTACTGCTATTTCAAATGACCTATGAACTGTATTAAAATACGAGTACATTGAGTGCGAATGGCGAATTTCTATCACAAAAACGCCAATAAGCGTCAATAAAGTTGCACGCTTGCGCCCTGCATTACCTATTCATTTATGTCTGTGGCCTCGTGTATCTTTTGAGTGCTGCAGCAGGTTATCTTAGTACTCGTAATAATGACGGTGAACTTTGACATCTAGCGGGTATGAAGACATTTAAGTTGGAAGCAGGATAAGCACTACCCACTCGGATTCAGCATTTTTTTTTTATATTGCCCGTCAAGATGACCTCACTCCACCTGATGGAAAGCGGTCGTGAGGTCCAGATATGAGGTTGACAAGCCCAGTCATTCAAACGAATCACTGGGCTGGCCATCCTAACCTTGAAGGCCTGCAGAAATGCCTTTTCACGCCCCGCTTGAAGAACCCGGGACTATAAGAGGAAGGAAACACATGTGCTGGAAGAGCGTTCCACGTCTGGATGGTACGACAAAGAAACGAGTCACCGAACCTTTTAGTTCGGGCCAACAAATGTTGAATTGTGTGTGGGTGACGCCTTAGTCCAGCACGCGTGGTACGGGAGTGGAAAGGTGAGGGTGGGATAAGCTGGAATAACTCGTCAGAGCATTCCCCATTGTATAACATATTAGCACAAGAATGAAATACATGAGGTAACTCTTCATCATAAGAGCAGCAGCTTTTCTCTGAATAATGGAGCCAAAGTATGGCCATGGATTTGTGAATCTATCGATAATGATCAACCTGGAAACTCTTGATACTTTGATTTCTTTATTCAGGGACATGGCATTGCTACAGAAACGTAAGGAATAATTTTAAAGCGTTAAAGCGACGTATTAATAACGAGATCGTAATGGCCAAGTGGTTAGGCACTCCAGCCCGGAACCCGTGTGTTCCCGAGTTCCAATATGGCCTGAACCATCTTTGTGGTCATTGTAAGATTTGCGGCTAAGGGTGCGATTCCACCAGAGATGTGCGAGGATGCGTTGCGACGCATGTGTTTGTTAAGAACTAATAGAATCGCGAAGCTAGGTGAATGAAACAATTCTTTTGGTTCTTAACACACATATTCCTCGCACATCTCTGGTGGAAACGCACACTAACACTCCGGTGATGAAAAACATCGATAGGAACCAATGCAACTCGGATAACGACGAAGGCTCACATACAGCGTTGGGTTCTAACTAACCTTTGATATAACCACTGTTATTATTAGTTAATAAGAAAATGTTCAAATGAACATTTGCTACCCCTGTACAAGGTAACTAAGTTGAAAGTGCCCATTTCATTTTAGACCCCTTGTAACACTTGGTTTTGCAAATACATTTCTATTGACGACCGACTTGGTGTAATGGTTAAGAAGTTGGCTACTACACCAGAGGTCGCGGGTTCGATCCCCGCACAGTACAAACATTTGTGTGCATGAACATGTCTGTTTGTACTGGTCTGGGTGTCTCCTATGTATAATAAGTATGTATTTACAAAAAAAAAATGTATTTAAGTATGTTTATCCGTTGACTAGTATCCCATAACACAAGCTTTAGTTAGCTTACTTTGGGGCTAGATGGCGCTGTGTGGAATAATGTCCAGGGATATTTATTTATTATTTATTTATTTATTTCAAATCTAATACGCTTGGTAAAAAGTGGCCTTCTAAAGGTTCCGTTCGACATGACGGCAACAATCAACTTGCTTCCGACTACCCCGTTTGGGATGTTAGTCATGATGGTATGTTATATATGTATTTATTACAGGCTACCTCAGCAGCATGCATTATATGTTTTGACGTGTTGTCTTTAAGTACTGCTTAGGGTGGAGTACAAAAGAAATCACTAATAGATCTAGAGAGAGATGATAACAATAAGAAATCAGTTTATACTGGCCATTGTCAAATATTAGCTGTGGTTGAATGCACCTAATTACAATAATTACATGAGTGTCCTTTTCGTCTAGAATCAACAGCATCAAACTGAAGTGTACCTGAAAGCAGAAGAGACAGTATATTAATTGCTATTCAACACCTCATAATACTAAATCGTCTGAAGCGCCATTTAAACCGTTAATGACCGAAACTAGTGTGGCCAGGTGTCCTGATTTGCGCGAGATGTCTTATTTTCAGGGGTCTGGTAGCTAACACGGTCCGATTTACCGATTTGTGAATAGGTACTTTTAATTGATTGATAGTTTCAACAAACTGATGAAGTAGGTGTCCCAAATTTTGGGAGTGTGGTCACATCACGATGTAATCGTTATCAGGACGCCGAATGTCCTGATTTTACGCTTTTCACCATAATGTGTGTGTATTTTTTTAAGAATTATGGCAAAATTAGGAAAAAAATATAATTTTAGTCGCTTGCTTTTAGTCGTCCAGCATGATTACCACGAGTTTCTGTCACGCAAACTACGATAGGTGACTTCATAAATTTGCATGCCATTTTTGGTTCCATTTTTAATCACTAGGGGCGCTGTACCGAAGTCCCATGCAAAAACATCAACGCAGTTTCCGCGGACACTAACGGCCGCCATTGATGTAAACTTATGGTATAGTTACCGTCATCTAAAAAGACCTCTGGCCAAGACCTGCGCAGTGAGCAAATTTAGGGCCAAATTGGTGGTATGCAACCCCCCCCCTTCACACTGTACCCGTGCGCAGAACCATCTCCTCCACTGTCGCCTAGAGCTCTTTTTACGTGACGCGATCAGTAGACATCCTGATTAAAAAATACAATTTCCATTTTCGAACATCCGTCCTCAAACTTGACTCACTGAACCTAGCTACACTAGCCGAAACTACTATTTGGCTAAGTGTAAGACCCACGTCTATGCTCGAGGTTTCGCGTTATCCCTTTATTTATTAGGGTTATATTTCACTACTAGGATTATTTTTGGGTAGCGGGAAAATCAGTAGGATATTGCAAGGACGGGGTTTACAAATATGCAACAGGGGAAAACAGTTAATACTTTTTAAGTTATAACCTACTTTTTACGGTAATCCGTTGCCTAGTGTCTACATCCAACTTTAATAACTACGAGCTGCCCCAACAGACTTCGTTCTGTCAAATTAATGTTTGACAGCTGGTGTCCATTTTCATAGCTCGCCCGCTTTTCTCAGACTTGATTCACATATACTTTGATTTTCCACTGAATTTCTTGTGCAATCATAATGAAATATAGCCTACATCACTCCTGAATAGTTTAGCTTTCTGTTAGTATAGAATTTTCAGGATCGGATCAGTAGTTTCGAAGCCTATTCAATACACACAAACAAACAAACATTCATATCTTTATTCTATAGCATATAATAATAAATAAATAAATAAATAAATAAATAATAAATATCCCTGGACATTATTCCACACAGCGCCATCTAGCCCCAAAGTAAGCTAATTAAAGCTTGTGTTATGGGATACTAGACAACGGATAAACATACTTAAATACATTTTTTTTTTGTAAATACATACTTATTATACATAGGAGACATCCAGACCAGTACAAACAGACATGTTCATGCACACAAATGTTTGTACTGTGCGGGAATCGAAACCGCGACCTCTGGTGTAGTAGCCAACTTCTTAACCATTACACCAAGTCGGTTGTCAAATAGACATATTGTATCTTGTTTTTCAAGAATACTAGTTGACGAAGTTGATAAATAACTAATATTATAAATGCGAAAGTTGGTGAGGATGTATGTATGTACGAGTATGCTTGTTTCTTTCACGCAAAAACTACTGAAAGGATTTGGATGAAACTTTACAGTAATACAGCTTATATTTCAGAATAACGCATAGGCTACAATTTATCAAGATTTTACGTAATTTGGTCATATTATATAACAAAAGCGCAGGCGAAGCCGCGGGCGGAAAGCCAGTAAATAAATATGCGCCAGACCACACAGCACTTGTCATGGTCTCGAAGTATGAATTTTCCTTGTGCTTTTACGAGGTAGCAAAAAAAGAATTAAGCCTGGGGCGTCTGCCAGCACACCCCGACCCGAGCCAATTTGTGATCGTTACCTAAATTGACCCGACCAGCGGGGCTAAGATGCGCGCCTCACGAGAAGAGTAGACAAAAAATACTCCAATCAAATTTCGTCATTTCTCGTTTTTGTCGACAAAATCTCTTCTCGTGAGGCGCATCTTAGGCCCGCAGGTATCGAACCCGGGACACCACGGAAATCAAGGCGCGAAAACCTTGCTAGAGCGCACTACGCCTATGGTGTCGTCAATAAATAACTCGGTTTTAGAGTGAACGTAATTCAAATGAATTTACTAGTGTTTTTAAATATGGGTAAATAAAAAAATACTATACGAAGCCGTTCCAGACATATCAGTTTATCGATAGACCTCAATCTATTCCAACTGTATGCTAACACAACTATTGTTGATGTAATAACTTTCTATTGTGTTGAAGTTTATCAACACCATCTGAAAGTCTAGGACACGCAATCTACTTGTTAACCTAAAATTGTATCAAAAATAGATTTGCTTGATCTAACGTAGGTAAAGAGAACAAAGACTACAGCGAATATTGCCATATTAAGCTACACAGCACAAAATACAATTTGAGAGCAATGAAATCGAGTCACATTCGTTTTTAGGCGTACCTACATAACAAAATAACGAGGAAATCTAATAAACGGTGAGTGCAACGGCTACTGAACGACCAATGACAGTGGCACGTATAAATTAAGTATTGCGTCCATATTTAAACCTAGCTTTCCACCGCGGCTTCGCCCGAGTTTCATTATACATTATCTTTATCTCTTTGAACCTATTAAATAAATAAATAAATATGCGCCAGACAACACACCTCTTGTAATGGTCTCGAAGTAGGGATTATTATATCCCTGTGTTACGTACCACACAAGGAAATAAGCTAAGGGCGTCTCCTAGCACACCCAGAGCCGAGTCAATGCAGAAAAGATAGTTTCCTGAATTGACCCGACCGGGAATCGAACCCGGGACACTACGGAAGTCGAGGCGAGAAACCGTGCTACAGCACAGTACGCCAATCGTGTCGTCAATATTATGGCCAAATTACTAAAATCTAATCCATGTGTTATTCTGATGTTTGAGCTGTATTACTGTAAAGTTTCATCCAAATTCGTTCAGTAGTTTTTGCATGAAAGAGTAACAAACATTCTTACAAACTTCCGCATTTATAAATATAAATAAATAAATATGCGCCAGACAACACACCTCTTGTAATGGTTTCGAAGTAGGGATTATTATATCCCTGTGTTACGAGGTACCACACAAGGAAATAAGCTAAGGGCGTCTCCTAGCACACCCAGACCCGAGTCAATTCAGAAAAGATCGTTTCCTGAATTGACCCGACCGGGAATCGAACCCGGGACACTACGGAAGTCGAGGCGAGAAACCGTGCTACAGCACACTGCGCCAATCGTGCCGTCAAATAATATTATAGTGAGACTTATACTCGTGCGTGAATGCGGCAGAGGGCGCGTAATGTCAGTTAAGACAAGCTCTACCATCGTTGTTTCACGATATGTATTTGATGTTGTCTCATATTTATTTATTTAAAATGCCAATTTTTACAATCTGTCTCGAATCTTATCAATTGGATTGAACATTAGAAGACGTATCTTGAATGATTAAATTTTTGAATGTCATGTATAAAATAATTATTCCTGCTCTATAACGCTGACCGCTGTCGATCAGTTTATCGCATCGCATGTGAGCGCGTTCGTTTCTTGAGCCAACACAAATAATAATTTATATCTAAAAATATATTATTGTTATACGGTAGTTACCATGCACACATATTTCTCCCTTATTACCTCTCACACACACACATTCGCACACAAATTTTAATTTATCAACTAAGTATATATTATCTATTATAAGGTTTGTTGAATGTTTAATTTTTTTTCTGTTTTAAATATTTTGCTTTGATGTAGGTACATATTATAAAAATATATGTAGCCTTTACTACGAGGAGTTGCGCCCCCTCTTGAAAGGTTCCACTGAGTTCCATTTAAGCCTTGGCTTAAACCCAGTGGCCACCTTTTCGGTTGCAAGATTGTAAATTGTATTTTAATCCAAAATCATGTACTTATTGTTCCGAATAAATTGTATTTCTTCGTTTCTTTCTTTACGTAAGTTGACAAAACAGATTGTGATTGATTTCGTATTCGTCGTCTTTTGCTGGCAGTGGTTTCCATAAAACCTTACTCTAGGACCAGGAAACTGAATGTAGGTAATGTTTAATCAACTTAAGTACATACTAAATTAACCCAGTAAAAGTTTCTCCATATTCCCACTGGCCGCTTAAATCTAAAATCGATAGGTTTTCCGCCTATCTGTTCATTTTCCAGTCTAGTGAGTAAGCACCATAATAAAAGGGCACACGGGACAGTGACCCCGCGTGTGCTGCTAATGTGATTGTGCCTTAGGCTTTTTTAAATCGAACGTTATTCAAATTTTAGCAAACAGTTTTTTTCGAATGATTAGTTTTAGCGGCCAGTTCAAATTAAAACGGAATGCATAGAAGGAGTTATCAGAATAGGCCTTTTTTCCCGAACTGTTTTTAAAATTAATTCCAACTGACAGGTATTATTTTTACGAACCATTTCTTTTTAAACTGTATTAGCGGCCAGTCTGATTAAAAATGAATGCTAAGATTTAGTTATCTGAATTCCTATCTCTCTCAAGAATGGGCAGGTGAGAAAATAGTACCGATGTATTTTTTTTTCTCTCTGTACATCTTGACTTATTTTGTACACAAGTTTTACTAACATATGTTACAGATTAAAACTAAAATTATAATACGTGTAAAGCAAAATTAAAATTTTATAGAAAGGATGGCAGGTGGCTAGAATAGTGTACTGATAGTTCTTTTTTTTCACATGTTTTTTTAACGTGATGCACTTTTCATAAATGAGCGTCTGATTAAAATTAAATTTAAAAAAGTGTCAAGCAAAATGATAATGACTGACCTATTAAAATATTTTTGTTATGTGAGATGATGAAACACGACTTGAATAACCAGTTACTCGAATTCATGCCAAATAAAAATAATCTACACGGTACATACACTTTTCATTATAATAATATGTTACCGTACTAATTGATTAAATAAAAGTTTAAACAAAAAGAGAGCATACCAGAATTGACGTAACAAAACGACCTATCACCAACCTAAACAAAACCGTCAGTATTAAAACGCCTTCCATAAAAGGGCGAATCAAAACGAGAACGGGAGCCACGTTTATTGTTCTGTAACTTCGCGATAGCCCTGTCCTTTCAACTGCCTAAGTTGACTGACCTAAAGTTTAATAGGGTTGTCACTCAGCTGTCAGCAGAACAGGACGTTTCAGTTTGATGACGCTTTCAGCGCAGTGGTCGCGAGGCTGAGACGTGAAGGGAAGTTTATCAATATCACATCACATTATAACTTACATAATTGTTGACAAATTAAGTGAAACATGTCACATTGAAAAAAGTCATGTCATTGTGTGTCATATTTGCAAAGTATAAATAAGAAACATTGAAAATGTATTAAACAAGCTGTTCGTCAGCGGCTGCGCCGCGTGAACTGTTACTTCCTTTAAAAATATAGCCTAAATAAAAAAAAACAATCAATCTGGTCTTCTCAGTCAAGAAGCAACACCTTTCTGACTCCGGTGGGAGATTCGCATTTTAGTTATGTATTGTATAAATTTATATTTACTAGTTGGTGAGATTTGACTATTCGAAAGTACTAATATTATCGGTCTATTTGAACACAAATATTTTTAACCTTTTGAGTTTAAAACAAATTGAAAATCCATCAAACCAACAGATTTGTTTCATACTGTAAGGAGAGGAGAAGCTTTCATTCAAATTAATGAAGCGTTAAGATTTCAGTTAAGTATTCGCAACACGGCCTGAGCAGACATTAATAAATGGCGACACGAAGTGACAACCATACCGGACACCCACGCCTACTGTTGTAAGCCGTAAGAAAGGTATGGATCGGCCATTTAAATACATTTTGGATTTGTTTCAAGCTTAGAACAAGGTGAGCTGACATTAACTGATGATATCCACGCCTTTTTTCTGTAGTTAGGGCTGTAACTGTTTATTGATTTAATTTTTACTGCATAAAATAAAATGCCAAAAACTTCTCTTAGAGCTGAACCCCAAACTAAGCAGTCTGTAATGTCAGAGACAGATACAATTACACAAAATATTCCTCAACAGGCCCATTAAATAATAGGTTATTGTAAGTCTCCGATAGTTGATAAATAAAATTGCTAACGCCACGTGGTACCACTCTCTCCACAATAAGCGCACGTGCGCTGTCTATAAACAAATGGCAGATGCACGACGCACCTGCGCGGGCGCACTGCAAACGATCCTATGAGGGCTGGATTGCGCAGATTAAGTTTACACGATGGAAGTTTATTTATAGAACTTTGTTAAGTATCCTATTTTAATTGATTTTTAGTGTGCACTTTAAATTGACTCAAAGGCTCTTCGTGGCCGAGTGGTAACAGAGCTTGGCTCGAAACAAAGAAGCCCTGGGATCAAATCACATGTCAGGGAAAAAGATTGTTTTCTGTTTTTTCGAAACATAGACCGGGACTGTGATCACCAACACAATTAGCATTTACCAAGCGTGGTGACTAAGCCAAAACCTTGATTGCATGATGGAGGCCTTTGCCCAGTAGTGGGACAATATTGAATCACTTAATTTGATGAAAAGAAACCGTGAAGTTCCGTTTTTTTTTAAGTCACTTATGAAAAAAAAAATTAAAGAAGTCCAACTAACCAGAACCTTTTTTGTACGAAGTAGCAAACTAGCATGCGGACGAGCCTAATGGTACGCGATTGTAAGCAGTTACCGCAGTCTAACTCAAGTTAGCGTGATATAAGGTATGATGCCATTAATAACCTTTTTAATATAAATCAAATACAGCTTCTTCAAACCACGGATCCGAAATTTTAACCGGATAGCAATAATTCGTCTAAAACGGTGCTCTTAATCCGGACCTGAATTATTATACTCCTATACCGAGATAAGCCCCTATTCAACAAAGCATAATATTTTATTTGTAGGTATTGACAACGGTACTGTTAAATTCTAGATTGAGATAGGTGTTTAAAACTGGTACTGATCTGATTGAATAAAAAAATATTTAGGTGAAATAAAACTATACTTCATCAATCATTGATTTCGATGGTGGAGACGTTTGCCCTTTTTATTTACTATTAAGTATTTCATTGTTAAACATACTTTGAATGGACGTATGAAATCAAAATATAATTACAAATTATAGAATATCATAAATGATTCGTAAGGTCATCCATCATCCAGCAAAATGTATAAAACATTCAACTGTTTTACCATGACTCGACAAAATTCAAACCCGTATGCAAGTGCAAAGGCTTAAATACAAATTCTAACTAAGCCAGTATAACTAATCCTGGTGAGACATGTCTAGGCGATAATAGGTTTCAGGAAACTACAGCGAAGCTTAAATACAGACAGTTTACATGCATTCACTTTTAAACCCTATTTAAATGTTCGTAAGGAATAAAGTTTAGTGACTGTAGCGGTACACAAAAAGCATTTCTCAAGATGATTGAGATAGCTATTATGAGATTTGTAGACCCGCATCCGCGGTAGCGTTCGTGTTCGTGACATCGCAGACAAGCTGCAGGAGTACCGCCTTCGTTGGTATGGTCATGTTTCACGGAGATCAGCAAACTACGTGGGCAACAAATGTCTGGCCATGCCGCCTCCGCCGGGTACCGGCAGGAGAGGTCGACCCAAGAAGCGGTGGCTCGACGTCGTCAAGGGTGACATGCATCACCCTGAGGAAAGAGGATGCACAAGACCGCGCGCAGTGGGCCAAGAAAATAAGAAAGGCGGACCATGGGACCCATTATGAGATCTATAGAAAGATCTTGATTTCTTTCCTAACTCGGACTTTAATTGACTTGGATGACAATTGACTCACCCATGACCCAACCCAACACGTATACGTGTTTCTTAACAATGTCTATATCTCTTTAATTTAGTTCTTTCGTTTAAATATTGATTTGTCGTAAACAATATTTTTTCTAAACAGTTTATGTGCTAGCTAACCCGACCTATTTATTAACAAGTCTATTCTCATAAAGATGAATTTATTTATCTTATCACATGTTGTGTGATGTTCCAAGCAGTGAATGAAATTGTGCAAAGTCGAAGTGTAGAACTGTAGAAGACTTGACACCAGTCATTTACTCTGTAATCATAACATAAGCCTCCATGGTCACTAAGCAAGGATAAGATTTGAACAGTACTCATATACACAAATACATTCTGTTCATCTGTAACTGAACAACCCCATGACGTAACAATCAATGTTTGCCTACCCCCTCGTTTCCGTTCTTCCCGCTAATCCAACTTCGCTAACTACTTGATTCTTTATGTATAACAAGTAACGCAGAAACACAAGAGGGAAGTATATCGTGAATGTTTTTGTATTATAAAGTTTCCTTCCCGGGCGGATATAAGAAAGTATTATGGGTTGGGAAAATGGCAGATCTGAGGTTTTGATGTAATCGATTTTACTTACGCCTTCCGATTTTCTCGTTCCGTTTCAGATAGGTTTTACTTCCGGTTATTGATGAAAAAGATTTTTAATAGAGTTTATAAAGAATATCGAAAAAAAAGGATACTTTGGTAGCAAAACGCCCATTACCATTAGATTTGAAAACCAATTTATTCAAGTGGTTACAAGCTGCGGTTGAGACGCGAATGATCGTGGGTTCGATTCTCGCACTAGTTAATGAATTCTTATGATGTCATTGATATTTACCTTGGCTCGCAAGTTCTAGTTGTTTGGCGTAGCTTCCCTGTTTTTGGCTCTGTCGATAGTTTTCGATAACAATCGTTGATCAATGACGTTTGGTCATTGTGAGTCTTTATACGAACTTCCCTTCTTTCAACAATGCAAGGGTACATCTTACTCTGGTATGTCTATCTCGTCAGAATATAGCCTAAATTAAAAAAAAACCCTATGTCACTCCCTGATAATGTGGCTTTATATTGGTGAAATAATTTTTAGGATCACTTCAGTAGTTTCGGAGCCTATTACTAAAATTAATATAAGTATAGATTGGCCAGTTGATAAATAAATGGACAATGCAGTTCACACTTAGCGCGTAGAGCTGATGGCCGTTGGTTTTGAAAGGTAACTAATCTCTAGTGAGGGACATCCACATCCGGCCTTAATAACTATGGGATTAGGTTTAAATACACGTGAGGTTTAAGGGTGCAAATAAATGACGCTTTCAGTGTTGAGATGTTATCCAGAATGAGATGTAATTGAGGGCATTCAAAACCAAAACTGTAGGAAGTTAAGGCAAGTAAGCTAAATGATTCATTAGCCCTCAGAAAGTGATTATACAAATATAAGCAGACAATCAGACGAAAAGTTTCACGCATGTTATTAAAATCAGATACCCCTCACACACGTGTCACTGACTCATGGGGAAACACGACCATGCAGTCATGCCATAACAATGACTATGGGTGCCATTTATGTTAATTGTTTTGTTATCTTTTGCAGCATTTTCATATTTCATAGCAGCATTTAAACAAATGTCTTGTGCCGTGCTGGTAGCGGCACTTTAAAATAATACTTTCCACCGCTCCATCTCCCTCCCGTGGGTGTCTCAAGAGGCGACTAAGGGAGCCCTGCAGTAGACCATCTGCTTTTCAGGTGGGAGACATATTATGTCGGCCGGTTGATGTTACCACCAAGCAGTTGCGTAAAACCCGCAAAGTGACTCTGACCTGTCTCGGTCATGTCGCGTTCTGGGATCAACACTGCACTAACTGATGCTAGGGCAGGCCTTTAGTATGGCCAGCTCAGTAATTGCTTTGCATTATTGTGCTTCATCATCTATCCCGGTTGTGAACCCACACTGGTGTGTAGGGTCCCAGGGTCCACCTGTGCCTGTCATCCTCATATCTGGACCTCACTACTGCTTACCATCAGGTGGAGTGAAGTCATCTTAACGAGCAATATGAGAAAAAATTTGGTCGGTTTAATATGACTTAAGCCATAGAGAAATAGTGCACAAAGGATTCTTCCACATAATTGAAGTTCACATGTATGCACGCCAAAACCTTTAACACCATACGGAAAACCACTGATAAATAACACTGCTGAAGTGCTGTGTTTCTCACTGGTGATTGAGGTTGACAGTTGACATAGTTTATAGGGGGAGCTGTTGTTCGGTCAACTGTGGGACACGAGGTTTTCCATTGTACGTCTGGCAGACTATACAAAATTGCCCTAGAATAACAGGTTTGGTAGCGCGAGGGTGATACCTCTGGTGTTGCACGTGGCTATAAGCAATAGTTATCACTCACTCACTATACTTCAGGCTGTCTTTAGACATCGCATGATTGTTTGTAGTTTCTGAGTGATTTAGCCATGATTGCTAAAGGAAATACACATACCATATCTGAAAATTTGTATATCTATTTTAATAGATATTTAGCGTTACATAAAGCGCTGTACTGCATTTTCGTATTAATATCCCACCAACAACCACAAATAAGCCAACATAGCCAGCATTTACCCGCCTAATCGAGTTAACCCTACAAAAACCCCTTAAAACTCCACAGGGTTGATCCGGGTGAATATTTCGCCACTGTAATTAACCGGCTCTTTCAGGGCGTCGACGCCCAGGGCCGGACTCGCCCCTTTGATCTCTTATTTCGGCTTATTAAAGCGTGTTGCGTCAGCGGCTTATTTTTGGCGCTGCTTTAAATAACGTGACGTCATTTTAGGGTCCGGATGGTCTTAGGTAGGGAAAACCTTTGGTTTGAAATTACAAAGAGAAAATAGCCCGGTAAAAAGTAAAAGTATCATAATAATAAATTTAGAACGAATACTTGAAACTACAACAGAGCTCAGCCCGAAATCTGTAGGTCCAGGGTTTAAATCCCGGGTAGGACAAAAAGTGCTTTCGGAATTTTCAAAATATTAAGCATCTAGCGAGCATGATGATGAAGCCAATACTCATCAAATAGAGAGATGACTTGATTTGGATGATAAAAACCCCAGTACAGCAGTGGGACAGTATTTGGCCTAATTATTTACTTTACTTGACTTAAAACTAGCTTCAAAATTATGCTCGGTTTATTTCTTTTGAAATAGACACGCTTTCTTATTTAAGTTTTTCATAATCGAATAACTTAAATAAACAGATGATATGACCCGCATTAGATCACATACACATGTATTGAATGTATGTGGTCTGACTTAAATCAATAGCATTGATTGCACTAACTCAATTACGTGCAAATCATTCGCTAATCAGCCTTACGAGTTGATTGACTGCATATTCACTTGATACCCATAGTGCTTCATTAGACACGTACGTAATCTGTCAATTTGAACGCCAAGAAGGCCCGGTATCTACCAAAGCGGAGAGGAGACGTGTTTTGAATAACCAATTAGATTTTCTTCCAAGCAAGCGGAGAGGAGAGGACATATCTCATTTTTCTATAGACATTTGTAGTTGGCCTACTGCGGTTTTAAACGACATGACGTCTTTCTTTCGCAGACAGCGGTTGACAACTTTTGAGCTCTGCTCTCACAGCGCACATCTCTGCTACGCAGAGCTCAAATCTCTCCGCTACACATCTCTCTTCTCCGCTTTGTTGTAAGCCGGGCCTGATTGTCAGTTCGACAGCCTCAGTACGCCCCTGCGTTGCAGTACTAACCGCAGTCAAGTCGAGCTAGACTGCACACAGTCCTACATGCTGCCAATTTCTGGTTCCATTAACTACCGTGAAGATTAATAACGCTCGTGCACTGTGAGTCCCATTGCCGCAATCCGAAACGGTTAAATATTCAAGTTATACTATACGAAAACGACAATTAGAACTGCTTGTTATATTTGGACCGTAAAGCTACAATTTTCTCGCCAGTAAGTAAGATATAGTGGCAGCGGGCAGAGCATTTGAAGAACTTGCTATTTGAAGGCAAACGTGAGAAGCCAACCCGCAAAACGGACAGGCAACCTGATGAAGGTCGGAAGACTCTAGTGAAAGCTGGCCGCCTTCAACCGTTCTGCAAAGCTATGAAATGAAAACAGAACTTGTGATTTTGATCCAAAATACACTTAATTCGTTTTATGAATGCTTACTACTGAACCAAGAAATACTGATCACTGGTTAGGTAAATTATTTGTACGAGGGTACTACGCTAACCGAAAGGGCTCTATTTCTAATAAAAACGTATGCCCTCGTATAAATGAACTGAACAAAAAGTGGCAAAACAAAACAACGGAATGGATTCACATATTGTATTCCCGCCGCTAACCTTTTACGTCGGCTTCCAACTATGTCAGTTCGAAATGAAACTTCATCAACAAAAACCAACAACGTAGTTCGTTTGTTACGTGGAGCTATTAAAATTACGGCATGCCGTAACCGCATCAGGGTACCTACTCACTAACACAATGTCCGTAGTTTCGGACAAATTAACATGGTCTTAATTGGTTTAAAAACTAAGATGATTTTAACAACCGTCATCCATTTTGTACTCATAAATATGATATTTAGCATACACAAGTGGATATACAAGAATATGATTGTTGTGGGTTTTTTGACACATTCCTTTGACCGAAACTACGGACATTGCGTTAGTGAGTAGGCCCCCAGGCACGTGAACGTAGATTACCTGTCGACCGCATGCGGGGCATCCGGCCGGGTGAGGTTATCAGATGCGGGGTTGTTTGTGACCCCGTTATGATAGAAGCCTAGTTAATCGTATGTGGTTAGTCGTAGCTCATGTCAGACTTTGATTATAATCTAAAAATAAAAACTATTGCGATTGCTAGTGGTTGTAAATGACGCAGGTGAAAGGACCTTATGGTAAAATAATATTTAAAAAACGTATATTCGTAATTATGTATATTGAATAACATTTTTTAACATTACTTTTACTATTAAAATTTGCAAATAACGGGCTCCTGGTATTTTTTGTTTCACATAAAAAAGTTCTTACGAAGTTTTACTGGTATGGAAATTTTCATCTAATTTGAAAGTAAGTCAGGTCAAATTTTGGTGGTGGTGGTGGTGTTCCATTTGATGAAGGTTATGATTAAATATCAAACATTAAATACATTGCTCTGGTCTCAAATTAAGGTTATATCTCGCGTTATAGAAGATCTGCAGGTTGGCTCCTGCCCGCAAGCAGGAGCCAACCAACCGAATCGGGTTTTATCTGATGCAGGATTGTTTGTGGCCCCGATTCTACTGAAGTTGGCAGGGTTATATACCAAACAGACATGCTCAAAAAGTCGAGAGAGGAGAGGGCGAGTAAAAAGTGATGGAGCTTTCATTTAACTAGGGTTTGACATCGTCATATCTAATCAGTTAAAATGTTACTTGCATCGCCCCAAAAACGGGACTGTTTGAACACAGCAATGTTCTTTTTACAGCCGTGTAAATAGGGCTAATAGTAGAGATTTTGTTCTCTGAAGGTAGGTTTAGACCAAACGAGCGAATGCTCATTCTATTCCCACTCTACCAAATTCTCTTTTAGTTAAACAGAGTCAGAGCTACATCCTCCTATCTCTGTCTACACCAGAGGTTGCCAAACTTTTTTCGCATAGATCACTTTCAAAATTTTGCCGGTTCCGGTGGACCCCCTGCAGCTACATTTCTACCGTTTTCTCAAAACAGGACAAAAAATGTAACGCCAACATAGACCCCCGTTGAGTCTCCCTTGGACCCCTTGGGGTCCAACTGGACCACTTTGGGAACCAATGGTCTACACTAAGAGAATTTGCTAGAATGTGCATTCACTCGTTTGGTCTAATCTAAACGCACCTCCATGCGAACGCATAGTAATAGATTGTGCAGGCGCTATATGTTTCATAATACTTGAAGTTTTCATGGTCCTCAAATTCCTCAATAAAATACAACTTCTTACTTGTATTTTTTTAAATACCATTATTTATTTTAGACTAAATATTAGTGGTAAATCCATATTAACCACTAATATTTGATCTATCTTCAAATTAATCAACTGGTGTTAAACGGGTGTTATTACGTTAAATTTGGCCGGTGATATTACCAGTTGCCATCAATTTTAAAAAAATATTTACTATAGATAAAATTATTTTCATTTAAATTAGTACTTCCCTTTTATCCTGATTTTGTAGGGATTTAGAAGATTGCGTGAAGACGTGATGTGGCGACTGAAACATAACTTTACTTTCAATCTGATGAGCGAAAAAGATAATCCCCCCCCCTAAGTTACTACCACTCTTAAGATTTATTTTGCCATTTCTTTGCATGCTCATGAAATTGATAAAAATGATCGCCGAACAAAAAGTTTTAGTTACACCTAAATATGAACACAGAATCTTGCAGGTTTTTTAAATCAATAAACACCTAAAAATATTCTGGTCCCCCTTATTCACGTGAAGCGTTAAAATCAGGAAAAAGTTAACTAGTACCTAGTTGACTGTTGCAATCATGGTGAACCGGACACACAGAAGCTCACACTTTAACCTACGGTATCTAACTAAGTAGCTTGGGTTTTAACGGTGTTTCCGGAGTTACTCAAAATTTTTACAATGATCGCAGATGGTGTTCTTGCTAAATTAGAGTCAGGGCCACAAGGACTTCCATCTGGAGTGTATTCTCGCCTAATAATAACCCCTGGGCCACGACGCGATTGTATAGTTTTCTTAAGTATTAGAACAGCAGCTGACAGAACTGCTGCAAGCTGTCAGATTTACAATCATATAAACCAGCTTTCTTATTCAGATCAAAGTTAAATGTATAAATAAATATGCGCCAAACAACACACCTCTTGTAATAGTCTCGAAGTAGGTATTAATATCCCCGTGTTACGAGGTACCCCACAAGGAAATAGGCCAGGGGCGTCTCCAGACCCGAGTCAATTCAGAAAAGATCGTTTCCTGAATTGACCCGACCGGGAATCGAACCCGGGACACTACGGCAATCGGGGCGAGAAACCGTGCTACAGCGCACTACGCCAATCGTGTCGTCAGAAAAGTTATCGACAGATTCGCTCAATTTCTTTTAATTTGAGTAATTTACCCGCTCAGCGGTAAACATTTTGTTTAATTTCAATGTGTAGTGTTCGCGTAACTATGTATAAGAAAACATTTTTTTTAAGTCAAAGATAAGACTTTATTATAATATCGACAAACGCCATAACATTAGCACGGTAATAATAAGTATCAGTATTGTAACTTCATACAAACGTACGAAACGCGAGCTGTCCACGCGCCTCGGGTCTCGAGGTGCGCTCGCGATGCGCTCGCGATGCAAGCAGTCGCGAATGTGCCGCAGTGACGAACGGACGCTGGGTTGATTTTTATACAGTAAGCGCGCGATTTTTTTGATTTAAACGAGTACAAGTACTTACAATGGCAAAGAGCAATTGTAAAAAATACTGTGCTGTTTTTGGTTGCATGAATTCCTCAATAACGCACCCAGAGATAACATTTTTTAAATTACCTGGAAACTCCGAACCGGGAGTACAGTAAGATTAATTCGCAAACTTTTGATTGTACCCAGCGATGATTTCGTGGAATATATAGAAAAAATGGAGAAAATAGGGACTCAAGTCCTAGGATCAGGTCGATTTTTACTAGTTTCTTACCTTTATGTAGAAAATAGTGCATTGGCAAATGCTAACAATTGAATTGCCACGAAGTGGCAACTCATGGCAGACGTTCAGATAGCCGTATTGGCAGAAATTTTGAATCAATGGAGACTATTGAGCCTGAGTGCGAAATCCACCAGTAAGGAGGACGGTCCTGATAATGATCGCGGGATTTCGGTGCACGCCTTTGATCCAACCAGGCCGGTCACTCAGGAAATCTAGGATGACTTATGTTCAGCACTGCACGTCATTTTGCCACGATTTCTCTACATAACTATTCGATTTTGTCTGTACTTATTTTCTTTACATGCAGTTAAATTTAGAACAGGAAACATAAATAGAACCACGATACCCACGAACCTAGATGACGAACGTTCTTTTGTTCTTTCGGGATCTTTTAGTGTTTCATTTCAAAATAATTCTAACGAAAAAGTACGAGGGATAAAGAACGAGCATTCTAGCTTTAGAGCATTTAGACATTCTAGCTCGTGCTCTAGTGTCTCCGCGAACATATTTAGAACAACAAATAAATAAATATAATAAATAAATAAATAAATAAATAATAAATAAACAACGAAATAATGCTCTCTCTGTTTACACAAAGATAATTTGATAAAGTGGGGACAGAATAAGCATACGTTCGTTTGGTCTAAATGCACCTTTATTAAATTCCTTAGCAAGCTTAATAATTAAATTCCGAATAAGTCATTTGTTTTGTTTAACAGATTCCTTTCGGAGCACTCGTTAAATCTTTATTTAGAAATGTTTACTTAATTACCTTTGATTTACAACGGCACGATATCAGTACTCGCAAATTTACCTGAAAATAGTGAAATAAATGTATTAACTACATTATGTCTAAGATGTTGTTTAAAAACGAATGAGAGCTGATGCATAAGAGAAACAGAGAGGATGAAAGATAAGAGGAATCATTTTTTTAACTGAATTGGTAGGTTCCATAGCATTAAACGAAAATGACAGTGTTATTATTTAATAAATTAATAACTAAGTAAGAAAGGCAATGTTCTCATTGTCATGTCTGACATCTAGTTTAGGTATACCTTTTTTTTGCGTCAGTAAATGCATTTAGGCATTCCCATAGCCCTGGGTTCGGGACACCTGGGATATGTGGGACTCGGAACTCCAGGGAAAACAGAGACCCCCACCCACTAATACCTGACGGTGGTCATCTTCGGCGCAGAATGGAAGAGTCGAAGACACGTGTTAACATCTTCTTCGGGATTGCAAACCTAAACACACGCGGCCCCTCCCCGCGTGCGCTTCGCGATCGAGGGCCCTTTTAGTCGCCTCTTGCGACAGGCAGGGATACCTCGGTAGTTTTCTACTCCCCTAACCGCAGGGATCTAGTTTAGGTATGCCTGCCGGAAGCATGTCCATAAAAATTTGCGCTATCGATTCGACCTCAGAGAGATAAAGAGAGAGAAATACTTAAGATAAGATAGGATATTCTTTATTGCACAAATACAACAATTACAATAATAAAGTTAACGTAACTATATACCTACTTAGCAAAAACAATTCCAGTCAGCTTCCAAGACTTGGTAAACAAAATTAAAAGGTGTTTTGTATTTAATGCACGAAGGGTCGCCCAATAAATTTCTATTATAAATGGAAAGCGCTCGAAAGAAACAAAACGACTTCCTAAAGCCTCCTCAGAATTAGGATATGGCGTTTAAGGAATATTTTAGGAGAAAATGCGAACGTTTTTTGATAAAAGTGATGAATGAAATGCCATTATTTGGGTAATGTTGACGTATTTTGCAGACGCAAACCGTTGGTCGAATTAAAATACTGCTCAGTATCATGAGCTACGCCGACGATAGTCGCTAGCGTCTGTAGTAAAGTATTTGTTAGTGATTTATGTAGCGCCTAAAGTGAATAGTAATGACAAAAAGTTCCTGTTAATTAACTATCGTAGTTCACGTGTCATAATTTAGCGAGTGTTTGGCTTTAATGAGCTTTTGTGTGAAAAACAATTTATAAAATGAACAACAAGAAAATTTAGGTTTGAAAGCATCAAAACCTAATAAGTACCTACCTACTCAAAATCATCTTAAAATCTTCTAGAATTGCGACATTAACATTCAACAAAAGTATGTCAGTTCGTCCTTGAGACAGTCCTGCACAACAGACATAAGTCTATATTGAAAACGCAAGGCGCTCCGTTTGTATGAAAACTAAGCGTGTCACATTTTTGAGGTTCCCTGTGTCTGCAGGATAGCGTTTAATGATAGGAATCGGCCATTTTTCCATCGATTTTAATTCAGTTAACAGAAAGGGGAATGATAAGTGTATATCTACTTGATTTTGACATTAGTTGCTTCAACGGTTTAGCGTGGACTAAATAGAGGTTTCAGAGTAGTGTTGTTTTTCGAGCGTATACGCTCGCTTTGGTATACGCGCGTACATGGGCGTATTGCGGCGTGTTCGCCGGTAGTGGTGAGACAGTATCTATATGGATAATACGAGTGTATAAGCATGACAACGCCCGTACGAGTTACATGTGGGGAAAAAAGTGTACGCGCCAACATGCGCTTCCAAAATGCGCTCTTACACTCGCGTCATCTATTCCAATTCAAGTTTGTGGTGCCAAGTCACGCTTCAAAAGCATTTCGCAAGACGTTTTAACTTTATTTATAAAAATGTCCGCAGATGTGCGGTGTCGTATTTTCTTCCTGCCCGAAATTACTTTCTGAGAATATCCGATGGCGGACATTTTGTCCCACGCAAGTGTCCAACAGAATTCAACTTAAGTAATGCAATTTTCAATTTAGATTATAAAATAGAAAATGTCTTTATAACATGATCTGAAACATGAGCAATTCGGTGGGGTGAGTGACTTTGAAGTTTTATGATAGAATAAATAAATATAGATTATCATCTACTATTAAAGTACGAGTATAACTACACGCTATGGAAGACACCATCAGAAAATGTCTGGGACAACTTACCCCATATCGTCTGACGACATGCTTAGTATTGTTTATACAATGAGTATGGTGTGAATAAACTGATTAACACATTTTTTGTAATAGCTAGTACTTAACACTTCAAATTTGTAGACTTATCTTATCTCTTTAATTGAAGCGTTTCCTCTCTTTCATTACCTTTTTGCGTGCCCGACAGGGTCCTTATTGGTCAAGTATCATACTATAATTTACCATCTTCTGTACATGGCTTGCAAATAAAATATTGAGTACTAAAATTGATTACATGAACTCCTTGAACCTCGAGGAACATAGCGGGGATCTAACTCTGTACTGATTACATTTCTAGAACTAGAATAGGTTCCGAAACTCCTGGACCGATTGTAAAAATTCCTTCACCAACATAACGCTACATTTTAAGGGAGTGACATAGGCTATGTTTTTCTTTAATTGAGGCTATATTTGTAGGGAGAAATAGTCTACGCAGGGGAACTGCTGACAGATAGATAGTTTTGAATTAAAGATTTAAAAAGAGCATCGCATTTCGTTGCTGAAAATATGCATTAAGCTTTTTAATACTCAACTTCAATATTATAAAATAAGCCCCGACCTAAATGAAAGTCTCTGAAATCCAAGAAGACTAATTACACAGAGTGCCGACAACTTTGAATTGGACTAGGAAAATCTTAATTAACACTTTCAAAGTATAATCATCAACAGTTGGCTTCTGACCTTTACTCCGATAACAAAGTTGACACCAACAAATGTAGGAAACTTAATAGTCTTCTTCCTGGTTAATTAATGTCCAAGTAAAAGCAACAGGTAACCTTAATATACAACGGAGATACACTTTGTAGGAAGATAGAAGCGATAGGAAGCATAGTTACTACGATCAAGAGACATTATTTACTTAGTAGGTGCCAAAATTTTCAATGTATTTGTTTATGTTATCTTTAGGTCAAAAATGTATAAAATAATGAAGCATGTCCAGGAGCATATAAATCTACAAATATTCTAATCCTGCTCAGAAATGTATTATAGTAAAAAATAAACGTACCAAACAATATCTTCCTCGAAGATCAGTAACATGAAAAGTTTACTACAACTCAAAAATTATCACATAAGTTAACCAGACGGAAATTCCTGTATCTTCACAAAGCATGACCACTATAGCGTCGGAGGGATGACGACTAGGATAAATCCACGTATTATCTGTCTCAGGTGTTCCCAGGGGGCGTGATGTAGTCCACAACTTAAGATGATATCATCTAGAAGGATAGTTACGAGTACGTACAAAAAGAAGCAATTGTGACGCCAAATTTGACTGTCAAAATATGTTTTTGGGTGCATAGTATGTATTGTTACAGCCATTTACTACACAAATAAACTTTTCATTGCAGCTCTTGCCACAAGGACTTGACATTGAGCACTGACCGGCAGTCCATATTTAGCAATTGCGGCTAAATGTTTGTGCCATCACCACGGGTACCCAGACTTCTATGCTTTATTATTTTAAGGACTACAGTATTTCTTCAGCTAAGACACTTCGAAATCGGAAACTTCGTGAAGCAATTTGTCCGAAGTAATGGCGTAGTCTAGATATCTACTAGAAATGCCGAGGTTTCACGATCTAAATTGAATTTTTGTAATGAAGTTTACCTTGGATCTAGTCCGGGAAAACTCTTGCACTAGTCTCACTAGTGACTTGCTGCAATCTCATTTTGGCAGTTTCAAATAAAATATATTTGCCGTATTTAAGTGGGCCATGGCCATGACCCATATAACAAAACGTCTTAACGGTGTGTATAACTAGCGTACCTGTCGTGTAGGCCACAGGACAGGTGTCTTTTCTGAAAACTATTTCAGGCACCCTCATGTAGGCTTCCATAAAATATGTAGACTTAAGATTAGCTTATACATTTTTGTGTAGTATTAAATTTAATGAATTCTCAATTTAGCTTCATACAGATCTCGTGCCTCTAAATTGTGTGTCGGTGTCTCATTTCTTTTTCAACATACAGAATATTTAGAAAATAAAACAAATCGGCTTGAGCGTAGGGCTCGAGAGGGACCAGAACCCGTGTCTTCCACAATCCGGGTGGCTGCTATTCCAACTGAGCTACCGAGGTCATTAATCTGCAAAATGCTGGGACTTTATCTCAAAATATCCAAGCCATGGTCGTTGTAGCATCTCGAGGGTGACACCTTAATCCGAGCATTAGTCTCAGGTGCATAGGGGGGATATGCGTAGGCAACTTTTTGTTATAATACTGTAATTATTCTGAGTGGTCTGTTTAAATGACTTAAAGTTTGAAATTTATTATCCAGACTGTAACATTCACTTAGCAGGCTCAAGATCGCATAAGGACAATCCAGAAAAGGAACCCGTCTAAGGATTTTCTGAGAAATTAAACTAGAAGAATTTAAATGTTGATATTACGTGTGCAGAAATGTTTTCACGAACGAGTGAACAAGTTGTAAAAAGTGTACATCTATATAGCAATGCAACAGTTAAAACGGTTAAAAAACATTAAGCGTTGGTTTCTTTTTATGGACGCGAAACTCTCCAACAAATATTTGTTGGACTTTTCTGAAACAGAGATCATTTGGTGGCATGTTTCCTTTCAGAAATGTGGGGGGAAAAGTAATAAAAGTGAAATAATTTCAATGGATTCAAGGCACCTTTAACAAGCACCCACGACCGGAAAGACCGTAGCAATACATAGACAGAACAAGTCGCCAACACGTTGGAGCTCCTCATCAGCCAGAAGATCGTAGCCGTTACAGAAAGAAGAGAGACAGTGAATTTGTATTTGTATTGTAGAGAGGACATATTACAGGAATCCTTCGCGAAATTGAACTGTGAGGGACCGACTGAGTAAAATAACCAGCAGCCAGAAAAGCCATGGATAAGTCCAGTATTCCGCAGGTCTGTAAGGTAATTATGGTACTTATATGGTATTGTGTATTTAGGGCATAACGCAAAAGCCAACTGAAAAAATTAATGGTCCGGAACTAGATTGAAGCCGTTCGTTTCGTTATTGATAATATTTCAGTTTCAATTTCCTTAAGGAAATTGATAGAACGAAGCACTATCGGCCCTTACAATTAAAATTCAAAATAAGCCCGGATCAGGGCATTGTTGAAGGAACGATAATATATGGGTCCAATTAAAAAAGAAGGATAGAATTATCGTCGAGCGAGTGTGTTTACTCAAAAGATTATCCTCTTTGAATATTGGCTAGAGCATTTAAGTAACTTTCTAAAACATGCTTTAATACTTCTCTCTTGTTAAGCATGACAATAATAATTGAAGGAAAAACATTTTAACATGAAAAAAAACTTCAAAAAAAACGATTCCAAAACAAAACACTAAAAAGTAAAAAAAAATGCGTATTCCTGTAAAACTTATACGATACTTAATATAATGTAGGTACAATTATTGTTATTGTTGGAGTCGGTGTCAGCCAAGGAAACACTACAATAAAATAAATTAAAATGGGACCACACGGACAGCATCAGCTTTCAATTAAAAAAAGAATTATTAAAATCGGTTGGCGTAATCTAGAGTTATTCGTCCATTTGTCTCGTATATGGTTTTCTCATAGATGTCACCTGTACTAGAACTAGACCAAATTAGAATGGGGCCACAAATAAAAGAATGATCAAAATCGGTTCACCCAGTCGAAAGTTATGAGGTAACAAACATAAAAAAACATACAGTCGAATTGAGAACCTGCTCCTTTTTTTCAAGTCGGTTAAAGATACAAAATCACATTCCGGTAACTCTGATATTAAAACTTATCAAATTAAAAAGCCTGACAAAGTTGCCTTGTACAGAATTTATTTGAAAACTTGGTGCTTTTAAACTTAATCTCGTTAGAGGTTTACGGTTAAAATTATTATTGCTGTATTATAATTCTTAGAACTTCAAAAATTTAATTAAATACGTTGTACTTTTGTCATTTAAATATTGAATAATGAAAAATACACAAGAAAATAAATTATGTAGATGATGATATCATCTGAACAATTAAAAAAGTTTAACGAAATAGTACAGCATTCGAGAAATTTTAAATCTCTCTCGATTACTACTTTAGCTAATGTACTGTTCGGTCGATTGTTTTATGGTCCGATCATTTATCATATCTTTGATTTAATCTTTTACACCAAGACCACTCACGCACAAAGAGGCAGCGAACCAAAATCTAAAATGAAGACTTGGCTAAGAAAGGTGAAGAAATATCAGTAGGTACTTCAACATTGTGATGAAACTGATTGACTTTTCAGAAACAAGATAGTTAATGATCCAGACGACAATAAATCTAAAGCTCAAGCTAGCACACACAGGTGTTAATATAAAGGCGTAGTCCCGGAAACAGGCGAGACAGAGCGCGGAAACAAACATACATACCTGTAGACAGGAGATGGGTTCCAAGTTGCTCGCTCGTTACCGGGAGTGCGCGCGAAATCACGTTACGAAATACGAAATGTCTGAACATTTCTCTAAAGAGAAGATCGAGAGTCAAATCTTTAGCGTCAAAGGGCCTGTAACCGGTATTGCTTTGTTAACGTTCCTTTTTGTGGGAGATGGAGCTTTGTTTTGTATTCAATTAATCACGATTATATCACATACCATCACGACTATACTCGAAACGGGGTTGTCAGATGCAAGTTGACTGTTCCCGTCATGGTGAACGGAACTTGGAAGCCCACTTTTCACCAAGCGTGTGTTAGAACCCAACCAATACCCGGTAAGCCTTCCACCGTTTATATATAAACTCAAAATAACCAACTAAAAGCGATAGACTCAATTTACGGACACCCATCTATCGCAAATAGCTCATAAACGTCAAAATTGGTTTGCGATTTGTTAGAGTAGTCAAGGCAATTGACAGTATATCTCAGAAAAAACAAAATTTGCAAAGAAGTAAGCAAACAAATAGACAGACAAAATTGTTTAACACTATTTAGAGACTAACGTTAATTTATTCTACCTGCAAAACAGCTTCACGAACGGCTGATCGCAGGAATTTGTAATTATACTTAGTGGTAACTTCGTCTGAGCAATTTAGCAACACGCCATCTGTTGGTAGTTCTGCTTGTTCGAACTTGGCCGAACGTCAGAAGTTTGAGTTAGAAGAATGACGTTTTTAATTGTGTGTGCTGAGAAACTTGTTAGCTTATGAAACAAGGACTGCGTCTTTTGTGTAAGTTTATAATGAAGCATCTACAATCTACATTTTCATGTATGGCCTTGCCTTTCCTTTTATTTGTTTACTTTGCAAAACATGGAAATTTTCCTCATTATCTTATATAACCTTACCTTACCTAAACTTTTGTTAGTAAATACTTCTATAGCCTCTGGCATGTTTTATTTTGATATAAACAACCAAGATTTGAATTAAAGGGATCTTATTTACGTTTTGAAAGGAAACTTTGTTGTTGTTTGTATTGTATACAAAGACGTACTCAAAAAAAATAAAAATCCTTGGAGGGCTCTATGTCTCTTTCAAATCAAACTTATATGACTACTGTGCTACGGTGGTTACATTTAAAAGTAAAATTGACGAATCTACTATCGCTTTCATACCCACATACGTGGGTGCAGATTCAAGATTGACCTCATGACCCCGGTAATTTGGCACTGGCGTAGGCGATTCGCTTGTAAGAACTATGTCAATGAATTGGTTTTAGACGCGGTTATTAGGTATTTTCTTAATCAATGAATGTCGCAAAGGCCGCTGAGGCTTTTGTGTAGATTACACCCACGGGATTAAGAGATCATTTGTAAATATATTACTACCAATGAATGAATGAAAGTTAAGAGTTGCTGATTAAGGTGATCTATGGCGAGATTAACGATCAGTAGAAATCGAATATCATTGATTTAACGTCAAATTTAATGGTCATCCAGTACTTCCTTAAGCAAAAAGGGTTAGCAAATCATGTTTCAAAACAACTACAGGTCCATCTTAACCAACCTGAAAAATTGATTTAAATCTTGCACGCCCGTAAAAAAAATCTCATATCAAGGGATTCTCATATGGAGAACTCAATACTAAAACAAGCTCACTGCTTAGGCTCACGCAGGGGAGCGTATTCCTTATTTAAAGCGTCTTCGGAAGGCAGTATCTTTGAAACCGAACTGTACGGGACCATGGTGGATCCAGAGTGTGAGGATGAACTCACACCCACATTAGCAGCCGACGCAACTTTAGTCAGGACGTTACGTAACTAATTACCACATAGTATTTACATTATTAACCTTGGATTAATGCCCGATTCACCAAACTTAAGGTCTCGCCTAAGCTGTGACTTAACACGACAATCAGTAATTTTTACTATGTAAGACATCCGTAAAACGACGCGACACTGTTTTCATAAGTTTGTTGCAATAGGGCATTCAAGTGATAGTGTGGCCATACTTTAAACTATTTCTCATATCAATAATAGCCATCAAGTAAATTTAAAAGTAGTTAAAGCTAACCCCACGTGTAGCGCGGACGGGATATCGGCACTTAATGAGCCGGTTACCGCTATATGACGTCATATCCTACTATGCGCAGACGCGTGACGGGCGAGCAGTGATATTATATTGAATGTCGTGCGTGCGTCGTAATAGTGTTCTAACACGATGGAGACTTTGTGGGCTATGCATTACCGACAGTATTTTTCATGACAAATATCAAAATATAGATGTGAGTTGAGTACATAAAGTAACATGATGGCCGCTAAAGCGGGAAATACGGCTTTTTTGCATCTCTGATTGAGTTCTAAATTATGATGTGGATAGTGGCTTATCCTTAATTCTAATCCTAAATATGTCATACCTTATCGTAATTTCTTATTATCTTAAGAATGTTAAATAATATCCGCTCACGTTAACACCGAAACTAAAAATATATTCACAAAAATGATAACAAATTTTAATAATAACACAAACAACAGCTAAAATATAGTATTGCTGACAAAGTCTTCCACAGTGAGATAACGGTAGTCACTTTGAAAGTTTAAACAAATATGATTTTCACAACAAGAAAAACATTGGTCAAAATATTTACAACGCAGTCTTACAGCCCAAAATACATTAGAAGGTTCCGAATATAGGTGAGCTTTGTCACGGTAGTTCGATTGGTAAGAACAGAGGCCCGAATAGCTAAAGGTTGCAGGTTTTGATACCTGGACCTAGTTTTATGTTTATGTTTATTGTGTTTATGTTTATGTTTTCCTATATTTGTACTTTTAAATTTCATTAATCAAAATTATATGTGAGTGAGTTGTTTAGCGAGTTTGCGTACTAATTAACAACATCTCAATATCCCAAACTAGAGCCTATTTCATTTCAGTAGATAATTAAGTATTTACTCAGACAGATCTCTACATACTTTCAATATGATATAATGCCGGATGCGCTGAAACCAGGCTGTAGATTTTCGACCACATCCAGATCCATAGGCAATCATCTGTATCACTGATAACGCCCACATCGAAGACTTTGGCACTCGGCTGATTGTAACTTAATTAACAAACCAACCGGCCACTTGCAACGGTAGTAGGTGTACCATCAGCTGTTAAAACAGACGGCATAGCTAATAAGGTCAAGCACCACACCTACCTGTGGGCAAGTGGTCGCGTCAAGTTGATCAATCGGAATTAATGTCTATTTGAATAGTAATGATATGAGATTAAATTAGACAAAAATATCATCTGATCAAAAATGAATAGGGCTTGTACTAATGGGCATCAGAGGCTTATTGTTAAATAGATATCTAATACTTAACATCTAAACATGAAATAAACACAATAACATCAAATTGGATCGGAATGAACCCAGGAGCTGCGCGTCACGGAAATGAAGATGCTGCGGTGGATGTGTGGAGTCTCACGCAAAGATCGTGTGCGTAACACCCACATCCGCGGCAGCCTTCGTGTTCGTGACATCGCAGACAAGCTGCAGGAGTGCCGCCTTCGTTGGTATGGTCATGTCTCACGGAGATCGGCAAACTACGTGGGCAACAAATGTCTGGCTATGCCGCCCCCGCCAGGTACCGGTAGAAGAGGTCGACCCAAGAAGCGGTGGCTCGACGTCGTTAAGGGTGACATGCGTGCCAACAGACTCACCACTGAGGATGCACAAGACCGCGCGAAGTGGGCCAAGAAAATAAGAAAGGCGGACCCTGGGACCCCACACACCAGTGTGGGTTCACAACCGGGATAGACCGCACGGATGATGATGATGATGATGATGATGAACCCGCTACCTTCGAAGCTGAAGGCAGGACCTTTATTGCGCTAACGGGTCAGTCAAATGTTGATTTATCAAACTGAATGCCTATCGGAATAGCAAGGAATTGCCATAAATTGGGTAGTCGCTATAAGCAACTTACTAAGATCGAGATAGATAGATATTACACAGATTAAGTTCATTTAGAAAGAAGTCGTCGTATGGTCTTTTAGGGGTCTATTACGGCTGTAAAATACCTAATAGGCTGCATATTTTTATGGCACAATCGGATCATTAAGTTTTATGCGATCCCTAAAAGTATATTAAGAAGAAAACAGTAGGCACTCGCATTAAAATAGATTTATTACTCAATGGAAATAAAAAATGGTAGGACGCCTAAAACAGATTGAAACCGTGAAACAAAGGCAAGAGAAGCTTATTCACAATATAATAGGTTAGTGAACCCATTATTATTACTACGTGGTCTTTTCTTCACTGAAGGTAAACACTCGAAAGGACATAAGAAAAATTGGTTAATAATTAGTAATACAGCCTCTCAAAGTTACGTGATTTGAAGGTAGACTAACATGACCTTTTGCGGCACCAAAATGTTGTTGACACCAATTCATCACACTGGCCTGTTAATGCAATGGCAGCAATACTACCTGTAAGGCAGATTGTATAGTTTATAGGGCACTAATTTAATTATATTGGAAAGGCAGAAGATGATAAAAAGAATTTATTATAGGAAGGACACGTTTACACAGATTGATGGAGCCGAGCAAGAAGAAGGACATTCAGTGTTGCCAGTCTTATGTATATAAAATATACGTTAACAATTTGTTGGTATTGCCAACACTACCTTTAGCACCGGAGGTCGTGGGTCCGATCCCCACCCATGACATTTTTTTCATCTGATGAACATTTGTGTTTGTGTGGCTGGGTGTTATTATCTATGTAAGGATGTATTTATAGAATAGAATAGAAAAATGGTTTATTTGGTACATAACAATTAATACATTACATGACAATAAATTTTAGCATATTGTCGTGACACTAGGATACCACGACGCTGGTTTTCTGCGGATGCCTTGAAAAAGTGGGCATATAGCACCGTGCAAACAAGTAACCTAAGTTATACAGTTATTGACCTATGTCTGGCGAATTTACATATACAAAAAAATAAAAATAAAAAAAATAACAAATAAAAAATCTCATTTACTACAAAATTATAGTAAAAGTGCACTGGAAACTGGACTGGAAACACTGTACTCATTAAAAACAGGTTCACAAGACCATCACAATTATCCAGCAGACCTTTTTAGTAATATTTAAGTATGTTCATCAGTCTCTAACACACATAGTACAAGCTCTGCTTAGTTTGGGGTTAGATGATTTGTGGCATAGGTCACCAGCCGCCATTTTGTTTTCTCGATGTTTTCGGGCACGATGAAAATGGTATATGTGGATAGAAGATACATAAACAAACAAAAAATGCCTGCTAATATGGTACAATAAAGTAACACGTTTCCGGGTTATTTGAAAGTTTAAGTTTAAAAAGATGATTTTTAAATTCATTAAAAATCTACTAATTAAGAGGCTTTTTGATTTTTTTAACAGACTCTAGGACATCTAAACAGTCTGTTATGTTCTTACGCAATGACCCCACATCCCAACGTCCTCTGAAAGAAATCGCTCGAAGCGACGAGGTCACTATTTGATATCCTATGCTGCCACAAATGAAATTGTATTTTTCTCATATGCAATGCAATTAAGTGTAATTGTTGTAATATGCAATTTTTCAGTAGATTTTTTACCAAAAAAAAAACAGGTAAATTCCACATTAACATTGTGATTTTAAGCACTTTTATTTGTACACTCCATAAAAATGCGATAATACACATTCCTGAAATCTGTTATTTGTTGAGAATATAACACGGAAAGCCACATAATCAGTAGAATTTAAATAAAAATCACCTTTTATATATCGCTCTTTACCTTCAGATAACTCAGAAACGTGACACTTTAGGGCACCATATTACAAGACATTTCTTGTTTGTTCATGTCTCCTATATCCATACATACATCTTTAATTGTGCGCGGAAACTGAAGAAAAAAAACAAAATGGCGGATGGTAGCTATGCCAGCCTCCATGCGAAAATTTTCAAACCCCTTTGTCCCGGATATTCATTTGTTCTCGTGATAAATCGGTCTTTGGCACAAATACATTAAAGTTAAATGTTCAAAGAGTCATCTGTCGGAAGACTGTTGGCATGTGGCAAACAAGCATGGCCTGATGGAAAGCGGTTACAGCAACCTACAGACTTTTTTTTGTCATTTATTTTGAACAATAAAATATGTTCATTAGAATAGGTACCACAAATCAACATTGATTTCGAACGGTGAAAATTCACGTAAGTACGTGTTAGGCGAACGCGAGTAAGTCATGGAGAGTTCTGGATAGAAAGTCAAATTTGCGAATAATCATTTAAATCTTCTTTATTAAAATTACTTTCTTAACATGCATAGAATAAAATTAAGCGTGTCTGTGCCTTAGAGCATATAACCATGTTTTAAGGTCTGTGCTCATGGCCGGGTACTGTCCAGTGACAGAGCAACTTTCCCCGCATTGTGTAGTACACATCTCACCGATTATTAATAATGTTATTGTGATAATAAAGAAGTAAAAGTACAAACATCATAATTACGTTGTCACCGCTAGCCCACGCATATAATAGTTCAATCACGTCACAAATTGAGCGAACGCCCGAAACTGCGCACGCGTTTGTATGAGGCGTCTCAATTGGATAATGGCGGGGAACGCTGATTGGGTGTTTATGTACTCAACAGACAACACAATATTATAGTGTTTATGGCCTGGGAAGGGATGTAGGTACTTTTTAGAGTTTTGTAAGGCAGTAGTAAAGAACTAACCGCGGTTGTTTTTTTTTACAATTTTAACCGAAGTGAAGATAAGTAATATTTTTTAGTCAGATTTTAAGGACTGAAGCGTATATTTGGAACATGTGTTTAGCGCCTGAAAAAGAGGATTTATTTAATATAATTATTATTACACTATAATTACTATAACATCGTTCATAAAAACTCAATTTATTCTATTTTAAGCGTAACCTTTGCTGGTAACGTGACAGAACAGTACATTACCTAAAATAAAATTCCGTCGAATTGAAAACTTCCTCCTTTTACGAAGTCGATAAAACAGTATTACCTAAATTACTGAAAATTATTTTCTTATAGGGTGTTTAAAGGTTTATTAATTAACATGCATCGACAATGCAGAACAGATGAACATTAATAACCCCCCTCACATTTGTATTTTTGCCCAGAACAGACACTAATGCATGTACTTACCCAAATGGCCAGCCATTACAAACACTTCAAGAACAGGCAAAGGGAATATCACACATTATAAAATTCACAGCGACAGTGGCTCTCAAGGCGAGCTCGCTACTAATGATGCTGTAGGGTTGGCCACCCCTGAAATAACATGTATATTTTTTATTATGTATTTTTTTGAGTTCGCGAAATTTAACCTCAGTGCTCTCTTACACGCCCCAAGAAATCACATGCCAAATTTAAGCAAAGTCAGTCGCTCAGTCTCTCAGAGACTCAATCACTTCATTACTCAGTCAGTAATGAGTGAGTTTTGCACATACTCGTATAGACTAACTTCTGGCTGCCGGCTTACGGCCGACTCGCGGCCCAGAAGCTAGGTCCGCGACGCGAAGAGGTCCCGCTGCGGGCCAAAGCCGCATAGAGAACAGGGGCCGTATAACAAAACAATCAATTATAACTTGTCAAGTACATTTCCCAAACTGAGCGTAGCGAGCAAATTGCAAACCTGTAATGGCAGTGTTGTTGTTTTTTAAATAAATAAATAAAATTCAGTTTTTTTTTTTTTATAGTGCAAGTCAAGAACCTTACTCCACCTGATGGAAAGCAGTCGTGCGGTTCAGATATAAGAATGACAAACACAATAATGCAAAGCAATTACTGAGCTGGCCATACTCACCTTGAAGGCCTGCTTGGCACCGGTTAGTGCAGTGCTGATCCCAGAACGCGACCTGACCGAGATAGGTCAGTCACTTGGCGGGTTTTACGCAACTGCATGGTGGTAACATCAACCGGCTGACACAATATGTCTCCTACCTAAAGAACAGATGGTCTGCTGCAGGGCTCCCTTAGTCGCCTCTTACGACACCCACGGGAAGGAGATGGATGATCTTTCATACCCAGCCAGTCAGCGGTTAACTGGCACTAACGCATTGTCTAGGGTAGATATTTACTGATGAGACTGCTCGCTACACTCAGTTTAGGAAATTAACTTGACTGGATATAAGAGATGGTAATAAGGCCACTGGTCCTTTTTTAGGCGTATGCCATTTCGCGAATAGGTCATTTATCTACTAAGCCAAGTATACGCACCGAATTACGGTAAGTTACAACAGCCTATAAGCACGTGCAACACTACAGGATTACTCATGCTTTGCTGAACCTTTAAGGATTTAGCCTTTTTTAGGGATCGTTTGTTTAATCAGTAAGAAGAAATAACGTCCAGCTGACCGCACAAATCTCCAATGAGCTCTGGGGGGCTAACCAAGAGCAACACGCCGAGTACTAATGTCATTCCTGTACATTTTTCAAATTTGACATGTTGAAACAAAAGTAGCGTGTTGCTCTTGGCTAGGGCACAAATTAGACATGCGCGGCGCTCTGACAGATAGCCCGCTTAGAACAACACGCCATTTTTGACGCACGCACACAGAGACATGAGTTTACAAGCGAAGTCAGTGATCTTCGGTGAGTCGGAAAGTCGCACTGTCGCGAGTGTTTTTGTTTTTGTCGAACTTGGTGCAATTTTTCACATGATGAATTTTGTTCTGTCAAGTAGGTATAACTTACTTACTTCATTTTAAAAATTCAGAGCGAATATAGCAGTAACCCTAGGCGGTTCACGCAAGTTTTGGAAAAAGGTGCGAGAGGTCCTTCTGTAAACTCTTTATTTTGTGGCTAGGGCTGATGACTACCTCACTCAGCAGTAGGAACAAAACACTACCAAAGCAGTACCAGGCCTCTGTCACTCCATGTACTTGCGCGGGACAATTACCTGACAGCCGCCGGGTATTCCATGGATCATGACTCATTTGGCAGTTGGTTGTCAACAGCCGCGTAGAGCATTTGTACGCGAATTTTGCGGTTGAACTGACGCGATGACGTTAAGTACTGACTACTGACATTTTTATCGAAATAGGTGGCCCAGGCAATAAATGTCAGGCACATGATAACACGCATTTAGGATTAAGAAAATTGTTTTTTTCTTATGAATGTGAAGGAACCTGTAATAATAAATAAATATCCCTGGACATTATTCCACACAGCGCCATCTAGCCCCAAAGTAAGCTAATTAAAGCTTGTGTTATGGGATACTAGACAACGGATAAACATACTTAAATACATTTTCTTTCGTAAATACATACTTATTATACATAGGAGACACCCAGACCAGTACCAACAGACATGTTCATGCACACAAATGTTTGTACTGTGCGGGGATCGAACCCGCGACCTCTGGTGTAGTAGCCAACTTCTGAACCATTACACCAAGTCGGTCGTCAAAACCTGTGGCAGTACTATGTAGCTGCGGTTTTCCGTAAGGTGGAATTTTATTTCTCTCGTAAACTCGATTGGTAGTACCCCTGCAACCCTTTCTAAATACACAAATTGTTTTGTATGTTTTGTTAGTTTAATTAACCACTTCAGCATTATAATAACTAATCGACTGGACTTTTAGGGAGTAGATATTTTTTTGCGAACTGCATATTGTTGCGATAGGTACTTGTTACAGTATTTGTACTCATAACAAGCCAATTCCATGATACTTATTATGTAGTAGCTCATTTTTATTATGTGTTATCATTATTTACAGCTTACATACATATTTACAGCTATAATAACTTAGCTTAGCTAAGTTAATGAAGCGAGGTTATTATAGTGTTGAGGATTTCTTAAATGATAAGAATATGTGGTCATCTTAGGTATAATCTGCTCCTCTGCACACATTTTTGTTATGACTTTACTCTGTTAATTCGCCGGAGTCTTCTCGATCGGAAACAACCTCCGAACCGGTGGTAGAGTCACATTATGTCTAATTATGATATTAACTATCATAGTATTATTTTACGTAAGTTTATTTTTATTCAGTATATTTTTGCTACAATTTTTTTTCGTATTTGACTTGTCATGAGTACTTTTTATAAGTATATATGAATAAAGATATTTTTACTTTACTTGTCTTTATAATTATTTCGAATATAAGTGTCTGAAAATATTATTTCTTACCTAATGGACAGCCCTGGTCACGCATGGTCTGCAGTCAAAGGGATTGTATAAATAAAATATTACTTTAAGTTTATACATTCACTTTTATCAGGAGCGACAGGAGCTCGCATTCGTCTTTGAAATTACGCGCTAAATGACTTCAGCCAAAAAGACTACGATGTTAGGTTATACGCCACCCTCTTCTATTCAAAGGAAGATGGTTATAAAATATGCAGTCGCTAAATAACATGATGAGGGATTTTTGCGCAGTACGTTTGGTATTGTTCTGTTCAATTAACATAGTAACCAATTCGTTCGTTCATACTGGCGCAGTTGTTAGTCTAGTTCAGGAAGGTTTAGATGAGCACAGCGTTTAAATTAAGGGTCCGATTCCACCAGAGATGAGAGAGGAAGTTGAGCGGTGCGAAGATGTGTAGCGGAGCTGTGAAACGGTGCGCACACATTTCTCAGACACATCTCTCGGACACATCTCTCGGACACATCTCTCAGACACATCTCTCGCACACATCTCTCAGACACATCTCTCGCACACATCCCTCAGACACATCTCTCGCAGACATCGCTCGCTTGTTTTCTACGTACAAAAAACACGTCCCGCTCAGATTCCCGCTAAGCCGTTTTCACCAGAGCTGCGCTGAGCGAAGCTAGGTACATAAAGCGATTCTATTGGTTCTTAAAAACACATTCCTCGCAACGCATCCTCGCACATCTCTGGTGCTCACTCACGCTTTTTCTCGCGCCCTATCCGCACGAACGATTCGCACGAACTCGTGACAAAATTAACTCTTAGCGTGCATTTTATATGCACTACAGGTTGACGTCCCTGATATGAGCAGCCTTATCTTATATGAAGTTGACGTTAATGATATGACCATGACGCGAAGAGTTAGAAGTACCTAGCCTGTAACACGAATGCTTCGGATGGTGTGAACCATGGCCTGGACAAAGATAACATTTAACGCCAGAGTTCAGAAACAAAAACAAGACAGTAAAATAAAAAATACATAATCGCATAAACTTGAAAATAATGAGTTCATGAATGAAACGTCAATTTGCAAGTTAAATGAAAATAAATTAACCATAAACCTAAATATAACAATACAATTAAACAAGTGTAAGGAAGACTCCGCACTAGCGTTCGTTGAGCGTCAGCGTAGTAATGGCGACCCCCCCCACACTAGCGTTTTTGGGCGTTGCGTCGTCCCGGCGCCGGCAAACGCTAGTGTGGGGTCCCTCTAACAGGTACCGAAAATGGATTGACCGTACCGGGTCTACTGAGCTAATGGAACTACTTAGCTCTATTCACTCATCCCATAGAAATCTTTGAGTGTAATTGAACTGTGCCTAGCTTTGTTGTCTAAGTCTATTTTGATGGCAGTCATAAAGGTAGGCTTTAAGTTGACAAAAACAAAGTTTAAACAATAATTTTTTTACGCACGTGAACTGTTTAGAAAACGAGTTGGAAGATGAATAAGCAATAACTCTTCAAGCTCGACGTAGTGTGTAACAAACAAATTATTGAGATTATGAAACGGAGTAATTTAAATGGACGAGCTCTGAATGCAAAATGAATAAGTAAATAACTTTTTGTAAGGATCACCACTTCAAGCTTTGGTTCAACTTTCGAAGGCTTGTGTTTGAAAGCAAAATAAAATATATCTATGAGTCAGCGAACAAGTTAACGAAAACTGTAGTAAAGCAAAAAAAGTGCATTTTAATCTACAAATTTAACACAAAAACCGATTTTAGGAACATACAATGTAACGGTTTTACCTGTTTCATTACGTTTTTACCGTTAAATTAAATGTTGCTAAAAAAAGTGTTAAATTTCAAACTCAAAGACCATTCTGAGATAAGTTTTTCACGCGTATTACCGAAATAGCTCGGAAAGATCATAATTACTCAACGAATATACTTCTCCCCCATAACTCGCTCGATCATCACTTTTACGCAAATTGCAGCCAGCAGAATGAGTATCGTATGAAATGTGCTCATTAAAAAGATGCACGTGGGTAGAAAAATCAATAGAGTGGCCGGTTCTGTCTCCGTTTTATATGGGTCATTGGGCATCTGTCAGCGTTTACAGGAATAGACGAGGGTGTTTTCATGGCAGCTTTTATCACCAACACGTTATGTCGCCCTGGTACTACGCACGCAAAAAGGTTCTCTTTAAAAACATTTAAAAGGGGTTTTATTTCTAAATAGAGGAAACTGCGAATTCGGTAGTAGAACACTATTACCGGAACTGACCGGAAGGCAATCAAAACAAAATGTTTCTTATGTTTAGTTTAGCAAGGCTGATCGAAACATCTCCTGTGGCCTTAGCAAAGCAACACACGAACACCTTCTGTGCTGTAGAAACCTCAAAGAGAATAGTAAACAAGAAGTTGATTTTCATACGCACAAAATTATGACAATTGAAACTATAATACCAGAAACTATTTGAAAGGAATAAAGTTGTTTTTTACGGATATAACAAGTCAAATTAATGTTACAAAGGTCGTTTACCTAACAGATCTTTGTCACGTACAAAGGATGAAAGCTTCTATTATTTCTGCTCTTTACAGTTTCATCTAAGTATCCAGAAAAGTCACAAAAAACTTTGAAAGCCACAGTTTTCTCAAGTCCTTTGACGCTTAGCCATAAAGAACCGTCGCTATTAGAAAGAAAATTCACAATTCAGTGGCTACGACTAATGAACCACAAAGGCAAAAAACGGCTATGAAATTCAATACGCTCTCGATTTGCTGTCGTAATACTTTTTGACTTTGACTTTGGCTTCGCATTAAATATAGTTTTCACTTCTCATGCTCATAAAGTACGCGTATATAGCCCTGCGAAGCGGGACTAAAGTGACCACTTTAGTCTCTAGGGAGTAAAAAGTAATTAGTTCTTTAGTTTCCTTCATGAGACATAGACAAACTCAAACAGCCAGTAAATATACTATTATCTGTGGAGTGTGGACCATCTTCATTGCGAAAATGTTGAGTTTTAGTTCCATGGTTTGTCCGCAAAGAAGGTGGCGCCATGTGTTTTAAATTGTTAATCTGTGACTGGTTCAGAAGAAAAAAATGACCGCGAAAATTTTAGAACTTTTGTCGAGTGTAACTTAGTTCGGTTTTAAATGTTTTTGTACTAAATCGACTATTTTTCTCGCACTCAAAGTGCAAAGTACAGTTTGCACCTCGAGACTAAACGCCAACTTAATATATCCTCCGATTCATTGACTCCCTCGCACGTTCGGGAGTCAAACCACCTCTGGTATATTATGGCTTCGTTTAGTCCCTCGATATAAAATATACTATTTTTCACGTCGGTGGCCAACAAGCATGCGGACCAACTATGGTAAGCGGTTACCCCAATCTATTAACACGTGAAAACCTCGAGATATTTCCCGCTCGTTGCCGACCCTGTGGGATGGAGAAACTTTCGTACGACAAGTAGGAAGAAAACAAGACAACTAGCTGACCAAAACACAGCTAACTGATGATCTCTGGTGACAATGCTGTTAGGCTGTAGATTAAGTAAGGCAGAGGTATTTGCTCCTAGATGGGTAGCCCAATTCCTTGAGAGGAATCTGCCCTGACCTACCTCTCTTTATCACTTTCAGTTCTCGTATACCGTAACAGTTAAGCTTCTTATCTTTGATTAACGTTAAGCCTTGGCTGCCGAGAAACCAGACAACAGAACATCCATCGTTCGTTCTTAGGTCACTAGTGACCTACATGGCGTTGAACGGGTTAAACAAATGTTCGCCATCGGATGCAACCGTCAGTATTATTTTGGCCTGGGATGTTATCTCTATATTAAAAATAATAGTGGCACTATTGAATACTATAAACGTAAACATAATAATTTAACTATTAAAAATACTACCTAAACAAATGTAAACTACTGAATTTCATACATACGCTTTCGGGGTTTCAAACGGGGTAATGTGACTGTTGCCGTCATGGTGAACTGAACACGCAGAAGCCCACGTTTCGCCAAGCACATTTGGACCCAATGTAGTAGCGACCTTCCACCGCTATCCGGGTCTCTTTGGTTTTTATCGGTGTGTTTCCGTCACTGGAGAGTCGGCCGCAATTTCGACCCCTCATTATCACCTTCAAAATGTTGTGTATGTAATACCAACATTGTATATATAATATTTTTATATGAAGCATAAATGAAACACATTTTAACGTCACGAGATACGCATAAAGTCACTCAGATAGCCTTTTCCTTTAGAAAAATATATATATTGAATAGAACAATAAACGATATGGAACTAGAAATAAATTAAGTAGTACCAAATAAATATTATTTCATTCGGACAGACATTTGTGAGGTTTCAGTATTCATAGCTTTTAATACATATCTCTGAACACCACAACGAAATGTTAACCGATGTAATTTCGTAACGTTAGGTATTCGTACCTTTATTTATTTATTTTATTTATTTCCATTTATCAAAACTAACAAATATTGGGTTAGTAGTATCTTAAATCCTATGTTAGGTTTATCTAGATACTAGGTTCTCTAAAATTAAAATCTAACCTTACAAAAGCAACCTACATTTTATTAATAAGTTTGTTTGAGCAAGCGCGCACACACACAGAGACACTCGCCATCGCCATCCTAGGCAAAAACAAAAGAAACCTACAGCCGGTGCATACTGGTGTTAGTGCGTAATAACAACGGGCGGCCGGCACTTGGTAGTGACGGTAGTTCAGGACACAGTTTGCCATTCGCCAATTCGCCATGTGTGCATGTGTGTTAAATTAATATGTTTAATATGTTTCATCATTCCATAGCCGGACATGTCCAATAACGGAGATAATATTAATTTTCGTTCTCGTTTGCGGTTAAATGGCTCTATAATTGCGTGCGAAGTACATTATTAACAACGAGTGTGAAATATTCAGTGCAGAACGAGACAAAAACGCCTGTGTTGTGGTAAAACAAACATCGGTTATTGTCTGTGAGCATTTAAGGGTTTACTTATTTTTTATTTGTTTATATATATTAGGGTTTATTAATCGGGGGTATATCGTTAGCCTTAAAAAGTTAATTAAGTGTGGGAGACCCAACTATCAGCACTTTAAGAGTAAGTCTTGACTTATGCCCGTTTATCACATTGAAAAATACTTTTTCACCCGTTAAGAAGAGTTTTCTGGTTTCAATATTCAATCAGTAATATAATATTTAAATAAGAATAGTTTATCTTTATTCCAATTTTTTTTAAAGGCAAGAGTGTAAAATGACCATCTCACCATGTGAGACCACCACTGTGATAGTGGTATTGAAGTTATATGAAACAAAAAATGTTTATTAGTACCTATAATCCTTTTTATTGATTGTTTAAATATACATACACACCCTGTGAATAAGCATAAATAAGACTTAATTTATAGTCTAATAGTATTTTCAAACTTGACAAAGTTTAACGTAAGTTTCTTATGTAGGTATTTAAATAATTTGTTTAGACTTAGTTAAAACCCAATCTCACTAGGAAGTGTCTTTCTTAATAATATGGTAGGTAGGTATTACTAGTAGACAGGTAGGTACAACCATTAAGGAACATAAAATTGCACTCAATTATTTAATGCACTGCATTTGGGTCATTCACCCTACCATAAGTTTGAAATTCATGCTACAGAAACTATTATTTCAAAATCTCTTCGTGTAATTCGATTCGAAAAGGGTTTCTGCTTTTATTGTTATTTGGTAATATGTACTTTTATTATAAAAAGGAAAAAAAATATTAGTTTGTTTGTATTGAACAGGCTCCGAAACTGATCCGATCGTGAAAATTCTTCACTAACAGAAAGCTGAACTATTCAGGAGTGACATATGCTATTTTTTTACGATTAAACAAAAAAATCAGTGAAAAATAATAGTATAATGTAAATCAAGTCGAAGAAAAGCGGGCGAGATATGATAATGGACACCAGCTGTCAAACATTTGACAGAACGAAGTCTGTTGGGGCAGCTGGTATTGAATAAAATGTAGCGCAAAAATGACGCAAGTAGATATGATTTATTCACTAATCTACGCATTATTCAATACATCTTCGGATCTTAAAATGAGAGGAAAATATTCTACGTCATTCGAAACGAAACTGATTAGACATCACTAATCTTATCCATAAAAACGTTATGGTGTCAATTTATTAATATTACTTTATTTCATCATTGATAACGATACCCAAATAACATTCCCAAGTGTGTGATAAAACTTACAACGCATCGGAGTTAACCTTATTTCTAAACGTTCCAATAAATTCACTGAAAGCAGCCGTAAAAAAGAAAATGTTTACATTTTTACACGAATATTCCTTATTCGTAGAGGCAATGAAATTCTCGAAACCTCACCGCGGTTATTTACAAGCAGTGTTTACAGTCGATTTAACTTTGACTCGAGACGATCAAAGCGGTGAATATCCCGAACACCGAAAGGGTCATGGCGGGTATCTAGACCCTAAAGTAGGTATTTGTGTCGCTTCTAGGCCGTATTGTTTACTTAATTTATCGAACTGGTGACCATAACTTGTGACGCGCCAAACATACATAATGCCTGATTCGGTTAACTGAGTCATCATAAAGGAGAGATTTTCACTAAGTCAGGCCTCTGTCACTCAATGTACTTGTGCGCGATAATCACCTACCAGCCGCCAGGTCAACCATGACCACTTTGGCAGTTAATTGTCAACAGCCGCGTAGAACATTCATGTTATTATAATGTGTCTAGTAGGTTGCTAAGCAACGATTTAGAGCCCAGCGTGTGTATCTTGCGGTTGAACTGACGCGATGACGTTAAGTAAGTACTGACTACTGACATCTATATCGAAAGAGGTAGCCCTCACAATATTTCCTGTCACATGTGACAGCACGCATTTACAATTGACAAAATGACAGATATGTAATCTGTGACTAAGTTGCCATGATCGACATAAATCTCTCTGTCTGTATGAAAAGAAAACGAAGCCTTTTTGACGTTGCCATATACTCTATTTTATAGATCGATTTTGATCGAGTTCACACGCAGACGAATGATAAATGTAAATCTTATTAATTTTGAAAACCATCGCCATGCGGTAGAGCGCGGACTAGATGAAACAGCATCGAGCGAACAGCATTACATTATTGACACGCTTGCGTCATTTATACCGATTTATATCTGTGCTTTAGATGAGTTCAATGAAATGAAAAGCCGCGAAGTATTAGCAAAATTGCAACGAAGTCATATCTCAAGAAATAAGCAATACAAGTTTCAGCTAAGGAAGTGTTAACAAACATTCAACGTCAATAAATTGTCCCTCGGCACCTCATAACTGGCGCCCACCGTGGGGCCGCAGGGCGCACCTAAACCAATTTTCCGCCCCACACAATTGTAGAAGCAGAACAAACACTCTAAATGCCATTACGCTAAAGATCAACCTCCTTTGTTACGCCACATTTTCTCCGATTGTTAAGACGAGGTATCCCGAAATCAACGTTATACATGACGAGCGAGGGAGCTTTTTGCGGAATCAAGTTAGTTGGTCTGTTCTAGGGGAGCTAGGCTACGAAAAACATACGTAACACGGGGAAGGTTGAAGCCGTCGCGTCAGTCTGGAGTTGTATGGCCATTGTTTGAATGGAGCAGCATCGTAAACAATATTTACTTTGATAAGTACGTGGCTGGAACAAAGGTTCCGCCGCATTGACTGTCGATAAGACTGTTAGTATTGCAGCTCACCTGAACAGATTGCGTAACTTTTTTATTATTAGGCACAGTCAGCAGACGACATAAAACGGCGAACGGCTGACCCAGAAATGGCCGGATTAATGTAAGTGCCTATATAAAGGATGAAAGAATAACATACTACTGAAACACACAAAAGTTTATTGAGTAGCATTATTGGGATAAAAGTTACTGCATAATTGAGGCTATAAATCTGATAATAAACCAAAAACGGTCAGCAGTTAGGGAATTTAAAGCTGTCGGCAAATCGAGCCTTTAAGTGGGTGGGCGGTGGTAGGCTTGTGGTTAGTGAAACTCTACTGGAGCGCAGGATCCTGATCGGGCAAATGTTTTTTTACACACCACTTATCATGGTCTTGAAGTAAGGATAAATACCCCTGTGGTACCTCGTAAGGTACCAGACAAGGAATTAAGCCAGGGCGTCTCCCAGCACGCCTAGGCCTAAGCCAATTTAGAAAAGATCGTTTCCTGAATTCCGGGATACTTCGGAAGTTAAGGCGAGAAACCTAACCGGTTTCCAAGTCCATGATGAACTGTCAAACTAGTGGCTGGTTTGAAAGGTTGCAATGGTGCTCAGACATTTTCCATCACAGACTATCGTCATTTACCATCAGATGAGAGTAAGATCAAAATGACTGCCTTGTACCGAAAACAGTGTACCTACTCAAGATTCCAAGATTCGAAAGATTATGTGGATAGGTATTGGTTGGTAATCAAATTAGCCCTGCTGGTCAAGCAGTTTATCGGATTTATTTAATAAATCCGGATTTGCGCGCAACCAATCCGCACTCAGCAAGCGTGGTGATTGAACTTCTTTTATTTGTAGCTATACATGAACTTTCCATTATTTTAATCCTTTGTTTACTTGTTTCAGTTATTTTCAGTTTATGTGTTTATTTTTATATATATTATGTTTCCTAAAATGAGATATTACAATGTTGTTTTGAAGAATGAAAAAAAAACTTTTTAGTACACTTGTGCTCACACACGTAGAACTCCTGCCCCTGCCCTGCGAATCGCTAGATGTCACCATAACATATCATCACGACTTTTTCCCAAACGGGGTAGTCAGAGGCAAGTGACTGTGCCGTAGTGGTGAACGAAACGCTCAGGAGCCCAATTTTCACCAATGGTATTAGAACCCAACGTGGTAGGTGGTGAGCCTTACCCCGTTATCCGGGTTGACATCATCAGCATGGAGAAACTCAGGGACGCTAAGTTGACATCAGTATGTCTGCCATGAGTTTCTGCCACGAAAACTACGATAGTTGTCTTCAGAAAGTATGCCATTTGTGGTTCCATTTCTACTCACTAGGGGCGCTGTACCATAAAAAACGTCAACGCAAATGCTAGCGGCTGCCACTGGTGTCAACTACATCAGAGGCGTCAGCCAAGAGCAAAACACGCAATTGAGTTCCTACATGTAGAAAACATGGAAAAGCATTGGAATGACATTATTCGTGACTTTGAACATCGCGGATTCGACGAGTGCCTCTCGTGATTCCTATACATTTGAAAGCTGGACATGAAAAGACACATCTAGCGTCTTAATCTTGGCCAGGCCGCCAGATAATCACACGAAATAATGATGGGGGTAATAGCTTCAACATTTTGTTTAGCTACCAATTCCAGGTTACTATGCTAGCGGATGTCACTGGTGTAAACTACATCAGGGGCTTCAGCCAAGAGCAAAACACGCTATTGAGTTTCTACATGTAGAAAACATGGAAAAGCATTGGAATGAGACTATTTGTGACTTTGAACATCGCGGATTCGACGAGTGCTTCTAGTGATTCCTAAACATTTCAAAGCTGGACATGAAAAGACACCTCTAGCGTCTTAATCTTGGCCAGGCCGCCAAATAATCACACGAAATAATGATGGGGGCAGCTTCAACATTTTGCTAAGCCACCAATTCCAGGTTACTATGCTAGCGGATGTCACTGGTGTCAATTACATCAGAGGCCTCAGCCAAGAGCAAACCAGGTTATTGAGTTCCTACATGTAGAAAACATGGAAAGCATTGGAATGACATTATTTGTGACTTTGAACACGCGGATTCGACGAGTGCCTCTCGTGATTCCTATACATTTTAAAGCTGGACATGAAAGGACACATCTAGCGTCTTAATCTTGGCCAGGCCGCCAGATAATCACACGAAATAATGATGGGGGTAATAGCTTCAACATTTTGTTTAGCCACCAATTCCAGGTTACTATGCTAGCGGATGTCACTGGTGTCAACTACATCAGAGGCCTCAGCCAAGAGCAAAACACGCTATTGAGCTCCTATATGTAGAAAACATGGAAAAGCATTGGAATGACATTATTTGTGACTTTGAACATCGCGGATTCGACGAGTGCTTCTAGTGATTCCTAAACATTTCAAAGCTGGACATGAAAAGACACCTCTAGCGTCTCAATCTTGGCCAGGCCGCCAGATAATCACACGAAATAATGATGGGGGCAGCTTCAACATTTTGCTAAGCCACCAATTCCAGGTTACTATGCTAGCGGATGTCACTGGTGTCAATTACATCAGAGGCCTCAGCCAAGAGCAAACCACGTTATTGAGTTCCTACATGTAGAAAACATGGAAAGCATTGGAATGACATTATTTGTGACTTTGAACACGCGGATTCGACGAATGCCTCTAGTGATTCCTATAAATTTTAAAGCTGGACATGAAAAAACACATCTAGCGTCTTAATCTTGGCCAGGCCGCCAAATAATCACACGAAATAATGATAGGGGTAATAGCTTCAACATTTTGTGCCGTGCTGGTGGCCGCACTTTAAAAGAATACTTTCCACCGCCCCATCTCCTTTCCGTGGGTGTCGTAAGAGGCGACTAAGGGAGCCCTGCAGCAGACCATCTGCTCTTCAGGTGGGAGACATATTATGTAGGCTGGTTGATGTTACCGCCATGCAGTTGCGTTAAAAACCCGTGAAGTGACTCTGACCTATCTCGGTCAGGTCCAGTTCCGGGATCAGCACTGCACTAACCGGTGCCAGGGCAGGTCTCCAAGATGAGTATGGCCAGCTCAGTAATTGCTTTGCATTATTGTGCTTGTCATTCTCATATCTGGACCTCACGACTGGTTTCCATCAGGTGGAGTGAGGTCATCTTGACGGGCACTATAAAAAAAAAGCCAGCAAATCCAAGTTATTGCGGCTGTAACTGGTGTCAACTGCATCAGAGGCCTCAGCCAAGAGCAAAACACGCTATTGAGTTCCTACATGTAGAAAACATGGAAAAGCATTGGAATGACATTATTTGTGACTTTGAACATCGCGGATTCGACGAGTGCCTCTAGTGATTCCTAAACATTTTAAAACTGGGCATGAAAAGACACATCTAGCGTCTTGGCCAGGCCACCAGATAATCACACGAAATAATGATGGGGGTCAGCTTCAACATTTTGAGCCGTGCTGGTGGCCGCACTTTAAAAGAATACTTTTCACCGCCCCATCTCCTTCCCGTGGGTGTCGTAAGAGGCGACTAAGGAAGCCCTGCAGCAGACCATCTGCTCTTCAGGTGGTAGACATATTATGTAGGCCGGCTGATGTTACCACCATGCAGTTGCGTAAAACCCGCCAAGTGACTCTGACCTATATCGGTCAGGTCACGTTCCGGGATCAGCACTGCACTAACCGGTGCCAGGGCAGGCTTTCAAGATGAGTATGGCCAGCTCAGTAATTGCTTTGCATTATTGTGCTTGTCATCCTCATATTTGGACCTCACGACTGCTTTCCATCAGGTGGAGTGAGGTCAACTTGACGGGCACTATAAAAAAAAGTCTGCAAATCCAAGTTATTGCGGCTGTAACTGGTGTCAACTGCATCAGAGGCCTCAGTCAAGAGCAAAACACGCTATTGAGTTCCTACATGTAGAAAACATGGAAAAGCATTGGAATGACATTATTTGTGACTTTGAACATCGCGGATTCGACGAGTGCCTCTAGTGATTCCTAAACATTTTAAAACTGGGCATGAAAAGACACATCTAGCGTCTTGGCCAGGCCACCAGATAATCACACGAAATAATGATGGGGGTCAGCTTCAACATTTTGAGCCGTGCTGATGGCCGCACTTTAAAAGAATACTTTTCACCGCCCCATCTCCTCCCCGTGGGTTTCGTAAGAGGCGACTAAGGAAGCCCTGCAGCAGACCATCTGCTCTTCAGGTGGGAGACATATTATGTAGGCCGGCTGATGTTACCACCATGCAGTTGCGTAAAACCCGCCAAGTGACTCTGACCTATCTCGGTCAGGTCGCGTTCCGGGATCAGCACTGCACTAACCGGTGCCAGGGCAGGCCTTCAAGATGAGTATGGCCAGCTCAGTAATTGCTTTGCATTATTGTGCTTGTCATCCTCATATTTGGACCTCACGACTGCTTTCCATCAGGTGGAGTGAGGTCAACTTGACGGGCACTATAAAAAAAAGTCCGCAAATCCAAGTTATTGCGGCTGTAACTGGTTTCAACTGCATCAGAGGCCCAAGCCAAGAGCAAAACACGCTATTGAGTTTCTACATGTAGAAGACATGGAAAAGCATTAGAATGAAATTATTTGTGACTTTGAACACGCGGATTCGACGAATGCCTCTAGTGATTCCTATACATTTTAAAGCTGGACATGAAAAAACACATCTAGCGTCTTTATCTTGGCCAGGCCACCAGATAATCACAGGAAATAATGATGGGGGTAATAGCTTCAACATTTTGTCAAGCTAGCAATTCCAGGTTACTCTCGCATGCTATTGTAGGGAGTAGGGAGGTGCTAAAAACCAGCGGTAACCTGAAATTACTTTCCACCGCAGCAAATGCTGAGCACCTATTACATTTGACCAGTAACATTTAGTCCGAGGGTGGCCCGAGGATTGCCAACTTGTGGCTCGCAGAGCTGAATAAACATTTTTGAGAAAATTAGCTGAAAGAAAAATTCAATCAGGTTGGATTAGAAGAGTTCTATAAAAGCTATTGTGACAAGAAGAAATATACTGCGTTTTATAAACATGCTCTGTTCATGACTTCATTTTTTGGAAACACTTACACGTATGCACAACTTTTTAGTAGGATGAAAGTTTCATAATAAATCCCAAATAAGACGCTGATCACTGACGTTCATCTAGAAAACTGTTTACGTGTAGCAACCACTTCAGTTGAGATTAACATGGATGAGCTTAGTTCTGCTAAATAACTATCTCAGTAATAATATATACAAAATTGGTTAAGTTATCAGAATGATACCAAAAAATTAAAAAAAAAAGTTTATTTTTTTACTAAGAAATATGTTTTTTTCCATTTTTGTGCGTTGGTTAGCTACATAAATTTTGGTACTGCGGCCCAGTGCTATTTTTTTCCGAATTTTGGCCCTGCTGTCGTAAAGGTTTGGCTACCCTTTATTCAGTCTAGCTATGTGATATGTGACTACCGGAACTAAGCTTCTTTATCAGATATAGCTTACGCTCTGGACAGGTTCAGATACAGTTTTCAAGATTTGATAAGCAAGTAAATAAATAAATTTATTTTAAGTGAACAAGCTCTTTTAATGTAACTACAGATCAGGACAAGAATAATAATAATAACAAGCTAATAGTCTTTAAAGATCTATTACACCCCAAAAGCCCATAACCTACGTACCTACTTCCTAACGATATTAGTGATGCACACAATGATATAAAACATCGATAACTTATTAATATAATCGTCACGATGAAAAATAGTAAAAATATCGATGGGTCCGTCGATATTACTTTTATTAATATTACTGACATACAAAACTATTGATAGAATCTTCGATTAAATCAGAATGGAAGATGGGTGACTTGCCTCTAGCGCACGGACCGCTTAAATCAGGCCCCCGTCGCCTAATTTCACCCGTCGCAATATACGATTGACAGGACTTCACTCTGGCGCACGCCTGTCTAGCTTACACTATGGTCCACCGTTTTTGGTTGTCAATTATAAGGACGTGCCGTATCTTCCGCTATTTGATTGAATCAAAGGATAGAATCGTCATTTTCAGTTTTAATACTATTGATGCAAATCCACTCAAAACAATCTCCGAGTACCTATATAGGAGTACAATACATAAATATTAATTAACAAACCTATGTAGCAAAATAAATCAAAGTGCCTAATCTATTCCAAAGCAATGCTATTATTCAATTCTTACCGTATATCGATATTTCAACACTATCTCATTATTTTATCCACATTAGTAAGATTTTATATAAATTAAAAGCTATTGATAGTTTTACTTAAAATCGATACTTTTCAGTATTGATTACAATGCAATACTGTGTAAAGTATTGTATGGATATACACAATTTTCAAGGTTAACTATCGGTAGTTGCGCAACACTATTAAGAGTCTTTCAAGCAAACTAACACACCCCGCAAGCTATAAACTGCGACCCCATCGAAGCAGCTCTGTCTGGCCTGCGGCAATTTGTCTCGGCTCACGACCTACCCCAGCCCCTCAAATAAAAAGCATTTGAATAATCGAAACGATGACGCAATGAACCGAATCGATATAAGGGTATGTCCGTTTATTGAAAATACCTGCATTCTTTATTGATGGACGATTATTAGATACAGGAAGACACAAATCGAGAGAGAAAGAAGCAAGGTAAAGTCTTATTTTTGAAATAAAAGTATTTTAATTTAAGTGTACTCAATTCTTTAGTTTAATGATAATATTTGTTATGAAAATCTCTGTTTTCAACCATCCTTCTATCTATACCAACCAACAACAGTTCAGGGAGAACTGTCAAGAGGTGGCCAACTTTTATTCTTTCTTTGCAACTGACAACAATAACGGTAACTACTTTTATTGCAAGATCTTCTAGGTTGGCGGTGACTGAAGGAAGACGTGGAAGTCTAGTAATACTTCAAAATAGTTCTTCATTTAAATGGACAGTTAGGAGTACATATATTCAGAAAACTGCAAGAGTGATTTTAGTTTCTTTAAAAACGCATTAAATCATGTAAACCACTGTCAACAACGGATAAAATTGTTTGTTGAAATCAAAAATGGCGTGACTTTTGATAACTTAGTTTTTCTTAAAATTGCAAATCACTATAATCAATAAAATGTAGCATTACAACAGTGTTACAATGCAGTGAAACCTAATTGGGAAAGAGGGATTGCCAGTTTATTGTGTTCGGTCACGAGAAGTTTCCATTTAGCTCCCATAAATTCGCAACAATATCGTCCGAAGTGTATTTCATTTCATTAATAATATATTAGTATGAAATACTGTCGCACACTCTATTTGGAAATTAAGTAGGCAATACTTTTGGACGGTTAGTTAACTAGTTAAAGTCCAGTTTATCTTGAAATAGATGCTGTTTCTGATTTAGCCTACATATTTAAACAGATACAATTTGCTCACAGCACTCAATTATGAATATTATTTCATTATCAAAAACATAAATTTAAAATCATATAATAATTGACTTTTGGAGAGGTTCAAACCAGAGGAGAACTGTAAACAATGTGTCGATTGATTGAGCTCTCCAAGGACCAACCCTTTTTAAGTTGAATCAATAATGAAATACCAAATATCTCTAAAAACTTTTACTCTTTTTTTTAATAGAAGCAAGAACAACAAAAAAAGTTAACAGATACATCAACGTGAACTGCTTCATCTTCTCATTGTTGAAAAACCTTTTTTCATTTGATGAAAAGGAACCTGAATAAAGTTCCGGAATTTTTAATGATTTCGTCGTAAACCCGACGTAACCCGGGAAACGACCACAATTTAAATCCAAACGATCCTAAACAATGCGACATAATAACCTGGTACTTCAGACATTTTAAAAGGCGTGTCTAAAAGGCTATTGTTCTAAACGAAAACTTCGCATGTTCCATGGGTGAATGAGGTGTTGAAATAACGTTTAGAACAAGGCTCATTACTGTGTTGTCTAAAATAGAGTAATATATTAGCTGAAAAAAATGATATAACAATGAAAAATAAGCAATTAATTTACGGCCAATGAACAATTTAGTAATCTGCAGAGTAAAATAATCTTTTGATAGTAAACTTTCGAGGTAATCAAGCAAAAATGTCCTGAAATTATTGGCATCATCGTTTTCAGCCACAAGACGTCCACTGCTGAACATAGTCATTCCACTATAATAGATGCCCTAAGTTCGGTGGAGACGACGAACTGCATCTTTTGGAGGCCTATCAAACCGAGTTCGATGGTGCCAGCAAAAATATTGGCGGAATTGGTCACATGGGGTGTCGAGTTTGCTATTGCTACTCTAAAGGTGGGCGCAGACTAGAGCATTTGATAAAGCATTTCATTGTAATGTAACGTTCTTGCGAATGTTCGACGTTGTGTTAGACGGAATGCCCATAGAGAGTGAGCATATACCTGTAACATTTTTGCGTGCACTCCATAGATAAGAATATCTACTGACTTGTAAATAAAATGTTACACCAAACTACCCATTGATATTTAATTTAAAAACGACTAATGCTCGATGTACAAATAAATGCTTTAGTCTATCAGAACCAGAAGAAGTTCGAAACAACTGTTTTTTATTTTGATTCTTAGGATCAGTAATTGTACAAGCATGCTTTCAAAGTTTTACGAAACTTCGAAAATGTTGGAACGTGGTAGACCTCTGAAAAAACTTTTGTCCAGCGAACTACCGTCGCTATTTTCGCAGAGGATAGGAGTTTTTTGCCATAAACAACGCTACCACGGCATTTTGTGAATGATGTAATATACGCAGAGGTCGCTGATGATGAAGTCCCTAACGTGCGTCTTACGCTAATAAGGCATAACTCAATAAGACATAGCGTAACGATAAAAACTTCTGAAAAGAAAGGGGATCATCATCATCCGTGCGGTCTTTCCCGGTTGTGAACCCACACTGGTGTGTGAGGTCCCAGGGTCCGCCTTTCTTATTTTCATGGCCCACTTCGCGCGGTCTTTTGCATCCTCAGTGGTGAGTTTGTTGGCACGCATGTCACCCTTAACGACGTCGAGCCACCGCTTCTTGAGTCGACCTCTTTTACTAGTACTTGGCGGGGGCGGCATGGCTAGACATTTGTTGCCTACGTAGTTTGCCGATCTTCGTGAGACATGACCATACCAACGAAGGCGGCACTCCTGCAGCTTGTCTGCGATGTCACGAACACGAAGGCTGTCGCGGATGTGGGTGTTACGCACGCGATCTTTGCGTGAGACTCCACACATCCACCGCAGCATCTTCATTTCCGTGACGCGCAGCTCCTGCTTGTGTCGCTCTAGTGAGTAATATACGCAGAGGTCGCTGATGATTAAGTTCCTAACGTGCGTCCCACGCTAATAAGGCATAACTCAATAAGACATAGCGTAACGATAAAAACTTCTGAAAAGAAAGGAGATGTGGTTCGATAAGGAAAACGGATGGCCATTGCAAAGTAATCAATTTGAGAAATTCCTTGGGGAACTCCTGAAAGTAAATTGCGGTGGAGTCTCATTCATCAAATGATTAACGTTAGAGTAAGTACTTTATTACTGGCGTTTATTTACTTATGTTTGACGTCAGTACATCAGTTTACTGAGAAATAAAAAACACATGTCTTGCATCTGCTCTCCTAGGACTCTATTCTCGAAGTTGTTGGCCTTGGTTTTCATTGTATCTATACTATATTATAAAGAGGAAAGATTTGATTACTTGTTTGTTACCGTGAGACCACACAGGTAAACGGACACCCTGATTAAAATATTAGGATTTAAGCCACTCTGGAAATAGTGCTGACAACAGTGATAGTTGACGACACGCTGGCGAAGTGCGCTGTAGCACGGTTTCTTGCCTCGATTTCCCCGGTTCGATTCCCGGTCGGGTCAATTCCGGAAACGATCTTTTCTGAATTGACTCGGGTCTGGGTGTGCTGGGAGACGCCCCTGGCTGATTTCCATGTGTGGTACCTCGTAACACAGGGATATCAATCCCTCCTTCGAGACCATTACAAGAGGTGTGTTGTCTGGCGCACATTTATATTTATTAAGACAACCAGGAGTTATTTTTGTGTTCATCAGTTTGAAAACAAATGCCACCCACAGAGCAGTCAACAACTAATCAACCATATTTTCGTGATTCCGATGACGGCACCCGTAAATCGCAACTTGGAAATTTAAATAAAATGTTTAGAAAACCTCTTAAAAGCAATCGTTGCGGCGATAAGCTAAATAGGCAGAGTAATTGACTCGGAACATTCTCCAGGGAACCCCTGAGAAGTCAAATCGCGAAAGCGTCTCATACATAATCAAATATTCATATTAGAATCCTCACCGCTACGCGTGTAAAATCAATTAGAATTCTTACCCTCTTCTCGTATGATATAATATGTTACGTAGATCAGTACTCAGAATGTTGATAACAAAGATTTTCCATACACTGGATATGGCACGTCATAAACATGGCACACGCGTGACAGTGACATCCTGCTGTCTCTCTCTCTGACAGGTATGAGTGAAAGGAGTAGAAATGAATGAACTAAGGAAAAAGTGTGCTTAGATTGATGTTAAGCTCCCTTTTTGTTGTCTCGATGACAGCGCTACCTATCATCTGCTAGGTCCTTGTTATTGAAGGTCTGAATAACATAATATTTTGTTTTAATCTGTATTAGTCACGATGGTTAGAATAGTTATTAGTTACGGGATTTCTACCAGGTGCCTTTTTTTTCGAGTTTCCGATGTTTCGGCACTGTTGCAAGTGCAATGATCACGGAGTAACTAGCTCTTGCGGGTGAGTTGTTGTTGGCAGACATATCAGTCAACCCTCTTTCAAAGTCTTTTATTACCATACAATCTTTTTTAATAATCAATTAATTTCTACTACTATCACTACTCATTACGAGCTCGACAATACGCATACACACATTACACACAACCACACCCTTCGCTCACACTGCCCGTTATCTTGCGATATTCAATTCAATTCGTGTCTCTCATTTAACTTAAAAAATTACCTACGTACTATTGTTAACATTTTAGGTAACTAAGTATGTTTCTTTAATTGGCTTAAGTTCAAGTAATGTCATTGTCTATTACGTTGTATAAACGCTGTTGAAAAATTGTTGAATTAAAATAAATTAATAAAACGCTCGCCGCCCGTACCACTGTTTTTTTATTTTTTTGATAACATTGAACTCGCAGGATTGAGGCATCATGGCTGTAAGGCATTGTTGGTGCCGTGTCTAAGGAAGCAATAGCATCTGCATAACGCACGTGTATAAAGTACCTGTCATTTGAATTAAGATATCCCTTACAAAAATAACTTCAATGATATCTACACTCCCGCTCAGCGTCTTTAGACCATCCTTTCTTACTGACTTATACGTTTCAATTTAATATCTCGAGTTTGCGGGTAACTAACTACTCGTACTAGTTAAGCAGTTTAAGGAATTAAACAACATAAATGAACATAACACACCATCACGACTTTATCCCAAGCGGGGTAGTCAGAGGCAAGTGACTGTGCCGTCATGAAACACACGTATACGCGCGTATAAAACGCTAGTTTGAAACCACTCTAAGCCTGAAAATAACATTAAGACGACGACTTGGTGTAATGGTTAAGAAGTTGGCTACTACACCAGAGGTCGCGGGTTCGATCCCCGCACAGTACAAACATTTGTGTGCATGAACATGTCTGTTTGTACTGGTCTGGGTGTCTCCTATGTATAATAAGTATGTATTTACAAAAGAAAATGTATTTAAGTATGTTTATCCGTTGTCTAGTATCCCATAACACAAGCTTTAATTAGCTTACTTTGGGGCTAGATGGCGCTGTGTGGAATAATGTCCAGGGATATTTATTTATTTATTATTTATTAAGACACTCCCAACAAGGCAAGTATTATTTTCATACATGTAGAAACTCAGTTGCGTGTTTTTCTTCGTCCAGTCCCACAGTTACAAATATAAATAAACATGTCTGACAAAACCAATTATATTTCCTGGTTAGTAACCAATTAAAGAACAATTTGTCTTCGTTTAGTCGTTATAAAATCTCTAGATCTATTGAAACCGGGATTCGTCAGTTTCCTATTAACCATACAGTTACCATTGCTTTGACCATTTGAATGCTTTACTAGAGGCAATATTGAAGTACTTTTTAGTAATTTTTTATTCCGTACTTTTATATATAAAAGGATTCTTAGTATGTTCTCGATATTGACATGTATGTGTAGTGTGTACAAACGGACTTATTTACCCCTGAAAAGCGTTAGAAAATAAATTTTAACGAATTATATCAGAATCGGTTTTAATTTCTTATTCATTCAATTACACATATAAAAGTCTGCACAACTATGTAAACTCACAGTTACAGCCCGAGGCGAACCGTACTGCGAAGCATTGATACATGAGCACTGATGTTTATTCAGCGAAATGGAATAATGAAATACGTTTACATATAATAAATAAAACGCCCAAGGCACCATATGAACAGTCCTGTACGTTTCATAGTTGAAGATGATTGCAGGAATAAACTGATAACTGGTAAAGACAACAATAGTACGTTAGAAACTAGAAAAATTCGACCCGATCCTAGGGACTCAAGCGGGATACGAACCCGCGACCTTCCACAATCCTGGTGGCTGCTCTTCCAACTGAGCTACCGAGGCCGTTAATAGACCCGGCGATTTTATCTAGTGTATTTGACGTTGTAAGCCAACGTTTGTTTCATCAATGTTATAGGCAAGCGCCTTTAACACCCAAAGGAAATATTTTTGCAGATATGTGACTTTCGATTAAAATGAAACTAGCTATAGGATAAGTGTTTTTTTTTATTTTTTTGCATTAAACAATGCACACAAAGATAGAAACTAGAATAATTCGACCTGATGGTTTGAGTCCCTAGGATCAGGTCGAATTTTTCTAGTTTATATTTTTGTGTAGAAAATAGTGCATTGTTCAATGCTAAAAAAAACACTTATTAGTACGTTAGCTTAAAATGGCAGCAAGTTGTTGTGTGGTGTTGCTGAATTCATACACAATTCAAAACGTAAGGATATATTTGTGCAAGTGGATACTCAAAATGTGTACCATGTTCAGAATAATGCGATTTTATTGTCGCTTCTCAAAAATCAAGAGCTGCGCCAAATTACAATTTGGTGGGCATACAGAAATACTGACAGCAGTATTCAAAATAAGAATAAAGCAAGGAAAGAAGAAAGGAACTGATATTTTCACCCAAAATGCTAGCCAGCGTGACCGGGAAAACTGAAACGGAAAGAAACACAACCAGACTCGGATAACATTGTTTCGTTACAAAAATATAAAGTTATAAATTGATGAAACTTGAAGAATTGTCGATGTTAAATTTCCAACTTTGCGAGGAATCCATTTGTGTAAAATTCTCAAGAAAACTGTATAAATTTTCAAAGAAAACTTAGCAAGCTTCTGTAGATTATAGAGCAGTTGCCACTTCTCAACTTTAATCAAAGTAATGTCCTATACCTGTTAAGATTCTAATTAACCGCCTACAGATTAGAAAACTGACGCTGCGACGGTTTTATTTTTGTAAGTACTCTTTCTGATGGAGTGTACAAGGTAAACTAATTGACTTTGTAGGTTATTTAAAGAAACATACCTTATAAGATCAAACACCATATCCTGCAACAAAAATAAAACATGTGGTTAGAAAAATACACATACAATTTTGAGAAATGCTTCTTTTATGGATTTGCTAATATTAAAACAGCAACCACAGACATTTCAAGTAAGAGCACATACAGTTACTTATTATATTAATCGGCTATTCACTTAGGACCATATTCCAATAAGTACATATGAAAAACTCTTTAGAAGTACATAAACATTGTTATTGAATGAACTATGACTCCAAATAAAGATCAATCTTGAGAACTATGGGTTTTACAATCATTTGTAATACCCATAGTTTTCAAGATTGATACCCAAAGGTAAACCTAACCTTGAAGGTTACCTTTTTCATTTAAGGTACCAAAAAATATATAAATAACTATAACGAGTGTAGACAACAAGCCATGCACCATTCAAAGTGTCATTTAGTGTGACTTTTCATATCAAAATCTCATTTGAGAAATAACATGAACACCTACCAAAAAATATCATTTTCCCATTACCGATTAAAATTCAAAACATCAATTTCGTGCTACATTTACAATCATGATCCAAGTGATTGTTATAGCAATGCATTTAGTACGCCGGGTGTAACAGACAAAAGGTGCATTAGATTCAATACAAGTGCATAATGGGATAGTTATGCTATCAAGCGTGAACAGTAAACAAAGCGTATCGAACGGTGAGCGTAAACCCGATCAAATACTCTAACTAATGATATCGAATTTAGAAAATATGTCGAATCTTTATCCAAAGTTGCCACATAAAAGCTAAAAACAAACACTTCAATGCAACCGACCAAACATGTCACCATTGTCACCAACCGCTATCTGCAGACTACAAATTTGTTCCCAGGCCAAAATTAAATTTAATGCCACGCACTTGAAAATAAAAACGCATCCGAATAACAAGTTACGAATACACACAAAAAATACAGATCACGCAATAATGCATGTAACACGTGGGGCAAACCCCTTACTTACGAACCCCACAGTTCAGGAACATGTTCATTTTGAACCTTACGAAGTTTGTGATAAAGGCGTGGGTTAGTAGTCGCGGCACTCAAAACGCCCCTTCCATATAAATAACTGCAAGCAGTGCAATCCGGGGTGCAGAATCGATACAGCGAATATTCGGGCACGCTAGTAATTGAAGCCGTCTGGCGTAGATAAAAGGTAGTTTTGGAGTAAAAGTGATTTGGTAGAATTTAAAAGCAGACTCCGAAATGAAAGTTTCCGAGAATCCCACAAGGTTTAAGGCGATTAAGGTGCTAGTTCTGAGAAACGTTACGACGAAAATTGAATGTGTTGTAAATTAAATGCTGTAACAGCCCGTGATAAATAAAGACTACATTGTTTTTATTGATAAACATCAGCGGTAAACGGAAACAGACATAGACTAGTCTGTATCCAGTTCACGGTCAGATTCAATAACATGAGTAGCGTAGTTGTTTGTAGATATAGATCAAATCAATGTCAGGGATCGAAACTAAAAACATCAGACTACATACGAGTAAAGCAAACAAAATGAGAGTGGTAAAAATAACACAATGTTCCATGTATCTTCAGGTAAAATGCAGCAAAAATCTAAAGCTTTTAATATCTCACGTAGCGAAACTTAAAATCTTAACAGTGTTACGTGAAAAATGTAGACTAGATTCTAAAATGTTTCTCTCATTTTTGAACGGCGAAATTTCAACAACAGAAACATTACGCCAGAACCTTCATAAACAGATCCCTCGAAATGCAAGATCCCCCAAAGGATTCCAAACATAAGATGCAGAATGGAATGACATATTTTAGATCGCATGTGGAAACCAGAACGGAACCAAGCGGACGTGCTCTGAATTTTGTGATGACGGGAAATTATCATCCGTAGCAGCAACGTTCAAACTATATGACGCTTATCTGCAGAAAGCCCGTAGAACTTCAAAAAGAGCAAAATAAAACATTACAAATTAGTTCTCAGTATAACTGAATTAAATGAACAAATACAATGAAGTGTTCCATTACAGAGTACAAAATTAGCAGCTCAGCAAAATTTATAGGAGAAAGTTTCCACTGAACCTTTTACGAAACATTAAACAAACCCACTTTTCTACTGTAGCCTTTCTAAACAAACTAAAATGAAAGACAAACAACGCAAGAAGTTATACCATTGCCTTCTATTTTAAAGCATCCAAAAAGCAAGTCATCCAGAAAGAGTCGAACTAATTCCACGGTGAAATTGGTAACAGCTAACAGAACTGGAATATCGATTTCTACAAACAAGTCAACGACCGTCTTGATATATCGGCGAGTGGATGGATGGTAAGCTAGTGTCGGCCTATGCTGCCATTCATGATACTATTAGGGTTTTGTTTTACATAGAGACCAAATGCTGGTCTGCTGTTTGTACTTTGTGATGCTCGTAACTGTAATTAGGAGTGCATATGGAATTATAGGGGTCTATAAACTTTTTTGATTTTTGTAGCGTACAGATTTGTTTTCTTCTTGATGCCATAAAGAATATCAAATGGAAGAGGAAGAGATTGTTTTACCTTACCGAGTCTGACATCATCATCCGTGCGGTCTATCCCGTTTGTGAACCCACGCTGGTGTGTGGGGTCCCAGGTCCCACCTCACCGAGTCTGACAAAAATGTTTAAACTCAGCAGTCAGAAACATACCTTGAGGCATTTGGTTGGAATCGCAGTAGTGTGAAACAACGCAAAGGATCTGCTGACTTGCTATATTGAATTTAGGCACAACAAAGAGTATCATTGCAGTAAAAACAGGTGTGTCCCAGTGAAATCCTGCCGAAGCGTATGTCAGCATCGAAGCCATAAAAGAGGCGTCGATAAACACGCTGTCAGTCTGTCACAAGACATCGTAAATGTGATCATAAAGAACTTGACTTTCCACCGCAGACATTATTGTGACGTTTGTTCACTGTTTGCAGAGGTACACTATACGTGCTAACCTAATTGATATCTCTTTGGTAAATGTTAGCAGACCTAATAAATGTATTCACATACTCTTTCATTCAAGTAATGAATGATTTAGGAACGTGTACTGCCTTCTCGAACAATAACATGATTCTATTGAATGTCTGTTCTATTGAATGGACATCTTGGTACTATGTTTTAAAGCACTCTCGGCGTAGCTCACAGCTTGAATGCGCAAATCCCTAGTGCTGTTCAATGTCAAACAAAAAAGACCGACCAAGTGCGAGTCGGACTCGCGCACCGAGGGTTCCTTCTAAACCTGTAGGTATATTTACTAAAAATATTTTTATTAACTGATTTAACTGAAAATGTACGGTTTCCCCATTTTTCCTTTGTCTCTGCTATAATTTAAGTTAAGTTACTAACACTATGGATCTAAAGTTATCCGAAATAAATAAATTGAATTGAATATAAGTCGTTGCTTCGTACCAAATTTCAAGATTCTGAATTCACGGGAAGTACCCTGTAGGTTTTGATTCCCTTGCGAGTGTCGAAAATTTGCGGAAATTTGCGGCATAAACGGCTGTATCTTTTGATTGCGTTAGCTTACAAGTTTGATTTTTTCACAGCTCCAAGCGACAGTAGACCTGAGTATTTGATATGTATTCCAGTTTGATAGCTTCACGCGTTCCTGAGAAAAAGGGTCTTGACAGACAGACGGACGGACAACAAAGTGATCTTATAAGGGTTCCGTTTTTTCCTTTCGAGGTACGGAACCCTAAAAACGATAATGCACTTTCAACTTTTGGTTGCTTTTGCTTCATTAGCTGAAGCTGAGGTCAACTTTAAAAATATTTTATTACCCAGCTATTACATATTGTATTGTATCAAAACTGGAATAACTGATGAGATTGTACCACTGGGTATACTGCTCTATGCAAGATAAACATTTGTAGCCCTAATTAGAAACGCCACGGCGCGATATAAATGCGCTTTAAATTATAAGGATAAGAACGTGTCAGCCAAATTAAATAACGATACAAGGGATAGAACAGTATATTTGAAAGTCATTCTTGGCAAAACAATAGTGAATTGTCACTTGCTTATAGGATTAAAAAGGTTTTTAAGTAACCTTAAAGTCACAGTAACGCATTCAGGCATTTTTCAAAAGATTCGGTTATATTATTAAAGTAAAAAGCAACAAAAACAGAACAGCATCCTCAACCAACTCAGGGCAATTTCAGCAGCCAAAAAAACCACCCAAACAGCAGACAGGGAAAGTATAAAACAAAAGTTCCACGCCTAATTTAAGCAGAAAATGGAGTGCTGGCTTTTCGTCTGATAGCGTTTAAATCATGCCCATTTGTCAGGAGGTTTCGTAATCTACGTCGTTTTAGGTACGATAATCGACAAACAGAAAATTGGGGGATGGGGGGAGAGCTGAACAACATGTTCGCGATTTTCTTGTAGCGCAATATTTTTACCTGCAAACCAAATGCCTATGCTTTCCAGTGCTAAGCATCGGTAATATAGAGGTTTTATCGTGAATGTCTATGCTCCATATCCACAAATAGCTATGCAACATGGAACGGGATGAATTTATTATCGTTATTAATATTCGCTGAACATATTCATTACTTCCATCGCTGGTAGGAATAACCTGAGTGAAAAAAAAAGTCACTTCGCAGTTTTAAAATTAATACCATCTTACGAGTAATTAGTGTTTGTAGAGATATAGATATTTTAATCCTACTTAATATTATAAAGCGAGAGTTTGTGAGGATGTATGTTTGTTACTCTTTCACGAAAAACGGATTTGGATGAAACTTGACAGTAAAACAGCTTATACATCAGAATAACACATGGGCTACAACTTATATAGATTTTATGTTATTTGGCCGCAATACATAACGAAACGCGGGCGAAGCCGCGGGCGGAAAGCTAGTAGTCTCATAATAATCGATGAGCATTTAGTCAACCAATTTGGTGACACAAGGGAGAAATAATTCATGAGCATTTACTCATTCCAAGCAATATATGGCAATAGCATCATAACAGTTTTCCACCACAACTGTGGCCCAAGGGGAATCGTAAAAGACATGCAAATATGCGCATTGCAGTTGATTGTGATACATTTCGCATAAGTTACGTGTTCAGATTTTCATAATGTTTACGTAACTTGTTGCACGTTTCATTCATAGATCACCAGGTAAACCTGGATACTTAGTCATGTGATTCCTGTATGATAACTTCGGAGCGCAGAATCAATGGTATTTTACTAGTCAATGACTAAACATTTTTTCTAGTTCCTTAGATTTAGCGAAAATTTGGTGGCATTAGGCATTCTCTATCAGTCAACCACAAGGCGAGTCAGAAATCTTTACAGCGGGGTTTTGTAGAAATTGAAGTTGAAAAAACGAAGCAAACAAAACTTATAAAAATATATAACTACTTAAATATATAGCGAATATACTTACATTCACAATGATTGTGATAATGTGAATCTTTTTGCCACAGAATCATCATAATGTACAGAGCAAACTAATCCAGAACTTTTCCATTCGAGTGACGAGACAACATCACTGTCTACATATCCGTCTTCATCTCTTAGCAGGTATGTGCCTATATTGCAGTACCGCTGACGCATTCAACCATTTGAATAATAGACATCGCACGTGTTACAAGTTTGACATCTGGTTGCCTTTGACATATTGAAATATTACAAGCACAAGATCGTAGGCATCTTGTTATTCTTTTATTCTGTCAAGGCAAAGGGATAATGTAAAGAAACAAATGGTAGAAATAATGAAGCACGACTCAAACTTTCTGAGGGCGGAGGATATCCAAGAAATGATGGATGAGATGGGTTAGTATGAGGAATGTGCGATGAGGGAGCATCATGTTGACGACAGGGAGAAACGACGATTCTAATAATGACAGAGCTGTAGGATTTTGTTTAACCTTGCGATATTCTGTAAACATCATAAATAATAAGCGGATTTTTATAAAAAGTTACTGTGTCCTAAAACTTTCTGGTGTGTTCTATTTGTCTTCATTTCTTTTTGTTGTTGTATGCCTCAATTTTCACTTAACTGAATATACGAACTCTAATGTATGACGCGTTAGGTGAAGTTCTCCCTTACGCAGGCGTAAGTGGAGCAGTTGCATAACAAAAAAAAAGTATAGAAGTTTTGTGTTTTATGATTTTCATACAATTGTAGTTTTTATTTATTAATTAAAGATCACAAGCATTGCTTATCAGAAGGGACACTTAACAGCAAGGAAGAGCAGAAATGAACGAAGTTGGAAATTCAGGCTACAACACAGTAAAAATATTAGCTAGTCAGGTATTTGGTTTTTTTCAAAATCAATTTGAAAAAACCTTTTACAGTCTTATTTAGAGGGTCTTTTGTTGCCTTAACTTCAAAGAGATTTCTAACGTCTCCTAGATTATTTCAGCCTAAAATTAGCTTGATTTTTATTTCTTCTTGTTCGTCGCCCCGGATCCTGTTATCCTCAATCCAGTTGAACTGTCGGTCCACTTCCGTCGTAACAAGCATTGATTTATTGTAAACCTCTTAACGTTTATCAACCGAGACAAATCTCAATCAGTTTTGATTCAAAGCGTCAGTATTGTGAGGCGTGAAATTAAGATTTTTCTGAACAACTGGACCATGACGGCATCCAGAGATAAGTCTAAAATGTTAATACCATATACAGTAAGAACAATATGAAAGGTTTCTAAACCCAACCCGTAACTTTAAATAATTATTTAGCTGTGCTAGAAACAAAATAACAATCTTACTTTGGAGAGATTCGTAACAAAGTAAGGTAAAAATCTCCAAATCGGCATGACGTATTTCTGTGAGATCCTCGCACAATTGAAGCTCATAATCGCAATTAACATCTAATTCCATCAAGTAGGAGTAATTACAGTTATCAAGCCACCCAAACTTCTAATATCAATTAATAGAACAGTAATTCAAAGCTATCATTAATCCAGATGGCCATGAAAAGCTTCAATCGGCCGACGCAATCACAACAAGCCCTCAGAGTGCAGTGGCCGCGTGACTCATCTGTCAAGTGTATGCGCGCGCGCCGCTACCGAATTAGACAAAGATAACGTGAGTATATTTAGGATGAAAAGATGTTAAGTTATACGCATTTATATGGGATTTGGAGGGAATATAATACTAACATTAAAAAGGCGTAAGTTTAGCTGTCTGTTTGTAATGTTTTCAAGCTAAACCGATTATGATGAATTTCGGCTAGATCACGTATCTAGTTTTCATGACTCGGGTGAAATGAAAGATGAAAGTTTGTATGAAAATCGCAACCACTGAAACTATTAATTACCCATTGTATGTGCTGAGTGCTAACTACATTATATATCCTTATACCAAATCAACGTTAGATTGAAGAAAAATGCTTCAAGCGAACGAATGCTAGAAGGTGAAAATCCACAACAATATGAGAATACAATTTGATTAGCCTAAATAAACTTTCAAAACCTTTCATTTTAAAACAGGCAAACCCCTCATCACAAAACATTAACTATAAGACATAGCTATGATGTAAAGGAGCCTTGATTTTAATAATAGAGGCTGGCTTCTGTAGTATGACGTCATAAGGCTTAGATGGAAAATCTAGAACAATGCATTGACCTGCTTTAGCCCACACTAATTAGTGTGCATTATTGAATATAGCGTGGAAATATTTTGCTGATAAAAATTTAGCCATTTAATGAATGAAAAGATAACCCATCGGATACGTTAATAATATATAGCTTTCTGAAGGATTAGGTAACGAAGAAACAGTATTATGTTCTTAAATCATTATTAGTGTGAAGTTAAAAAAAAAAGAATAAGATGATAGAGAAACAGTTGTAAAAAATAACGTAAGTAAATACGAAATACATTGCGAAATTGAAAGGCAAACCTAATATTGCTCCTTGGCGAACTGAGCTTGCTTACATTCAGCAATAGACTAAAAATGATGAATCAATTCTCACAACAGCAACGCTTATTCATACTCGTAACAATCTAAAATGTTATTAGTAGACAGTCAGAACAGTCACTGGCGGGAGTGAGATATCTAAAAACGGCTCCGCCACCGCTGAGTTCAAATTCGAACAATTTGCACTGCGCTCACCAAAATATTAATGATGGAACACGTGTTAATGATTTATAAGAATTACAGAAGAAGCAGTGGACAAGATTCAGATTTAACATACAAATGATCAAGCTTTAAAGTAGTTTTTATCTCCATTGGTGGTGAACTTGAAACCACAAATACGTTAGTCTGGTTAAGGTAGTATATTGGTTTTAAAGACGCTTCAAGCTAGAGAACACGAATTCCGCCATACACATGCATGAGGTGTAGAACTTACTTACCGAGGGGAAGAACTTTAACACCCTCTTAACAAGCATCTCACACCGCTGTCGGTTTATTTGAAGTGCCTCTACAGGTTACTTCTGCCGTATTCATCCCTAAAGAAATGTAATAACTACACACATGTACGGTCGGCCAAGAAAGAAGTTTATTACAAGTTGACTAAAAAAGTAAAAGTAAAAAATATCTTTATTCATACAGACTTATAAAAAGTACTTATGAAAAGTCAAATAAAAAATCATAATAGCAAAAACATACTAAATAAAAATAAACTTACATAAATACTATGATATTGAATATCACAAATAATGTGACTCTACCACCGGTTCGGAGGTTGTTTCCGATCGAGAAGACTCCGGCAAGAAACTCGGCGACTTTATAATATTATTGCGTTATTGTTTCATGACGCTCAAAACTTCAAATGAACTTGAACGTAGGGTGGTAACCACATTTTTAGCTGACTGTACTTTAATACAATAACGGTGCAAGTGACCGATTTGATTAATCAGAGCAATTGTAAAACGCAGGGCAACATGGATTGAAAATAATTCAAAGTTAATCATTTAAAAGAAGCTGAAATGCTGTTGAGGGCGGTGCAATAATTAGGTAAATAAAATGCGTTGTTTTTGTGCAAACTTTGGTAAGATAATTTTAAAAATCGACGGTACCATTTAAGCATCATAAAATATGCGGAAAGAGAGAGTGTCCTTAAAACTTCAAAGTCGATGCAAAAATTTTAAAATGTTGGTGAATATTTACTTACTGAAGCAAAGTAAATTCTACTTTATTTTCTCTATTCGTACAGGCTTAAGTTTTCCCGTACGTCACTTTGGTTCGGACTTTCGGACACTCTATTTTACTTAGTCTTGGTAGCGAAAGTGTTTTAATGGAAGTAACATTTTGTATTTTGTTTTGGGAACGTTATTAGCTAGTTTGTTTTTACCACGACATATGACAAAAACCAGAATATTAACTGAACATTCGTTATGGGATTTCATTTGAAGTGGGTCGTGGTGAGGAGTGGGATAACAGCACCAATTACATAAACTATAGATTGTCACTGATAAATGATAAACTGAGCAACTAAAAATACTGAAATGCTCCCCTGAATTATTATGTCGGCCAGAAAACACTGATTTTAGAATATTTAGACGCTCAGTATTGTTGGTAGTTAGGTTAGGTTCGTATGTTCCCTGTTCCCTGCGGTTAGGGGACGAGAATACTACCGAGGTATCCCTGCCTGACTGCCCGAGGAAATTCCCGGTGTCTCCGCGGAGGAGTTCGGAGCGGTGGAGTTCCGGTTGCGGGGCAAAAAGACGGCTCCAGGCCCGGATGGTCTGCCAGCCAAGGTTGTGGCCATAGCGGCTGGCCAAATGGGGAGAAATTTTGGGGACCTCTTCGACCGGTGTCTCCGGGAGAGGAGATTTCCCAAGATCTGGAAGGTGGGTCAGCTTTGCCTCATTCAAAAGGCGGGGCGCCCAGCTGACTCACCTTCGGCCTACCGACCGATCATCCTGTTGGATGAAGTGGGGAAGATGTTCGAGAAGGTGGTCTCTTCCCGCCTTCTCGAACACCTACGAGAGGTCGGTCCAGACTTGGCGGACACCCAGTTCGGGTTTCGGGCACGGCGCTCCACCATCGATGCCCTATCTCGTCTCCGGGAAATCATCGTGGAGGCTGAAGAGAGTGGGGAGGGAGTGATTGCGATATCGTTTGATATCAAGAATGCTTTCAACTCCCTTCCTCACTCTACAATATTGGAGTCCCTGAGGTATTTCCGGGTACCCCTGTACTTGCAGGGACTCGTTGAAAGTTACCTCAGGGACAGAGTAATAGTCTACTCGGACAGTCTTGGCGCGATACAGCGCCACACCGTTGAGTCCGGGGTTCCACAGGGGTCGGTGCTGGGGCCGCTCCTGTGGAACATAGGCTACGATTGGCTTCTCCGCAGCGAACTTCTCCCGGGTATGAGCGTAATCTGTTACGCTGATGATACGCTCGTGACTGCCCGGGGGAGGTCCTACAGGGATGCGGCCCTAATAGCCGAAATCGGAGGAGACCTCGTAGCCGACCGGATCGGCCGTCTCGGACTCACGGTGGCGCTTGAAAAGACCGAGGCCATTTGGTTTCATGGGCCTCGGCAACCTCCGGCGCCACCTGACGCACGTATTGTGCTTGGGGGCATCAGGACGCCGGTGAAGACCGAGTTAAAATATCTCGGTCTGATCCTTGACTCTAGGTGGCAATTCCTACCCCATTTCCGTGAATTGTCACCTAGGCTGCTCAAGGCAGCCAACAGTTTCAGTTGGCTGATGCCGAACACTGGCGGTCCGGGGTCGAAATGCCGGAGGCTTTACTCCGGCATTTTAAGGAGCATGGCCCTTTATGGTGCCCCCATTTGGGCAGCGGCTCTCTCCAAAAAGAGGAACGCCTGCCTCCTCCGAGCGCCCCAGCGGGCGATTGCGCAACGGGCCGTAAGAGCCTACCGCACCGTAAGCTTCTCTGCGGCCTGTGCGCTGGCAGGCACCGCTCCCTGGGAGCTGGAGGCGGGCGTGTTGGCGGCCGTGTACCGCTGGACAGCCGCCAAGAGGGCCGCGGGCGAACCCTTTTGCCCTGAAGAGCGGGAGGCCGTCTGCAGGGAGGCGTATGAAGGCCTGGTTCGGTTGTGGACGGCGGACCAGAGAGGTGCGGAGTCTGGCCGTCGAACACTGGAGGCGCTCGCTCCGGTCCTTGACCGGTGGCTCGAGCGACCGCATGGCTCCCTCTCCTACAGGATGGTGCAAGTGATGACCGGGCATGGATGCTTTGGCTCTTACTTGCACCGCATCCGTCGAGAGGGAGCACCACTCTGCCATGAGTGCGGCGCTGTGGAGGACACGGCGCACCACACACTAGCGGTGTGCCAAAAGTGGGCTCCACAGCGCAGTGCGCTTATTGCAAAGGTGGGCCAGGACCTCACTCTGCCCAGCATAGTGCTTGCACTGCTGGCAGATAAAGAGGCCTGGAGAGCTTTCGCCACCTTTTGTGAGGAGGTGGTGACAGCCAAGGAAGCCGCGGAGCGCGCGCGGGAAGAAGATCCCGACGCTGATACGCTCCGCAGGGCGAGGATGGGGAGGAGACGGCGACCACCTGTTCGTCGCCTCCAACCTCTCCTTGGAGGAGGCCAGCTGGCGCGCGGTACGGGGGTCCCCGCGCCGGCATTGCACAGGCCTCCACCATCGCCTGGTAGGGACGGCTCGACACCCTCGGCTGTCTCTATCGACCCCTCCTCTAGAAGGGGGGGTCGCTTCCGGCCCGCCGTGTAGGCGGGCCCCGTCCGGGGGAACGCGTAGAAGGCTTCGTGCTACTTACCGTGCTCCCCCACTATGGACGATGAGAGGGAGTAGTAGGGTTTTTAGTCGGTAGGCCACTGGGCGGTTTCCTCTAATAGGAAGTCCCCCCCCAGTGGAGAGTCCGACATAACCCGTCCGCCCCCTGGTGGACGGGTATGCGTAAGGCATTTCCCCCCCTAAAAAAAAAAAAAAAAAAAAAAAAAAAAAAAAAAAAAAAAAAAAAAAAAAAAAAAAGGCAACCTTGTGCGCCGAACGGTCCTGCGGGGAGTCTCTCCCTTGTTGGGGATCCCGGGTTCCTTCCATTTTGCGCCGAAGATGACCACCGTCAGGTTTTAGTGGGTAGGGGTCTCTGTTTTCCCAGGAGTTCCGAGTCCCACATATCCCAGGTGTCCCGAACCCAGGGCCTTGGGAATGCCTAAATTCATTTCCTGACGCAAAAAATAGGTTTGTCTGCCGCTCCATTAAATACTACCTATCCAATGTTATTGTCACTAGTTACTAATAGTGAGAAGCTTTTCATAGGTTAATAGAACATTATATAAATATCTAGTTATAAAACAATCCCCTATTTTTTAGGATTTGTCGTTATCATTACTTGATACGAAAATTAACGCTGAAATGAATAAACGTTATTATTATCCGGGCCAAGCCCGGTTAATATGAAATAATTGGCTTCTATACAAACACAGAAATTGAGGCAAATGCTTTAATGCAATTTCACTTTACTATCGTCAATAAAGGAGACAATTACCAGCCAAGATCAGCTGAGAATGACGCTAGGAGTTCGCAATTACACTGAATGTCTTGACCAACGAGAAACCTCATCAAGTCAATAGTTTACAAGCAGAGAGATGCAAATGAATAATTTTAACTTTATTTACTCAATACTCAACATAAGCACAATTGAAGTAACAATTCAATTTCAACTGAATGCAAAGCGTGCTCACTAAATACTGGAAGGTTGTGTCTGATTTCAATTAACAACACATTAATTGTAACTTAAAACAAGAATAAAACCAATCTAGACATAAACAGCGATTACGAAAATCAAAATATTCAGTAATAGGCTGGTTGACTTGCCGTCATTATAAACGGAACACATGGCTTAGAAGGCAGCCGTCGTTATATAGAATGTCGTTGTATAGATTCTAACTTTTCTATGTTAAAGTAATTTGTTAAATAGGGCACTGCGGATTTTTTAGTCCGTGAAGAATCCCCCCTCTTAGAACAACACAGTCAAATGTCGCTGGTATCACGTTGCTACTGGTTACGTGATCGAAGGTGTTGCGTAGTCAGTTAGGGATTCGCCATTGTTTATTCTGTTCCTTTCATTATTTTCTTCTCATGCTTAACAGGCTGATGCTTCTATTTTTGCATGTGTCCATTTGCTGTGTAGTGTGCCAACAGGCTACGTTTATTCTCTTCACCACAGACGTTGTTAAAAATCTAAATAAGCTTGGTCCACTCAAACATACCGTTCGCACTTACTATTCCAGGTGGCGCGACAACGTCTACATCAATTACAGCGTGTGAAACAAGCTGTATCTAGACCGACCGCAAGCTAGACACCAAATTGCGTAAACGCATCACGATCAACGTACTCGTATCTAGGATGAAGCGGACCTCTCGGCTTACTGCGCTAATCCCACAGTTCACCGACCTGGCTTTAGTTTCGTTGGCAACCATGCATGGGACCAAATTCTCAACGCTCCACTGAGAATGTCTGTTCGGGTTTACGAAAAGCACAGTTTAAGTCTTAGCGTTAGATAGTGTCAAGTCCGTAACTTGAATTTCATTACTACTACGATTTTGAGACTTTCGATTTATAGTACCAAAGGGTATTTAAGGAAAATGTTTTACTTTGGTTAATGAAGCTCATAGATCTGGCCAGTATTACTGTGGTAGTAATTTGGGATATACCAGGGAAAGAAGGAGTTCATTTAGTCAATATAAGCCGCAAGAATCCAAAGAGATGAATACTTACGAAAACAATTGCTGGTAATACCGAGCTAGCATGAAAATATCCTAATGAATGTGGTAAGACTAAGATGCTGAACATGCAAGCAATTTCAATTCCCATTTACGTTAACTTAAAAATAATAACCAGCAATTTTTATCTTAAATGATCTCTTGACAATCATCAAAATAATTTCCGTTAACGATGTCAAATTATCAAATAATCATTTGACAATTCCAACGTCAATGGGACAGTAAACACAGCTAAACTAACATCAGCACGAACAATTGAATGACCCAATGATGCAACAGTCATTACCACGGCTGCACTGTTATTGTTAAACGCGCCAGCATTACCTGACATCTGTTGCTGGCTTCGAAGCAAGCAAATGAGGATCTTAATAGACTGGACATATTAACACCTGCGCCAGTTCGCTCTGAGCCGCTACACCTCCCACGAAGGTATGGCAGACGTAATTGAATTAATCACTTATGGAGCTCAAACTTGGATGGATGGTAAACGCCGTTCGTTGCCGCACTTGGCCCCCTTCGCAGAAATGGCAAACAAGGGTTTAGATCAAGAACAGATTATGTGCTATTGTAACGATGAACTCACCCACGCTTCTATTGTATATGATTGTAATTTTTTCTAAAAAACATCATTAGACTTACCTTTAATTTTGCTACGAATCCATGTCAAACATTTAACGAACAATTAAGATCCGTTGTTTCGTGTGTGTTTCAAAAACTCTCTTGTGAATTGAGATGTCATTCCGTTATTCGTTCCTTACAATTAATTGCATAGGTTTCGCCAAAAAGTTGGCTCTAGTCTTAGACGCAAACTTTACTCGTAAAGTTAAAGGCATTTGGTTTTTAGGGTTCCGTACCTCGAAAGGAAAAAACTGAACCCTTATAGGATCACTAAGTTTTCCGTCCGTCCGTCTGTCTGTCTGTCAAGACCCTTTTTCTCAGGAACACGTGGAGGTATCAAGCTGGAATTCCTATCAAAAACCCAGGTCTACTGTCCCTTAGAGCTCTGAAAAAATTAAACTTCTAAGTCAACGCAATCAAAAGATACAGCCGTTTATGCCGCAAATTTCCGCAAATTTTCGACACTCGCAAGGGAATCAAAACCTACAGGGTACTTTCCGTGAACTCAGAATATTGAAATTTACTACGAAGCAACGTCTTGTAGCAGAGATGAAGGGAATTTGCGAAAACCGCAAATTTTTAGTTACATCATATAATATATTTTTTTAAATAAATATATACAGGTTTGTACGGAACCCTCGGTGCGCGAGTCTGACTCGCACTTGACCGGTTTTTTCCTTTCTGCGAAAGGAGAGCACACTCAAGCCCTTATAATAACACAACCAAATATATTATAATATTTTTTGTTAACTTTGCGTTTTATCACCAACTGACACGAACGCCATGAGGGTCACATGTCTTTTACGAATGTCTGGTTTTCTGTAAGTATTAAAAACACAACACGATATGTATGCATATTATTTGCAGTTTGAACCAGTAAAGATTATTGGGTCGAAATCAAAGCAAATCCCATGCAAGTATGACAACGTATGACCGTAGGAAGGTCACATCTCGTAACGCATTACCGACAGTCAACAGTGTCTTGCTGGGTTCGTGCGATACGGTCGTGGATCCGACGGCAAAAGCGGTTGTCGACCCGATCGGAACGACAATGACCGACATCACGGTCCTTTTCCCCTTTGAAATCATCGTCCCGAATAAATGTCACGTTTAGAGACCGGTTCTTTGCAATTGGGTTACATAGACAATAAATAACACTGCATATATAGGTAGTGTTGTGTTCCTGGTGAGTAAGATAGTCAGAGCTCATCGGGGAACTGCTGTTTGGTCCGCTGGGGTATCTCATTTCTCCTCGCTGACTAAAATTCCCCTCTGCCTTATTACGCAAAAATTACGCATGCGGCGCGGCGGCGGTCCAGACAGATAGTCCGCTTAGAACAAACCACCATTTTGATCAAGCACACAGACAAAGAGAGTTTACAGGCTATACCGGTGAGAGAGAATCGGTCACGCGGCGAATCGCAATTTCGCGAGTGTTTTTGTTTTTGTCGAACTTGGTGCAATTTTTCACAAGATGAATTTTGTTTTTGGCGGGTTCTGTCAGTCAAGTAGGTATAACCTACCTACTTCATTTTAAAAATGGCGGTCAGGCAAGGTTAGGTAATTTTACTGGAACAGCGAGAGCGGTCTTTCTGTAAACTCTTTATATTGTGCTTACAGGGGCGATACCGCCGGCATCGAGTATATTTAGTGCTGCACATGTTCATAGGGTGCGGTAACCGCTAACGTTAGGCGGTCCTTATGTTTGTGGTATTACGCGACTATAGACTTGCAGTTCTAACTTTGATAGTTAATAATAGGGTACCTAACAAAGGTAATATTACTAGGTATTATGGTTACCGCACTTTGATCCAAGGCCGCCTGCTAATGCAAGAACCTCCCTATCAAGTGCGTTATCAAAATAAATAAATAATAAATATCCGGGACAAATTACACCATGATCACCTCCCCCAAATTAAGTAGAGCTTGTACTATGGGTGTCAGAGACTGATAAATAAACATACTTAAATATTTCGAAATATATATTTATATAGATAATGACACGCAGACACACAACAAATACAAACGTTCGTCACATAAATGTTGGTCATGGGTGGGGAATGAGGATCGAACCGACGACCTCCGGTGCTAAAGGTAGGATCGCTGCCATTGCACCCACAGGCCAGTCATAAAAGTCAACAGTTTCTACTTTTTTATAACCTTCGCTACCATGTCAGATAGAGAGCAGAGAAAGATAGTCGTGAAGCATTGGTTGGCATAAAAGCTACGAAAACTCTCGCGAGCACCAGTCCAGCATAAATGTCTGCTGATAACACAGATAACATATTTATGTTGGGTCCTAGGTGTTTGTAAAGAAAGGTGTTTCTGGTCTACACATTAACGAATGTAATTTCGTCTTATTTTTCTTATTTCTCACTGGCTGTAAAAATACCATCACTTCTCACTATTACAAGAACATTTTTCGTTTCAGAGAGTCGGAATAAAGAAAGAAAAAAAGGGATTTTCAGGTGTACCTATCCAATTATAACGGTGATCCCTTGTTTCACAGACAGAATTTTCATAGAATTTCGGTCCACAGAAAATGTTTCATAGAATATTCGGTTCAAATATTTTCATTTCGAATATAATGGTTTCAACGACTATTTGCTTCATAGAAACATACTTCACAGAATTGTAATTAACTGAATAACAGACATTAGTTTAAAAAGCCTCTGTTGGTTAGGTTAGGTTAGAACTGTGACCACATCGAAGCGAATTTCCCGCGAATGAACATAAGTGGCAAAAAAAATGTTCTTGATAATACTTCTTACAAAAGCCAAACATTATCAGCAATAATAATACTTGATTTGATATTCTATGATATGAATATTCCAAGATATGAATTTTATTTGTAACAAAAATCTATAACTTTAATTTCTTTGAAGTAACTATTCTGCATATTGATTATTCGATGAAATGATATTATGAGAAACAATTTATGTGAAACGAAATTATAAGAATCGATTTTCTATTTAAAACAGTGTACAACCAATTATAACACAATTTTAATTAAATCGGCTCAATCAATCCGATCACAATGACGTAATGCAAAGGATGTTAAAAGAACGGTACAAATATTTCAATTGGTAGGTAGTTAACCAAATCTATACTATCATTATAAAAAGCAAGTTTGTTTGTTTGAAAAAATCTTTCAGTATTAGATAGCCCATTTATCGAGGAAGGCTATAGGCTATATTACATCATTCCACGAGGCCGAAGTCGCGGGCAAAAGCTAGTGCTTGAATAAACCTGAGTACAATTAATTTCATTTTGCGTTCTCTTGAAATCAAAATTTGTAATAAGATTTAGAGATTGTACCCAGAATTGACTTCTAGTTATATGGGAGCTGGGACTTTTTAATACCAGATTCTAAATTAGCCTTCATAATAAAGTTTAGCCAAGTGTGAGCTACTCGGAGCTACTCAGGTAGTTAAGTCGTGCTTAATCGAAATTTTAATTAAAATTAAAGGTAGATCCCGTATACCTGTAGTTATATTTCGGTTAACTTTGACAGAAACCGACAGAGATGCCCGGTTCGCACAAACTAACAAGTTTCTTCAAGTTTAACAACAGGTGTGTGGTCGACATAATATAAAAAATATTTGCAGCGGTTCAAGGAAAACGTAGAAAATTGCACCAATTAATACTCTTAAATTAACGGAAATGAAGATTGAGTCTTCTACAAAGAACAAATTCAAATAGTCAGATATCTTTAGATGCAGACAGGTTTATTGTAACATTAGTTACTAACGCTCATTTATCAACGATAACCATATCGGAAGTAGGCCATATTATTATCATTAGGTATCGGATGAAGAGAATAACATATTACTAATTGTATATTAGACAGAAAAACAGCATGTCCGTTGCATAAATCAGCTCTAGTTTTGCCTCTATGAAGTGACAAGATTTAAATATATCCTTATGAAAGTACTCCCCTCGTTCCTCGTTTAGGTCACCGAAATTTTAAGGAAAATAGTCTAGATGGCTGTGAAGCATAATACTCATGTCCACGCATCAGGAAATGCAAATTTCTCGATGCCTGTCATATGTTTCAAGAAATTTTTTCATCTATCAACTTCCTGATTTTTAGGCCATACCAGCTTTGATTTTCTCACACTAAATTTTGGGAACACCTTTGTAATGTATTTGAACCTGTATCTCACTAACTAGAGCTGCTACAAAAATCTAAGGGTAGATTCGAAATCAGCACCCAAAGTAAACTATAGTAGAAAAAATCTCATGCAAAAAAATCGATTTAATTTGTGTGTTATCATTCTTATCTTTACACTTAATCAGCCTATAATGTTGTAAGTGGGGTGCAATGAAGAATTTTAATCTGATCCTAGTACTTCATAGCATGAAACAATCAAATTTTATTCTCCATGAGTAGAGGGAACTCACCCATAAGTCAAGCGCTGAATCCAGCCTGAAGAATAAGTTTAGATACAGTTCAACAAATTACCATTTAGTAGTTTCTGAATTCAAGAATAATATTGATAGTCGTATAAATAAGGAATTCCGAAGTTGCACCACGCATGATTCACAATCAGTCGGATTATCTTCAATCCGAATTCACGGCGAGTGTAATGTGTTCCGCATAATTTGTTTATGGAGTACCACAACATCTGAGATAAAACTTTCATCGAGGCTCTTATAAGATTCTGAAGACCATAAACAGTGTTGTGACGTCATACTGAGTCAGGCGCCCCAGATGTGAAGATAGCATTGTTTGGAGTCGAATTTAACGGGCGCCTCGGACGCATGTGTGGCGTTATAGACAAGACCGTGGTAAAAAGAAATAAGAACGGGTGGGGGCGTTGGCCTGACCATCTGAGGCGCACTGAGCATGATCACGACCTTCGTGTCGCTTGGGGAGTACAATTATTTACTGCAGAAGCCAGTTTTGGACCTTCGTGGAGAAAATGGGCTTTGAAACACGGAAGTATCTCAGCACACCGGGGATAGATGTGACGTTGAACTCAAAAATCAGCTTAGGGCTTAGAGCAAAAATCAGCGTAACATGATAGTGAGTAGGCTATTTGGAAGTATTCTATGTCCAGCTGAATCCTAATTGTAAGGACTATTTTGTTGTTTTGTTTCTATCTAGGCTTCGCTAACTTTTATCTTTGTCCACTTAGTCGCTCTACATCAGCTGAAGGAGAAATGCTGGTACATCTAAAAAACCCTCATAGGATAGGTAACATATTGAATTGGATTGGATATTGAACGACTTTGAGAACAACTAGAAACTATCTTGGAACTTGGAAGCGAATGTCTTGTACTGATCTAAGTAGTAAACGGCTGAGCTTATACCACTCCAGACACGAAGAAAACGCCTCGGGTGGGTACTGTTAATATAATAGCTCATCAGCTATGAAGATCGCAGATTTCCACAGGATGCAAGCCACCTGCAACCGGATGCTCTGATAATCTTTGGATAAGGAAATCTCCGCCCTCCATCAGGTCGTCTGTCCGCCTTGCGAGTTTGGGTTCCACACTAAGTTAGCCTTCAAATGGTCTCCACCATATCACTTTTCTGCCCCAAGTGCCCTAACGGACATCAGAAATATAAATAAATTTATTTTAAAACTTAAAATATACACAGGTTACAAACATAGACAAAAAATATTACAACAAGTGTCAAATAGGCTACCACTCAGCATGTGCCCCAGTGACATAGCACCACGACGCTGGTTTTCAGTGGTCACCTAAGTGAAGAGGCAAAAGCGGTCCATAATTAGTTCTTCGCGCTGAGTTCCCTGCCTACTGCCACTTCAACCTACTCATTTGGGATTTGTCGATGACTAAGATAAGTTAGATAGTAAGGTAAAGAGTTCGTAAGCATCCATTAGTTTTTTACAACATGACATTAGGCACCATACCGTTTGTTTTTCAACTTTCTAATGTGGTGATGTTGCAAGATTTTGATGGCAAAGAAAGCTATTTACTTCAAATGACTGGGATGACAAAACAAACGACTTAATGACAAGCACAGGTGATATGCTCGTATGAATGAGTGGATTCTAGGTTGAGACCTATATTGTAGTAAAGCGTCGATGCCTAGGGGTTAAGCACCATAAGTCGGATCGCGGATCGTGTGGTCTCGAGTTCAAATCTGGCCAGAACCAAAATCTTAGTGTTCATTGTTGAACTTTCGAGTAATTCTCCGGTGATGGGAAACATCGATAAAGAGCCAAATCAACGGAAGGAATCAGCGGAAGGCTCACCACCTACTACGTTGCATTCTAATACCATTGGTGAAAATTGGGCTTCTGAGTGTTCCGTTCACCATGACGGCAACAGTCACTTGCCTCTGACTACCCCGTTTGGGATATAGTCGTGATGGTATGTTAAGTTATGTAACTACCTATAGTGCGTTAAGACATGCAAACAACGAATGCTAGTCTCAATTTTTGTTAGACTGGCCTGTTGGCGCAATGGCAGCGAGCCTGCCTTTAGCGCCGGAGCTCCTGGGTTCGATCCCCACCCATGACAAATATTTGTGTGACGACATTTGTATTTGTTGTGTATCTGGGTGTTATTATCTATTTAAGTATGTATTTAGAAATATTTAAGTATGTTTATCAGTCTCTGACGCCCATATTACAAGCTCTGCTTAGTTTGGGGTCGGATGATCTTGGTGTGAATTGTCTCAGATATTTATTTATTTATTATTTAATTCTTCCAACAAAATGAGGAACACACTCCCGAGTGTCTATTGCGAAATAAGCAGTACATTTCGTTAAGTAACTCAATTATGATGATACAAATGTTGAAATTTAAACGTAATTAGCGCATTTTGGAATTGCTGCTAACATAACACTTATAAGATTAATGTTATATAATTGGCAGTTGATGCAAGAAAAAATGCAACGTGAATGTAAATAAAGACATTGCATCAATTGCACAAAAAACGAAGCTGTTACTGTATAATAGAAGGTGGTGTTACGCTCACGGCACAATGATGGTAGACTAGCAGTTCCAACTTGGTAAATTCACAAGCGCGGTTCTTGAAGCTCTCTGTTTCGTTTGTTTGCTTACGAGCTTTCCGCCCGCGGCTTCGCCCGCGTGAACTTCATTTTTATGACTTGAAAAACTAATTATTTCAAAACAAATATATGCCTAATAGCAATCAGGGATAATGTAGCTTTTTAACAGTGATATAATTTTTGAAATCGGTTCAGTATTTTCGGAGATTACCTGCTCAAAACATATAAACTCACACACGCGTCTATGCAAAGAAACCTACGTCACAAATTCCGCACGCGGCGCGGCGGCCCAGACAGATAGTCCGCTTAAAACAAACCGCCATTTTGATCACGCACACAGACAAAGGGAGTTTACGGCCACGGGCAATAACGGTGAGAATCGGTCATGCACGCGGCGAGTCGCACTGTCGCGAGTGTTTTTATTTTTGTTGAACTTGGTGCAGTTTTCACGTGATGAATTTTGTTTATGGTGGGTTTTGTCAAGAAGGTTGACTGGTTGAACAGGCGAGAGCGGACTTACTGTAAATTCTTTATTATGTGCCTCCTACGTGGACAGAGACGCTTACGTCTAACTTAGACAGATAATAACACACTTAACGTTACAATACAATACTGAGGTTTAATAGTTTCTGCGCTTTGATCCAATGCGCCCTGTTACAGTCACGCTAATGGCTTTACGCACAATTCCGCAATGAAATAATATAGTGCAACTGTATGACTTATGATCTTTGTCATCGTGACTGATGGATTGCTAGAGTAATCAGATAAAGATACTCATAAAATGCTTTGACGACGAAAGTACGATTCCTGGCTAAACCCGAAGGTATGCTAGAACTGATTCAACACCAAGCTTGGTTGCTACGGCACAAGAGCACTTATTCCGCAACCAGCCCCCCGATTCAGAACAAAGTTATCGACCGATTCGGTTATTTTCTTTTATTTTTATTATTATTTTTAAGTAGGGTAGATTTTATGTAATTTGTTTTATAAAAACTTAGGGCCTTCGGCTTTAACATATCAAAATATTGATTGCTACCGCTTAGCGGATCATTTACTATGAATAAAACAAATTTACCGAATCGGTCGATAACTTCGTTCTAATTCGGGGCACTGGGCCCTTATTCTGCACTCCTAGCCTAGCCCGTTACCAGGTGAAGTTGGGGACACAATTGGCGTAGTGTAGCACGGTTTCTCGCCTTGGCTTGCGTGGTGTCCCGGGTTCGATTCCCGGTCGGCTAAATTCATGAAACAATCTTTTCTAAATTGGCTCGGGTCTGGCGGTGCTGGGAGACGCCACTAGCTTATTTCTTTGTCTGGTACCTCATAACAAAACCCAAGGATGATTATACTTACTTCGAGACCGTGACAAACGTGAGTTGACTGGCGCATGAAAAAAATCTGAATTACAGTTGCCTAATTCTTCGAATATCGGAACGGAATAGTATTAAAATATTCGTAGAAAAAAATACAGATACAAAACTGAACAAAGAAACGCTCAAAGCCATCAATTACCATTCCAGCTTTTGTGACATTGATAGGAATTTAATGGAAGTGGATAAGTATTGGTTCGCAAAACGTGGTCGGGAAACGTGCCCGCCGTGTTATGGTTATCGATCGTCCACCATAATGATACAGAGAGCAAATACCTACTTCGTAATGTTCTAAGCAATAATTACTTTGAAACAATACGCTAAGTTAAATGAAAATGTGAGTGTCTTGAGAATGGATAAACATTAGTTCGATCTGTAACATTACGAATTTCACGGCTGGCCACTGCCAACCTATACCGACCATAGTCATGTAATTATGTTATGAAAACAGTTATGGTTCAGTTCTAGTTTAAAATCATTACAATCGCTAATAGTATTCTCGTAGGCTAATAATGTGCCAGGTAGTTACGGCAGAGAGGTTCAAAAAGCGGGAACCATTCGATGGCCTCGGAGGATGGGACCCGAAAACTAGACGGAGGATTGAAAAAAGTCAGCAAGGTTTCGGTGAATGCTGGGTCTGGCCGACAATCGGCTAATTTATAAGAATACTGAGAGTACCTACTAAAGCGATGATGAACAGGATCACTTCCTATGAGAAGAAAATAAACTACTCATATGAAAGTTGAACTGCAAAAAAAGGCATTTGCTCAGCAGCAGACGTTCTAGATTTCTCCAATCAGCTAAATTTGACCAAGACCCGCTGCCAAGCAAAGCAGAGCTGATATTATGGGTGTTGTCAGGGATGATCATCATCATGATCCGTGCGGTCTATCCCGGTTGTGAACCCACACCAGTGTGTGGGGTCCCAGGGTCCGCCTTTCTTATTTTCTTGGCCCACTTCGCGCAGTCTTGTGTATCCTTAGTGGTGAGTCTGTTGGCACGCATGTCACCCTGGACGACGTCGAGCCACCGCCTCTTGGGTCGACCTCTTCTGGGGGTCCCCGGCGGAGGCGGCATGGCCAGACATTTTTTGCCCACGTAGTTTTCCGATCTCCGTGAGACATGACCATACCAACGAAGGCGGCACTCTTGCAGCTTGTCTGCGATGTCATGAACACGAAGGCTCCGGATTCCGCACGCGATCTTTGCGTGAGACTCCACAAATCCACCGCAGCAACTTCATATCCGTGACGCGCAGCTCCTGCTTGTGTCGCTCTAGTAACGGCCATGTTTCACTGCCATATAAAAGGACAGGCCTAATGATGGTTTTATAGACTTGCCCCTTCAGCTTGATCGGCATTTTAGGGTCACAAATGACACCAGTCACCTCACGACATTTGGCCCAAGCCGGCGGAAATTTGGGCTCTGATAACGCTGTCGATGTCCCCGGACGCGCATAACACAGATCCCAGGTATTTGACACGGTCCGTGCGCTCGACCAGGTCATCGCCTCTGCGAACGGACGGATGATAAACATACACAAACACCCTGACCCAGAACAAGCACAAATGTGCAGGGTGGATATCATAAGGTGCTAGGTAGTATTTAGGCATCATTAGCCTGCTTTTCCACCAGAGATGGTCTATGCTGATGAGATGCGTTTGATATCCACCAATCACATGCATTAGTTCTACTATGCCATGTTCTTAATATGATTCATGACAGGACACATGGATTGTATGCGTGCTGTGCGTGCCTTCCTCACTGGTGGAAAAAGCAGCCTTAAGGCTGGGATTCAGCGCGCCGTCCGATAGAGCATTCGGTGGGCCACTGATCAGTTCTGGGCGAACGGAATAACGCCGCGGCTTCCTTCTGTTTTCGTGTAATGAATTTATTATGAAATAACATTAGACAAATTCAAAAGTTTAAAAGTTGTGGACGTAGAATATTCAAAGACCTATCTATAAATATATTTTTAAGTGCAAAAGATTAATAATGAATATTTGAGAGTAAAACAAAAATATCGTCGACGTACTTCTTTGTGTTTTTTTTACGGTCAAATTATGCTTTATCTTGTTTCGGAAAAGGAGTCGCCTTAGTTAAAGACACTGACCTACTCGAACAATTTTTTATTTGATAAAATATCTTTTAATTTAGTAGTTATCTTCAAACAAAGTCAATCTTGGGAAAGCATAGCCTTAAGCGGGTTTGAATCCAATATTATACGGCACTATGGCCAGGAACTGTCCCCATAGTCTCAATGGCCTAATATATTACGTTACGTAGTGTATAGTTATATACTTACTTATATAGATTTTGCAACTTTTCTACATGGCCGAATACTGATTTTGATTTACAAAATAGGTAAAACCGTAATTGCGTAATGTTTTGAACTAGCTTCAGTAATGAGGATTGTGGTGTCTGAAATTCTGAATGTTATTCTAGTGTGTATGGAAGTGGTGACTAATAATTCTGACAAACCTGTACCTACAATGACGTAAGCCAACATGGAGTAGGGTTACCGGTTAATTGACAATTACCATTAACATGTTATCCTATGATGTTTTAGTTCAATGTCATGGTCCTTTTAATTGACTACATCCTAAACCTACTCGTAGGTGCGCAAAAGTTTCGGCTTTTTTTATACACTAGACAACACACTTAATGCTATGGTCTCGAGGTAATGATCAATATCGTTCTGTTACGAGGAATGTACCAGACAAGGATTTAGGCCAGAGGCGTCTCCTAGCACTCCGAGCAGTCACATTTTTTTATTTGAAATGGGTTTGCGTTTGGCCAGTCTCGCCTGGTGGTAAGCGATGACGAGGCCGATGGTGGTACACGCTTACCGAGAAAATGTTTATTCACTCTGGCCTTGATGACACCAAGGTTGTAAGTATGAACAAAACACAGACGCAGGGAGAGCGATCAACACCTTAGCGGTGCAGCAAACCAATCAACTATTTAAAAAAAGCTAAATTAGAACAATCGTTTCCATGAATGGAACAGGTGACACCGTGCAAGTTATGGCAAGAATCCGCGCCTCATCTAGGTCTTTGTCACTTGACGAACTTGCGTGTGCAAATTACCCGCGCAGAGCATTTGTATGCGAATCTTGCGGTTCAATGACACATGTCAGCACGCATTTAGGATTTGGATTGTCATTTTTCTACTGAAGCGATTTATCTGTTACGTTAGTACCTAACTATTAAGTAATCTGTGCTTTAGCGCGTTGGTTTGCGTGTAATTTAGAGTACATACCTACTAAGCCTGATATTTAGGGGCCTTAGTTCTAAGGATGGGTTAGTTGATTTCTATATGCTTCTCAAATGGCACAGGCCTTTAAAAATACCGGCACTTTCAGTTTCGCTGAAGAGAGATGTATTCACAGGTAAGAATTATATTTTCTTTCAAGCCACGGCCAAGTGACAGAAATACTTTTTAAATGTTTAACTTAAATTGAGAAGTTTTTTGAACCCATTAACATGCATTCTAAAAATTGAGTGGAGATAGAACTTGTAATGCTTAGAGTGAAGTCAAGTACCTATTTCTAGCTAAATAATTTTCTATTCAACATACATTATTACTTTTTTACAACAAATATTAAGATGACCTTACATTGCATCACTCACCAACTCACATCACACATAGGTGAGAACATTAACTGGGTAAAATAAACAACACTATGAAGGTTTCTTCAATTAACAAAACAATGGAAAAGTTCACGGGAATAACACTTTTTTAAGCTACAAGAAGATTAATTTTAAGATATTTTTTGTTATAGGTACCTACCTACCAGATTTGTTCATAGATAGCATACATGCTAAGCAAAGGTATGTATGTGTCTTTCAATGAATCGTGCATAAACTTAATTACTGAAGTGAGTAGGATAAAAAAAGCTGACTTTAAAAACAAATTGATAACTTAGTGTAACTTATGTCAAAACTTAAGACCTATAATTATGTGAATCAACGAGTCAAAGTGAAGCTTTTTATCTATTACAGGCAGTGGTCTAGTTTGCAGATTTAAAAAGTCACATAAAACTTCTATACTCAATTAAAAAATTATTATTAATTAAGTCAGATAACTTACATCTGAATACTTAAAACAAATTCATGTTTGGAGTAGGTACACCAAATAGGCAGAGACATATTGGTACAAGAGGCAGACAGTTAGATCACCAAGCTTCTGACATTCCATAAACCATTTTTTATTAATGTTTTTATTGATTTATTTTATGAAGTTCAATCTGAAATTTTGTAAATTGTAAGTAAATGACCTGAGTAACAAAAGTAAAAAAATATTACTTGCCACTCCCTGAGATCTCATTTACAGTAATTAAACCGAAACCAAATAGAACCATTAAAATACACACTGCTACTTTATTTAACAGTACTGCACTACGATAACTGTTTATTGTACATTACAATAGCTAGCAAGATAGCATCTTACCAGAAAAAATATTGTAAACAGAGTCATGTAATGTAACTCGCTAAGTGTTGCGATTGATTATTCCATTCCAGTAAGCACCTAATTGGGCGGAAATAATACCTAATAAGCCAGTGGGAAAAACAACTTGCAACGTTTGCTTCGAATAAGAATCAACGCTGAAGGCGATCTCTACGGCGATCGCGATTACACACAAAACTCAAGAAATACACGCCACATGCTCTGGAATAACCACGTAGGGTAACATAAACCGCATGTCTATTGTGTTTAAATTATAAAAGGCAACCAATGAAGACTATAAAAGGGGGTAAATATCGATCATACACTCACCAAACATGATAAGCCGGCGAACTCGAAGTAATCGCACCGATCTACGGGTTTAGGTCACGATTTTACACAGTAACGTTCACTTAAATTCACAGATGAACACTGCACTGCAATCGCCGGCTCAAAAACACGCGAATAGATATAAATTTCAGTCACAATTTTGCAGAATAACACTGTTCACAGCATTCTCGCGACCACTCTGCTTATTTTAGCTGTCACATCAACCCCCCACAGCAAAAACGGCAACAGACTGCCACTGAATTCGTCCATAGACATCAGCTTGGCTCTGTATCGACTAGGACATAACCCGACAAAATTCAACGACAGAACAGTTCTATGAAACCGGTTGCAATTCACGGTCATTTTTCTTGATTGGATTATATTAACGCCCTCTGGCGGTAACGAAGAGAAGCTTAACATCACTAATTGCAAATGCTTTCTTAAATATTTACAACCATATAGCGCCATCTATTGAACTACTAAACTTCTTCGTTCGTATACTTTAGCGTCATCTAGACGGTATTTACGGAACAAGGTGCAATGTCTGCAATGACATCTATGTCATAATGGTGGAACTTGCTTTCTGTGTGCTTTTTGAATGATTGCCACAAGCTTTCCTTACATAACACTAGATGGCAGCAAACTAGTGTGTAAAGAAAAAACAATAACCTCTTAGCTAGGAGGCCAAAGTTTTTTTTGCACTTCTTTGTAATGAAACTAATTGTTATCATCTGATTTTTATATTATAAAAGGAGTAACAACCACACAAACCGATTGAAATTTTGAAGGAATCTCTCTCAGTGGTGTAAAGAAGAAACGTTTTCTGCCGTCTCTTACACATGGGTCTTTAGAACTATGCAACGGATTTTCATGAGGCCATCACCAATAGACGGAGTGATTCAAGAGGGAGGTTAATAATCTAATAGAGTTGTCCGTCAGCGGCTTGGCCTGCGTAGACTGTCTATCCCGTCAAAACATAGCCTATGTCACTCCCTGATTAGGTAGCGATACAATTGGTGAATTAATTTTTAAAATCAGTCCAGTAGATTCGGAGCCTAGTCAATACAAACAAACAAACAAATTTTTCCTCATAAGTATAGATTACCAGATGAATTTTGTAATGGGTGGGAACCGAAATTTTACAGGCGTGACTTAGCTAGAAAGCAGGGTGACCGCCAACTGCACCAAAGCGCCAAGAAATACACAAAAATATCAAAATTACTGCACTAGTAAAATTGTGTTTACTATGGTCGGTTTAGGATGCTCATTCTAGCCCCACTCTATCAAATTCTCTTTGGTAAAACAGAGACAGAGCATCCTCTTATACATAGACTTTGATAGAATGAGCATTCGCTCGTTTGGTCTAAATTGACCTTTAGAATAATGCAGAAATGTCCACAACTAGCTCCTTCACCCGGCTTCTCCCATTCGTCCACTAATTACCACGTCGAGGCCGATAGAGATATTTTGTTTTTTCAGCTTACCCACTTAATAACATTCTTCACGCCAAGGACAGATGTCGCATGGAGTAGACAGCATTTCTTCATCTAAATTATCTTGGTAAGGATTTCCAAATGGTCGACTATATTTTTGTAATGACAGGAGGCTATGTAATTTCTTTTAAACTATGCCCGGTCTTACACCCGCATGTAACCGGTACAATTTATTTAATTATAACTTGTAGTAAGTACATAGTTATATAGTTTGAGATTAACATTAGACGAATGATGAACAAATAGGTATCTGAGACATCTAAGTCATCCACCGCTAAAATCATTGAACCTTAAACCCGGCAGAGCTTGTTCCTAGATCGTACTACGGGAGTCAACGTTTGAAATGTTATAACATTGGATCATAATAATGGCTGCAAATAAAATATTATTAACGAATATCGTTGAACCATTAATACTCAAGTAAATAATATTCAGTCGAAAATACATTTGTGAGTCGTTTAAGAATCTCGAGTATAATTTTGGAGATATTAACAAAAATTTTAAAATCAATTTTGTAACCAAAGTTATGCAAATACATTTCTGATTTCTGATTGTTTACAATAATTACTATATTTCTTTAAACTTTCATATTGGTCACTAACGTTTAAATAGTTCAAAACGGGATTGCTACCATGTACCTTATTCATTAAAAGTTTCCGAAATCAGGTGGCCTACTCCGGTAGGAATTCACGAAGTTGCCTGAAACTTTGGAAGGTTAAAAAGGACGCAAAACGTAGTATGTTAGGTTACATTTTAAACTTTCTTGTTGCATTTTAACTAATTTTAATAAAAACGGGTTTTTGCAACGAAACAAACTACGGTAAATTGTTTTACCTCAGTCCGCTCGTGACCACGATATCGATAAAATAGGTAAAACAATTTACCGTAGTTTTGTTTCGTTGCAAAAACCCGTTTTTATTAGAAGTAGTATGTTAGGAATGGGTTTTATGTATTTTGTACAATAAAATACAGTTATTATACCAAAAAATCAACATCCATTTCGCAAGGCAAATTTGTTTTTTTAATAACTGAAAATACACGTAACTACGGGTTTAGCGAACGGGAGTAGGGCCTCAGTTCATAGGGCGCTTGCAACAGTGCCGAAATATCGGAAACTCATAATTATTATGATACATTGTAGCAATCCTGTTTTGAACTTTTCTAATAATTACTAAATAATTTAGTCGAAGACGACTCCACTCCTCTAGTATCCTAACACCCTAATGCCGCGGCAGCGGTCAGCGGGCGGAAGTCCCCGCGTTCGCTTCGCGCCAGAACCAGCCTTTTTTCTCAATCACCTCTTCTCAGAAACTTTACGGCCCAAAAAGCCCACAAAAAACGTAATCTTGGCTCTATGGGAATGTTTCCTTTACTAAATAGGTAGAAATTTAAAAGGGTCATATTTTGACCTCTTCAAATTCACTTGAAACCAAATGTGTCAGAGAAGGAACAAACACAAAAGATCGAATTTAACCATGGCAGATATGATTACGACTGACCTGTTGGTGCAATGGCAGCGGTCCTGCCTTTAGCACCGGAGGTCGTGGGTTCGATCCCCACCCATTGGAGTGCCCTGGTGACGGCACTTTAAAATAATACTTTCCACCGCCCCATCTCCTTCCCGTGGGTATCGTAAGAGGCGAATAAGGGAGCCCTGCAGCTGACCATCTACTCTTCAGGTCCCTATCTACTTCACCCGGGTAGGTAGGGTTTTCGCAGCTGGAACTACGGGTCCGGCTGTTAGGATCAGGGTACCACGGGTGTTGGGGGTCCCAGCCCTGCCTTTCTTAAGGCAGGCCCCAACTTGGAGTTGGATTCGTGGTGGCATGTGGTTAGTTGCAGAGGTGGGGCATGTTCGTCTGTTCGGTAGTGTCTACCGAGCGTCCGTGCAACGAGTAGCTAAAGTCACTGGTCTAACAAGCAATAAATCTAATATAGCAAGGAGATGGTTATCCGCTAGATTGCCTATTGGGCCACCCTGCTGTAGTTAAGGGTAGATGTACGGCAGTGCATCGAGATGTGAGCGTGCTATACAGCTCCGGCACCATTTTTGAGAAATGATAGTTGGCTTCTCTTACGTCCCCAGCGGGGATTGAAGCCGCTAGCATTCTTTGGGATGCGCGTGGTGAGCGACTATAACTGCTCCGGTACCATTCAGGATAAATGGGAGTGGGTTATGCCACGGGCTACTCGCCTATGAGTACCATAATGTGTAATGCATTGTGCATTGTGCTTTGTGGCGGCAGGACCTACCGCAGATGTTCCCTGGTAGACTTCACGGTGTGCTAGGAATAGTGTGCCCTTCTGCATAACCGGGAAGTTGGTCGGGGGGGCCACTAAAATAAATCCCAATAAAAAAGAGGGGGGTGCTGTTCAAGTGGGAGACATATTATGTCGGCCGGTTGATGTTACCACCATGCAGTTGCGTAAAACCCGCCAAGTGGCTCTGACCTATCTCAGTCAGGTCGCGTTCCGGGATCAACACTGCACTAACCGGTGCCAGGGCAGTCCTTCAAGATTAGTATGACCAGCTCAGTAATTGCTTTGCATTATTGTGTTTGTCATCCTTATATCTGGACCTCACGACTGTTTTCCATCAGGTCATCTTGTCGGGCACTATGAAAAAAAAAATACAAACATTTATGTGACGAACATTTGTGTTTGTTGTGTATCTGGGTGATATTATCTATTTAAGTATGTATTTAGAAATATTCCAGTATGTTCATCAGTCTCTGACACCCATAGTAAAGCTCTGCTTAGTTTGGGGTCAGATGATCTTGGTGTAATTTGGTTTGGATATTTATTTATTATTTATTTTTGGCATCCATCCCTTTCTGCAGGCCTTCAAGGTGAGAATAGCTAGCTTAGTGATTCGTTAGCATGACTGTACTTGTCTCCTCATATCTGGACCTCACGACCACCTTTCACCAGCCCCCGGATTCAGAACGAAGTTTTCGACCGATTCGGTGAACTTGTTTTATTTTTAGTAAAATTACTTGACTGGCGTTACCATGCAATGTTTTAGTGAACCAACAAATATGTATAGACGCTCCCCATACTAAAAAACAATTAAAAATAAAAGTAAAATAGCCCAATCGGTCGAAAAATTGGTTCTGGAACGGGGGGCAGGAGGATGATTATATAAAAAATGGATTTTAATTGAAGTTCCCTGAAAGCATAAAAGTAATGCCTACCTATATAGATAACGGCAATGCATAAAAATTAATACCTATATTCTGGGTTATAATAAAATTATTTGATGCCTATACAATAGTGTTGCTCGTGTTCTTGGGCTGCGGACGCTGCCGTCCGTAAGCTTGCCTGCCACTGATTGTCTATTGAAAACCGTCAACTTCCAAATTCAAAATTGACTCAGTAGCAAATCTGGCATTGTACAAAGTTGTTTTGTCAAATGTTACCAGAGTGGTAACCTTTCTTGTTCGCCGTACCGATGTCGTGTTTTATATTATAAGACAGCTTAACCTGCATAAGCCCAGTCAGTGCATATGTTACCGTCAGTGTATATAATTCAGGCATTGTATACAATGCCGGATTATACACATTGCCGGTAACACATATAATTTATTCTACCATTTCTACATTTCGCACGAACCCTCATAAAGAGTTGAAATAATAAAGACAGATTTTCCACAATACCCTAAGATGTCAAATGAAAAAAATAATAGTTTAACCCTTTAAGCCCTGAGTAATCGATGAGGCCGGAATGGAATTAATAAAACACAGTATATTGGTATTGCTGCGGTGTCAGATGCCACCGTAGGATACCAATAAAGCCTATTCGGATTTATTGACTTGCTCCAAGTAGCAGCGAGCGCAGAAGTGTTAAGATCCGTTGAAACTAGTTTTGTTCTTTAGTACATTTGATTATTAACTTAAATTCTGAGAGAGGTAGGGCACAGTGGTTTCATCCACCTATAATTGAGCAGCCCGCCTGGATGCAAATACCTCCACCTTACAGAATACCGCAGCTAAATAACACTGCTCAGGCAGTGTTGTGTTCCTGCTGGTGAGTAAGGTACCAGAGCTCATCGGGGAGCTGTTATGTGGACAGCTGGGGGACCTGAGGTTGGTCACCATCGCTGTGGTGGATCGGCGTGGCATGTTGGCGCTGTTGCCAGGGAGACCCGATGAAACGGTTGACCGCTGACCGCCCGCAGGCTGAACGGGGTCCCTAACCCAGGGATCACGTGAATCTCCGCCCTGGGAGGCTGACCTGCCAAAGTCCCTGATGGGGTGGTCGTGCCGGGGGAGGAGACCGGAGTGGACCCGGCCACCTCAAAGGGGGGGATCGGGGGCCCTTCCGTCCACCGCGCCAGCAAATCACATAACCATCTCATCCAGCGGCGGAAACCCAACCTGTCTTTGTCCGTTCGGCTGTCTACACAACGGCTGCCCCAAGCCTTAAAAAAAACCCCCTAAAAAATAAAATAATGAAGCCACCTAAAACAAGGACACGTTCTTCAGCGGCGTTCCATTCCACGTTATGTGTGGACATGTGCAATATCAGGGGACTTAACTCCAACATCAACGCGGTTCACCATCACCTCGAAACCGCAAAGCCGACAATGCTTTTCCTGACCGAGACGCAAATATCTTGCCCGGCCGATACATCTTACCTTCACTACCCTGGGTACAAGCTTGAGCACAATTTTGTGCCTCACGCCGGGGTATGCATGTTCGTCCGGGAGGACATTTGCTGTCGCCGTCTTTCAGGGCTAGAAGACAGGGACCTGTCAATTATGTGGGTGCGTATAGACTAAGGTGGCCATACCCGTATCTACGCGTGCCTCTACAGGTCTCATAGTGGTAATCTGGGCATAACTCAACTTTTTGAGCACCTGCAAGTGACGTCCGGCAAAGTCATTGAGCAGTATCCGACAGCCGAGTTGGTGGTCCTGGGGGACTTCAATGCTCACCACACTGAGTGGTTGGGGTCTTCTTTGCCCACTGACTACGCTGGAAGGTCTGCCTACGAGTTTGCCTTGGCCTATGGTCTTTCGCAACTGGTACCTTCTCCCACGAGAGTACCGGACGTCGTCACCCATAGGGCAAATTTACTGGATCTCCTGCTGACTTCGCATCCGGACGGGTACACCATCTCAGTGGATGCGCCTTTGGGCTCGTCTGACCACTGCGTCGTCCGGAGCCAAGTGCTTTGCGATTCACCTGAAAAGCGTAAGCCTATTGGGCGCCGCCGCGTGTGGCACTATAAGTCAGCGGATTGGGATGGTTTGCGTGAGTTTTTCGCGTCGTATCCCTGGAGGCAGCTTTGTTTTTCATCTGGTGATCCCGATACCTGTGCAGCTGCGGTCACTGAGACGATCCTGGCGGGTATGGAGTGCTATATTCCTAATCCGCTAGTGGCTGTCGGGGGTAGGAGCCAGCCGTGGTTTGACAAGCACTGCAGAGAGGCCTTGCGCCTCAAATAATCTGCATTCAAGGCTTGGACTGCGGCCTGTGCTAAAAGGGATCACTCTATACCAGATGCAAAGCGCAAACTGAATGCTGCCTCGAGATCGAGTAAAAAAGCCATCGCCAGGGCTAAATTCGTCTTCGTCGGCCGCATTGGGGAGCGGCTCGTGGGCCACCCTTCAGGGAGTCGTGACTTTTGGTCGCTTGCCAAGGCTGCCGAGGGAAACTTTTGCCGCTCGTCTTTGCCACCACTCCAAAAACCAGATGGAAATCTGGCCCACAGTGCTAAAGAGAAAGCCGATCTCTTGGGCAACCTCTTTGCCTCAAACTCGACTTTGGACGCTGGGAGCGCCGTGCCACCTACCATCCCTTGGTGCGGTCACATTATGCCGGAGATCCGCATAACCCAGCAAGAAGTCCGGCGAGAGTTGCAAAATCTGGACGTCCACAAGTCGAGTGGGCCGGATAACATCCCGGCAGTGGTGCTCAAAGTGTGTGCTCCCGAGTTGTGCCCGGTATTGACGCGCCTTTTCGCGATTTCCTACGCAAAAAGGCAATGTCCGTCTTTGTGGAAGACCGCCCACGTGCACCCGGTGCCTAAAAAGGGTGACCGGTCGGACCCGGCGAATTATAGACCTATCGCTATTACCTCCCTTCTTTCAAAGGTTTTGGAGCGTGTGTTGAATGCCAAGCTCTTGAGGTACCTAGAGGATCACGATTTGATAAGCGACTACCAATACGGCTTCCGTAATGGTCGGTCGACTGGCGATCTTCTGGTGTATCTCACACACCGCTGGGCTCAGGCCATTGAAAGTCAAGGCGAGGCTTTGGCTGTTAGCCTAGATATAGCTAAGGCCTTCGACCGGGTCTGGCATAAAGGTCTTCTATCAAAGCTTCCATCTTACGGACTGCCCGAGGGTTTATGCGGATGGATTGCCAGTTTCTTGTCCAGCAGACTCTGTACCTCAGGGAGCTTTCCCAACCACTGTCGGTACGGGTGTAACATGGACGTTTGACTTCACTTTTGTCTTGTTCGTGTTTATTTTAAGGTCCACTTGTTTCCAAACCTCGTGTTATTTCAATTAAAAACTTATACTCGTGTGTAATGTGGTTGAATAAACCCAGTATTTGCTAGTTAAGTTTATCATTTTTTAAACAGCAAAAGTCGAATATCATTCTCATACATTTTAAAGTTTTGTACTTCTAGAAACTAAGGCCGAGATCTATGGTTGTTACTTAGTTAGCTCCAAACCTCGTGTTATTTCAATTAAAAACTTATACTCGTGTGTAATGTGGTTGAATAAACCCAGTATTTGCTAGTTAAGTTTATCATTTTTTAAACAGCAAAAGTCGAATATCATTCTCATACATTTTAAAGTTTTGTACTTCTAGAAACTAAGGCCGAGATCTATGGTTGTTACTTAGCTAAGCACAGACTTATCACATTAATTATTATCTTATAATTGATGTTTAACTAAAATAATTTAATTTCAATAAGAAACTACTGATATGAATAGATACAACTGTTCAAAGTATAAGCTAGATCTGAGTTTAAGCTGGGCACGCTCTATAGATCTCGGCCTGAGTGGCATGCTCCTATACCTTTTAGCATTATACTTTGAGAATGAAGTCTTAACTTTCTTTAAATTTATAAGTCCTCAGTCACTCATTTGTTATTCTACAATAACTTAAGCACGTATTCTACTCTCTTTTATTTCTGCACCATCTCCTACTGTAAGGGCGTTTTATTGTCTAATGTCAAACAAAGGAGCCCACATCTTTGGCTTGGTGACAATGAATTAGAAAAAAACTGTCAAAGCGGAGTTTGGAATGCTAATCAAGGTTCCGTACCAAAAAAAAATTAAATCCGATATAAACTGAACTGCAATATTTTTAATTTTATTCTAAGTTAAATACCTTTATCATGTGATTATTTTGCAGTTTCTTTAAAACCTCTATAGTTTAGTTTAGTTTAGTTTTATTTATCTCATAATACAAAATTACAATATATATTACATTCGATGTCACATATAAGAATTTGCATTATGATTGTCAAAATTATTATACAAATTACAATTAATAAAATAAAGAGAATGTCAAAAACTAAGATAAATACAATAAATGAACAATTAAATACAAAAAGTATATAATTCGAGTGTTTCATCAATGGGATAGTATTCTGTAAATGGCCTCCCTTGTGTTTAACTGTATAAAAACGTAGCTGAGGTAGACGTCAGTGTAATCCTCCTGTAACTTGTAGAAGTGCAGTGTTTTTTTTTTAATTATTTATTTATTGGGATCACCAACAACTTACACTATTGAAAAGGTTTTTTAGCAAATTTTGTTATTCTACAATAACCAAATGGGTAATTAAAGTACGTGTAAGGGGTAGATAGATAGATATAATATATTATATTGGAGAAAAAAAAAACAAGAAAAAAAATATTTCATTAAACATATATAAACTACTGGCTGTTCGTCAGCTAAATTTAAAAAAATATGTCTAACCTATGTCACTCCCTGGTAATGTAGCTTGATATTGGTGAAAGTATTTTTAAAATCGGTCCAAAAAATCTTTATTCTTTATAATATTAGTATAGATTTGCCCATTTTAAGGGCTGCAAATAAGGATAATGATGAATGAACGTACTTTGAACAAGTTTAGAAAAAGTATTTTAAAAAGTTCGGTCAAAAGCACTCCCGATGAAAGTATGTTTGTCAAGATCGTGGCAAGTACCTTGTAAGGAGAAAGGCGTGACTCTATAAACTATATATAGTGATATAGACAGCCACAGGAGCATCACTTTACCCGTGGCCAGTTAATACCACTTTAAACCAACGACAACGTAATAAAAGCAAGATTAACTCTGACTGCTATGCTTACGATTCACGCTTGAAGTTTTAAAAGTTTCATAAATGTGCAAAGGTTTTTCTATGCGTAACAGGACCCTAATAATAACCGACACGGATGCAAAAGCAAAATTCCTGGAACACTTGCGTCGCCGACTGTCTTTACTCGTAAATGTGGAATCTTCGTTTTTGGTGAAAAAAGTATAGTGTACAAAGGATCCAGCTGGGTGATATTTATGACTTTATATCTTGCTGTCCTGCTCGTGCTGGCTGTATGAGTGCGTATGAATCGTTTATGGGAGGTGGGAGGTTATTGTGTTTTGTCTTGCTTCGAAAATGTAATATTTGTAGATTAATAACAGCCACAATTAGAGGAATGAATCAATGTGCATTATATTATAGTAACTAATCATTAATAACACAGCAATCGGTTGAGTTATTTTAAGGAACAAAGATTTCAGAGTAAACAGGTTTATTACATCCTAGCTTTCCGCCCGCGGCTTCGGATGCGTGAACTTCATTTTTATGACGTAAAAACCAATTATTTCAAAACAAATTTATGCCAAAGCAATGAGCGATGATGTAACTTTTTAACAGTGAAATAATTTTCGAAATCGGTTCGGTAGTTTCGGAGATTGGCTACCTCAAACATCCAAACTCAAAAACTCACAAACGCTTACCTCTTTAGGCTCTTTACAATATTTGTGTAGATTGACTGACTTACTATCACTACTACTAATATTAACCTTTGTTAACAGTGGATTTTTTTGTAGTACTTCAAAAATAAAATAAAGTAAGTAACAGTTTTGAACCACGCTGTATCATAGATACAATTATAAGTATGTAGGTACTAACTAAAGTATAGAAATATGAAATACTACAAATATCGTTGGGCACAGCTCATGCAGAATGCTCTGATAGTGATGCTCTGATAGTGCTGCTAATGATGGGGGGGGGGGGGGGAAAACTGTTTTTTTCCTAAAAATAGAAACTACATACTCGTAATTTCAGCCTTGGTCCCAGGGATCGAGCGAAACTTGAACCCACGCCTTCTGCAATCCAGGGGGGGCGAATGGTTTCAGTGTATTTTAATAAGTCAACGTTGTTTCCTCAATGTTAAAAGACAATGGTATTCTTTTAAAACTATATTTTTTTATCGCTCACATGTCCTTAAAAGAAGGTTAGGGCACTGTTAAAAAACTTCTCTTCATTTCACATGCTTCAAAAACATCTCCCCACAGTGAAACCGCAAGTGAATTTCATCGTTGAACCGTTACAGGGCTAAAACTTAAAACCACAGGCAAGGGGGTGGGTTGACCCTTTGACCTTCTGAACAGAAAAGAAAAGAAGAAAGAAATAAACAGCGGGTGATAACTTGAAGTGGCACTGGGCAGGACATGGCGCGAAGAACTGGCGGCCATTTTGAGGCAGAATAGTGCTGGAGTGGAGACCAGTTGAAAGATAATTAAGACAGACTAGAGCTTATGCTGAAGGCATTACATTATATTTTATCGTTTTTACGAATGGTACAAGACAGGCAAATGCTCAGTTTTCTAAAAACATTTAATTTAATATAACGTTTTTCCTTGGTTTTTAAAATAAAGTTGTAACAAACCACTGAGCGTCATGTTCGCAATGTGGTTCGAGTAAAATGATGCAAGTGAATACTTCTTCTATCAGCACTTGAAGTTTCATTCATAATGCGTACAGCAAAGGAATGTAACTCGCTTGCCTGCATAATTTTTCCGGGACAATACAACCTGGGTTTCATCAAGACAAGAGTCCTCCGTCCTCGCGATATTTTCCTCATTACTGGGGGTCGTGATCCCCTGATGTGTCAGCTTGTGCTTGACGATGTCCCACCATCTGTGTCTATCCTTGGCATCATGGAGCGCATCGTGGAGTCTACTGTCCAGCAATGAGAGAATCTGGTCGGACCACCTCAGTAGGCAATGGCCTCAACATCGACAATAGTGATTAAGCATTTACCATCATACACCACATCATCACTTACCACCAAGTGTGACTTTATTAAAAGACATGGTAGGCATCGCAAAAGTGTACCTAATACAGTTTGAGAACCAGAGGCTTATCAGGTACAATCGCTTATAGCTAGTAGCGATCATTGCGTCAGTAATTATCCAATCCAGAAGATGCCAGGTAACCACTGACTGGCTGGAAATTAAAGATCTTATTACGAAATCGCTCGCTATGCTCAGTATAGAGAATGAACTTGACAGGTTAAAAACTATTGTAATAAAGCCCTGTGGTATGATCGAACTAGTTCTTAAGTAATGCAATAGTGTAACTTTCTATATTATGTATTAATAAGAGCAACAAATTAATTAGTTAGCTCCATATAAATCAATGCTCCCATAATAATAATAATAATAATAATCTACAAGCTCCTTACGCCCATTCTAGCAAAAAAATTAACTCGCATATCGTTGCGAACAATGTTTTGGCCCCTACTCAGAATGGATGTAGGGTTGGGTCCCGAGGTACTAAAGAACTCCTCCTCATAGACACGACTATTTGCCAACAAGTCCGGCGGAATCGGAAAGCTCTTTCAACTGCCTAGATTGACTATAAGAAGGCCTATGATTCGGTGCCCCATTCATGGCTCAGGAGGATCTTAGAGCTGTATAAAATTGATACAACTTTGAGATCTTTCTTGAGCACATGCATGGGGCAGTGGATCACAGTCCTTCGTCAACCAGGTGGTGGAAATGGCTCCCCTGATACGCAGGACTCCAGGTATTGATGGAACTGTTAAAAATCACTGAGATTTTTAGCAATGCCATCAAGATGGAGTTCGGTGTAGACAAGTGTGCGGTCATGCATGTACAAGAAGGGAGGGTTCTAGATTCACCGAATTTACAGCTCTCTGAGACCATGACACTCAGATCCCTCTCTGAAGCTGAAACCTACAAATATCTTGGTATGTCAGAGTCATTGGGTATATCAGTAGGAGACGTCAAGCAATCGGTGAAGGAACGCTTCTTTAGTCGCCTTACAAAGGTACTTAAGAGTTCTATGTCAGGTGGCAATAAGGTGCGCGCCTTCAACGGTTGGGTGATGCCCTTATTGATATCCGCCTTTGGCATACTGAGATGGACTCAAACTGAGCTGGATGCTCTGGATCCACGAGTCCGAAAACTGCTCACAACGCATCGCATGCTACACCCACGCTCGTCTGTTATGAGATTGTACATCCCACGGAAGGTGGGGGGTCGTGGCTTCTTAAATGCCAAGGACCTTCACAACCGTGAGGTGTGCAATCTCAGGAGGTTTTTCCTTAACAACGAGTGTGGGATTCATCGCGACGTTGTGGCAGTTGACAAGGGGCTCAGGTTGACAGGAGAACTGGCGTCAACTACCGGTGCTAACCACCGACGACCGCAAGGAAATATGGAAGAGCAAGGAGCTGCATGGGAGGTTCTATCGGGCCTTAACAGGACCCGATTTGGACCTCTCCGTATCGGTGAACTGGCTACGCTTCGGGGACCTCTTTGGTGCAACCGAGGGTTTTGTCTGTGCAATTGCTGATGAAGTTATCAAGGTGAATAACTACCGGAAATACATCATGAAGGACGGTACGGTTGACATTTGTCGGGCATGCCGCCGTCCTGGCGAGTCTATTCGCCACGTTATTTCCGGTTGTTCTCACCTTGCTAACGGAGAGTACTTGCACTGGCACAACCCGCACAACCTAGTAGCCAGGATCATCCACCAGCAACTTGCTCTTCGATATGGCCTTGTCAAGTCGGAGGTACCGTACTATAAGTACACACCGGTACCAGTTCTCGAAAATAGTCGTGCATTGCTCTATTGGGATCGCTCTATCATCACGGACAGGACTATTGTAGCCAATAAGCCTGATATCGTGCTGGTCGACCGATCCAAACGTCAGGCAGTGCTCGTCGATATCACCATTCCACATGACGATAACCTCGTAAAAGCTGAGAAGGACAAACTCAGCAAGTACCTTGACTTGGCTCACGAGGTGACCGCCATGTGGAATATTGATTCGACGATCATTGTCCCGATAGTCGTGTCGGCAAACGGCTTAATAGCGAAGAGCCTCGACCAACACCTTGAGAGGCTCTCGCTCAGCGGTTGGGTCAAGGGTCAGATGCAGAAGGCGGTGCTCCTGGACACGGCTCGCATTGTCAGGAGTGTCTCTCTCTCTGCAGCTCTAACCACCGGTAGTCTGGGCCTTGCCTGCCCTGCTGCCGGCGGCACCCTAGGTTAAGGTTTTTATAGTATTGTTATAAATCATTGTTTTATAACTTTAATTTAGGCTCAGGTTTTATAATTGTGATTACTTATGTATTTTGTTTTTATAATTATAATTCTTAAGTTGTTTTATTGTTGTAAATCTTTGTTTTTATAAGAATACTGTACAAATTGTATACCTAAGTTTTATGCTAAATAAAGATTATAATAATAATAATTTATTTATTCAGACATCATATTATGGTCCATTTGGTTAGTAACAATAAAGCTTACAACTAGTAATGGAAGGGGTGGACATAAACCCAGCCATATTATCTTCGATCTAGATGCTCTAATATAGTTTAAATGGGTTCTTGTTTGTTGTAGCGCGTTACGCCTAAGTACAACGGTAGGCAGATTGCGCGAGTTGTAGACCTAGAAAGGTTTAGAAATAGTATCAGTTTAATCGTCAAATCTATGCATAGGTTTCTGAATCGGGAAATACCTACCTACCTGTCTACTCATACTCATAGATTAGCTGTATTGTCATTCAAAGATCCATTGGCACTAAATAAAGGATCATCACAGATTATGATTCTATATTTGGTTTAAGTTGGTACAGAAGATCCACTTCAGAACTACACTCTTGCTTAAAATATGCTTTCGCTTTGTAGCATTAGGGTGTAATTTAGGTAGCTGAAAGCTGGGATTGAAACGAAAATGGAAATCGAAATGGGATTTGATTATAACAAAACAACACATTTGTGTTATTCTTTTTGCGCACAACCAAAGAGTTTACCTAGTTACGTTTGTATTAACGTATACAACGTATACAAAACATATGTAGGTAACTTAAAAGTCTTTTAAATAACCAATGATATATTCTGAGCAAGCTCGCTTCATCTTAGACCCAGCACTTTGGAATAGACCGTGAGGTGATCAAGAATCACCAAATTACTTGAACTTTTCTAACGTATATGCAACTCTTCGCTAAGTTACTTTGTAAGTACCTCTTCGGTAACAGACCCGACACAGGTCTTGTGACCACTAAAAGCAGGTACGGTAGCAGCAGGTCGATATTTAAACAACGGCCCTGTCACGGTAATAATATTACCGTGGCCCTGTGTGGAAGATATGTTGTGTTCAGCAATTATCTTTTGAATTAATATTTGCGCAGATACTTGTGAATGTAATTTAAGGAATTTCTAGTCCCCTGGGAACTTACATATTAAATAAATAAATAAATATGCGCCAGACAACACACCTCTTGTAATGGTCTCGAAGTAGGGATTAATATCCCTGTGTTACGAGGTATCACACAAGGAAATAGCCAGGGGCGTCTCCCAGCACCCCCAGACCCGAGTCAATTCAGAAAAGATCGTTTCCTGAATTGACCCGACCGGGAATCGAACCCGGGACACTACGGAAATCGAGGCGTGAAGCCGTGCTACAGCGCACTACGCCAACCGTGTCGTCACAATAATATCATATAATATATCATAAAAGTAGTACGAATGACGAAAAAATGGCAAATTTTTTGAGAAGTGCTGACAGTGAATTGATCTTATATGATTGATTGATTAAAACTTCTTTTGGGCATCACAAAACAGTTGGGTTATGTTTCTATTCTAATATTATTTGTCATATTTTTGACGGGTATGTATTAAATTACTAATTTTGCGTAACTTTTCCTAGCTTTCTTAAATAATCAATGTGTTTTTTATCGCTGTTTTTCTTAGTGTAAATATTTGTTTTGGTAATGTTAATGTTTTTGTTTTATAAGTTGTACCTACTCTACAGCATATTTTCTATCAAATATTAGTAAAAAAAAAAACAAGCTGTGAATCTTTCGAATTCTTAGAGAAGTCTGTAATATGGCGACTGGACAGATAAGCAATCATTTAAAATACAGCCATCTCACTTCACATTTATTATCATCCCGCCTAAACAATCGGCAGATATAATAATCAATGTTAGTCATTACCTAACTAATCAGTAAGTAATTAAGCTATAACAAGCCAGAAGTGAAACTAGTCCGGTGGTGTTAGTCTCCTAGACCCAATCGGGCCAGAGCCTCTATGGGGCCCATAAAACTGTTATGGATATCGGCATCCCATGACAACGACACCGGCTTTTGGTTTTTCCTATCGGATCTACAAGAATGAACCATTTTTAATGACATAAATATTATTATTTAAAGTCAAAGTCAATGTTTTATTGCACTCATGTGGTTGACATAGTTGTTACAAAAAAAATAGTACCTTACATGAACCTTGAAAGGGTATTGCAATTAAAATAATATGACTTTAAATTTTAATCTAAGCGGACTTTAGCGGACCTTTAACAAGCTACGAGTATTATCGAGGGCTGATGTTTCTAAAACAAAAAAAAACTGAGATCCATGTCCCAGACACCCATAATGATTGTTCCGGCAAGGACAACAATACGTACTTACTAAACTGAAAAAATTTGAAACAAGCGGCTTTACAAAAAAAAAGGGTTAACACTGGGAAAATAATCAAGTCTACTGCAACACTAGTCGCAATTCCATTCCACACACATTGGAATTTCTAAATTATAAGTTGCTAAAATTTCACCTGTGAATTCTTTCTGTTTATTTTAAAATCACGTTCGGTGCAAGATGTAAAAGTTATTTTTTTAATAGAGAGTACTTAATTTAAGAGAATTGTTATCATTAACCGTCGCAGATACTATAGTATAGTTATATAAACAAACAAACAAAACAAAAAATGTCTTTATTTAAATAGACCGAGTAACAAGTACTTTTAAATCGCCATTACAAGTAAAAGACTTAAATACTATAATAATATGAATACATAAATACACTGTATACAAACGTAATGTGACTCTACCACCGCATCGGAAGTTGATTTTTTTTGAGCTCAATACTTACTCTTTTAAACTTGGTTCAGTTTTACAAAAAGAGTTAGTAAAGTACAATGAGTATTTAAAAAAATTGCTTATGTTCTAACATTTCCTAAAAATATGAACCTTAAAAGTACATTTAAACTACCGGATATAAAGCAAATGCATGTACAAAGTTTTACAATTCAAGCCTATATGAAGATGGTGTAACTCACACTAAAACTTTGTTTTCCAAGAAAGTTTACAAAAAGGTGCGAATCAAAAGTCCCAAGCGAAACACACCATATTGGGCACCATAGGCCTTTTTAATCCCATCGATTAACATAAATTCCATAGAGGCGGGCTGCGACACGGTCCTCTTATCAATATGTTTGCTTTTTATAAAGTTTTATGTTAACCCTGTTAATAAAGCTGATCGCTTACTTCTCGGGTTCAAAAGACCGGTTCGAGTGAGAATTTTAGTGTTAAATAAGTTTTCGTGCTTTATTTGTTTTAGAGCGTAGCATTGTGATATAAAAATCTATTTGACTGGCCTGTTGGCGCAATGGCAGCGATCCTGCCTTTAGCACCGGAGGTCGTAGGTTCGATCCCCACTCATGACAAAAATTTCTGTGACGAACATTTGTGTTTGTTGTATGTCCGGGTGGTAGTATATATTTAAGTATGTATTTAAAAATATTTAAATATGTTTATCAGTCTTTGACAACCATAGCACAAGCTCTGCTTAGTTTGGGGTCAGATGATCCTGGTGTAAATTGTCCTAGATATTTATTTTATTAAGATAAGATAAGATAAATATACTTTACTGTACAACAAATCATACATAACATTAGCATTACATAATCTTAGATGGTACAATGTAGGCGGTCTTATCGCTAGGAAGCGATCTCTTCCAGACAACCTGCAGGTAGAGGAAAATAACAAGATTAAAAGGAGGAAATAGGGTAAGGTAGTTATTATTTTTATTCATTGAAAAGAGGTCTTCATACAGATTTAGAACGTTGTCCACATAAAATCTGTACGACAGCATAACTGACTACCCATAAAGTTATAAGCAAGTAAATATTTTCCAAGTTTTGGTGATCACTTTCTTGGTAAACAAAGTTTTAGGGTGAGTTACACCATCTTCATTAGAGTAACTGCGACGGTTACTTATAACAATTCCCTTAATTAAATCAGTACAAGTCCTTAGTAAACAAAATTACTTACGTACATCTTACACCAAATGTTATTTTAAAATTCACAGAAAGAATTTAACAGAGCGAAATTTTACCAACTTATAATTAAGAATGTTTAGAACCAATACCAATGTTTGTACTGGGGTCGAATCGAATTGCGACTAGTGTTGCAGAAGACAGGGTTACTTTCTCAGTGGTACCTGCCACTTTTTTTTGTAAAGCCGCAAGTAGCAAGTCAGTAGGCAAGTTCTCTCCAAAGTGCAATGTTTACACAATAAATTCAACACCATCGCAAGATTATCTCCAGTCACACTACTATAAACAATCCCACAGTTCTCACTGACATTACTTGCTTCGGCCGGATCTTGTGGCGAATCAGCAGATTTGCAGGTGTTCGTATTCACCTTATTTAGCACAGACATCAATAGGAATAGACGACGCGAGTCCGTCACCAAAACCGTCACCAGCTGTGCCACATAATTGACGTCGCAATAGCAACGTATTACTTCAAAGAATAAAAAGCGGTGCAATTGTGTTGCTGTTTCAGACTAGCGTTTCATACGCGCGTACAAGTTCTTTTTTGTAAGCACATGTTGTTTTGGAGGCGCGTACAGGCACAAAATAGTTAATAGTTTTGCACAAGCGTTGACGCGCTTATAAGCTCAATAATCCATGTAGACACAATCACCACCGGTACAAGCGAACTATCAGCAATAAGCCCGTGTCTACGCGTTTGGTTTCTTGAAGCACGAAATGTAGCATACGTGTTTTTTTTAGTTTTTTCTGAAGGATTTACACTGTTAGCCGCTGATGGCTTTCACAGTTTCACCGGACAAGTAGCGATAGGTACGTGTTGTGTTAGCGCGTCTGTCAATAAAGCGTCTATATACGCACAAAGATTCCTAATATTGAAGCGCTGTCGTGACTCTAATATCCATAAAATCTCCACCGCTAGAGAGTGGAACGCTCTCCCTGCGTTTCTGTTTTCGGATACTTACAACTTTGGTGTCTTCAAGGTCAGAATGAATAGGCATTTCCTGGGTAAGCCACGACTGAGGTCAAACGCAAACCCATTTAAAATAAAAAAACAAAGTTGCGTCTCGTTTCGTACCAGCAGGGGGTACTTGCGCTATCTACCTGGATTTATGTTTGTGTTTTTAGCTGTTGAGATGCTGGTTGTAACGCGTTTGATTGTGACTCAAAGGTGACTCAAAGCTTGCTTAATTAACATCGATAAACTTAAGTAAGAATGCGTTCCAGAATGCACAGCGATGTCACAGGAGATTGTGGTCTCAGTGATTTTGTGTTATCTTTAAAGTTCGCTGATAAAGTACAGCAGGGGCCTTATTGCAATCACTTAGATCCAGTCACGGTAATTCCCTAAACTGAGTACCCTAGTAGCGAGCAATTTCGTCAGTAAATATCCAGTATAGGAGAAGCTTTAGTGCCAGGTAACCGCTGGCTGGCTGGTAACTGAGTTAGGGAATGAACTTGACAAGTGATACGGGGTAATAGAAGACCCCAGGACCATCTTTTACCTATTTAGGGCCCTGGGCACATTGGGATAATGTGACCCCGCGAGCTTTTTTGGCAAAGTGCCAATTGGTAAAGAGGGGCCTGCGTATATGAACCCGTTAGCGCAATGAGAAGAGATCCTCTCTATAGAGTATAGAGATGGCTCGATCCCCACCCAAGACCAACATGGGCCTGGGGTGAATTGTGTTGCTTGTGTCTGGGTGTTAAGACATTCCCAAACATTTCAAGCGTTCTACATAATGACACTTGACTGACAACAACTCTGCGTCAGCGTTCAATAAAGGGAATAGAAAAAATAGTGCTTTTTATGTCTTCTTGTCATTTAAGCCAGAGACGTCTTCTGACACACCCCGTTCGTAACCAATGGAAAAAACATCGTTCCCGGGAGAATCAAACCACGTAAAATCGAGTCGTGAAACCGTGTTACAGCGCTATGCTACTATACTACGGACACGGGTCGGTCGCTGCAAGGACAACCTTTTCAGACGGGGATACATCGAGGGTGCAGGGAATGTGTGCAAATGCGGTGCATCCCCGCAGACTATGGATCACCTTTTGTCATGCCCCTCGTGTCTAAACAGCTGCTCACACGATGACCTTGTATGCGCTAATGCTGAGGCTATTAAGGTGGCAGAATACTGGTTAAATGAAATTTAATATTGCTGTCGACACGAAAGAAGAAGAAGAAGCGCTATGCCAATCGTGTCGTCAATCTGTTATTCACCTTAATTTCATACAAAAGTACAGACAGATCACAAGAAATTCAGGACCCATTACTTCACAGCATGTAAACTGACCCTTGGCCATATTTCTCCGAATTGTCAAAACGGGAAAATAACGTGTTTCATATGTTGAACACATGCATATTTTTTATTGTGGCGGCACAAAATGTGACGAACAATAACAATACGTCAGCCGGGAACCGAAGAAACTAAATCAAGTTTTTACAGAGGGTCCGGTTCTTACAAGGGGCATAAATTGCGCATACTGCGTTTGAATTCGCACACAGATACAGTGAGTTTACAGGCGAGACCAGTGAGAATTGGTGACGTGACGAGTCGCACTGTCGCGAGTGTTTTTGTTTTCACCGAACATGGTGCAATTTTTCACATGATGAATTAGTTTTCGGCCGGTTCTGTCAAGTAGGTATAACCAACCTACTTCATTTGAAAAATTGAGAGCGAATATAGTAGTAACCCTGGGCGATCACGCAAATTTAGGAACGAGGCGCGTCCTTCTGTCAACTCTTTATTTTGTGCAGGGGGTGAGAAAATTCTCAATATATTCTTTATTGTATATTGGAAAAAGAAACCTAGAGCTAAGTTACACATAAAAAACACAATTCAGGCTGTTTAATTGCTAGCCGCGATCTCTTCCAGGTTACAGGTAGATTCAATTCCATTTAATGAGAAAATAAATAGCATATCTAATATTCCTTTACTCAGCAAATGCCTTTATCTGTGAAATCAAGTTGTCGCTTGATTGATGGGTTAAATCAACACACGATTGCCAAATGCGGGTTAGTGGAGTGATAATCACATACCTAAGCTATGTTCAGAAATAATCGTAGACCAACTCTCGAACCTGAATACAGGAACGCCGAATTTTGGGCCGAGCTCTCTTGCCACAGAGGTTTTGAAAATTAAAAAACTAATAGGTACAGTTAAACGTGATACATAAGGACTAAACACTTATCGGTACATCCTTACGTTTACATTTTTGGAAGTTGGCAGTAGGATTGACCCTGCTGAATCTGATTGCTACCGAATGGGGTTTTAAATGCAAAAAACCACCATTCAATGTCCATAGATCTAAGTGGTCCTGGGGCCATATTACCATCTCTTATAGCCATCCAAGATAATTTCCTAAACTGACGATAGCGAGCAATTTCACCAGCTGAGAAGATGCATTAGTCACAGGTAGCTGCTCACTGGCTGGAAATGGAAGATCATATTACGAAATTGCTCGCTACGCTTAGTTTAGTTAGGGAATGAACTTGACAAGTTATAAAGTTTTGTAATAAGGCCCCTGGACTAAGAATAAGGGGAGATTTCTTCTGCTTGTCGTAACGGGCGATTGGAAGAGGCCTAACAGTTCATGGATTGCTGCACCTCCACTTTGACGCACACTGATTTGGCAATGTTGTGCTTCTTGTTGGTGAGTAAGGGCCCAGAGCTCATCGGGCCAAGCCAACCGATGAGCTCCGGGTCCTATGACCAAAAGGTCAGCTGAGGGTGGAAGTCAATGTGCAAAGTGAAGTGTGATGCTTTTGTGATGTCTCTTTCACATCGCCACCCCAAGTTAAACAAAGGTTAATTAAGCGAATCCCGTTTTTAAGATTCAGTCGTTATATTACCCACATACCACATAACAGGTAGTATACTCGTAACTCCGAGTAGACCTAAAATAATAACGACATAATTTCAAAAACAGAAGTGACTCGTTTTTCGCTCCCAAGTGTAGAATGAAAAGAAGAAGCAAGAGATTCCAGGCTCATTCTTCCTTTTTCTTTTCTTATCAAGTGGCTCCTGAAACCTGCGTGTGTTCAGGTAATTAAGTGAATACTTATAAAAAAAGAACCACCAATCCCTGTCTGTTTTTTTTACTACACGGTTAAGAACCGTCACTTTTGTAAAATCCGAATCAAAAACGTCGCTTAAAATACCAAAACTGACTGTTTATAAATCTGCATTCTTAGGTCAAACACTTCACGGCGACACACCGAAGGTGTTGGTAAAGTTGACTCACATTGTTATTCATTATAAATACACAAAATGACTTAATTAAAAGACCGAAAACCGGCATTATAAGTCAGAAAAAATACACAGCCTCCGCTTTGGTCGAGATATCTGGCATCTCTTTCACGCGTGCACTCAAACATGCGCTGTCCCTTTTCGCGCCAGACGAACTTGTAAATTGTTCTTTTTACTATCTGCCCAGTCCCAAATGACGTAACTGCAGAACTGTTAGCAGTTTTTTACCGTATGACTCAAGAAATAGGGTTGCTTTTCAATTAACTGTAAATACAAGTGACGTTTGGTGCACTGGGACGCTGATCAAGTTATCTCTCTCAGACAAAACAAAATACAGCACAAGTCTTTTGAGCTTTCGAGTTAGTTGGTGTACCACGATTGCTTTTTGTAGCCCCGTCCCTTTTCTTGGTGCATTTCATTCGTAACACAAACGGGTTCGATTTGAAATCCTTTCCCATGAAACTCAATCAAGAATAAGCTCTATTAACAGAGTTTAGGAATTACTATTTGTTTTTTGATGAAGTGAGGTTGTTTATACGGTTTTCGTGAACTTGTAGACTGTCTATTGAAGAATTGGTCCTTTTGGTCGCAAATGTGTTCTACGTAGGTTTTCGTTAGTTTAACTTGGTAATATTTTGCTACTCACCAATCGAATGTTTTTTTGAAGGTTGGGTGTTGTTGACAGATCAAATTTCGGACTTTTTTCATTGGTTGTTTTTTTACAGGTGCATTTGTATCGTATCCATAGTAATCTTTGAGTCAAGTAATGCATGATTCATTCTCTCTTTGCGGGTGACGGGATTCACGCGTTGGCATCGACATTCCATTGTAAATGATAGTGCGAGTTTGTCTTTTTTGTCGCATTGAGTTCCACCAATTGTCTACAAACAACTTTATCTGGAAATTTCTGTGTTCAGGATTCCCGTTGTATGTCAGAGAGAAGATAGAAGAGGGTTTTTTTTTAAATTATTGAAACAAAAAAAAATAAGGATTATTAATTCACTTTTTAAGTAACATTCGCTAAGTTTATATACTTAAAATTAGGATCCTAGCAATGGGATTGTCAAACAACTCAAAACGTTACTTCTGTTGCTAAGGGCAACCCGTAGAATGTGATGGGGCAATCCTTTAAAAATTACATGCAATATGTTCATAGTTAACTCTTCTAACACAATTTCAGTCCACATAAAACTTTACTTGAGTTAATAATATTTGTAATTAGTCCACTGATAATATTCTTTTTTTTTGCAACGAGAAAATTTATAGGAAAGACACATTAACTGACGAAATCCATCAAATATAACACACACACCACTTCATACTATTAATAACAAACATCCAGACGCAAACGTTTAAACGCTAGCAGATCTCATATTATAATAATATTTTATAGCAGTACTTACATAGATGAATGCCAATTACAAGGTACATTTATCAGAATTTGCTAGAACCAAGTTTATTAAGATATTCAAGACGCCGAGGCAGATAGTGAGTGACGGTCGTAACGGGAAGGCTGGTCATAATTCAAGCCTCAAGGGTCGAGAACCAGATTGCTAAAGCAGGATAAGGAACTGTAAAAAACTGGAAGTTATTATGAAAGCACGAAAGTATTATACTAGAGGAAGGCTTTTTGCTGACAAATATGACAAACTCCTAATAAGTTAGAAAAAAAAATTGGAGCTATTTTTACCAATATCATTATACGCGAGTTATTACAAATTGTTAATTTATTTGTTCTTTAATGTATTATGAAAACATTCATCATTTGCAATATATTATGTAGGATGCATTTTGTAAATTCGCCTTGAAATCACATAAAACTTTCAAAGGTTGGTTTGAAGTGTTTATACATAAGCTTCAAGGGTTTCAACTTCAAGTTTTTTATTCGTAGTTTGTTAATTAATCAGTAAAAAAAAAGTAAATCTCTTTCAATATGAAACTGGACATGCGTATATAGCAAATACAGCTTTGAAAGTATGTACTCAATTTGATGAATAATAATTACATTTCCTTTGATTTGATCTGAATCATCTCACGAATCCTCAGACCAATCACTCCTTATTTTCCTCATAACAATTCTAGCTTCTGTGTACCCATTGAATTTTTCCGAAGGTTCCCAGAAAATTTGTCCTGCTTGAGCCATCAGCGGCCTGTCACCGTCTCTCAAACATTTGCTCAGTAGTCAGCACAGCAAACACAGGGAGATGAGTGTTGACCAACCACTTCACAAATAGATAATTATCTAGACCGTTCTTTAAAACAATGCGTTTGCTTATGCGTGAAGGTCGCTGAGTGCTCTGGAATGGTGGGAATTAAAGCTTTCATTTTGATATCTGGTATTCAAATTTGCACAAAGTTTACGAAACTTAAGCATCTTTTCTGAAAACAACGCTGAATTTGGCAAATTATCGCTTCCAAAAACATACGTTTAATTTCAACTTTACTGTGATTTTTCGTGTTGTTTGGGATTTCTTTGTGATTTGTATATTTTTCAAAGTCTTCACCAAAACGTCCTTTATCTGGGTTTTTGCTACAAACAACGAGTTTTAAAGTTCATTTAAAGATTTCTTGAAAATTCAGGAATATCTGATTATTTATTTTTACAGATTTTAAATCTTTGATTCCTAACTCAATTTAAGTTAACTGTGACTAAGATACCTACAAACTTTTATACCGAAAAGAGCATTACAAAGTTTGTTTTAGAAGCGCCTGCTTTTTGCTCCAGATAACGTTTTATTTGGTTACCTGAGGTGAGGACTTCTTAACTTAAATATTTAACTTGTGTAATAACTTGACTTACTGCGTTTCAACTTTTATATTAACTTGGAAGAGGTTTATTCTAGAGGGTACCTAAATACAATTTCAAATTTAACTGCCTGTTTGAATTAGCTTAAGTACCTTCCAAACATACGCTTTTAGTCGATGTAAAGTCGTAATTTATACCAATTAGTGTAGCCATATTTTCAGGACTTCTGCACTTATAGCGCACTAGCTTCTGATTAATACGTGCATCGTTTACTATATTCTCATTAGTATTTACGTTGTAGATTTCTTTAAAAAAACATAATTAAAAACAAAAGAGAATATGCTGTGGGTTGTAAACCCCGCCATTCATAGTCCTGCCTGACCGACCGATCCTATTTTGCCTTTGGTTATGGAAAAGTCATTGACCTGTTCCTTGTACTTAAGTGCTGTATTAAGTCTTCAAGTTCTCGCTTATTTAATAACATCATTATTTTTAAATGCCAGTCAAAATCTCACCCGTCGAACTACCTACTGAAAAATAATAACCACAACTGCATTTTTTTATTTAGACCTCCCACATTCGCCATAATTATTTGCAAACGATACATGGTACAATGAAAAAATCATAATCACTTAAGCAAATTCATGAATTATCATTGTTTATGTTAGTGCATCAGTCAACATAGCGCTAAGAAAATGAGATTAAGACATTATCTGGTTAGCACTATCCGCGCTAGAGCGAGACGGCGCACGAATACAACTGCATATAATTTGTACGGAAATAACTTTCCGTGCGAGTGGGACGGCGCGATTGAAATGTCAGGTTCGACGCGCGCATAATGAGAAAAGCGCCGTCTCTTTCGCTCCTGACGTCTTACAATCGTTTATTGTCATGTTACTGTCTCATTCTGACGGCTAAGATTGAGATGAAATTGCCAACGGCGCGTTCGGAGTCCACCCGCTATTACTATATCGGACCGCAGCGCGCCCGCGACGGACGTCGCCTCCATTTTTTTTATTTTCTCTCGTAATTTATCAATAAACAATCGTCTTTTATTTTTTTAACAAACACAGTGACTGTTGACTTCAAGTGTGTGAACCAGTGACTATTGATTTTACGAATTATTTTTAAAAGTGATAAAAAGTTTATTCAAATAATTGACAAGTGAGCATGTGTTGTGCTGTATTTATTAATAAATGCGAATGGATTGCTACCGCTGCGATATAGTTTGACACAACATGACCTGAGAAATTAAGACATCACCAAGTGAGTAAATTTTATTTACAAGCATGTTAATAAAAGCTCCGGAATGACGGCCGGTACTTTTGTGAAAAGTTTAATTTCGGTAATTTACCGTGTCGTTTTCGGAATACCGCCGGCAAGATTTTTGCTGTGGTCTTTTTGAGTTAAGTGACAAGTTTTCGTTACAATAAAAGTTTGGAACATGTGGCTTAAAGAACGTTTTGTACCTGCTAGGGGCAGCGCGGGATGGGGCTTACTTTTTGTATGCTAAAAACAAAGAGGTCCCATCGGCCGCTGGGGTGTTGCAGTGCAGTCACGTTTTCAGTCTTTCCTGAGAACTGCCGGGATTTATTTTATCGCCAGAGCGTCGTTTGCGTTTTAATAAATGCGTTAGTTTGTATTCCAAGCGAATGCATATTTGTCGCTCGCCTGTTGGAAAACGTGTGAATGACAAGACTTTGAAGGAAGATGTTACAATTTTTAACAGGATACACCAGAAACTGTCATCATTCAATGTAACTTAAAACTTCTTCGCTATAAATAACTACAGATGAATAATGATTAATGATGATAATGTATGAATTTCTTTAGGTGAAAAACATAGTGTTTTAGTAAAGTATGTACCTACACTACAAATTTTCTGCTCTGAAATAAAACAATAAGAATGCTTACAACCATCTATTTTAAAAAGTAAAAAATAAATCAATTCCTGTTTAAAATATACCAAATGAATGTTCACTTACTTTAGTTAAATATAAAGGTACTTACTCAAATTATACAAATCGACTAGTGATGAATAATTTCAGTAATAGCGCATCTTAAATTGAATCATTTCTTTATTTAACAAAAGCACTAGTTAGTCTTTAAATATTCAAGTTTTGAATACCTATGCTTGCTTGAATATTTCTTCATAGAAAAAACCAATTTAAATACATTCCATACATTACCGAATTAGATTGCCTAATTCATAACTTCTTATACTCTAATCATTCACCATCATACAATTTTAAAGTGATTCCCAGTTAGTATAACATAGGTGATGTATAGAATTGTAATAACTGGTGTACCTTTTAAATAAATAAATAAATACAAACATTAATAACTAATAAATTTGGTATCTTCAAAAGTCAATGCTTTAAATACATTGTGAGCACTTTAATATTATTTAAATTTAGAATTTTAAGAAAAACGTATATCTAAATAGTACATTTTAAGTGTATTATTATCAAATTAGCTCTAAAAATGACTTCAGAAGCTTAAGCTCTAAGGAATTCTTTTCGCACACTTTACAGCCTTTTCTTCAGCCAATTCTACAACTATAGTTAGCCCCTCTCATTCATTTCATATCATACATACATGTCTAAGCACACACTGTAAATATTTATTATTTTAAAGGTCAACAGTCACTTGCCTCTGACCATCCCGTTTGGGATATAGGTAGTCGGCGTGATGGTAATTATGTATGTAAAGGTACAAAGTATTCTACAGAAATTCAGTAAGAGGCTCTGAGAGCTCCTGATCAGGATAAAACACACCTTTCGAACATTCAACGGATTTTAAATCTTGCTACGAATAAATCCCAAGATTTTGAAAATCTAGCAGTAACCGATCTTCATCTTTTCGTTCCTTTTAGATGTCTAATGTATTCTCATTATTATTGAACCCTTTTTAATACATGTTCTTGTTACATTATCTATTTGCATGGAGATGTTTTTGTTTATTTATTTGTTACTAATGTTACAAAATTAGGGAAGTAGCTAACTAAACAAGGCCTGTAGCCGACGGGTGAAGGCAATTTTCCAACAAGTACCTACCTATACGAAATAATGTCTTGTAACAACAATTTTCATAAAAGGATCAAATTGCTCTTTTTGATATTTAATTATTTTTTCCATATTTTTTTAAACATACCATCACGACTTTATACCAAACGGGGTAGTCAGTGGCAAGTGACTGTTGCCGTCATGGTGAACGAAACACTCAGAAGCCCACTTGTCACCGAGGGTATTAGAACCCAACGTCGTAGGTGGTGAGCCAACCGCCGTTAGCCAGGTTGATTTGGTTTTTTATCGATGTTTTTCATCACCGGAAAGTTAGTCGGAAATTAAACAATGAACACAAATATTTTGGTTCTAGCCAGATTTGAACGAGCCGCGATCCGAGTTGGGGTGCTAAACCACTAGGCCACGACGCTCTCACAGTTTTTAAACACTCTTCAAATTCTTCTCAGAAAATGAATTACGATAAGTATGTTATTTCAACATACTTATTATATATTTTACCATCCTATAGCAGAAACGAAGCGTTTTATGAGGGAATGTGATGAATTTTATTGATGAAGCAGATTTATTTGGTACCAAAGGGTCATGTAGTGAATTACATACCTAAAAATTGGAACTGACTGCCCGTCAGCGGCTATTTGTCCCGTTAAATATAGCCTGAATAAAAAAACAAAACAAATACTCGCTGAAAACATAGCATATTAGTAAAGGAATTTTTAAAATCAGTCTAGTAGTTTCGGAGTCTATTCAATTCCAACAATCAAACCTTTCCTCTTTATAATGTGAGTATGACAGATGTGCCTTAAGCCACCCCAAAGTAGTACAAGGATCTGTTTAGGTATACCTAGTTATAACTAAGTTATAACTAAGTTATAATTAACTGCCACTTAGTTATAACTAAGTGGGAGAAGGCAAGTGGACATACATTTGGGGGAACAGCTCCTAATATCCCAGGTATGCAAAACTGTCAGAAAGGTGAAGAAAAGAGAGATCTAGACCAAGCTTATCATCTATAGCAGTTTTTAGTTATAACCTATCAAAAGCGTGTCAAATTTCTCTCCAACAAGCACATTCCCTCAGCATCGTTTCTTGCTAAAAGACGTCCATTTCTGAACCGAAAAACTGCGAACATTATGAGATAAATCGGTCATTCAACGCTATTTTTACCACTAAATGTGGTTAATTTCGAAATATTTCTATTATTTGCGCTATGTCATCACTTGGAGTTGGAAAAAGAAAAATGTGGTAGTCCAATGTTGTACGAAAAGAGAGTTTAGGCAATTATTGGCAGATGCATAAAGCTAAAATCATGACCTTCCAACGGTTAACGTCATTAAAAATCTGCCAAGTATTCTACATAAACATTACAAAATGTATAACATCCTGATGCCTCCATCCTGGCTGTCCTAATGCCTGTTGCTGATCCTGAATAAAGGAAAATGTCTACGAGCATGAGTTAATTTAGTGACAAATTTAATACCGCAGACGAAGGAACGGCTAAAACAGTTATACGTATTCATATTCATAAGGTAAAAAGCTCAAATATATTTAACAACTAAAAAATATTTAACTATCATCAGCATAACTCCCCGGCAATAATTAACTTCAAACCTAACAATAATGACTTTATTACCCATTTGAACCTAATTAAACCGCCTGTAATCATATTATTTTAACGTAATTAACTATCCATAGATAACAATGTCTCATAGCAATCTCTGTTTTAGGTATATTTATGTAATTAGTGTGATATAGCGTAGATTAATTATAACATAAAGGTAATGAACATCGCCCATTATTATATTAATTAAGGGGAAGATAACCTAAATCATGTAAGCCAAAACCACAGAAAATTTATCCGTAAAAATCTTGAACTGTGCGATAAAAAAGAAATTATTATAAACAGTCGAGTAGACAGCCTAGCATGAAACAAAATTGTAACGAAAATCAGTTACGTCAGTCTCGCGTAAAAATGAAGAGAAAATAGTCTGTGCCAAGAAGGCTAGTTAGCCTTCTTGGTCTGTGCCTAGATGTTGTGAGAAAACGTGATTGCTTATTGGTTGATTGTATAAATCGAATTGGATGTTGGATGTAGTGATTAGGTGTTTTTTTATGATTAACTGCTTACACGTTTGTTGTACCATTTTTTTTTGTAAAAGTACCAACAGTTAAGTTCTAAAGTTGAAATTAGGTTAAGAGTCCATTTCAGTAATATGTACGAGTTATAAAAACTGATTTGTAAATATTTACATCACATACGCTGTCAAGTATGAGGCTAACTGAAAATAAATTTATATGAAGTCAAGACTTAATCCAAGGAAACTTCGTGATATAAAAAAATTCTACTGAATAGAGTGTAGGAGACCAAAGCTAAAAAAACTAATTATATCAAAAATCATGCATTAAGATAAACTTCAAGAATACTTTTCCTTCGAAGACATCTTGTAAGATCATTTCTAATTTATAACATCTAACTTTCCACATCATAACAATTACATCTACCCATGAAAGGGTACGAGAAACGTCTTCACATTTCACGAACATTCTGGAGGTCTACTCGCGCTCCCGAAAGCGAAGTATCGTATCTTAAATCGTTGGGCGTTCGAAAACCATACCAACAGTTCGAAGTTTAGCTTGATTTGATTTAGTATTCTAAGCTTAAGCTATATTTGTTCATAATATATTATGTATGTATTTTCATGTTTTTAGTGTTCATTTTAAATAAATCATGTATAAGCATTTTTTCAATTTTTGTGCACTTGCTTACCCTCTCTACCATTGTCCTCTATTTGTGGGATACCTGACAGAGATTGCTTTTTAGCAAGATAATACTTTAATTGTGTCCTCATGGTCCTCATGGTATGTCATATGTACACTAAATACGTTATCTTATTGTATAAAATATCAAAAACCTATAATCTTCGCACTCACTTTCATTACCTTCCTGGCCTTTTGTATTTTCACGAAGCTTCGCAAACATTACACTGGAGTAGACCTCCTGGCCCCCCAACAGATCCCGATCGATCTGACCCCAGATGATCACGACCTGTGGAGTAATGATTTGTTTGTATCGCACAATTGTCTGTAGATTAAAATCCGAACAGATCCTACTTTGTTTATATTTGTTGTTAATAAGTTTATTTGTTCAATTACACCCACCCATGTGTTTGATTTTAAATTGGTAGCGTTGAGAGTGGGTGTAGTTTTCGCTTTTGGCTATAATGTTTAGTCGGTTGACCACGGTTTAGAAGAATACATTACAGGATTGTTAAATTTACGTTGTAACACATTAGGTTTTAGTCATAAGGTTTTTGCCGTTCATCTTAACATTATTGAACCCTTTACCACAACATTTTGAAATAGCCCCTAAAGTAATGCACCCTGTAGTGTTACCAATAAAAGTGGCCACTTTACATGTAAGGCAAATTTGTGTGACTTTTTAGAATTCGCGAATCATTTTTGCATTTTGCTACTGCTCCCCCATTATTTTGCGAGAAACTAGTGCAAACTAATTGCATAGTATTAACAAAGAATCTTATCCTGCACCCATTGCTCTGTGCTCTATTAGATACTTCATATCGACTCATGCGCAGGCGGTCGTCGACATCTTAGGGCCGACAATCATATAGGGTTGCCTTCTTCTGATCATGCAGCAAAATTACAAAATATGTATTAGTTAAAACAAAAATAAAATAAATTTTCATAATCGTTAGCACAAGGAAACTATCCATCACTGTTTATTTTATGTTTTTCATTGCACCATGGTCGGTTGGAAGAAATCTCTCTTTAGAGATAAGCTCACCTGTAGTTTAGCTATCCTTATTTTTCTATGTAAAAAACTGTAATTCGTGTACAAACTAATAAATAAATAAATAATGTTCTTTTGCATGGGTAAAATTCCAATATTTACATTGTAGATTGTATAACGTATTTTAAACTGAGTAAAGTCGAAGTCACAAATACTAACTAATAGTAGTTCCATCCAAATTTAAAAAAAACATTATGTTTAATTAGCTAATGCTAGAGTTAATTCTATTCATTTTAACTTTATTTATTTGTAAGTAAGCTAGGCTAGTCTATTTATAGGAACATGACTTTTAAATTTTAATGTATACAGTTGTCTATCCATCACTATTTGTTTCATGTTTTTCCTGGCCCCATGGTCTGCTGAAAGAAATCTCTCTTTAGAGATAAGTTCACCTGTACCTTTGGCTATCCTTACATTTCCATGTAAAAACTGTAATTTGAGTACAAACGAATAAATAAATAAATAAATTTACCATAATTTTACCTATCATAATATGCGAGATATATCACCGGTTGGTGTAAATAAGCCTTTCAAGACTTGTTTTAATTTATTAGCATCTAAAATGGCGTATTATCTTTAGTTTAAATATCATTTTGACAACCCTGCATCTATCGATCACCAATTGAGTTGATTAAGCAATTACCAAAACTACACGTTCCGAGCTATTATGCAGCCGGCGGTTTTGCCTGTGGTTGCCTTTATTGATGTCTAAGCATAGAGTGCGGCTTGATCCGGTCTGACGTTATTGGTTCGTTTTGTTTTTCTGTCTCATTTTGGCAGATTTGATGACCTTTGTCCGGTTTGTTTTATAGGACGAGTTCATTAACTGTTTCGGGCCTTTTTCATCCTGAAAAGTTTTTTGCTTAACATGCATGATGATAGTTTTGTTACAAAAACGAAAACAAAGAAGTATTAACATTTTCAGAAAGAGATGTTTACAGTTTGTCTATACAAGTGTTTTATAAATAATAATAGACAGTGTCCAGTAAAATGATGAAGCATTCTTCTTTTTAAAACAAATAATTTATTTGGCCTAAAAAAACAAAAAAACCGCTCCTTGAGTAAAAGAAATAAATGCATTACTATTCTAGCTCAAAAGGTATTATTCGAGATACGCCAGTTTTTAAATATAATCCTCATAAAATTGAAAGCGGCAAATAAAGCCACATGAGTTCCACGTAGGTTTTATATCGCATATTAAAGATAATATTATTGCATGCAATCAGACAGGGACATTTTAATAAGTTTATTTATGGAAGGCTGATTGTGGACTGCAGACAAAGAATTTTAATATCTTCAATGATAGTCGTAGAAACAACAGGTGAGGTAAATGTTAAAAATTCAAATGTCGTTCAGCTATTTAATTGCAAACGGTTACTAAAAGTATATTTCTACCTGTCAGTAGTCATAGTCCTTTTTGAAATATTATATTATTTGTTTTATTTCTAATATGAGGTCAAATGTTCTTAGCATAGGTTAAACTTGAATTTGTGGTAGTACTGCGGGAGATATCCAAAAATTAAATCAATCAATCATAAAAAAACATTTTGCCTTCTAAATATACATTTAGAAGGCAAAATGTTTTTATATCCATACACAAACGTGCTTTAAAATAACTTTTTAGCCGTTAATTTGATAGCTTTTACAAAACTGGTAGTTAAAATAATTAGAAAAACGCCAAAATTCAAAACCCTACAAAAAACTTAACCCTAAGTTATTCTCAACGCCTTTATAACCGCAATAGTGTTCTGTGAAACCAAACGCCGTATTTACATGTTATAATAGCGCAACCAGCTAAATTGAACGTCCGAGCTGAATTTATTGGACGATTTTATGCAATACAGACGCAAGGGGCAATAAAGAGAAATATTCATACGTTCGTTGGGGTAAAAAAATAAAAGTGTGCCGCAATTTTGCCGGTATCGTTAACTCGTTTATTCGGCTGGCTATCTCGGGAACTGGTCGTGGACTCGTGGTGGATGGGTCAAGAGCGGTCACGGCCTTAGATAAAGACATTTGGCTGGCACAGGAATCAAGTGGAGACTCCCCATCGATATTTTGGCGGCTATCTCAGAAATTGGAATCTTAAAGTCCAGTTTGATATGCATGAGATTTTGGATCAGTAAATAGGATTAGTACTTTGATAATTTTTATTGTTCCTACTCACGATTTGTTCCACTTTTCTATCAATATCACTTATACTAATTAAGCCGAATAGGGTTTTGTGATATTTCATACACGTGATCCAAACTAGGTTTTTTTTAACGTTATACAGGCGGTGTTTATTTCTAGAACTCACAATGTTGGAACAGCAACCAATAAGCAGGAAACAATAACAATAACGCCGTAGTATCAGGTGCGATTGCGATCAAATGACCGTCAAGTCCTATATAAAAAAGTAAGTTTTATACCATCGGCATGTTCATTCAAAATAAAGTACACCCATACTCCACTCATCTTCAAGCCACATTGTTATTAAGTATAGACTATAGGATGACCCCACCAAGAGTAATGATGTTTCTCCCACGACTTCATCAATTATAACCTCAACGAATATTGTTCTGCCATCAATTATATTGCTTTAGGTACGATGCAGCATTTCATGAAAGATTTTATGGCTTTCTTATTAAATTATCGGGTTAGTGAGAAATGTTTGTTTCGAAAGATATTGTGGTTTACGCTTGATAGGCCCAAATTGAAAGGTTTAGAGAATTGTATCACAATTATCACCTTTGGTATAGGCGAGGCGATACAAGATAGAATAATGTAAGAGGCTTCATTAGCTACTGTTTTAGAATGTATCTTCTTCAATCAAAATTAAATCGAAACCAAATTAGAAATATGTAATATAATTTCGAAATGACTTGCAAATTATATTATAGGAAAGTTAAAAGAAACAGGTTAACAATTCGTGAATCTTTGCTCACGTGATAGTAAGTAAAACATCCAAATAACGATTATCTTTTCTTTGTCAAGTCAATATAAACTGAAATTGTTCAGAGACCGTGACACGACCAGAAAATACGAGCACAATATATTTGTACAGTCAGCATCGTAATAAACAGACAGGAGCGCGACAAATCCGGGTCCCTACAAATAAAAACTGAAAAAAAGCTTCCACAATGTAAGCGACGAAAGAGCCATCTTCCTAGGGTAGAACTAATTGGCGTTCGTTGGTATAGTTAAAAAAGTTATTTGTTAAAGTTGTAACACTATTTTGATTGATCCTTCGGCGAGACGTGAGGTAGCGGACAGCAAAAAATAAAATCAACCATCGTAGTGAAGATAGTTTCTACAATGCTGATTTTAACAACAGTCTTTTAATTGAATTCTGTTATTCCATCAATGTAAGTCAAATTTCACCCTCAGAGTTTAGGTTGACATAAAAATAAATGATATAGCTGTTTGTTTCCAGTTTTAGATATTATAAACGGAATGAAACGACGTTTTTATGTTTATAACAAGTAATTTTGTCCTCAAGAATTTAATGAGGTCGGTATTTTTATATTCAATAATAAACCTGCAAGTCATTAGCAAAATATTTAAATTTTGTACGTGCTATTACTGTACAGAGCAAATTATCATATTCATCAAAATAATATTATCAAGCATATGATACTTTTATTATAAATAATAGGGATGGTATTACGGTGAATTTTACCAAACGGGTTAAAAAATGCACCTGTCCAAAATCTTTAGATATACTCGTAGCTATCAATTACTTTATAAACGGATAATCTTGTACATCTATGTAGATATCGTGGCGATAACTTCACGAGCGGCAGACAACCACCTGTATCTGACCACTTATGAATATGTAACCCTCTATTGTCCTCAAAGGTTCTATACGAAGAGTTGCTAACAAGGGATCCAAGAAAAAAAGGCCAAATACACCAGATTTGCTGGCGAACAATAGGGCAGACGGTCAGGTAGAATGAATTCCCTATTGTTGGCTGCCATTAGGTCGTAATACCTCAAGATTTTCAACGTATGAGATGCCATTGGCAAGGTTTTTGGGCATACTGAACTAAAATTTATCGTTAATTTAACTATGTTTTCGACTTTTTAACTACGAGTTATTAATTCATAAAAAATATCTTTAAACATTGATCTGATCTGTCAGATCCAAATAGGCTCTAACTGTCAAGTTCTATTACTAAGCTTCAATAATAATATTTTGATTAATTTAACGCTATCGCTCATCTACAATATGGAAGGAGCTCAAACCGCAGTAAACACCACAATTTATGAGTTTCTAAAATTCTCATACCTTTAAATTCCCGTAACATTTAAAAAACCAAACTAAAAAAACCCCGATACAAAATTGAGGATGATTTATACAAGAACTCTATTAATATTTCCACATCTTGATCATATTCCGTATAATCAGATATCGGTAACATTAAAAAATAAATTTCTCTATGGCTACATTACAAATCATTGGCCGGACGCCCGACCGTTAAAATTAATGACATTTCTTTCACCGTTGCCCAGAACAGGGACCTTGGACCCTTCTACCTGCCTGACGTGTCTATTTAGACATCAAAATAAGTGTTTTTTCTCTTTCTCTCGCTATATCTGTGAAACTAGTTTCTGGAACACAAAACAAGCCCTTTTGTTGGGATCTTTTAATGATGTTCGACACATTTTAGCGCATTCTGCGAAACTTGCGCGTGGTCTATTTAAGAGTTTTGGCGAAAAAAATGGTAGCAAGGTGTTTTCCGTCAAATGGGGTGTAATTTACGACTCTGATGCAAAACGTGATAAATCCGGCGCAGTTGATACTTAAAGCTTGAAGATCGCATTTGGTTTTAGAGCACGTACAAGTAGCTACAGACTGTTGTCACCGTCAACATTTAAAAACGCTTTGTAAAAGTATGACATTATGTAATTTATGTAAGGTCAGAAGAGCAATATTGCTGTCTTTTCTGAATAAAATTCGCCAAGTGAGTTAGGATTAGTCTGTAATTTGAATTTGGGTATTTTTACTTAATTTTATTAATTTGTGGAAGGTTTAATATTTATCTTAAATTTTAAGCACCGGAAATCAAACACAAGTATTAAACAATCAAGCAATGGAGTGTGCTTAAGTATTATCTTATCTGAGACAGACAGACAGACAGGATGCGCGTGTTAGCTCCCATCCGATCCAAGTGACAGACAGATCCCGAAGCAAACAGGCTAGTTAGTTAATAACTGAAGATGATTGCTTAATGTTGTGATGAAATTTAATAGGGACCAACATTGCTGCAGTTATCTCATTAGCAATGATTGCCGGAAACTGGGTCGAATTGCCTTAAAGCAACGCTTTAAATTCACTTATGTCAACCGGAATAGCCCATTATATAGTTATTCGATATTCCTCGGCAGACATGATTATTTAATCTTGTTTCAATAGTAAATAATTAGTATGCGCCAGACAACACACCTCTTGTAATGGTCTCGAATTAGGGATTAATATTCCTGTGTTACGTGGTACCACCCAAGGAAATAAGCCTCTCCCAGCACACCTAGCCCCGAGTCAATTTAGAAAAGATCGTTTCCTGTGTAGTACACTTTTATTGAATATTCTCAAGAATAAAATCCAAACCACACGAAAAGCCGTTTTTTTGAACATTTGAGGCTTTCTGAAGTCTAAAGCTTTGTGACTTACAGTGTACCCAGCAGAACACAGTCCAAACACATCACCCCGTAAGCTGCAGGTGATAATCACAGTTTGCCCTGTCACTTAACGCGACCCTGCTAGCTACTGCGCGCGCTTCCTTAGCGTGTCCGAATATTAGTACTGCACTATCATAGGTTCATCTACCCTACCTTTGTAAGAATAAGGTCCAAAATTGAACCTGAATTTTTATTTCTAAATGGAATTGTAATGTTTTAATATCACTTCCCAGTATCCTTAACTCTTTCAGTTAAGGTTCAAAATTGTAGGTTTTTAAGCCAGTTTCTTATGTTTGGACGTTATTATTATCTTGACGTTGATTTAGGCAGCGTGCACGCAGGATTATATTATGCGTCGGGGTGTATTGTTAGCTTTTTTATTACTACAGATAAAAAAGGAGTGTGGCACGAATACAGATCTAGCAATTGAAGTAATATTCCTTACACCGTTTTGAATTAAATTATTTCTAAGACTATCTTTTTTTGTGAACGTGGAATTGGAAACAGTAAAAATCTAGTTGAATTAGTTGACTTTGCCTCACCAATCGAGTCAGCCTATATATCTCGAGTTAGACTTATTTATGCGCCTATAAAATCTGATGCCATGTTTAGATCGAATTTATCCTCTTTATTTACTGTCTTGTTCTAGATAAGATAAGTTCTAGATTTCTTAAAGTCTTCTGTCGGTAACGTAAGGTGAAAATCAATAGTGCAGTCTGGATTAAAATTTATTGCTAATTAATACATCTGTTTCTATTCTTAATCTTATGGTTATACCCTTGAATATATTTCCGTAAACATTAATATATTACTATTGATTATCCTTATTAATGTTTAACTGATATATTTAAGAATTTTTGGATACTTTTTTTGAGGAGTTTTATACTTTTTTGGACCTGAATGACTAATTTTGGACTTCGTACTCACATTAGTGACTTGTGTAGTTTTTTCAGCTTTTCTCTCTTTTTGTATATTCCCCTAGTTTTTTGTTATTCTTTAACTATAACATATTAATTAGGTCTTTTATATTTTTTCTTTAACGGATCATCTAAATGAATATGTCTCCCGCAAACTGTAATCAACACCTTTAGTACTTCAGCCACTTCCAAAACCACAAAATCATTGTTATCCTAGATTACAGCGTTGCATCATTGGTAGCGTGGAATATTTCTTGTCCAAACAGCCGGGAATCGAACCGAACACTCGCCCACTCGCATTCCTAAAACTGGTTTAGAAGGAATTAACTTATTAGTGCATTGTTGAAATTTACGGTTCGATTGGACCTAGTTTTAGGAGTTATCTTGATTAGTTTCAGAGTAACCTTTGAAAGAATTCGGGTATTGAGGCTCTTAAATCATGTTTCTTAGTACTTCTCATCCTGACCTCAACCAATAGTAGTCGATTGTGAAAGACTGAGGACTGCGTAGTATTCCAGGTATTCTAGAAAGATATTACAGCGCGCTGCTGTTCAGGACCAGGTGGTCGAGAATCTAGCATGAACACCAGAAGGCATTCGAAGATACTCCTTGATTGTTTACTGTAGTTTCTAATAAAACAAAGAATCTCAACTCGATATCAAATCTGAATAAAATAATCTCGATTACGTCCAATTCGTTTGATTGTATATGTTAATGTCTATAAATAAATCATTATTTCAATATTTTATTCTTGTTTATTTCATCGCGATCTATATGATACAGTTTGATCGCACAGCGAAGTATTGCCGAGGGGCAAGTACTAATTGCTACTTTTGTATTTATGAGTTCGTTTGTAGCATTATAATATATTGTATAGCAATTAAACATTATGTTGTATCGTAAAATGAGCATTCGTGATCTGTATGTCGAAAGTGTTCATAGAAGGAAGAGATTTGCCAGATTTTCTTTCCATTTCAAACCTTATTTGTTTCCTGCATTATAATTACTATAAGGTACATATTTTCATTATGATGATTATTTTCGTGAAATATGAAACTGGCTTTTGAAAGTTTGATTCCAAAGGCTGGTTGGTGTCTTTTAGGTTGTTATTTTTTGTATAATTTAACATTAGTTATTGAGTGTCTTAAAAAAAACTTGAATTTCTTGATCTAACTGAGTCTACTTTCTCTTAATATTTAATAGTTTTATCGTAGATGACATCTTGTACGAGTAGGAACGCTATTGCGATGTTATTTTATTTTTTAAATATTTTGAGCACTCTTTTATTGTAGTATTATACAACTATATTTTATAGGATTATTAAATCACAACTTTAGCACAAATGTCTCATCAACATTATACAACAACTAAATGAACTGATAATCTATCAGTTATTGCGTTGGTTATGTTTATTTCATTATGTTTTGTACTGAATATGAAAACCCATCATAAAGCGGGATTGTAAGTTATTTGCCATCATAAAAAAACACCTGTGATTATTTTGCCAGTCGCCACTCTTCAAAGTAAAGTTCCATACCGCCCGCGCCATCTTCTTCGAAGCTGACGTTCAACCTGACAGGTACTTTAACAGGTACATTATCTGTCAAAAAAGATTCCCCTAAATACTCGAGATGTATTATAATTTTCACAAATCCTCATATTCTTTTGTAAACAAGTCTGTTTAATCTGTCATACGGCATTTATTTGACAATAGGGTACAATAGATATCCCGGGCCAACCACTTGTTCAAACAATTGTGGATTTTGTGTATTTAATACAGGATTACGAATATTTCTAGTGTTGAGAAGTGAAATGGTTTTATTTGTTGTTGGAGGTCTGGGCTTCAAATTGTTACAGAACAAACATTATTCGATACCAGGATGTGTGTTTGGTTAATGGCTATTAATTGATATTTCATTAATTGTGCCTCACGGTACCAGTTGGTAATTCGAATGTGCGATTCCGATCCTTTACGCCGAGGGGAACTACTTAATCTGTTAACTGGCAGTGCTGAATTGAAGACCCGTTCGAGGAAAATCAAGGACCTACCCACTTATAGGCGGAAAACTCGTTATTTGCAGAATTCCATTGAATTACTTCAGTGTTTTTTTTGGGAATTCCTGCCAAAAACTCTTTACTTTACCTACCTAAGTATGAATAGAGGGAACATCCGTCAATACATCAGGATAATTACCCGCGGACCAGCAATTCCATCCTAAAATAAATCTTGACCGGAAACCTTGAAACGGAACCGTTCACGACTGTACCTATTCGTCAATTAGTGCTTGATGGCTTGGCTTACTTTACTTTCACCCGTAATGCGACGTGTGAAGGTTAAAATTGGCTTGTTAGTTTAAAATAGAGTTTACTTACAATATCTCAGTGTAACACTAAAACAGATTCTGGGAAACTTAAAGTTATTCAATATTGACGGAGGGACGCCGGCGGACAGTAGCTTATTGGTACTTTGGATTCCTGGTTGTCAATATTAGTTCGGGTTAGCTGGGGATTGGGTAAGCTTTTTACATTATGTTTTTGAAAGTGGGTTTAATATTTTACTCATCCTGTATTTACAAAGAAATGGAAATAGTAATGGGAAGTGTAAGAACTACTGAGCTGTTTTAGATAATTTTACAATAATTCAGTAAGATACCCTAAAATTATGTGTTTTTATATTCAGAATTTAACATGTAGGGCAGAGGTTCCCAAACTTTTTTTCACATAGACTACTTTCAAAATTTTGCTGGTTCCGGTGGACCCCCTGCAGCTAAATTTCTACTATATTCCCAAAACTCGACAAAAAATGTGACGCCAACGTAGACACCCGTCGAGTCTCCCGTGGACTCCTTGGCTTGGGGTCCGCCTGGACCACTTTGGGAACCAGTGAAGTTACTCTTCCACTTAAAGTTAGAAACTAGGAAAAATTGTTACGACCCCAGGGTCCCAAGTTCAGGTGCAGGAGCTCTGTGATCACTTAGATTTTTTCTATTTTTAATCTTTGTGTGGAATCTTAAAAATTATAATAAACATCATCAAAATACATTCCATTATTTGTCACTAATCATCATATTATGCAGTGGTCATATGGCGCCCAGTGCTGAACACCAGCGGTGGTGTCCTAGATTGTAAATTTTCCAATAGAAAGTTCCGTAATATTGATCAGCAAAAGCAATGGAAATGCTGTAATAAACGTCGGATCATAAGCAAATATTATTATTAAAACAAACTTTACATCCATGCCATGCACCTATTCAAACAAGAGCTTCTACAAAATTAAGGCAAACACGTCACAATGTTTTAATAAGTGACATTCATACAGGGTTAAAATAATGCTATTTAAATGCTATTGGCAATGGAAGGACTTTTAATTGAATTGGAGAAATACAACATCGTTTTCATCTTGTTATAAGTACTATTAATAATGCTAAAGTAAATGTTTTTTAGCATCGAGTCGTATTATATTTATGTTAAGCACAGCCCATGTTCTGCATTCCCCAAAATATACAAAATCATTTTCTAGCAAAATTTTGCCAGCACATAGGTGTACTGTATATCCCGTTTCATTTTGTGGTGTAGCAATCTACGAGTATGACGCATTCATCGGTTGTTTAATACGAAAGTGTGATGTTTACATCGATGTTAAAGTGGCGATGTAATATAAAGTTTCCTAATTTTCCACTACGTCGAGTTTGCTCTAAAAAGCCTCCACTCATATGATTAAGCTCAGGGCTGGCACATTTTGTTGACTAGGATTTTTTTCTATCAGATTATTTTGTTATATTTAGAAAAAGGATTTTTTTTAAATATTTATTATGAAGTAATAGTTAAAAAATAGGAGCTTCATGTATGAATTTTGCACCCTGATGAAAAACACAATTATCACCGACATCTTTTTTGTCACGAAGGTAAATAAAGCTTCAAGTCAAAGCAATTATACAAGTTATTTTATAAAACTCGTGTGTTCAGTTATCTGCTGATAGTTATTTTTATAATTATATAAAATTACTTCTACGCCCGCGGCTAAGTTGCGCTTAAGACGTAATTACTGCTTATTCTTAAACGCAAAATTTGCGTTTCAGATTATATTTTAGTAAGTACGTGTTTTTTCTCGTTGTTAAATATTACGGCTTTGTTAAGAGCTGAAGTTAAACTACTTGTGAAGAATTAGTTTTTGCTTTATTTATCCTTTGTTCTCAATTTTAAAGTGTAATTTTTTTAAAGAAATCGTTTGCTTCCTAAAACTAGTGACCTTTGACTTTGCAATCTTTTTAACAACGATATAAGTACTTATGTATGAGTCATTCATGAATGACACTATGGTGTATAAATAAATTAATATAGAGAACATTATCTAACGCCAAACTTAGCAGAACTTAAATGGGTGTAAGAGACCAAAATAAATTAAAAATATACGAAGAACTAGGTAATTACACGCAGACAGGAAAAACACAAAAATGTAAACGGGTGGGAATATGACCCATAACCATCAGCGTTATTAACAAGACTACTACCATTCATTGCATCGACGAGCCGGGACCTTATGCATGAGACTTTTTATTGGAAAAAACTTAACTCTTTTGATAGATATATACAAATATACTTAGTCCTCCGCATCGAGTTTGATGACGAGACCACGATTTGTATAAAATGGAGTAAATAGATAAATATCACGGTAGTGGCAACCCTGTGCGCACGCGCACACAAGTCAATATTGACCGGCGCAGTAAGCTCGGGGCGCAAACTCGCGCACGGACAATATTGACTGTTTGTATAGTGAGATCGACGTAATAATGCATCTAAGGTTTTAGGGAAAAGTCACGTGGCGAGACTAGTTTGGAATGAGTATGAAATGCATTTTTGGGTGAGGTGAGCTGAACGCATTAGATAGGTTGGGATTGGGTAAAGGTTAATGATGCTTGAATTTTAAGTCGCGGGTCGTGTGTCTGATTCCCATCCAGCAGAGGTATTGATTACCGCGGTTATTGACGAAATTATACCATACACATAATAAAGATCTATTAAATGTAATCTTATTCATTTGAGTTGTGACAAAATGAAAATTCATTTTTACCATCAAAGTCAGTCTATAGCTCTCTTCAGGTCCAAAACTTCAGTTCAGATCAGTATCTACGTCTACCACGAGTTGCCACTTTAAATTTACGTTATCGTTCGCGTAATTTTTTTATTGGGATTTGACATGTCATGTCATGTCAGATCACAATAAAAAATTTTTTACGCGAACCATAATGTAAATTCAAACTGGCAAATCGTGGCAGACGTACAGAACTCATTCTTATAAAAAAAGACATACGTCATGTCACTTAAAACTTGTGTGACGATCAATGCATGTTCCAGTTCCAGTATCATTGTACTCGTAGTATTTTTTTGAAAGCAAAGTTCAAGCCAAGGTTTATTCTAGTTCGGAATCCCTGTGGTTCTGGCTGATATATTTATTGGTTAGGACGCCGAATGTGGTCAGTCAAAAATTAACTAGAAACTCTACAATGGACAAAATGGTTTAGAAATTAGACCTTCCAGATACCTGAGGAGTTCAGAGGACAATGTTACGCTCTAGTTGTGTTGACCATACATTTTAGTTATTGTTACATAATACACATACTGTAGGACCAAGCATACACAGAGTATATAGGTACTCGTTTTTGCTATGAGACTAAAATAGTCGATTGGCTCTCCGCATGACTCCGATCAGAGAAAAAAATGTATGAAGCCATCTTTGAAATAACTGGTGTCGCCGTAATTATCGATATCGATGAAATTTACTTTTATGTAAGAAAAAATCATGGGTGAAGGCGTAAAAACTGATATACAATCTTCAATTGTAATTTTTAATAACAGAAGAATTTTGATTAGATTTTAAAAAAAGGAACAACAAGCCGGCTATTGTCGAAATGTGATCATTCAAATATACTATACAATTATAGATCTCCAAGTAACATCACAATGGCATTTAGGTATAAGCTCATATCATTCCATAGAATTGAGACGCAAATGGCAAACAATAAACTACAAACCCTTAGTACAGCCAACAAAACAATCGAGTACAATGAAGAAAGTACTAAGCATGAACGTAATCGATAAACCGAGTCTTGCTTTCCACAATAATGGTCTGGGCGTGGACCTGCGCGCGCGCCGCAAAAGGAATGAGACCCAAACAGGTATATATTAGTACGTGACGAATATGTGTAATGGACACACGCCGTATACATGTGCGGGGTAATTGCTACTAGGCTTCTGTTTCTGTTTTAAAAATTTTGTAGTAAGTTTTTCAGTCTCTAAAACCTATGCATGTTAGTTGTATGATTTTGGAGTGAGCTATCTCAGATATTTATTTATAAACTCTAGATCTATCTAGATCATTTTATTTTTGCCTATAATGAAGAAACAAAAAACACAAGAACAGTTTGCCAAAGTCAATAGTTAGAAATTGTATGATATTTACATAAAGAAACAATAATCCTATTCCGTTTATAGCATGATTAATCTGATGTCCACTATCAATTGCCATGGAAGGCTTTCATTTAATAGAATCGTTACTCAAAATTTAAATATACATCAATGCAGATAAAGTTATCTTTATAAATATCAATACGTGGCACTAAAGCAGAGAAAATTAATGTTGACACATGTCGTTAAAAGCTTTGAATAGTTTATGGTCAGTAATGCAGCTCCTAACAAGTCACTCCAGTATGTATTTATCTTTATGAATAATCCAAAGAAGCAGTTTTATCAATCGTACACTTCCACACATTTCAGTTAATAACTACCTTAAAGTTTTCTTAGTTCCTGAATTTTATTGTTTATTGTTTTCATCTTACAGTAAATTACTCAATTACGTACGATTATTACACGAATGATTCCATAATTAAACTTATCATTACCAAACCAATTTGAACACTCACGTTTATTGAACACACTCGTAATATTTTATCACCCAAAGTAAAGAACTTTAGCATAACTGTATATTACAGAGAGACGTGATCATTTTCCAGACCCTTTCGGCTTTATGATTCAAAATACGCACTGTAACCAGTCGAATACACTCCAATGATAGTGATGTGCCCGGTTCTATATAATTTAGTAAGGATTGAGTTATTAGTGTTGGTCCGAGTACAAACGAGTACAACTTTAATGCGACCGCTTTTTGGACGTCTTAATGTGATTTTGATATGGACAGTGTTGAGTGTCGGTAATGCTTTCGAGAATCACGCATTAGTAGTAGCTTCGTGATCAATTTTGTTTGGAATGTTGTGGTGACGAAACTGAGATTAAACTAATCAAGTTAAGTATCCGAATATCGTCGGAACTGTTATTGCCGCTGTTTCTTGCATCATCTTTTTAAAACTATGTTTTCGACTGAAATTTAAAGGTAAAATGATTTAAAACTGAACCAAACTATTCTAAAATATACGGAATCAATCGTGACTACAGGTTTGGATAGGATATAGAGCAAATATTAAGCATTTTGTAGGATGATCAAAGTAACGTCCCTAAAACTTAAATATCGGAAAAGATCAAGAGCGATTCTTATTAGGAATGATCAGGTAAATAATTTAGAAATAATAATCAGAATAAGAACGAAACATATTTTTTCAAGTTTGGTCTATAAGTATAAAATAAATTTGATATCCCACTTTCTTGGCTAGATTTAGTTGAATTCTGAATAATGAACTCAAATTCTGTCAACGGAAGATGCCATATAATTTTAGATATTTGTAGACATATTATAACTTAAGAGTTGCATTATTTCTTCACGGATAATGATGAAAAGTTACAATAATTACATGATTATAAGGCTGTGAAAGAGGGACCACCTTGTGCAGATCAATCTCCTGATAGTATCTTTACTTATAAATGCATAACATTAAACTAAGTGCGGTTGAAGTACCTCAGAGCTTACTTCAAGAAAATCCTTATCATTTGATATATTTGATTCGATTACATGTGCATCAGTTTCACTGAATACAGATAAGGTTTATCGAATGGTGTGATTTAATAACCAATGAAGTGATCATACATTTTTTAATGATCGCATATCCACATCTGATAAGAGTAACATATACAATTGTTGTAGGAGTTTCTATACTTGAGTTCTCTGCAGATTGGATCAAGTTAAAAGTAGATTCAATTAGGATTGTCTCTTATCGTCAAAAGTTACCAGCAGAAGTAATTAAATGTGGCAATGACTTCAAATCGATTTTAAACCTTCCTTCTTCAGAACTTTTTCCCTTATCAACTTTTATAGTTTATCCATCCTGTTATTCAGATCTATCACATTTTTTATTATCTGTAACGTGAAAGTCGAGACAATCGACTTAATTAAGTGTCATACCGTGGTTTTTTTGGTTTACAAATTACCTTCTTATTCTCTGATCCTGAGATGCCCGTGGGCGTATTAAGTTTGTCGCTTTCTTATGGTCCTCTTGAATTGATTACGGAGTTTTTTGTCTCGCATTGTAGGGTAATCACCGCATGTCTTTATCGTATTTAATGATCTCAGATTAACATGTTCTAATGGCGGCGTGATGGGGCTGCGATGACGGGGCCGGATTCACGATTGTGTTTTTAGAATACAATCTTAATAGTTTTGAGGTTTTTCTTTTTTGGTACCCTTGACGCGGAGGATAGTGCTGGAAGAAATGACAGTGTCGTTTTGTAATTGTTTGCTTCCTGCCGCAACTAGTTCTCTCATCTAATTAGAGCTTATATTTTCATTGCATTTCATAAAGCATCATTTCATGAACATATCCTGTTGCTCACTCTCGTTAATCCTTCTAGCAATCTTTTTTTGCAGATGAAATTGCCGCGCTTGGTACTATTTGTCTACATCATCTTGCCATCTTTTTAGAATGATTAACACTTAACCACATAGTCATAACGGTTATTGGTTGATTGAAAAATTGTGTAGATACAAAATACAAAACTAGAAATGCAACGTCACGCAGTATTTGTTACGAACTGAAGGGTTCTGACGAAATGAGTTGCTCTTTCTTTACCGGGAAGCAATTAATTATTATTTTGAGAGCTTTCACAAATTCCAATACGGATTGTGGTTTCGGGCTGTTTCAATTATTGGAACATCAGAATTCATTTGAGGTCTCACTCGAGCTCCGAACCAAACTAGTTATGCGGAACTTTTGACAACAATCCCGACTTGGAGCAACAAAACACTTGGAAAGCGAGACCGCGAAACGAGTCCTAACGAACTTAAGGGGGGTTCTTGCGGGTGGTAGGAATTTTCAAGTTGTGAGTTTGTATGTCTTCGATAATCATTGATCTGGCAACTAACTTTTTACAGTGATATAATTTTAATAAAATGTAATCAAATTATAATGATGGTCACATAAGATAAGATAAATATTCTTTATTGCACATCGAATAAAACATTACAGCTTAGGATTACAAGATTATGATGAAGCAATTAGGCGGTCTTATTGCTTAAAAGCAATCTCTTCCAGACAACCCAAATAGAGGAAAATGTCAGGAAGGGTAAGCAAGTGCACAAAAAACTGATAAATAAAAATAAAACAATTGATTCACCTAAAAAATAACAATAAAAAGACAAATAAATAACAATAAAATATAGAATCCGTAACTAACAGCCCACGAATAACAAAAAGTGATCAGGGAAAGAAAAAAAGAATATAAGTAAACAGAAAGGGAGAAGTAAAAAGAAGGAGAGAGATTAGGAGACTAAGCACGACACATACTTCACAGACGTTACATGTTGCATTAAATTTTGGCGTTTTGTGTACTTTCATATAATATTATCAACAGTAAGTATAAATATTGTATTTTTAAACTCATTCGTAATCTTTTTAGTTAGATTTTCAAGGAAGAGAATAATATTAATATCTCATATTAAAAATACTACCACATTTACCATACTACCAGAACCTCGCGAAGGCTTAATTTGTATGAGAGAACGAAATTGATTAATCTACAAGGTCGTTACTAAATATCTTATTTTTGAATGTATATTCCCATCAAACCTGCGAGCACTCACCTTAAATACCTTTTTAATTCTTTTTCATCTCTGGCAAGACAGCATGTCTGCGCAAGAGTTCCTCCGGGCGATTCAGCCATTTTTTTGGTTCCGTACCCTTGCACTCGCTCTGGCTTGTTCTTGCGGGTAATGGCTTCATTATACCAGTCGGAATCTCGGAAAGCTCGGGGGCCGAATACAAAAACTGGCCACACTTGCTTGCAAATTTCACATGTTTCACCCGAAGAATAATAATGCTTACTCGAAATTGTTACCATAATAGCTTCTGAGTTATTATGCAATTATCTGGTCAGTTTCGGGACTGAAACCTGGAGTTTCCTTGGATTTTGTGGTCAGAACTGATCGTTCTGCGAGAGTAATTTGACGTAATTTGGATTCCGGTGGCTTTCGCTGACAGCTTTCATTGGTATTGGTCAATGATATTTTAAATGAAAGTAAAAATATTTTTGTTCGAAGAACATACTTCATTTATAGGAAAGGTGTATATTTTGTGACTGAGCCTGATTGTGATGAATAATATATTTTTTGAATAGTATTTCTATTGGCGAGCTTGAAAATAGGATTTCTTTTATTCATGTTAAGACAAAATTGGTTATGTACTACAGAAACCACATTTCGAGTAAAACGTAAAAAAAATGAACAATAATTTACTTGAATAAAATGAAAACTGGTTTTCTCGTAAATTCTTGGAGAAATCATCGTCAAATTTCTTACTTTACCGCCTCAGACGAAGCTCGATCGTTTTATTTTGCGCCTTATAATTAGACACAGGGTTGTCAAGTTCGTACTCGTACGAGTTTGGAACCTTACAGTAGGTGTCCATAAATTGAACATATCTTGGACTTTTTCCACAATCCAATGCTTAATTGTACTTGTATACACTAAATTTTTTTCTTTTTTTAGTAATATACGTTCTCAATAAAATAATTTAATGTAATATTTTGTAAGCAATAAATAATTGCTGGATGATAAAGTTGCAGCCTCAAGTTTAATAACATTGATGGTAGCAGTATTTGCTGTACACATCGAAAGCTTTTCATATTTCCTCCCTACAATCATATCCAAAACAGAGTCATATAAAAGCCAAATTACTGGAAATTCGTTCGGACAGTAATATTTTGAATATTAAAATTTCACAATATTTTTTTGTCATTTATACGAGTATTTATACCAACAATATAAAGAGGTAAGATCAGTTTTTTTTTCTTTCTTCGTAATGGAAAAATTCTAAAAGACTACTGGACTCATTTTATAAATTACTAGCTTTCCGCCCGCGGCTTCGCCCGCGTGTACTTCATTTCTGTAACATGTATACATCAAATCTTTATAAATTATATCCTGTGTTATTCTGATGTACTTATTTGAAAGAGTAACAAACAAACATTCACACACACATACATACATACACATATACATCCTCACAAATTTTCTTATTTATAATATTAGTAAGATTTCACCTACATACGAGTATTTACAGGAGAAAACGGAACATCTTAAATCTACGGGCGAAGCCTCGATAGTTTTTTTCACACAACCCTAAAGGTTCAGTTTCGTGCTCCACGAATACCTTCGTGGAACCGATAATTTGTTACTGCGGAAACGTAAGCGACGTTATGTACCGCCATGATTACAAGTTTATAATTTAAACGGTATTTTAAAACTTCAATTGAAACGTTTGTATATTCAATGAGCTAAGCTGTAATTAGTGTGACGCGAGGTTTGGTATAATAACGTAATTTTGGCAAAACGTACCTGGGGAAGATAACATTGTAAAAGGTATAAATGTATTACCAGAATTAATCATGGGCACTATAATCACCAAGAAACTTTTTTAAAACAAAATTAACTAACCTAACTAAACCAATCTGCTTATTGCTAAGTAACTCTTCTAACTTCTGAGGCCAATTTTGTCTAAACACTTCTATTAGATATCCAGTTTCCTTAATTTTGACTATCTAGAAGCGTGTCAAGCCAAGTTCAAGCTAACAGAACTGGCGAGCAGTACCGTGTGTTATATTACACGGTTTTTATTAACGTTTTTAATCTGTACCGGCATGCTTAGGAAGATAAGTTTGTTTTAATTTTCGCAAATCACGGCCGCGAGTTGCGACGCTTCAAATGCCAAACATAACCTTTTGATTTCGTTTCATTCACGCGCTCTTGTGATTGACAGACGTTAATATCATAACTACAAGCACTGATTAATCTCCTATAAAATCATCTAGCGTCCAATTTAAATTACTAAACTTCCCGATTGATGCAAACAAAACAACTCCGCAAATCGTTTCTAGCAACAACAATGTTAACCGCAACACAAAAACAACATTAATCTGTGCGCAACATGTGTTTATCTATTCAGCCATTGAAAAGGTGCAATAAATATACTGCGCACACGCCGCAATTGAAACGTATACTACTTAATAAACGTAGGCATGCAACTATGCACGCTTGCGACCCGTGTGGCCCGCGGGACCATCGACAGGACTGTAGACCTAGTGATTTGGTTGGATAGACTGAATTATTATATATTGAAAGCCAAGAACGTACATGAGGTAAAGTATTAAAAGTAAAAAGCTTTTTTAACCAAACTTTGAGACACACACAACAGCAGAAAAACAAAAAGAAGGAAAATAATACATAGTATAATAGATAAAAAATATTAGACACAGAATCCTGATTAGTATATCCTGAGTGATTGTTAAGTCCTCATTTAATAACTATCATCATTTTGATGGTAACATTTATTCGCAAGTATGCCAAAACAATTCTATCAAATGACATAAAAAACATAATCCTACTTATCGATATTCTTTTCCGGCACACTCACGTCACTAGTCGTGTCAATAGGTTAATTAGGTGTGATTGTTGATCTACACCCGTAATCAAGAGGGCATTCTATTTATTTGAATTATTGTAATCAGATTTCTGTTAGCGCACATAGACATTTTGATAGCTTTTTATAACTAGTAAATAAAATATGATTAACAAAAGACATATGACATTCTTCGTTGAACATTGATCAATTCAATACTACAAATAAACAAATAAACGAAATACCCAAACTTAGCGGTAGTTTTGGCTTACAATAAAATTATAATTACACTACATTTTTTTTGTATTATTTCACTTTATTGGTCTACTCTACAGTAACTATTAATAAAATTTCGATAATAACTTTAGATAATGTCTCGCTGCTAGACTCACAAGTCTAGCAGCGAGACATTATCTAAAGTTACCGCATCAGATTTTATAGTTTTTATTTATCTCCATATAAAAACTCATTTCATGTTTTACTTTTTACTATGGTACTTAAATACATTGTATTAAATATATTGTCATTTAAAAGTATAATGGACAAATTATCGCAGACACGATACAATCTATCGATCTTTCGATTAGATCCTTCACACGCGACATCTCTCGATTGAAACAAAAACAGAATAATTGATTCGGAATTTAGATAGCAATATCTCGATTTCGGATCGATTTATTCTTAGTTACGAATCGGAGACAAGATTATTTCTGTTGAATCTTGATAAGGTCATGTTGTGTGTGTGTGTAAACACAATGTATTGTTATATCCAGTTAAATATGTAAGTTGTTTTTACTAATTTGGATTAAAAAAAATCTTCAGAAGGATGGGCCATGAGTTAATGGTTACGATAGATAATGTTTTGGTCGATTTAATATGACAAATTAACTTACTCTCTCGATAGAAAACATCGATAAAAAACCAAATCAACCCGGATAACGGCGGAAGGCTCACCACCTACCACGTTGGGTTCTAAGACCATTGATGAAAAGTGGGCTTCTGAGTGTTCCGTTCACCATGCTGGCAACAGTCACTTGCTTCTGACTACCCCGTTTGGGACAAAGTCGTGATCGTATGTTTGTTATGTTAATATTATAAATGTTAAAACTCTGACAAGCATTAAGAGAGACCATATCAGTATTGAGATGAAACAAATGTTTGAAAATCATTGATTTAAATGAAGTTGCTGATTAAAATAATATTTATTCGTTATATAAGGCCCTGCAATGTTCTATATCTTTCATCCATCATGTTTTTATTCACTAATTAAACTTTGTTTTTGTTGTACGAAGTTTAAAGTTTATTCGTGAATAGTAATTATATTGTTAAAGAAAACGTTTTCTTTATTGACCTCAATGTTAAGGAAAATTTATAAAGTAAATTCTAGTCGGCCTGCGATCCCTCACGTGTGGCCTGTATCGATACTATCGATTGCTGATCGGACGCATCGATATCTCGTGTGATTTTATTATCGCGACTTGCGTGTCCGTTCCCGCTAAGTTTACTTTATAGAAGGCTGATAGTGATGTGACGGCGTCGTTATCGATTTTTTTTTTTTGATAACTTTATTTTTGTAGAGTTATTGGTTGGGGTTAATAATACATAATATAATTCATAGCAATGAATTGAATATAAAAAAAAAGGTTTTTCAGCTATGTATATTCCTCTAGTCTTTTTAAAGAGGCTAACGAAAAAGCTTCTGCTTGCCGAGTATACATTAGGAAACAGCTGGTATTCCCATGAAATTAGCTTATAAAAGACAGCGCGTAAGCTCTAGGAACTCATTAAGGCTAAGCTAGTTAGAATTAAATGAACTCACGACATCATTTGCGAGGCCAACATTCTAGCAACTGCACTACTAACACTAAGCCCATATTAATGTTACAGAAACAAGTAAGAAAGGCGAAGCGGTATCAACCGGTTAATTATTGGAACAGCAACATAATGTAACATAGGAGTTTTAATAATATTATGACTTGTTAAATTTGCGACAACTCTCCGGTGATGGAAAACATCGATAAAAAACCGTAGCAACCCAGATAACTGCGGAAGGCTCAAAACCTACCATATGGGTTCTAATGCCATTGGTAAAAAGTGGGCTTCTGAGCGTTCTAGTTCACCATGACTGCAACAGTGATTTGCCTCTGACTACCCGTTTGAACAAAAGTCGTGATGCTGTGTTATGTTATGTAACTTGAAGATCATTTTAAAGGAGCACTCGTTTGTAATATTAGATATAAAAATATGTAAGTATTTGTGTTTCGCCTCAATTTTAGACTATCGTCTAATTAGCAACGCAATTCGATTGTTAGTGGCTCGAATTTTAACAGCTTGACAGCCAATAAAGATAGAATATTCCACGTGAAATAGCAATGATCGCTTTTAAAATTGCCTTTTTTGCAATTGTGAATAGCCCAGCTAAATGTTTAAGTAGGTAATAAAATAATAGAAAATTTAAAGTAGGGTATTTATGAATTATTATTATTGTAATAGTATGAGTACATTTAGCAAGTGGATTTGGAGTAAATGATTTTATATTAACTAAATTTAAAAACCTTTTCTTTCTTATTAAACTAGACTGAGATAGAAGAAAGAGAGAAATAGATGAAACAGGCCTAGACAAATACATTAAACATTTTAGTCCAAAAACAGCTGATCAAACCCCACTTAAAGCTATTAATGACTAATTAAGCTAATTAGGTACATGCCACGTCCGCGCTCTCTCGCGGTGTGAGTGTGACGTCAGATCGCTGATAGCCAGTTCCTGTGATTCATATCAGGAGGTATTAGCACCGCTGTAGTGTTTGGTACAAGGAATGTTGACGTGAACATAACATGTACCTGATTTTGTTCGAATGCTGCTTCATCATCGGCATTTTAAACTGCTAAAGGTAAATGTAAATGTTTTGTAAGTTTAAATGTAAAGGACCTTACAGCTAGGTAATCTGGTCCCAAACTAAGCAGAGCTTTCTTTCGAATCTTCTTACGTCTCTGCTGATGTACTTACTTTGCTTTATTTTACAGTAGCGGCTGAACTGCTAAATTTAAAAGCAGAAAAACGTTTATCTATGTTAAGGTTGAAATTAATTCCGAGAGTCTACATTGCTAAGAAAACTAAATTACAATTTGATAAATACATCTTTCATTAAATTAAATAAAAATCTGATCATAATCTTACTTGATGATAGCATAGGTAAACATAGGTTTATGATATATACTTAGCAAATGCCCATGCATTCTAATTCTCAATATGTCTAACCTGAAACTATCCACTTGAACCAAACAGCAATTTAAGATCTCCTCGCTCCGTCATCTCTTAACCCTCTCGTGCCTTTAAACACTTATAAAGCATTGTGCTGGCATTTAATTAACCCTGCAAGATTTACTGCACTCACCCGGCCAAGTGTCACCAGTGATATAGTGTATCCGAAACAGAATACATAACGACAGAGGAACCACGACGTAAACGGTCGTGTTATGATCGCCGTCCGGTCTTCTGTTAGTGTTGTTACAACCTCATAAAATGATCTCCAGTATTTATAATCTACAATAGGGAGTTTAGACTATCTTGTGTGTTTGTTATGCGTCTGCTGTATATTAAATACTAAGGAAAGTTCATTGCTGATAATTTTTAAAGTCATTCCGTAGTTTTTGAGTTCGCCCATTACTAGCAGAAAATGAAATCGTTCCTCTTAAAAATATACTAGCTGTCCCCCGCGTAGACTGTCTCTCCCATCAAAATATAGCCTAAATTGAAATAAAATATACAGCTCATGTCACTTCCTGATAGCTTCATATTGGTGAAAGAATTTTCAAAATCGGTTCAGTAGTTTCGGAGCCAATTCAATACAAATAAACAAATCTGTCCTCTTTCTAATAATAGTACAGTGTTCAGGTCGCTTTTGTTCCAATATCAGATTCCCTTCTCTCAGTACCGTCCAAAGCCGGAGACACCTTATGGAGCGCCCTAAGCCTACATCCGTGCCCTTTGGGGCGCCATAAGGCACGTTATTCGAAATGTTAGATGAAGAGCGGCTAAAGATAGTAGACATTTAATAAAAATAAAATTTAAAGTAAAGTAAACGAGTCGACGACACGATTGGCGTAGTGCGCTGTAGCACGGTTTCTCGCCTTTAATTCCGTAGTGTCCCGGGTTCGATCCCCGGTCAGGTCAATTCAGGAAATGATCTTTTTTAAATTGGCCTGGGTCTGGGAGTGCTGGGAGACGCCCCTGGCTTAATTCCTTGTCTGGTACCTCGTAACACAGGGATATTTATCCCTACTTCGAGACCATGACAAGAGGTGTATTGTCTGGCGCATATTTATTTATTTATTTATTTATAAAAGTAAAGTATAGAAAAAAATCATTTTTTAATTTAAGCTGGTGTAAAGTACTTTTGACATGTCACAACAAAAAGTGTTTTATCAATAATAATAAAAATGAATAAAATAATAGTACATTTCTAAAATACCTAAAAAAACAATTGAAATTAACAGTTTTACAATTGGTTAGCAGTCGAAAACCGATGATTATGATTAAGTACCTAATCAATAACATCTGTGATATTTTATTTCATGATCGAACCTGTTTCTTAAAATCGATTTCGCATTGGGGTTAATTGATCTAAAGAATGATTTAAGCTTTTATTTTGAATTCTTAATTAACACATTTTGTTTTATGGATCGGAGAAGGATTTGTATGGAACTGTTATTTTTAATGGCCGAATAAAATGCAGAAATAACAAGCTATATTGCACCTTCAATAAGGAAACGAACTCTTACATTATAAATTATTGATGCTTACTGAACGGTTCAGCGATCCATTTTCATTTATATGGATAATAAATAAATAAATAAATAAATAAATAAATATCCCTGGACATTATTCCACACAGCGCCATCTAGCCCCAAAGTAAGCTAATTAAAGCTTGTGTTATGGGATACTAGACAACGGATAAACATACTTAAATACATTTTCTTTTGTAAATACATACTTATTATACATAGGAGACACCCAGACCAGTACAAACAGACATGTTCATGCACACAAATGTTTGTACTGTGCGGGGATCGAACCCGCGACTTCTGGTGTAGTAGCCAACTTCTTAACCATTACACCAAGTCGGTCGTCAATAAAAGTTCGAGAACGGCTCGACCAATAGAGCAATTTTTTTTCATATTTTTACTAAGGCACAAAGAAGAATGGAGAGAAAAAACGTAAAAATTACGAGATAAATAATTAATTTTGACGACCGACTTGGTGTAATGGTTAAGAAGTTGGCTACTACACCAGAGGTCGCGGGTTCAATCCCCGCACAGTACAAACATTTGTGTGCATGAACGTGTCTGTTTGTACTGGTCTGGGTGTCTCCTATGTATAATAAGTATGTATTTACAAAAAGAAAATGTATTTAAGTATGTTTATCCGTTGTCTAGTATCCCATAACACAAGCTTTAATTAGCTTACTTTGGGGCTAGATGGCGCTGTGTGGAATAATGTCCAGGGATATTTTATTTATTATTTATTTATTTAAAAACAACACTTTTCTTTTCCCATAAACCACTCTATTCCAAGCTGTCAAACATTTGACCTCAATTAACTGAATTTTCTATTGACTGCGACAAATATATTATATATATAAGTCTTGACAAAGTGAAATCTGTAGAGGCAGCTAGTTAAAAAATTTAGCCTAGGCATTGATATCTGCGGCCGTATCATCCATTATATCTGAGAGCAATATGGGAACAATCATACTATACGTCGACGTTTTTTTTCATTAAGCTGAAATCTGAAAGATGATGGTTGGGCCCCATCGCCGCATAATATGGGGAAAATAAATACCATTCCCAATTACATAGTTATGTCATCACTTGCAAGAGAGCGTCGTGGCCTAGTGGTTAAGCACTCCAACTCAGACGGATCGCGGATCGTGTGGTCCCGAGTTCAAATCTAGCCGGTACCAAAATCTGTTTGTTCATTGTATAATTTCCGACTAACTCTCCGGTGATGGAAAACATCGATGAAAAACCAAATCAACCCGGATAGCGGCAAAAGGCTCACCACCTACCACGTTGGGTTGTAATACCATTGGTGAAAAGTGGGCTTCTGAGTGTTCCGTTCACCATGACGGCAACAGTCACTTGCCTCTGACTACCCCGTTTGGGATAAAGTCGTGATGGTATGTATGTATGTCATCACTTATTGAGTATGCCATATTGTATTTGTAAGTCTTTTGATAGTCATTTAAAGAGTAAATACAATGTACTTAATTCGTTTGTAGAAATAATTTTTGTTTTTTAGGTATTCCGCCCTAACTTACGGAACCCCATATTGTTGAAACCAGTAGCGAGACCGATCAATCTTCAGCTCATCGACTTGTGATTAGACCGTTTTATATGTTAATTGAAGCATAAGCTCGCGCCGCAATTAGTCCACCTAGGGCTGCCACTCGCCGAGCTTTGAGCTCTTCATAAAACAATTAGTTTATTAAATATCAGGGCTAAGCAGAACTTTTAAGAGTACAATTAGGTATGAGGGAGTGTTTGACATGATTTAATAAATATAAGTACGCAAAGACAGAACAAACACAATACCTCTACTATTACGCCGATGGGCCAATCAAATAATATCAAAAAAAATATAAATTCTGAAAATCATAATACTTTTAATGAACTAGACTGTAAGAGTACTGTCAAATTGTTTATTTTTAGAATCAAATAAATAATTAAAAACCTTCATACAACTTAACGTACATTTGCAGAAAACGGTAATATCTACGTGTAACATTGTAATTCACTTTTTAACTATAATTTTTAAGAAGAATGAAGCAAGCTTGACCGTTGAATACCAGTTTTAACAGTTCTACGGAAGGTTGTTTAACGTTCAACAGTTAATCTTTTATTTCTATAAGAAGCCATGAAATAACAATAGAAAACAGTAAAGACGAAGTCTCTTTAAATAAATTTCTTCAAATTAGATTGGTGGAAAAGATAGACACAAATGTGTACGGTACGCATCAACTTAATTAAAATACTTAAAAAATTGTAAGTATCTTACGACGCCCGAATCCAGAGACGACAGACAGAGTTGAGCACTTTTCAAATTGATGCTTTGCTGTCAAATGTCAGAAGATGTGAAAGAGACATGCCTACATTTGAGGTTTGCTCAAATTTAATTGTCAGTTAGAATGATATTATTTCCTGCACTATATTACACATTAATACATGTTTATTGATGTTTTAACAGCTGCTCCTGGCGATCAAACGCATAATTTAATTTCAAAACATTCAGTCGTTCTTTCAAGTCTTTACCAGGCAGACAGCTTGTTTAGGAAATAGCTCATTCGTCTTGCCCCTTCACTCCTCACCACTTAGCTATGCAGTTAAAATGCAAAAAGGTTTTTATGCATCTAACTGACTGCGAGGAATGTAGTTAAAAAGTTGGGCTGTCTCTGTCAGAAGCTAATGTAATGAAAGATAGCAACATCAGTTTTTTGCGAGGTTTGTTTTACGCTTGAAAGACGTAACTACATCATTGACGTTAAAAAACAAGTAATTTTGTGTCATTTCTACCGGTGACATTATGCTTCACAAAAATTTGCTATGCAAACTGTCCTCATTCCATACATCATACATCACAACACATATTGTACTTACATACACGGGACCTTTTACATACGAAAGCTTTAAAGTCATGCCTTTCATAATATAAAGTATCTCCAATATGTCTGATTTATTACGTACTTAGATAATGATAGATACCACTGAATTAATTTTATGAAAATAGTAGAGCTAATGCAAAAATATTTAACTGATAATGCAGAACGTTTTAAAGTTGCCAACCCTAATGACGCGTCCATCATAAAGTGATTATTTTCGATTGGTTTCATAATATACCTAATAGTCTTGTGGCTACTAACATACGTATTTGATTGGCATTCAATAATTGATGTGGATTAAGAAATTGAAAAAAATATACGACTAAATCTAGAGGTTAAGGCACTATTGAACGATTTTAATATGATATGAAACATTTTTGATCTATCACTACTTACTACACCAATTATAATAATACAACGCCTCCGTAGCCGAGTGGTTATAAAGCAGCCCGAAATTCGAAGGTCCCGGGTTCAAATCCTAGGTCGGGCAAAGATTATTTTCGAATTTTTCGAAGTATAGCTCGGGTTTGTGATCACCAACCCGCATTTGGCAAGAGTGGTGATTAAGCCAATACCCATCAATCGTAGCGATGACTAGATTTATACGAAGACCTATGCTAAGCCGTGGAACAGTTTGATACACTAATTACTTAATTTACTCTTACTGTATTTAATTAAGTATTGTTCTTTTCACTTTTTTAGAGGTAAAACCTCTCGCAATAACAATTAAAGTGACAAAAAACTGGGTTTGTTCTGAAATGGGTTTCGCGACAGGGCGACACTGACTATTTAGGTTATTTATTACTATTTAAGCAAATGTTACGATCCAATAAGCTTGGTAAAAAGTAGGCTCCTGTGAGTTGAAATTTGATAGCAAACTACCGTCGTTTTCCGCGTCGACCATCATCCAAAAGGTAACAATAGCTGTTGCCATCTCTGTCGTGGGCAGCGCTGGTGTATAAGACACCTTCTGCCATATTCGAGTCCTGTCAAGTGTGAACCGTCCGTAAGGCGGTGGGCGCAAGCCGCTGATAATTAAAGAGGCCAGTGGATGATAAATAACGATCTGTCCGTGTTTTTGCCGCACATGTCATTATCCCGACGGACTCTATCAGGCGTCGTGAGATTACACGCAGTGGGCTTGTATAGAGCTGTAAATACCCCTCAGGTGATACTTTGTCTTACTGAAGGAACACTCTTATAAAAAGTGGACTCATAAGGAGAGTAATAGGAAGATATCATCTTTCTTACCCACACCGCACCAAAAGTACTTTAACTAATCAATTGACACTCAGAAATAAATCAAGAAATTTACCTAGGACACCTTCACGACCTACAAACTTAACAGAGCCTGTACTTTGAAAGCTAGGTAAATTCTGGTGGTACAAAGGCGTTCACATTAACGTAACAAAGGGGTACCTTATGCTGCTGTCACAAGACCTATTATGCAATGGTTTTGTAAAGTTTATGTGAACGCCTCTGTGTTAGATTTAGATATCAAAGTTAGAAACTAGAAAAAATCGACCTGATCCTAGGGACTCAAGCATAATTTTTCTAGTTTCTATCTTTATGTAGAAAATTGTGCATTGTTAAATGCTAAAAATAAAAATTCACTTAGATTTAGATAGTTTTGAAAAAATACTAACAACTAGAAAACAATGTGGTTTTGGTTGTCATGGAACACATCGAAACTATGTTGGAGTAATGAATGATAAAACCTAATCGTCTTATCACCTCATTGTAACTCAACTCTTTTTAGTGTTTTTGCCTACCAAATGTTGTGTCCCCTTTTTTCTAATTTGTTTTTTTTATTGATTATTTTTCTAGAGATTTTTTATAACAAAAAAGGAAACCTCCTTTGGCATATAATATATTTTACAGGTTGTATCAGCTCTGCACACATACCACTCTCGCGACAACGTAGCGCATGAATAATCGAGAGGTCCGACTTGATGAGAGTGCGTGAGAGCGTTTTTGTGTGCGCCCGCGCACCTCAAGCAAACAAGTCATTGGCGAGATGGTTGCTTGTTAATAAACGGGATTTTTGAGCGATTTTGGCGTTCAAGGATAGAGTAGAAACAAATATGATTATATACTTGGTGATATAAGTAATAATCACTGTAGGTTTTATATTTATAACAAATAACAAATAAGATAACTGTTTCCATACTAAGTGTTAACCCCTTAAGTGTCAGCCGAACACACGGGTGTTCGTAAGAAAACCCTAAGAAAAAAATGGCAAACAATGACTCACAATGCAAAAACCGTAACAATAGACACACGAGACGGGTAGTAAGAATGTGAAAGCTACAAGAATTTGATTCCTAAAAACAAGCAAAGCCCAATAACAAATGTGATAGCAATTTCTTTACAGAATGCTTTATTCAATATGTAAGTTCCCGTTAAAATAATGATTAAAAATGGAGAGTCTGCGACATTTGACATAACAGAAGTGAAAAGGACCCTCGAGCGCATAATTACAAAAACCACTGATGCAACTCGAATATAAATATCATAGTAATCACTGGGCCGCGTAAAAACAATATATTGCATTGCAAAAATGCAATAAACAACACCTCGGGACAATCAGAAACGACTCAAATATATTAAAAAACACTATTTATGGTGCGGCAACCTCCACACGGATTGGCCACGAGCCTTCACGCCACAGGCATTCGGATTGCGACTTGCGACGAATTTTCTTTTTACCATTTCTTTGGTGGCAAGCAATAATGCAGGCCGCGTGATATGGTAATCGCAGGATTTACACGAACTTTATACACGAACAAGTGGAAATATAATGCTCGCTGCATACCATGTTACAGCTCTTTGGTAGCTCTGATTATCACACTCAACAGAATGGCCACAGGTTATTTAGCTGCGGTTTTTCGTGAGATGGGAGCATTTGCCCACATAAGCGTTTTGTAGCTGCCCGCAACTAAGCCCTAAAAAACGAAGGTTTTGCTTAGTTTGATGTCATGTTATCCTCGAGTGAAACAGATCCCGATTAGTCCATAATATTTAATCATAAAGTATTTTCTATAAAACATTTTGTTTTTGTTTTAAGCTAGCCTAAGCTGCATTAAAGAAATGAATGAATGCAATAAATTAATAAATATTGTATTATTTGCTTTGCACTTTAAAAGCAATAAAATTATTGGCAAAATAGTCAGGTAAAATTTTCATCCTACAATCTTCAGCATCTGAACTTAAAGGAGGTTTTGTCTCTTTTATTATCCTCGCCATTTCATTAAAGGAGACAGGAAAGTGTTCTTTAAATAAACATTTTGAAGTAATTAAAAAGTAAAGTAAGTATTAAAAATCGCATGTCTGTGGCATCAGATATTCGAGACCCAATGCTTAATTACGCCAGATGAAAAGTTGGCGCCTACATTTCGTCGATTTCAAAATGGAAACTTGTGTCAGTTTTTGTGTATAATTTAGTTTGCAGAAGAAATCATACATAATTATAAGAACATTATTTTCATTTCCAGATATTACACTGATGGAGATGTCAGGGGCTTTATTGAAGTGAAGGAAGCGGTAAGTTCCTAATGAGTTTTTAATTATAATTAATTCTTTTTTACAATTGCTTTATGCGGAAACGAGGGGAGATTTTGAGATATAACGTTGTCGCTTCTTCGAATAAAAATATAGCAAAAATTGCTAAAACTACCTTAAGTCTTATTTAACTAAATAAAGGTCATAATAACTTTTTAATGCATTCCAAAAATTGATGTTGTGGTCCAAATATTTGGAAAGTAGAAACTATAGAAACAATAATTAACACAGGATTTCCCTATTTACTCAATAAAATATTTCAAAATTGCCTTTACTCACAATCGTTATCCGCATGACGTCTACTTCATAGTCCTACCCCATAGATTTCCAGAGTAGCTGGTTCTGGAAATCGGTGGGGGTTCTGAACTCCTAAAATCATTTTTGGGTTCACAGCCTGTCTTACCAGTTTTGCGAAACTGCATTTCGAACAAATCATAATAATGTGTTATCCACATAATTACAATTACCACAAACGCGACTTAAGTGTCATCATTTAGTTGTTGAAAAACTAACTAACTACAGACATCCTAAGTAACAAATTCCTGCTTAACCTTTATGCGTAATAATGAATGTCACGTACCGTTCCGACGAATAGACACATTTTTCTCATCGTTCACCGCAAGAGATAATGATTGGGTTCAATTACGCTTTTCTACATGGTTGCCGCAGAAGGAAAAGAGTTTAATACGTCTTAGGTACAATACTTACTGCCAATATATTTTTCTGCGTAGAGGTATTCTACAAAACGAATAGATTTTCGTAACACAATCTGTTGATTTGGGGTCGAAGTATAAAATGAAAATAGTTATTTCTGAATATTTTTTTGAAATACACAGTTTTCCATTCATCAAGCATTTAAATAATACAACAGCAAAAGATTCATCACTGGCTGTTTCTCCCGTGACGTGAACTCCTACCCAAATTGAAATAAAGTTTATGTTGAGAGGATATCATTATTACCTATTATTATTACATATTAACTCTATCAACATTTTCATCCGTCAATTCTTCATATATTCGTTTTCTTAACCACGCTCTTGAGTACCACCCCTAATTCAATAACGTATAACCAGCTCTGTCACCGCATGCAATTTATTAAAGAAGTCTGCAATTAACAAATCGTAGTAGCACCTGCGTTTATACATACTTTAAACTGGATACCGCAGCGTCCAAGCCCCATTGATAAAGCTCAAATTACTCATCTTAAACTCTTGTTTATGGCAACGAGGATATTCTCTTGATCATAGAATTAAAAGGATATTATCATCTCTTGAGGCATAAATGTGATCAATTTATCATTTTATTTTCAGTGTAATTATTATCCCCTGTTCTATTTTCCAGTTTAAATTTGAGCCCATTTCTTAAAAGTTATGTTTTAATGTTCAAGATTACGTTTAGTTACATTTTATAAATAAACGGTAACCAGATTAAAGGAATTTTCCTTTTTTTGTGTAAAATTGTTACGATAGACAACTCTAGCTTATCAAAATGGATTGCCTAATTGCTCTTCTTACTACACATCTCTCAAAATAAAAAACAACACTAGCTTTTAAGTAGTGCAAATGACTAACTAGGTAATCGAACTAACAATCTACTGCCAAAAGCAGCGACCAGCAACTATAATTATCTCATAAGTTAAAAATATGTATAATTACAGCGCTTACAAAGTATACACTTTGTCAGCCCCTATCAGGCTTCCATCATACCCGTCAGGTGATAAAAGCATGCACTAATTGCACTTCAGTTCTGCAACGTAATTGATAAATGTCGCTTTCTTCACTTTTTGATAGCAACGTTGACATTATCTTTAGTGTAAGTTGCTTGTCGTTATTTGTTTTTAAACTTTCCTCATTTTGAAGCTTCAAGTGACTATATGTTTTTTTAATTAAATATGTAAACTTGCAAAGCTACATACGATTCAGATGCTCAAATAATGGAAGCATTTTTTGTTTGAGATTACTTTATGTGCCATCAGTATGAGTTAAACGCGTTGGATCAAGATTATCTGATAACTACAGATTATAGACAGCTAAGCAACAAATTAACGAAATAGATATATTTGTCTGTTTTTGTTTGAGAACCGTGAAATAAAAATCTATTGATATTAATTTTTTATTTGCTGGGTTAGTTTATATCACTCTGGATATTTATGTTGTATATTCTTTCATCCTTACTGTATAAATGATCCCTCAATATATTTTCAGTAGCAAACTTTCCAAAGTTTATGAAAGACGTCCTCAGTTGTCTTGGCATAGTGTTACTCGTAATTGGTTACTGCTTCTCATTGTGCAAATTGTCTCGTAACTTGAAGAGGCACTGATTTTTGTGCACAGTACTATTTTAATTCAAAACTTCAGACGGAGAAAATTACCGGCTCCACAAATCGTCGACGAATAAATGTCATTGCGCTGTTTCATATTTATTTTAGTAGCGATAAATCGTGGCTGATATACGTTTCGAAATTATGCGTTTGATTGAATAAGCTGTGTCGTTAAAATTTAAAATACGATTGTAGACAATCATTTTGGTAAAATTTGTGTTTAGGTACATGTAAGTTTGAAGTGTTAGCTCTTTTACTGAGTGAAAATTAGCTATTGTGTAAAATCTTATACAATTACTTACGAAAAACAGCTTTTTCAGACCTAGTTCCATAATGATTTCTAAATTAATAAAATGAAATAAGATAAAATTAGTTGTACGGATGATATTACTTTTCACTAAATTTTTATTCAAATCATCAGTTTAGTTTAAATTATCATTAATCATTATTACTGTACCTACCTAGCCTATTAAGGGACAAAAACATCGTATTGTGTGTAGAATTGTAAAATTATTAAAACAGCTAACAACTTAACATTCTTAAGTTAACTTAAGTCTTCTGAAAACAAACAAAACCCGCATTTAATTTAGTGAACATACAATAAAGCGAAGTGTGCGTGACTTATGCTCACCGAAATGCACTACAATGTTGGCTGTTCAAAATAACTGCGCGAGAAAACGCGGGAATTTCGGAACGACATGTATACTCTGTGGTTTGTAAATTGAAATTCGAATTCGATATTCAAAAAAAAGTTACAACTTAGAGCTCTGACTCATTAAGACGCCGTGACGCCGGCTACGTATCCGAATAGTTAATGTTGCAATGTATGGTACCTAACTCACTTGGCGGTTTGGCTACTATACATTTCTAATGCCGAGATCTATAGAGCGTGCTTAGCTTTAAATTAGACTTATCTTAGACTTTGAACAGCTGTATCTATCTATATACTTACATCAACATAAGTTTTACATCAACTTAGGTATTCGTGAGTAATAAATAACCATACTCAATACGTAAGATAGTAATTAAATAATGTGATAAGTCTGTGCACTATAGATCTCGGCATTAGAGTGTGCTTGTGGGCCGAATTGACCACGTAGCATTTTTGAATAAATTTCATAATTATTAGTTGAATTCAAAACAAAGTAATTTTTTACCTGTGTTACGTTGTTGCCTTTGCGCAGCGATGGAAATTATTAAGATGAAAATAAGATTAGATATTGTTGCTCCTATTATCTAATATAACTGAAAGTAGGTACTTACATGCGTTGAAATTCTGCGTTTCTTCACCCGAACGGCACGATTGGCGTAGTGTGCTGTAGCACGGTTTCACGGCTCGATTTCCGTAGTGTCCCGGGTTCGATTCCCGGTCGGATCAATTCAGGAAACGATCTTTTCTGAATTGACTCGGGTCTGGGTGTGCTGGGAGACGCCCCTAGCTTATTTCCTTGTGTGGTACCTCGTAACACAGGGATTTAATAATCCCTACTTCGAGACCATTACAAGAGGTGTGTTGTCTGGCGCATATTTATATATATATATATCAAACCACCACTATTAAATTCAGAAATACGCATCAATTTTGATATAGGAGTAGCTATAATGCAAATTATGAACAAAATAGTAACTTCTTACTACTCAGGTCGGCATTGTTCGCCACGTATTTAAAAGGTTAAAGTCAAAACCAAGAAGAGATGCTAAATCGGCTTAACTCGTATATCTATAGATTTAAGCCAATAATAAGAATGATATGGACGACTGGTTTCATCAGAAAATATGATTACTGGACTGAGTGCGAGCCTTTATTACAACATTTGTATTCAAATAAGTAAATACAGAATCGTATTGACGCAAGAGTTTGCGTTTAAAGATATTGTTGTTGTTTTGAGTTAGTAATACTTTAATCCTGTATATCTTCTACTTAGTAAAAGCCAAATATTGACTTGAGCAAGTAGTCGAGGTCTACATACAGGGTGTCCAGGAAATAGTACGACATACTGCAGGGGGTGATAGCTAGGATCAATACCTACCAAGATAACTCAATATATGTTCAGCGAAATTTTACGGTTTCGAAGTTATACAAAATTTTTCGTAATATCGCAAAATCTGTACCTTGAAACAGATTGGACACCCTGTATAAGTACTAGAGTTTTCTAGGGAGTGGAACGCTCTCCCTGCGTCTGTGTTTCCGGATACTTACAACCTTGGTGTCTTCAAGGCTAGAGTGAATAGGCATTTTCTGGGTAAGCGTGTAACACCATCGGCCTCGTCATCGCTTACCACCAGGCGAGACTGAGGCCAAACGCAAACCAATTAAAAAATATATATATATTTGGGATATTTCACACCAAAGGTCGTTTAGCCCCAAATTAAGCTGTGTCCGTAATGTACAGTCTTTCATAGAAGTGTCCTTAACTACGCAGATCGTGCGTTGTGTAGTATACATTCTTAAGCAATAAGAGACACTCCAACTGTAGTCGTCCGTACTAGTTTAAAGAGGCTTAAATATAATTCACACACAAAAACATCTTTGGTAATTGTATGTTTGTTTGGAAGGTAGTAAACCCTGTCCCTTGACGCTATAGGCAGGGCGATATTTTAACGAATTTAAATCCGTTCCCGAGATACGCAACTAAATTGTAAATTTATTTTTTTCTATTTACATTACTTATAAATTTAGATATGTCAATCCTCTAATATTACAATTTAAAAAATAGAAACGTCAAGTTTATACTAATAATCCTTTAAGATATGGCCACTTCTCATTTTCCGTGTGAGAAATTGCCAATAGGCAAAGCTGTAATGAATCTTAGCTGTGAAGCAACAGTGTTTGGAATTGGTTGGACTTGGTATTGAAGGAGTAGCGGTGGAGTGTTCGAAAAGTACAATAAATTGAGTGTCACCGGTTTTTATCCGTGTTCTGAGAAGTACTCGCCTGCGCGCGCGCATACCAGAGTTCAAGCTACCTGATTAAGGCGAAGACAGCAGTCGACTATGAAATGTTAAATCCATATTGAAAAGCATAAATGCAAAGGACTTCTGGCCTTTTTTTTATATTATAACAGCTAAACAAATATTTATGATTTTTGAATATTGTAGAACCTTGGACCTATGACATAGAGTTTTGTCTTAAAACCCATAAAAGTGCGGAAAAAACTGGTATAACGGGACGCAGTGGGCAAAACCTACTTAAATCTATCACCTAATTATAGTGATATTTAACCAATTGTGATATTTTATTCAGTAAATTTCTTTCTCCGTTATTATACGTTTATTGATTTTTGGCCTTCAAATTTAAAATTTAAAAACATGTTTGCCAAACATTACCAAGCATACCTAAAAACAATTCTTTACCAAGCGTCTTAATCTTGTAATTCTATTTTCAAAAGGGGTTTAATTATTTTTCAACAGAAAAAGTGTGTCGTCATCATACACACAATGACTTCGCCTTAAGTCTACGTGGCCGTCATTTTTGAGTTCGCTACAAGACGAGCTTAATATTAGTAAGTATTTTATCTTATTCTATTTACAGACTATTTACTGATTAGGTAATATTAGAGTCACTGTAGCTGGATACTGTTTTGGACTATACTATGTGCCTACTAAATTAAGTTGTAGGCTTTTAGCCACTCAACGAGCAATGAAGATATGGAGATGGGTATGCTCGGTGTTTCGCTGCGTGATCGAATCAGAAATGACCAAATCCGTAGAAGAACTAAAGCGACCGACGTAGCCGGTCACGTAATGAACGTAGAACTGATGGCCGTTGGCGCAGAAAGGTTCTAGAAGGTGGTAAGTCTGCAAGGTGGACGGACGACCGACGACCTGGTAAAAGTGGACAGGATTCCGGTGGATGCAGACCGCCTGCAAGCGTTCGCTTTGGAAATAATATATGTGGGGAAGGCCTATGTTCAGCAGTGGACGATTAGTGGGTGCGAATGATGAATGGTGAATGTAAGTGGGTAAGTTAACTAGTAACGGCCAGTAAATAAGTATTTTGCTTACTTACAAATTGTCTGTACTGTAACTGATTACAATTACTTCGGCTGTAAACTTTGAGAATATTTTTGGATATTATTAGTCAGTTGGAAAATAGGGGTGAATCACGTTTATGGACTTCTAACTTACGCCCTCTAAACCTCTACTACTGGCTCCCAAAGGCTAGCCCATTGCTGGACATACGTAATACCTTCATCTTAACGCTTCCATTATTCTGTACCAAGTTTAGCAAAGATTGTATTTTATTTTTGCGCCAGACAACACACCACTTGACATGGTCTCGAAGTAGGGATAAATATTCCAGTGTTACGAGGTATCAGACAAGGAATTGAGCTAGGGGCGAAACTGTGTGTTAATTACCGATAAACATGTCATATTTCTAAATGCACACTGAAATAGACAATAATACCGAAATACAGAAAAAACCTGATAAGTTAGGGTGCATACAATTTAATTAACCCGGTATGTTTTAGGAAAACTATCTATTGTTCCAATCTGATCTCCACTTTGCCCACAACATTGCGGTCACCGTTTTCATGCTTAGTTTAGTTAGATCGCACGAAAAAGAACGACCTCAAGCTTCTCACCGCAAACTAAAGCGACGCACGCGCAGGCAATACAGACAACCACAGAAGAAACATCGTTCAAGCATAAGTTACTATTGCTATGAACTTTCACGCTATGCATAGACGGTATAAAGTCGGTGTTGCGCCTGACTGTACGGAGGTATTGGGACATGCGTGGTTTGTATAACAATTTGATTTGATAGAACGTTGATGTATGTATGGTTTGCAGCTAATATAATGTTGGTAAGAAATATTTTTGTAAAATAGTAATCTTCGCAAAACAGGTTTTTTTTTTTCAAATAAGTCGACATAATTGTTTATTGGGCATTCGATATTCTATTACTAGCTTTAAGCAGCACGTGAACTTTATTTTTATACCTACGTATAATCTTTATAAATTGTAGCCTATGTGTTATTCTGATGTATAAGCAAAATCACTGTAAAGTTTTTTCTTAATCTGTTCAGTAGTTTTTGCATGAAAGAGTACAAACATACATACATACATACATCCGCACAAACTTTCGCATTTATAATATTACTAAGATTATTTTTAAACATTCTCATAGTAAAAGATCTGAAACAAATCGATAGCCGTTGAGACAGAAGAGTTCCGGAATGCAGATCATTTATTGATGAATGAAGCACTCAACCAGAAACCGATAAATAGGATTTTTCAGGAACCCTGACCCTGAAAAATTAGTGGATAATGAGTGGGATGATGAGATAGGAGAAAAAGTAAGAAACTCAGAAAATACATACATACCATCAACATTTTTCAGCACTGGGTAGGCAGACACTACATCCTCTACTTGCTGCGATCCTGACATAGGTACATCCTTCTTCATTCACTCTTATCAATCCTTTCACATGCTTGTGGATTATGGGTACTCTTGAACTACTCTTTCGGAGAACATCTTGAACTGGTTCAAGGTATGTTAGTCAGGGTATTTCTTTACCATCGTGGGTTGAGCGTCGTGGCCTAGGGGTTAAACACCCCAACTCGGATTGTGGATGGTGTGGTCCCTAGTTCAAATTTGGCAGAACCAAAATCTTTGTTTTCATTGTTTTTCCGACTTACTCTCCGGTGATGGAAAAGATCGATAAAAAATCAAATCAATCCGGATAGAGGCGGAAGGGTCACTACACAACACGTTCGGTAATACCATCTGGTAAAAAGTAGGCTTCTGAGTGTTCTGTTAACGAAAAACGGTCACTTGCCTCTGACTACCCCGCTTGGGCTATAGTCGTGATGGTACGCTTTGTGTTATGTATTGCCCTCCCAACAATTAAGTCTACAGAAAAAGCCACTATGTAATGAGTTGGTTCGCTCCCAAAAATTTCGACCACGTCATAATACTCGTAGTTCATCTCGTGTAAGACTATTTATTTTAAATATTCAAAATACACAATTAGTCTCGAGTTCTTTACATATTTCTGGTTATTGTTGTCGGATGTTTTGAAACCTCCGATTGGTCGCGTCTGTCTGAGCGTTTCTAAGACAAATATTTAAAATTACGTTTGACCGAATTGTAGTCTTTTTAAAATGCTTCTGAATATTTTAAACAAACACTTTTTTTTGGCATTACCATCTGTTCCAAGCACAGGGAAAGTCTGATGAAACCAGCGCCAGGTATTGTATTATTACAGACTAAACCGTTGTTGAGGCAATGCTTTAAATATTTCCCCCGCTCAGTATTCGCATCGATCTAGAAATATTCATGTTTTTATGTAAGTCTCCCACACCCGAAGCGTACAAACCATAGTGAAGGCTGCTTTGCCACCAGATATGTGTTAAGTTATGTTGCTGTAGATGCGTTTAATATCCACCAATCACATCAATTGGTCCTCATAACATAGCACTGATAGAAAGGGGTATACTAAGCTATGTTTTTAATATGACACATCATAGCACATGGATGCGTGCTGTGGAGGCGTGCTATATGGATGCGTACTGTTCGTGCCTTCCTTACTGTCGATACATCCCATAGCTCGAGCTGCGCATCTTCGTAGCACATCTTATTCAATCCATTACATAGCATAGCATCAGTGGAAACAGCTTAGCTTGCACATCCTCGCAGCATAGTTGCATAGCACATCTCTGATGGAAAAGCAGCCTAAACTAAGTTCTCGGTGCCTCAAGATTTGCGTACCACGCAATACATGGACGGCATTACGTACAAGCTCTGCTTAAATTGGGGTTAGATAATCTAGTAAGGTGTTTTTTTTTATTTATTCACTTCACACTTTACTTTACTGTCTTATACTGAGTTGAGATACCTAATAATTCTGTTATTACAGAAGCATCCTCTGGATCGCATCGCATGGAAAAGTGCCAGACTCTATCACCATATTTTTATCGCACCATTTCCATTTTGCACCGATGAAGTATTTATAACAGTTATTTTATTTTTGCTCTCAAATAACACTTCACGTTCATTCAGAATATTAGAGTAGAGTTGCACTGGATGTTTGATGTGATTTATTGTCTTGTTTACTGTGATTGCTATTTCCTCTATGTTTCTGGCTTCATAACATATTGAAATATCGTTTCAAGGATTTAATTTATTAGATATGATTCGGTTGTAGTTATCGGCGATAGGCATTTATTGTCCTTGCAGTCATTAGATACGCATTCCGATCATCATCATCCCTGCGGTCTATCCCGGTTGTGAACTCACACTGGTGGTTGGGGTCCCAGATACGCACTCCGATATTCAGTCGTATATTATTTTTACCTAAACAATCGTTTTAATGTTATTTACTTATCTGTGTAGCTTCAATATCCTATGTACATTTTAATCTCTAATCTTTCAAAACAAAAAAATCCAATAAAAAATTTTGGAATCCAACAAAAATTGTCACTAGATCTAATATTCCAATCTCACACATTCAATAAAACTACACGCTTCAACCCGATAAATCCCAAAATGACTACCAATCAAGCAACAAAAATAAAGCCACGGTCCAAATAAGTTTCACCTCCTATTTAATTGTCCGGTTTTATATTCGAGCCTGCTAGTTTCGAACAGTTTACTTCCTTCAGCCATGTCAAGAATAACCATCCATATACAGCCACAAAGTTACCTGAACGGTGGATTCAGTTCGTTTTTTAACGACTGTACATCAATTTTGGACGAAAAGACGTAACCTTTAACTTTCGGAGCGGTATGACTTAAGTTGGTAGACGAGGCGTGAAGTCATTAAGAAGTCGACGCCAACGGGCAATAAAAGCTAGAAAACATAAATAAAGTTTTACTGTGAATGAAAACAGTTCCCGTACGCGTCTGCAATATATGATCGGCGGTGTGATGGATGGCGGACTTAGTCCCACATACCGCATTGTTTGAGCTACTACAGAATCCGCAATACATTTGTGTGTGAATATTAAAATTGTTGAATGATAGGGTCGCTACAGAATAGGAAATAAAATTACTAAAACTAAGCATTGAATTATTACATTTTCTGCTTTGAACTATTTTTAGTGTCAAACGATGACATTATTTACTTGTTTAGTTAAGGAAAAGGGAAAGCCTGAAACTGTCCTGTTTATAGACTCTGCTAATAATTCAGCTAGTGTATTAAGTATTGTACGTTCTTCAAATACGATCAGTCATTACTATTGGCTCTTTAATAACCTTAATGATGTCAATGACCTCTTCTGAACTCAATCATCAGAAAAAATCCTAAGATGGTTTTGATTACGCCCGATAAATTCTTGAACCATCAATTTGAAGTTATCAGAGGGATAAATCAGAAATTTTGGTGTATTGAGCATCAAGTAACATCGTCTGATTGTAATAACCAGTAGAAGTAGTAGCTTAAAGTGGTTTCCTGACCACTGATCCTCAATCATGGAAATTAAGGTATTCCCAAGTTTCCCAAATGCTTTAGAACCCAACCTGGACTTTAAGACAGCGAGGACTTTAAGCTTAGCTGAGTATTCTAATCACACTACCAGCAACATAAGGTTAGGCATCCAAGACTCAATCAGAACCTGTTCCAACCGTTCATAAGTCTTCTATTCCTTTAATAGCTGCTCGGCCCATATGGCATCGCTACACCCTGTAGGGCCACTCCGGACGCACGTCCACCAGAGCCGTTCGGTCTCATTGTAATTTATGGATGTCCTCGTGCATGCAGCTCGAATGCTAAGTCCACGATGAAAGGATTAGCCGCGGGGACGTCGCCATCTTTGAGTATGAAGAGAGGACGATTTATGTCATTCTTACGGCGTGTACTGGGTATGCGTTGGCCTGGTTGTGTGCTAACTCTGCTGTTGAAAAAATTGGACAGTCTATTCGTCAGCGGCTTTATTATAAATTGATTGCGTCATGTGTAGCAAACTCTTTGTTTCATATTAGTTATAGGAACCAGGATTTTTATTTTAGTCTGTGCCAGGAGCTCTGGTGTACCATATGTTAGCTCTTTTTCCTGAAATTCTTAAGATAAGTAAAGATCAGTCTGCAATTGATATGTTATGTAATGGACGCTCGTCATCATTATTTAATCATCTTGAAAACCCCTTGCCTTAGATGGATGGCAGTAAAATTAAAATGTATATATTAATTTAATACTTTGGCCGCGTTATTAGAATAATAAATACATTATTATTGCTACTTTGTTGACTTACACGTGGCAGATCTGTCATTAGTTTTAAATGCAATGAAGAGCTCGTAATTAATTAAATATTTTGGTTATTCATCAGTCTCTGACACTAATAGATATAAGCCCTGCTCAGCTTGATTTCAGTTGCTCTTTATGTTGAAAATATTTATTCATATCCTTCTCCCAAAGGCTACATTTTGGGGACCAATTATTAGCAAAAATAAAATTAATTTAAAAAAAAGTTTCGTAATTATAAAAAAAGAAGTCTGAAAATTAATGCTATAATATTTTTTGCGTCGCAAAGTCCAAAAAAGTTATTTATTAACAAAACCAAATTGGTCCCAATGAAGGTAGAGTTAGCACCGTCCTCTCAACAATTTGCTATACTCTTCGACCTTCTGCCTTGACTTACTTGATAAATCAAACGATAATTAACGAACGAAACCGAATCGCTCTCTAATCAGTTAATTCGCGTTCCGATCACACAGCCAAAAGCTGAGGCCATATCTAATGATGTGTGGAGCTATTGTCCGGTGACTTATTCGTAATGTGCCAGCGAATGAGTTCGTGCGCAGGAGTCTAATGTGAGATTACCACAAAGTTTGGTCATCGCGCGATGCGCATACGACTTTGGTACGACATTGGATTTAATTTGTAATTTTTCTGCGTCGATTTTAATTGATGTATTACGTGATTTTGTTTTGTAAGTACAGTGAATTGGTTGGGTTCGCTGAAATAAGGAGATCCATAGAGAAGCTTCAAATAGCAAGTGGAATTGAAAATCAAAATGACGACTGTTTGATAGCAAAATCAGTCTGGTCATCCAACCTCAAAGTGGAAAGAAGGCCTGATGACAGCAGCGGGTTATTAGTGGCAGTAGAATGCTTTTTCGCTACTAGAAAAACATGAGGAGTTCAAAGTCCAGCAGTTCTTATTGCTGAAGATAGTGATCATAATGATACGAAAGCCAACCGTACTATTGACTTGACCTAGGACCCTTTAAATAATTGGGACTGGACACAACCATTTCATTCATATTTCACTGGGAGGAGAGTGATCCCACGACTTTCTGAGCTACAGGCAGGACTCATTGCACTAACACCTAGTCAAATATTTCATTCCTCGCGCATGCCATTCAGAGAAAGTCGCTAAGACTGCCTCATTAACCCTAAACACAAATCTAATCAGAGATCTGTGAATAAATATAAAGCGATACCAGGTTAATAAAAACGCCATAATGTACCAGTCCATTCGGTTCTCCGAACGCGCGGAACAATCCCGACCGAAACAATTAAATCGTAATTAAAGGCCGTATTAGGAGGGCTGGCATGCGCTTGCGCTCCTCGGCACTCATATTTTAGGGATAGTGATGGGATGATAACTGTCGATGGTGCAATCTGTTATCTGTTTCAGGCAGGTAGCAGGAGTGTAATAATTGTTATTTCTGATTATTTTTTACAATGGTTACGTTGCGTTATTATCATGAAATATGAGTTTTAAATACTATCTACTTATTCACTACAGTTAGTTAATGAAACATTTTATTGTCATCAAAAAGAAATCTAATAATCATGCTTATCTACTAATCTTTCTAATTTTCAAAGTAATATAAGTTGAAACTAAAATTTGAGTCAGCTTAATTCGTGTCCCTACACAAATCCCATTCTTTTATTCAATATTCCTTCAGCAAAAACGAAATCAAAGCCTACACGTAGTACAATTGCTAATAAAAGAGTTAATCTTGCGTTTGTCCGCTAAATGCGAGATTAACTTCCCCTATACCGCCCCGCCATAAGCTTTGTTAAAACCTAATAGTGTTTATTGTACTTGCGATTAAACCCACTTTATGACGTTTTGAGTTTCCAATGTTATGATCCCGTGTACCGAACAATAAAGAGCGTAAAACAATTACACTACAGTTTAATTACCATCAGAAATCGAACAAAATCACAACCACAAAAGCTGTGAGGTAATAAAAAAGGAGAACAGTCCGTTTATCGAAACCATTCAAAAATGTTGAATGGCCGATAAAACAGAAACTCGAAACACCCGCCAATTTTGCATACACAAACATCGTAAATCTTATTGAATGAAAATGAGTATCGATATGTCGATATCGAGTTTTACGAGCGATTCATTACGGGACTATAACTTGGCCTTATTAAGGGGACAATGCTTGGAGCTGCACCACAGACAATCACATCTTCATTAATTACGGAAGGCATTTTTGTGACGGTTGTGTTACGGAATGTGGTTCAAGATATGAGCCGGTGGCGGTGTTAAAAGTCGACAGTAAGTAATGTTGAAATGTTATTAGATCACAAAGACTGTCGTATAAACGGTTCTGAACAGATAACGATAAAAAATGTATATAATCTGGGGGCCTGACTAGAAGCAATAGCTACAAGCACCTCTACATTTTGAAACCTTAAAATTTATGAGAATGACAGGCGCTCGCCAAGTTGGCGATATTCATAGTGACATTGAATGACTTTTCCATACTTTTTAATGTTTATTAAGGATATGATGAAACTCACATAGCATGTTGCTTTTGGCTTCGGCATCTGTACGTCTACCACGAGTTGCCACTTTAAATTTACATTATCGTTCGCGTAAAAATTTGTATTGATACATGACATGACAATGTCAAATAGTAATACAATTTTTTGCGCGAACGATAACGTAAATTTAAAGTGACAACTCGTGATGGACGTATTGCTCCTTAATATAAAATAAATAGTTAGCTTCTGCTCGTGAATTCGTCTGCGATGACTGCTTAGGGAAAAACTAAACCATATTATTTAGAATAATATTTTCTGGAGCTGCTCCTGACTTGAAAGTTTTAAGCTTAAATTCCGTAAAGTTGATCAACAGTGAGCATTTCTGTAGTGTTTTAAAACAAATAAATATTGCTTGTGTTTGTAAATTATTTCAAACAGTAACTTAACTTACCTTAATATGATTGATAAACATCTTATTTAACATTTGAATTGGCCAATTATTAATAAATTTGCATAGGTAGAATCCATTTGGTTAGCTTTAGAACACATAATAATTGGTGACTTTTGTTTTACATAAATTAAATATATTTGCTTAAATTAAGAATCAATGTTATTTATTTACATGAAGCACAGCAAAACTTTTAAGATATTAAAGTTGGCAACATAAAATGCGACATTACAACTGTTTAAATTATGATATGAAAATGGGTAACGCAAACGCTGTCTAACCAAATAAGTAGGGATTGAAGTGGAAATAAGTAAAGGGAGGAGACAATAGAACACATAACATAGCATCACGACTTTATCCCAAACAGGGTAGTCAGAGGCAAGTGACTGTTGCCGTCATGGTGAACAGAACACGCTGCTTAACCACTAGGCCACGACGCTCTCTGACAATAGAACACGCATCAGAAAATAATTTTCTGAACTAATGAAACTGTCGACCTCTGGTTCCAAATGCCATGTTGTTCCTCGCGATATTCTATCACCGACACCACACAACTTTTCCCGGTGCTAATAGCTGCCCGTTCTGCCGGCAACAATTTGTCGCTCCACTTTTTGTTGCCTGCGACATGCTGATAAAAAGTGTTGTACAACTCCTGATTCTTGTGTAATTAACAAACTTTCCCATGTTTATGTCACTTTTATGGTAATTGACGCCATGGGAAATGAACCAAGACACTCTACCATTTTTGGTTGAAAATAAATTGTTACTGAAATTTTTTTCTGCTAAATTTTCTGATGCTTAAGGTGTTCTTACAAAAAATAACCATTTAAAACACAAATAAATAAATAAATGTTATTCAATAATTAATAAACAACATACTTCATTAAATAAAACTATAAATCAACCCATATACGAGAGAGGTTATCAGATAGAGTTACTGACATGTAAGAGAAAAAATATTGTCGTTAAGGAACTTGATATTCTAGAACTTGCATCAGCACTCATTTTAAGTTTCCTATTATTTTATTCATTTAACATATTTCATAACCCGATAAGATTAAATACAAAGAATTTTTAACGAACATAAAAACTGCAAAGTAGAAAGTTCAAATGCAACGTATGGATAAGGTTAATATAAAGAAAAAAACAGATTCACCTGTTAGTTTTTAAATATGCATGAGGCTCTGAAGATTAGACTAAATTAAAAAGATATCAATGACATTGTATTTTATACCATCGGCAACTGTATTATCTTTCTTGTTCCATCTAATTTATGCAAACCCATTTTACGAGTATTTGCAATTTGTTCATTAGTATTTTTTTGTTTGACTATCCCCTAGCAAAGTTGAGAGCCACTTATAGTTTTGATACGTCAGATTATTTGTCAATTAATTAACTGTGATGTTTTCTGTTACCTTTACATATGTTTTGTGATTGTTTCACATTTAATGTTTTGGCTTAGAAGATGTTTTCAAGCTTAATAATTCATGTCTGTATTTTGAGTGTCAGATATGTTCCCGTTATATTCCCGCTGTGTTAAATTCAAGACAACTCCAGTACGTCTACCACGAGTTGCCACTTTAAATTTACGTAATCTTTCGCGTAAAAAAAAATGTAAACGATAATGTAAATTTAAAATGGCAACTCGTGGTAGACGTACAGGTCAAAAATCTAAAGTCATTTTTAAACTTCCTTTTTACCTCTGACTTCTAAATTGAAATCATTTACACCAACAAGTTTACAACCTCTTTCAACTAAGCCGCACCTGCATTACAAATAGAAAAGTAAAACTGTATCGATAGTAAACGCGTGCTCCACTCAGTGCCAGCAAAATGAATAATCTCACTCCAACCCTAATATTAGTTCAACAGAAATCCGACGCGAAACAAGGAGGTAATCGTTTCACTCACTCTTAAAATAAAGACATAATAGTGGCAATTGAAGTAACTACACTCGGACACGCGAGCGAACAGACTCCATCAATCCTAAACTTTACACGCACAAAAGCACATTTTAATTCAACAATTCGTATGCGGCTACCGAATTTAGTAGAGGAAGCATAATTAACAGTAATTAACTCTTTGTTTCAGGTACAAAAAGCGGAAGAATGAGACAAGCAAATGCAGATTCCACACGGTATATCATAAGCGACGATGCGCAAAATCATAAATTATAGCAATTTAGCAAGAATGCTGTTGAAGATGGATGAAATACGTCTAGAGTTAACTTGACAATAGGTGTTATAGCTGAACAGTGTGATTGTGTTGTTTTTGTGAAAAGAAAAGTGAGAGGACTAGATGATGTTGAAGTGTTAGGACTTTGAATGATGCCAGATCGGGAGTCGGTAGGAGGGCCTGGGACAGTGGGCAGCGGCAGCTTCTTGCCTCTTCAGTTCCCGTCGGCCTTCGCGGCCTTCCATGCTACGCCCCCTGGTGGCGCGCAGACGGCAGCCATGCATCACGCCACGCATTACCATCACCATGCGCAGTGAGTGCCCTTTTAAGATTTTATTGCTTTTATTCTCATACTTTCGCATTTCTTTTTTTTAAAGGAATTATGTTAGAAATGCAGGAAACTTTAATCTGCTAATGAAATAAAACCACGTTATCTCAAATCAATACTCCTTATATTTCTATTTGTTCACTTTAACAATCCACCTCACTTTACACAATTATCACTTATTCTCTAAGATTGACCTAGATTTAGATAGTAGTGTTCACACTGCCGCAGTTGGCTCACGACTGACTAATTATACATCCGTTCGGTCAGGACCGAGCTTCGCTCCCCACTCCGTCATTATTTTTCAAAGACAAAACGAGTAATTGTAGAAAGACAACTGTTGATAGTGTTGCCGTTTTAAATTTCCGAAGTTATTCTAATATCGTGTTTTGATCAACAATTAAGTTATAAAATCATGACATTCGGCCATCCGATAACGTGCTGTCTCCCGACACACATTCTAAATAAAACAATTAGTACGAAATAATATCTAGTTATTTTAACTGTATGAATGTACTTTCCTTGAATCTTATCGTGATAACATGCATACAAATTTTAAAGTAAAATTATTCGAAGATCTTAATTATTAATCATGACATGGTAACAGCTTACTGAATATAAATTTAACAGAACTTTTTTTTTTTTATTATTATTTGATATTATTATACTTTTACAGATATCTTTACTATTTCCCATATTAAGTCTCATAAAGAAATACCTGTGTTTTAATTCACATAATGAATGATTAACTAAACAACTTATAACTGAAAACACTAAAATATTTTACTAACGGTTAAATAATTATATATATCCTCATTCACAATCACTACTACGCTCGCTAGAGCTACTGCTATCTGTATTATGGATTTCGAGAGCCTTTACATGTATCCACGGCCTCATTCGATCGACAGCTATAACAGTATCATACGGTTTACCTTTCTTGTGAAATCCAGGGACTTCAGATATTCTGTACCTATCATTCCCTAACCTTTCGGATATTTTATAGGGTCCAACGAACTTTGACAGCAGTTTTGTACTCTGACTCTTATTATCAAAATTATTCCGTGAAATTTTGACTAAGTCACCTATGTCGTAAATAGGAGCAGGGGCTCGATTTGCGTCATGCCTTTTTTTTTTTGCTTTTCTTGATCTTTGCCAATACTGTTACTTATTTGTTCTCTAATTTCTTGCAAATCAGAGGTGTTGGCGTCGTTACTATTCACAATGTCCAGTTTGTTTAATAAATCATCACGTAACTTAAATCCAAACAAAGCCTCTGTCGCAGTTCTGCGAGTTGTGGCATTTACAGTATTATTAATACCAAATTGGAGCTTGCCCAGACACCTGTCCCACTCGCGCTCATGGCCAAAAGCATTTTGAGAAGCTAATGAGTTAAGGATCGTTTGATTGAACCTTTCCGCCTGGCCATTTGCCCTGGGACAAGCGACCGCGTTAAGTATATGTTTAATGCCGTGGGCGTCACAAAATAACTTAAAAGCCGCAGACGTAAAACTAGTACCTCGATCCGACACAATCCTAGCTGGGACACCAAAATCATAGAATATTCTTCCTAGAACTTTTACTGTATTCTTGGTCTTTAGATCTTTAACGGCTCTAACAAAAACATATTTTGTAAACCCGTCTACCACTGTGAGAATGTAACTATTGCTATCTTTACTTTTAACAAAAGGACCTAAGTGGTCTATGTGGATCGTATGGAAGGGTATGTTTATCTTTTCTATGGGGTATAAATGACCCGACTTTTGTCTCGAGGAAGTATCTTTGTTGTACGCACACTCTAAACACCCTGCAACATATTTCTTCACAAATCTTCTTAGCTTGGGAAACCAATAATCATTTTTGATTATCTCAAGCGTCTTAGCATAGCCATGGTGGCCAATATCGTCATGATTGGCTCGACATATTTGCCACCTTGCGCTTCGTGGTACAGCAAGACATAAACGATCACCAACCTTTCTATATACTGCGTGGTTTTTAACTGTATAATTTTTTTTAATATCCTTACACGCGATGTCGTCTTCAGGTTTTAGAATATTGTGGATTCTAGAAAGGTCTGGGTCTGCTATTTGTAAAGTCAATAGCCAATTTTGTTTCTCAATAGTATACACGGATACGATCTCGTCATCATCTGGATCCACGGATAGTTTGGTGTTCCTGTTTAATGCGTCAACATGCGACATTTGAATGCCTGGCCGATATTCAATGTCGAAAGTATACTCGCTCATTTGGAGCCACCACCTTGCTATTCGTGGAATCAGGTCTCTTTTAGTCATTGTGGTCCTAAGTGCTGCGCAATCCGTAAACACCTTAAAGTGTAAACCCAAAAGATAAACCCGAAATTTTTTTCAACGAGCACACGACCGCCAATGTCTCCAGCTCGTAGGAATGCAGATGACGTTCTTCGGGTGTTGTCTGTCGACTAAAATATGCTACTGGCTTCAAGACCCTTGAATCTCTTTGCCACTGCATGAGAATGCCTCCTACGCCTAGAAAACTGGCGTCGGTATGTAACTCAGTCTCAAGTTTTGGGTCGTAAAGGGCCAGTATTGGTCGATTAACAAGCTTTTCCTTAAGAAAGGTAAAGGCATGTTCCTCAACATCAGACCATCGCCACTTAGACTCCTTTTTTAGTAAAGAGGTTAAAGGACGCGCAACTTCTCCATATCCTTTCACAAATTTACGGAAGAATCCGGTCAAGCCCAAGAACTGGCGAACCTCGTGAACGTTACGAGGTGTGGGAAACTCTCTAACAGCGGATACTTTGGCCTCACCGGGTCGAATTCCGTGAGAAGAGATGTCATACCCTAAGTAACTGACAGTGGAATCAAAGAAACGGCATTTGGAGAGTTTCAGAGTCAGACAATTCTGTCGAAAAAGCTTCAAAACATCCTCTAAGCGCTGAAACATCTCGTCAATTGTCCTTGCAGGTATCAAAACATCATCGCAGTAGTTCATCTATAGTTTCACGGACCGTTTCACGCTCGGCATGAGACAGGCGATAAGGTCGGTACACTATTGGTTTATTGTCCATAAGATTGATTTTCATTTCCACATCATTTGCGCGACCTATCTCTTCTAATTTAGTAGCAAAACAATCGCGATAGCTTTGCAAAAGAGAATAAAGTCTGTCTGTCTGTTCAACACTAAGTCTTGGTCCAGTTTTGACGTCATTCTTGTTCAAAGGGTCTAAAGTGGAAGGTGTAGTCTGAATGCTATTGACTTGACAATCTTTTTGCTCTAGGAAGGGTATTGCCCTGGCTACTAAAATATCCTTCTCCAAAGTAACAGCGTGGTGAGACAAATTAGAAATAACTAATTCTCCCTTACCATTACGTATATGGTAGGCTCCTTGAAGTAAGCGATATTCTTTTCCAGGCTCAATAGCGTTATAACCCTCAATGAGGACGTCGCCCGTGAAATCAGACTCTGCGTACACAGGGATGACATCGATTTTGAGAACTTGGACTGAATTAGAAACACGTAGCTTTAAGCTAGTATCTTCGCAAGGCAGATCATTGCTGGGACTTTTGTAGAAAGTTAGTCTTTGACTGTCTTTTAGAACAGTTATGCACGGCAATTCGGTAAAGTTTTGTCCGATGATCATAGCAGATTGCATGTGCACATCGTCAATGACTAGTACCTCAACCTCTGTTTCGACCTCATCGACCTTTACATTAACCCTCGCTTTATATTTCGGAACAACGGAAGACTGACCAAATCCCCGTACCACTGGAATGCCATCAAATGATCTGATCAAATTCAAAGACTCTGCATTGGATTGACTTAAGAGTGTACACTCACTACCAAAGTCAATATAAGCTTCTAGAACTTGGTCATTAACGGTCACGGTTTTAAAAAAAATATCATTGCTTTTATTACCGATATCTATTTTTAGAATCTTTTTCTCAGAAATATTATCAGGAGCTGCACTGTAAGAATTTTTACTGTTTACAGGTACCATTTCGCAATCATCATTATTATGTCCAACTCTGTTACAACGTTTGCATCTCTGTAACGGTTTGGTGCATTTGGAAAAAGGATGACCCCTAGCCCGACAATTGAAACATATAATAGAGTCAAGGGCAGATCTTTTCGTGCTAGAGTTTGAACTAGTACCAGGATCGCGTCTCAATTGAACAGGACGATTCCTTAGCTTATTATCGACAAATGGCTGTGACTTTTGTGAACACAGAAAGTTGAGCAGATCTTCAGGTTCGGAACTATTTAAAGCCTGGGCTCCATTACGAATAGATCTGTCCATGATCCCATACACAATGCAATCAACAGCCTTCTTGCCCCCAATTTCGCATCTATTTAACAAACACAATTTATCAAAAAAGTACTCGCGAAGACTCTCGTCGTGTCTCGAAGTGCGACTTAGCATCTCCTCCAGAAGGCGCCCATAATTTTCTTCGTTGGGAAATGCCTTTCGGAGTTTAGCTTGCCACTCATCCCAAGTATGAATTACTGTAGGTAAGGACTCGAACCATTTTTTTGCCAAACCGATTAATTTTTGTAATGAAAAATGAATAATTTGTTTATCATTCCACCCATAAATGATAGCGCACTCATTGACCTTTCGTAACCAGCATTCGATGGTCTGAGTCCTATTTGCGGGGTCAAATTCTGGCAAAACATTGTTAATATTGCTATGTATAGAATTCGAGTTTCTATTTGCATCTTCTTTACAGCTAGCCATCAGTTTCAGAAGAACTTCAGTAGAAAAGGATTTTTTTCTTTTACGTGACTTCCTGGGAACAGGCTCGCTGCTCGAAGTGGATGAAGAGGAGGGACTCCTCTGGCGCTTGGACTTTTTCTTTGCTCGTCTACGCCGCTTTGGAGGAGTACCGGGTGGCGTACCGCAATCATCACCGGGATCCATCTCTTCCTGGAACAAAAATATCAACCATCGACATAGGCCGTTCCACATTCTACTTATCGTTCCGAAAGGGATACAAATCAACTGGATTCTCTGACTGTCTTTTAACTTTTGTAATGATATAATTGGGTAGTACGTTAGTAGGTAACGTTATTAATGAAACCTCATTACTGTTGGTGTTTCATTCTCTGAGTAAAAGTGATTCAATCTCTTAAACAAGTTTTATAAGTAGGTAATCTAGCCTACCAATAGGATGACATCCACCAAATGTATGCAATTTAGTCAATAAATGAGTAAAAGCTCGTATAAACAAACACCATCTATTAATAATCTGTGAAATGTGTGCAACTGAACACACATTGACCCCAAGATCCGACGAATGTGTGCAACTGAGCACACATCGCCCCTAAGGTGCGACAAATGTATGTAACTGAACACACATCGCGCCTAAGATCCGACGAATGAATGCAACTGAGCACACATCGCCCCTAAGATGCGACGAATGTATGTAACTGAACACACATCGCCCCTAAAATCCGACGAATGAATGCAACTGAGCACACATCGCCCCTAAGATGCGACGAATGTATGTAACTGAACACACATCGCCCCTATGATCCGACGAATGAATGCAACTGAGCACACATCGCCCCTAAGACGCGACGAATGTATGTAACTGAACACACATCGCCCCAAAAATCCGACGAATGAATGCAACTGAGCACACATCGCCCCTAAGATGCGACGAATGTATGTAACTGAACACACATCGCCCCTAAGATCCGACGAACGAATGCAACTGAGCACACATCGCCCCTAAGATGCGACGAATGAATGTTACTGAACACACATCAGCCCTAAGATCCGACGAATGAATGTAACTGAACACACATCGCCCCTAAATACCCGACGAATGTATGCAACTGGTCACACATCGCCCCTTTAAATCCGATGAATGTATAAAACTCAATGCACATCGCTTCTAAAATCTGTCAATAGTATGCAACTTAACACACCCAATGAATACAATGTGAAACTCTGACACAAATTCAAATATCAATAGGTGACCAGTGAGTTGTAGTCTAATCGAAATTCACTAGCTCGATCAGTTGAAAGTGAAAAAAAAAAACTGCTTGGAAATGGGGTATTATTTAATGAGGAAATACCCAACATTCATCAAAGCAATCTGTGATTTATCTGTCTTCTATGATTACTAATTAGGTAGGTAGGTTCTAAAATACCCGTATTTTATTCAAAGAAAGCAAAAACTACTACAGTTTTTGCCTAAAATGCAGTCTTTAAAGATACTAACTAGACCATCAAACTCTAAAAATCTTAGTGAAATTTGAGACATTGAGCAGTATTCAGAAGTCGTCTTCATTTAGTGCAGTAAATTACTTCATGGCTATAATTACTTTAAGGGTGTCCAATGGTACTACAAATCACTTTTATGAGTATTATTTGAGAGTACAGTTATTTAGTATGAATTATTGCGATATGCATTCACTGTTTATATCCTCAAACATTGTGTATCATAAAGCAAGTGGGCGAGAATAATAATTGTTAATGATGTTCACATACCTTTTTTAATGGTGTATCCCACTTCTGAAGTGAAATAAAACCACGTTATCTCAAATCAATACTCCTTATATTTCTATTTGTTCACTTTAACAATCCACCTCACTTTACACAATTATCACTTATTCTCTAAGATTGACCTAGATTTAGATAGTAGTGTTCACACTGCCGCAGTTGGCTCACGACTGACTAATTATACATCCGCTCGGTCAGGACCGAGCTTCGCTCCCCACTCCGTCATTATTTTTCAAAGACAAAACGAGTAATTGTAGAAAGACAACTGTTGATAGTGTTGCCGTTTTAAATTTCCGAAGTTATTCTAATATCGTGTTTTGATCAACAATTAAGTTATAAAATCATGACACTAATAGTAGCCTTCCTAGAATGATTTTCTGCAACATTATATTAATCTGCGTAAAATCAACATTTACATTTCAGTTCAGCACAAATGGCAGATTATATGTCTACCCATTAGCACGTAGTTAACTCACGCGTGGCAATTTAAGGCATTATAATTTACCCATCTGCAACATGGTAGTTCCACATAATAGCTTACTTGCTAATTCATATTTATTATCCTCCTATAATTATACTTGTTTCCCGTACACACGTTTAGCTTATCTCTCCTAGAAGTTCGTCAGCCTTGAGAGGAATAGTCTGGCTTCTCGTATCTATGAAATCCATCTACTTAATGTAATTTTATTATGATTAGCTTGCAATGCAAGTGTCCTTTAATATTGCCGCCGTTTCGTGTTAGCCACTCATTCGTAAATGCATTAGTTCATTTGACTACAAACTAGTCCATAAGCTAAAGTGCACCATTAAGCATTGCAAGAACTCCACCTTTTATTTCATAATTGTTTTGTTTTTAAAATTGTTCAATACGCTAACTTTGTTGTTACAATTCCAATCTAAAAACTTTTATAGGCAGTAAAACTCATATTTACTTCTTGCGCACCTTTACCAATATCCCGTTCCATTACGTTAATTACGAATTCAGTACCTTTTTTACTAGATGCTATTTGAGAATTTATATCGGGAGCAGGTAAATTTTTAAAGATTAGATTAGAGTCGGCGTATTAGCCATGGTTTACGGCGGTGAGCTATAAAACCATGGCCAGGTGAGACAAGGTGTTACTTAATGATAATTTATTGCACAACGGCGGACGCGTAAGCCACCTGATTTGACGACAGCATTAATCTTCTGTAACTGGACACAATAAAACACTATCGTAAAGTTGAACAAAAGATCGGCCCAAATCAATGAGCCGCTGACAAACGACAGGAATCGTCAAAGGAATTGAGACGTTTACAATGTTCGGATCTTAATAAAATAATGATGCGGAGATTTAACAAATGAGTTGGTCTCTCGCTCAAAGAGTGCGTGATGTATGGGCTGGACGGTGCCGACTCGGCCGAGTGCTTTGATTAATATCCGAGAGTCCCGCCCTGGGGTACCCCGATTTCCTCTCGAGCCGGGCGTCCTAAATTTAAATTTCGAAACGCGTTAGTACTTAAACGTTTCAAATTTTAAGCTGATCGATGAAACTCCGCAAGCTTTCTGCCACCTTGCAATGTTTTATGCTTTATTATTTAAACACCAAGTATCCATAAGGCTTTGTTTAAAACCAAAACATCATGTGGGATGTGCAATTTTGAGTTCCTTAAATCTCTCACGCGGGAAGATGGATGAGTCGTTCTTCAGCTCAATTTATTTAAAAGCCCCCTTACCTGAGCAATAAACTTGTTATTTCCTACGTCTTATTTATAGTGATTGCGTAACTCGTTATGGTGAATATAAAATCGGAAATAAATTGGATTTATAAAGACGTTCCTTTCTCGGAAGTGGCGCAATCCTTTATCCACGGTAGGATTTCGTCGCCGGATGCCTCGGTTGGCCATTAACGACAGTTTCTTGGTGCCTCATTTAACTCGGAGCTGCAATAATTGCCCCCACGTGTTTATTTCCAAGCTGTCTAATTATAGGACATACAATGGGTTGGACACGATCGGTTATTTTGGCTTCGTTCGCTCCGTCAAAGTCAATTTTGTCCGGCTACAAAAGAGGTGTTGCGAGGCGACTGTCGTTTGATTCATTAAGCCCCTTTTAACTGATTGATCTTATCGTGTGCCGTTTCACCTATTCATTCTGCTCACACTTTTTTTGTTTTAGTACTTTTTTTTCTTCTTCTTGTATTCATTGTGCTTCATTAGTGGCGTCAGTTTAGTCTGTGTGTGAATATAAACTGGAATTTTGTGGCATGTATTATAGGGAACTTTTTGAATTTTTGGAACCATTTATTTACTAAAAATGGATTTACAAGTGGTTTTTTTAGTAAGTAGGTATTTTTACGATTTTGAAGGTAAACAAGAACTTCCTAGTTTGTCAAAAGACGAAGTTTTCATTCATTTAACATATACGTCACCACAATAGCCTAACCATAAAGTGCTATTCTCTGACCCGCATGCCTGTGCCCTTATTGTTGAGTACCACGTCCTGTCTTCACAAATCATCGAGGCAAGAAAAAAAAAGCACTATTATTGGTCCATAGATAGAGACAATAGCCTTCATGATTGGTCGACGTGTGTGGTGTATTGTAAGCTTGTAACCTGAAGTGTTCAAGACAATTAGGGAACATCTTTATCAAATTCTAAATCAAAAATATTACATGGGTGTAAGATTTTTATCGTGATATCTAATATGTTCTGTTGATGTCGACCGTTAATTTTGTGTCTTTATTGTCGATGGTGGGAATGGCTCTTTCAATTCTTGGAGGCGGTGAAACCGAAGCAATGTATTGCCGAGGGCAATCGGCCATATTGAATGTCGACGATATTAAAACATCAGCAGAGATAAAAATACGGCGTATATCACTTCGGAGTATAAGAAAAGTCATTATGGTGAAAGATTTTGGTACCACTTTCTTAAAGGGCCGATATGTAAATTAGTAAATACAAAATTGAAAAGAAAGTTACTGAAGGTACTGTATTTGGTGAATTATCTTGGATACTCTCAAACAATCTTTTGCCAGTTTCCTTCATCAAAATGAACGATGACTATTTTAAAATATATGATAACATATACGCGCGGGTATTTAGATTTAATTCCGTAATTAATACTTAATTTGGAAGATGTATGGTGATGATTTGTTCCTGTAAAATGTTCTCTTTATTGTTTGTTGCAGATTAGGTAAATTAATCTTGTAGGTAGGTTCATAAAATTTAGGAATGCAATATTTATTGGAAGATTCTTAAGTGCTGTGCTGTACTAGGAGGATGTTACTCTATGTCTGTTTTGAATATATCTTCCACACTTTGATTTTCAAATAGATTTATTTTTTATTGTTCTCTTAATAGCTCCCTGTGTTTTTTCAGGCTTGGGTGCAAGAAACCTGACCTTTTATTATGGCCGGTAACCTCAAAGCGGTTTTCTGTCGAATATTATTCTTGGAAAATCTTAAACATGTATGCGCGAGTTAGCATGTCTACTTCAATGATTTATTAGCTTTCAGTAAAGCTAAGTTGGTGCCTGTAAACCGGGTTACACGTGAAATGTCGAAAAACTAATTATTATTGTTTTTTGACGCTGACTTTTACTTTAAAGAACGAGTGAGTCAATAAGTTCGAAATTGTGTGTACATAAAAACTTGTTTCTTAAAGTCACTTTAAACTTTATTTAAGTGACTTTAAGAAATTAGCTCCGCGGTATGTTTGCATAGAATACTTCAGTACTTTGGACCTTGCGCGACGTAAGCCAGATAACTTAGAGAAGCTGCTTGTGGTTGGCAAGCTGGACGGTAAAAGACCGCGAGGGCGAAGCCCGAAAAGATGGACAGACCTAGTCGCAAACAAGCTGGAGGTCCCTATAAGCGCAGAGCTCCATCAGGCAGAAGACCGAAGCCGTTGGAGAGCACATAGTGCACAAATCCTTCGCAAGAGTCACGATCCTCCATAGTGAGAGACCGACTGAGGAGGAGGAAGAAATAAGCATGTTTATATGCTCATTTGTTTTACGGGGTTTCCAATAAAGAAAAAAATACCGCTGTGTGCTTGCAAGTCTTCTGTTGATATCCTATCATATTTAACAGCAATAAAACTACTGTTAGCTTCAGACACTCATTCATCAAGTTTTGATACAATTTATAATAACCATTTAAATTGACTCGACCGGAAATTTAATATATAGTTAGTTACACGATCATTATTTTCAAACCTAATAAAGTTATTAAAAATGTTGATGTCTATTCTGAAACGTGTTAATTACAACAAGACTTGTTCTTTGGTATAGATATTTAAAACAAGATTTGCGGTTAGAATCTCCTATCCAAGCTAGTCATTGTTTCGAATTATATACTAACCAAGGGATGAAGGAAATAATATTTTTTGCATAAACTTAACCCAAAAATGTCTGCTTCCGAGTAACCGTCACATCTACCGACACCATTCCTTTTTTTTCTCTTTCTTGCTAATGGTTTTTTTTATTTAGTGACCGATTGGTCAATCGGCTCCATAAAGCGGATCCGGTCGTAAATTGACCGACGGCATCCTGTTTGACAGCGAGACTATTGTCAAAACCACGCCTCCGGTACAAATAAACCACACGAGGAAGGTATTATAAGGTATTATTATAGTGATGCAATAGCAAGTGATTGTGATTGGTTATTGAAATGTTTAGTTTTTGTAATACATAGTGTTTTTTTTCCAACCTTTCGGTTAATATTGATAATATCGATACCTAGGAACGCGAACGTTACCATACTTTTGAACCAGCAATGTGAGAAAACCTGGTTATCCTGGTCATAGTATGTTCCTCTGATCTAATCAAGTATCTTGCTACAATAACTATTTCGATTGTAACTTGGAATCAGCCTTTGTGCCATTCTTCTGAGGCAAAGGCCTCCATCATTGAAATCAAGTCAGTCATTTGGATCACGGTATTGGCACAATCACCAGCTCGCCAAATACGAGTTGGTGGTCTAAAAACCAGGATATATTACTAATATTATAAAATAATGCGAAAATTTGTGAGGATGTATGTAATAAATGTTTGTTTGTTACTCTTTCACGCAACTACTGAATGGATTTGGAAGAAACTTTACAATAATAAAACTTAGATATACTCGTACATCAGAATAACACATGGGCCACAGTTTATAAAAAAAAGTATTTAATTTGGCTATAATATATAACGATACCGCGGGCGAAGCAGCGAGCGAAAAGCTTGTGTTCCGATACTTTCGATATATACATCCAAAAACATACTTTGCCTCTCCTGGGATTTGAACCCAGAACCTCGAATGCCAAATGAATAGCTTCACTTTTACTAAAATGACTTATTCAACTTTTTAATCCAGCCATTAACATGCATTGCAAAATTATAAAGTTATTCGTCGCAACGCAAAACATATCGTTATGACATCCACAAAAGCACACAAATAAGTGAATTTAGGTTAATCACATATAACTCGTCAGCTCGCTCCCTGGCCTCCCACTGAGTGGTCTGAAAATACTCGTACATTTTTACTAATAGCTAATTACTTATATTTACGTTTATTGTAAGCAAACTCGTTAGTCACCAAGCTTGTTATATGAATTCTGTGATGCATACGAAATGCTTAATAATGATCTGAATGAGAAACAATGTGCTAATAAAGAAGTTTAGTATGACATAGTATCAGAATGAAACGCAATCAGAATCAGAATCTTTATTTGCGTAAAACATGGTATTTGATGATGTTACAACTTAAGAGAGTGCACATGTTTCGCTATTACAAATAGCTTGCAATAGTCATGTTTATGTAATCTTGGATGAGGTATCCTTAAGTCTAGAAGCATCCACTGTTGGAGGTCCTCAAGAGAGCGCCACCGAATAGTCTTCAGTTATCACATCGAACCGCTTCTTGGCTTCTTCCGCTCTTCAGGCGATTGGCCCAAATTCTCGATCAAGATCAACAAGGTCAAGAATCTGTTTTTTTCTAGTTTTAGATCTTTAGATATGAAAATAAGCATTGTAAATGCTAAAATAATCAAAGTAATAATCAAATCATCTTCACCGAAAGTTTAAATATTTGTAAAAATATTTCTTTCAGATGTTTTTAGGTACATACTGCCTACTCCCTTCTCCTTGCGTCATGATGTATCCTCAATGCTGAGGGTCGTGACCTCCCTGTGAAATTCCTTGTGTCTAGCTTCGCTCGGATCTCGTCAGACCAGCGTATGGGACAGGGACCGTCCTCTGGATCTCTTTCCCTGTGTCTTCCCCATCAGCAGAATCTTTTCCAGGTTGTCGCCCTTTTTCCGAGTGATGTGACCAAAAAAATCCAAGATCCGGCGCAAGCACACCGTGGCGCACCTCATCCTGATGCTGAGCTCAGAAGCATGGATGCATTGGTCCGGTGTTCTGACCAATGCACTCCAAGCATCCTTCTCCAGCACCACACCTCAAACGCATCAATGCGCGAGCGGTGGCTACTACTACGGTGAATACTTGCCTTAAAATCATTGGTGAAATAACGTTGGCTTGCAACGGAAGCATATACTAGAAAGATTTGTTTGGTGCGTTGAGGTTTCGGTAGCTCAGTGGTTAGAACAGTCACCTGGATTGTGAAAGACGCGGGTTCGTTTCCCGCTGGAGATCATCAAGGACAGAAATCCGTATTTTTTTAGTTTTCTATCTTTATAGGTACCTACTTTGTTCTGAGGCTGCTAATGCTAGGGAAATCAGTACCTAAATGTAATCCCAAAGTGTTATCCATTCCTAAATGCAAAGCAAATCCACGCAAATTCAAATACTATCCAATTAATTTAAAAAGATGGTCCCAATAAATCGAACCCAATACCCCGTCCGGTACTAATGAGCCACCGGACAGGCGGTCGAACACTGTAGCACGCAACGTTGCATGATGCGCGCTCTTTTTGTTCATGCTCAAGTTATGCCGAGATTAAAGGGCCGTGGGTTCAGTGCCAGCTTCTGGAATTATATTTCTTTAGTAAACTTGTTATTTTATAAGGATGGGCAGTGGCCTGATTTGGAACCTCGTCCGATTCGAAAATGTTATTTTATTCTGTACTAGCCACGTACCTCGGCTTCGCATGGGTGCAATGTGGAGCTTGTCTAACCAGAAGTGACGTGTCGCACTAATGTATTATAAGGCCAATACTCATCCATTGTAGCGATGACTTGTAGGCCTTAGGCCTCCATCATTGAAATCATCCCAGCAGTGGGACAGTAAATAAGATCGGTAATATTTACTTCACTTTACTTTATAGGCGTGAACGAGGAGGGGCGTGTCATTTCAGATTAGATTTCTAGATACTAATTAAAATATTTTCTCTACTATGATATGAATATTAAACACTAGCTTTCCGCCCGCGGCTTCGCCCGCGTGAACTTCATTTTTATTACATAAGGGATTTTTCCAGACTTACGATAGGTACTTGTTCTTCACAAAGTCCCGTCTTAGTTAGCATCTACGTCCTAAAGTGAACCCCAATGCTAAATTTGAGACTCCTAGCACTTGAAGTAACGAAGTTTCATACACGCAAACTATCAACCCCAAAAACAACCCCTTAGAGGTCGTTTTTGCAAATTTTTAAGGGTTTCATTTTTACAAACATTGAATGCCATATTTATTTAATTCTATTCAACGGCCTAAAATATAAGTTTTATGCTTCTAGTTCTGAAAATGACAATACTTTCATACAAACTTACTTCCCCCTTTTAAACCCTTTTACAACACTTTTTTTCCAATTAAAAAGTAGCCTATTTCCTTTCTCGGGCTCTAGACTATCTGTGTACGAAATCGCATTTAAATCGGTTCAGTAGTTTTAGCGTGAAAGCGAGACAGACAGACAGAGTTACTTTCGCATTTATAATATTAGTATGGATTAAATCTTTTTTCTTGAATCAATCTGTCTAATGTGTGTGGACGACACGATTGGCGTAGTGCGCTGTAGCACGGTTTCTCGCTTCGATTTCCTTAGTGTCCCGGGTTCGATTCCCGGTTGGGTCAATTCAGGAAACGATCTTTTCTGAATTGACTCGGGTCTGGGTGTACTGGGAGACGCCCCTGGCTGATTTCCTTGTGTGGTACCACGTAACACAGGGATATTAATCCCTACTTCGAGACCATTACAAGAGGTTGTCTGGCGCATATTTATTTATTTTTATTTATTTGTCTATTTATGAAACCATTTTAATTTCCGTACCGATTCTGTTTCATGCTGAGTAGTGATTGATTCTATTTCTCATATTATGACAAAAAATATACGCTGTGCAAATGATAAGCTGAATTGACCGAATCGGTGGGCAGTATGGTTCTGAATCGTGGGGTCTGTTATAGAATTTCGGAGGATGCAGACGGCCTCACCAACTTTTGTTTTGTATTTATTTGAAGGAGGTCTATGACCTTTAAGATCTATACCATTGCCTATAAAACTAAAGTTCTAACTATTTCACGTAGCCTTTTGAATACACTTACTAAATTGAATATTCATATAACTACTTGGACACTTTTTAGTCAAGTTTCTTATGTCTAATCACAAATATTGTAGTAATCTACCGCCTGTAGGTATATTTGATTAATTAGCACTGTAAACCAGTAGGTGATGGAAAGCTCTGGAAGTCTCCATTACTCAAATTTAATTTAACCCGCCGGATTTGTTTTCGCTTCTCAATGTATTTCTCCCAATGTTTTTCTTAGCCAATGTTTTCTTTTCAATACAAAATATTTTAACACGAACAAAGTTAACCTGTAACACAATACGCTATCAAAGCGCGTTCGTTCGGAAACTCCGCACCTGTTGACATGTTTACAAAGACAACAACTTTTGTAGGAAGCTTATTTAAGCCATAAGCTGAAGCGTTAGCGGGAATTACTTCCGCTGACTCCTATGAAGCACCAAAAACTTTCTAGGGCTCTAGGTATTTTGTTAAGTGAAAGTTGATTTTAAAACCGTTTTCAAGTTATAGTCATAAACTTTACAGAATATGAGGCTGAACATACACAACACTAATATGAAATTCGTAATAGTTGCTATTTACTATAAGATGTAATGGATAAACTGTCGTATCGAACGATGAAAAAATATACCTAATGTTTAGCAAAATCCAGGTAAGAGATATAAGTTTAAATCAAAATGCCAGGTGAAATGTGTTATCCTGTTACTTACACCATACGTCATGATAAATACAGACACGTAAAGGGTTAAATTTGTAGAGGATTTCGTTAATAAGATTATTGGGATTCACATTTGTCATGAACCTTTTTCCAATATTTTTCTTTTAAATTCATGTCCAATTCTTTACTTTCACACCTTTTACAGTCAAACATAATATGAAGGGTAATTTTATATGAATGGTTATAAGAGGACAAATGTTATTGTCCGTATCAAAACTTTGTAAAAATTAACAGATTCAAATAATAATTCAAAACTACCAAAGAAGGAATCTTTAAGTAATCAGAACACAACATATCACGCTCTCAAAATGGCAAAAACATCGTAAAAAGGCGAAAAAATTTTTTCAAAATATTAAATTGGGAGCCGAACATGTCATGGATTGTATAAAAATAAAATACAATCATTATTGTAGCACTTACCCGAAAGACATTCATGACTTTATTTTTATCGAGAAGTATAAAGTGCAGTTATATTCGTGAGACATTTAATAAAAATGTTACACCTCCGATATTGAAACATGAGTTGGGAGCGGAAGCGGTTAAATTCACTAACTAAATTAGAAAATTTGTGACAACTCTGACAAAAAGCAATCAGCACGCCTACCATGAGTTTCTGTGACGTAAACTACGATAATTGACTTAAGGTATGTGTATGCCATTTTTAGTTCCATTTATAATCACTAGGAGCGCTGTACTGAAATCCCATACTAAAACTACAACACGGTTTACGCGGACGCTAGCGGCTGTCATTGGTGAAAACTCATCTTACACGTTTTACTACTACACGGGTTACTCACTTTTTTATTATGTTATGACTAGCCAGCCAGCCAGTGCAATTTAAAGAATTACAGGCAAAGGCATTACCTAATAACTTTGAATAGTTGAACCCCTCATACATATTGTGCTGCTTGCCCGTTATTCTGAACGAGCGTTTAGACTTTGAGCGCTATCCACACATTGATCAATAATGATCATTTTGTTAGAAGTAAATCTTTTTAACATTCGTCGTCGGTTAAAAACCGCTACCGCCTATGCATCGGCCCACACTAAAGATATTCCAACACGTAGGTATCCGGTTTGTAAATTGGCAGTGAATTCCGATATCGCATAATAATAAAATACCGCTTTACAATTTCATTATGGGATTGCAAGAGGTGCATTGACAGGTACATAAAAAGCGAACTTTTACGTGGGTTTGGGACTAAATGCTACTCTTAAATGATCGGATATTTCCTTGTTGGGTATCGACACGTTTGATTTTATTTCTGGTGCTGTTGAAGTTAACGAGGATAAATGAGATGTCTCAAATATTTCTTCAGTCCGAATGCAAGAGCCGAATTTTATCACATTTTTGTATAATCTCGAAAGATATTAGAATCGTTGTTAGCATTCATATTCAGTAAGTAGTATTCATTCAAAATCATTTAGTCGCATTACTTGAATTGAACAGCTCTCTAACTAGTACGAGTATAAAACGCACAAAACTCGTATTTGATACAAAGCCTAACTCCATTACGATTGTAAATGCATTTTTCATCAATTGTCCGAACTTCCTGATCTTTTCAGCCATCATTTTCCTCTGCCGTTTTAACTTATTATTTACCACCCGCGGCTTCGCCCGCGTTTCGTTATATATTATGGCCAAATAACATAAAATCTACATAAATTGTAGCCCATGTGTTATTCTGACGTATAAGCTGTATTACTGTGAAGTTTCATCCAAATCCGTACAGTAGTTTTCGCTTTTAAGAGTAACAAACATACACACAAACATTCGCACCTAGAATATTAGTAATATTGTGTGCTTGCTTGATTTTTTAAACTTATCTCCGTCCTATTGTTAAAATTTACAGCATTCCGTAAAATGCTTCGTTTCCACCCCCGTTTGTTAGTGCTAAAGGTCAGAGCCCCAAGGGCTGGCGACCATAAAGTGAGCATCTCAATAAAAGTACCCCAACCAGCCGTCTAGTTTTACGAGCTGCTCTGACTTTTATAACTATGGATGTAAGCATTAAGCAGGGGCACACAGATAGAGATACTCATGAACAGTCTACTGCAGGTAAAACTGTTGAGCTCATATTGCAATGACAATGTGTGTAGTGTGTAGAAGGGCTTCTACGCAGATGGTATGATGTCCGCTATGTCTGACTTCACTATGAGAAAGGTGTTCTCTTCTTGTCACTAATAACGTCACTCGAAGAAGCACTGACTTCATTTCAATGACGGATTCTGCTGGAGAATTACATTACATAGGCTAGTAATTTCTTACTATCTTCTACTAGTGATGCATGATCATCGATGACGACTTATGTCTTGCAACATAGTGACTTTAGAATAGTCTTGTTACACTACTCACTGGCGATTGCTGAAGTATAAAGAGTTTTTCTTATCAATAATCAATTGTATTTATAACTAGTGACTACATTAGGATTTGCTTTACCTGCCGAAGCATTAAACCTAAATCATTACACAACACAATTTCTTTTATTTCCAAAATAAGTAAAGGTATATCACCCAATCGGTATACTTCGAACCGACTCCAAGAATCCTTACCACTCCGCCAACACGTTAAAAGTTTATACTGAAGCAAGTGAGTTTATAAAGTTGTATGTAACAGATACGACTCTGTACATGGACGCCGCACTTATCTATGTAAATAGCTGGCCATTGCCGACTGGTCGCAATTAAAGCGCGCGCCGACTGCGCTTGCGCATGTCGCGGAACAATTGGAGAAAGGGATCTTTTGTGAACCGCCCGGATCTATTGTTTTATGTTTTACTGGTGGGATATGAAGGAATCTAAATATTAGCCTTATATGTGTGAACGACTAGATGTAAGATGTTTGCAGTATAAAACGAAACAGTTTTCTTTCAATTAAGAGTGTTCGCGTGAATATCAGGAAACAATAATTTGAAGTATTTTTTTGTGAGAAATCTAAGTGTTTTTTTCCACAGTTATTCATAGCAAGTGAATGTAGTTCTCTGTACATAACAACTATAGTAGTTTATTTTGGCTCTCTAACTTAAGGCTGGGATTTAGCGCGCCGTCCGATAGAGCATTCGGTGGGCCACTGCTTAGTTCTGCGCGAACGGAATAACGCCGCGGCTTCCTTCTGTTTTCGTGCAATTAATTTATTATGAAATACCATTAGACAAATTAAAAAGTTTTAAAAGTTGTCAACCTAGAATATACAAAGACCTATCTATATATATATTTTTTGAATGCAACATGTTATTAATGAATATTTGAGAGTAAAACAAAAAAATTGTCGACGTACTTCTTTGTGTTTTTTTTCATCGGTGATATTACGCTATATCGTGTTTTGGATAAGTTGTCGCCTTAGTTAAAGACACCGACCTACTCGTACAATTTTTTATTTGCTAAAACATATTTTAATTTAGTAGTTATCTTCAAAAAAAGTCGATTAAATATTGACAATCTTGGGAAAGGATAGCCTTAATAAACTTCCTCCTGTCATCATAGGTTTGCTGTTTTCCATCTGCTAACTAAAGTCACCTCTTACCTGGTGTACTAACTAATGTAGGAATAATATACGTATAAGACCATAATATCCTAGGAACATACGAGCATGAAGTTAATTTTAAAATACAATAAAAACGATATATTCAGTTCCACACTGAACATTTTATGTTAAGATCTAAGCCTGACTCATGATTCATAAGATATATAATTAATTGTATAACTAAAAAAATATTTACAACAATATTTAAATGTAGAAACTTAGTTTATGGCATATTTTTAGATAACACAAACATTAACAGATCTAAATTGTGCTCAGATTATTAAATTGTGCGAACGAATTATATTGTGTCACCTTTTTGTACCACTTTTTATGCAATAAATGAATTTGAATTTTGAATTTGAAGTCCGAAACCAAGCGAAGTTCATATTTTAATTGTGTCAGATACTGATAAACGCTACTACTACTGACAGAGAAACATATGACTATTATGAAAAATTGCCAGAAAATAAAAACAAAAAACGCCTTGTGACCGAAATCGAATGTTCTTGGTTTCAAATCAATCGAATGTTTTTTTACCATTCATAACATATCCCTAACTTATGTTTATTGACTCCCATTTGACAAATGTAATGAAAAACCCAATGTTAAGAGAGCCATGAGTGGTAGTGTATAAGCTAATAACTACTTAATAATGTTGTTAGTATGTTGCTCCGTTAAATGCTATCCAAAATATTTCATTTCGTGTAAGATGTCAGATTTAACATCCTCATCGTCGCATACGCAGCTCAAGTGAACGTGTTTCATTCGTTTTTCTTGCTGATGATTGGATTGCGTTTAATTTATATTAATTATCTTGCCGACTTAATATAATTTAGGTGTCCTGCAATTCATATAGTGATCGGTATGTTGGTACAATTTATTAATTCTACTTTAGACAAAGTTCACGAAATGAATACTTTCTCTGGTCTAAAAGATGCAAAATATGTTATGAATTAAACATTCTTAATTGATTAAAACAAAATAGTTATAGAAAATACCACATGAGCTGGTGGACGTCTCAACTTCCCCAACCGCATTCACCATCAAATACATGCCTTTTTTCTGTCAACGGCCGTCGTATTTCTTGAAAATATTCTGTCTATCACGAGTGGTCACTTTAAATTAACATTATCGTTCGCGAAAAAAAATGTATTGGGATTTGACATTGCCATGTCATGTGTCATCCCAATACAATTTTTTTAAGCGAACGATAATGTTAATTTAAATTGGCAACTCGTGGTAGACGTACTGATTACAGATGCCAAAACAATTTAGATATCTTTTATAGATAGCAACTGAATATTGCATATATTTACGAATATTATAGGCGTCGTACAAGTTCAAAGTTATCCACACAATACTTTGTCTCAAGTTCCATCTCGCGATATCAATAATGGCATTCGAAGATGTGTATTGCATTTGCTAACAAGTACCCTTTACAGCCGGTATACTCACAGTATGATCCAGTATACCATACTGTAAGTGTCCCTCAATAATCATTACTGTTGCATGACGTCATTTCTAGAAAGTGAGCTTCTGATCTAAATTTATACTTAGTGAGGAGAAGCGACTGCCATGTGATATCCGAAATAACAGTTTCTCGGATTTCTTGCGGGAAATATGACGAGCGAGTTGCTGTTAAACACATTGTTTGTATTATGTTACAAAGCAGGACTTTTAGTTATTAGTACACTGTGTTACAAACACTTTAGTGTATCCTGTGCATTACTTATTTGCAATACAAATACAAAGTAATGGCTCGAATAATGCTTAGCTTGCTTAATGCTTGGCCCTGTCACTGTTGAGCAAGGATCTTCATCATTGAAGTTAAATTATCGCTGCAATTAATTAAAAAAAATATTTTACCTAAATAAGCTACATTATCAGCGAGTACCTAATATAGGCAATTTTTTTGGCTATATTTTAACGGGAGAACCAGTCTACGCAGGCGACAGGCTAATAATCTATGACTGCGTTTTACTTTTACACACTGCTCCCATAGCTCAATTTAGATTGGAATCAGATCCATTTTTTGCAAAATCAAAAAATTTAAACACATACTCAATATTCGAACACAATATTAGCATGTACTTATCACATTCCAGAATACTAGTTCACTTCACTATTCCGCGAACAGTGACTCCGTTGTGAGGACACTGAGGTCAATATGCGTACGTTGACAGGACAAGGGCGAAACAGATATAGATCTATAGATCCTATAGATCACTGCGCTGGGATGAATCGATGCCTCAATTGACTGCGTTTGATGTTAATTTGTTTTTGTTTGGAAACATTTATTAATGCTCGCTCAGACAATGTTTTTGAATGACTGGTTTGTTTGAGTTATTTTAATGTGTTAATAGATTACAAAGGGTTTCGTTAATTCATGTCTTTGTTGTACTAATTTAGCGTTTCCTTTTTGATATTTTTAAAAGGTTTTGTTCCTGCTTTCGTTATGCTAGGTTAAAAGTAAATACTATTTAAATATAGATTACTTATCCACTTTTCCATCTTCAATTTAAAAACCAGGATGAGGAAATAGTGTGTCGATTTTTTCTTAATTGTTCCTGGGTTTGTGACCCAAGCTGCTTTGAGCAAGCGTGAATAAGCCAATGCAAGTACCCATTAATTTGTAAAGATGACTTGATTTCAATGATGAGAACGTTGCCCAGCAGTGGGACATTATGAAGGCTAATTGCTAGTGCAAAGTGGATTTTGCGTTTCCCATCTGACTCATTCTTACTATTGATTTTGCTTATAATCATACCGGTTTGTTAACAAAGACAACGCTGTTACTCTATTATTGTTTAAGTATTAATCAATAAAGTACTATAAGTTATCTGTTGACCTGCAGATAATAATATTATGTGGTCTTTGAGGTCAACAATCCAAGCTAACTCAATACAAAGCCAACATCAAAAACAAAGAATGAGCTAAAAATATAAGTTGAACGGGAAAAATGGACAATGTTTCAATGATTTTCAGTATTTGATTTTATTTTATCGTTTGCATTTTGCTATTAAATTTATTGTTTTTTTTTTCTGAATTTCATCACCGCACGACACGTCATAAGTCGAAATTCCATGCTCATCACCTGGATGGCTGGCGCTCAACAACCGTACGTTTTTCGCGTCAATTTCTTCCGCGTACATCCAAGATATGGAATGATCTTCCTGCGTCGGTATTTCCAAAGGAATATGACAACGGAGCTTTCAAGAAGAGAGCGTATTCCCATTTAAAAGCAAGCAACGCATCGGTGACACCTCTGGTGTTGCAGTTGTCCATGGGCGGAGGTGATCACTTTCCATCAGCTGACCTTCCAGCTCATTTGCTCCCTATTACGTTAAAAAAAAAAATAGCGCGGTCTTATAACTAAATTTGCATTGAGCATTTCTATTCGGACCCGGTCCACTTTCTGCTTCAACATATTGATTCTTTCCTAAATTCAAACTTGTAGGTCCCAACAGATAGCCTCCAGCGACCAATTGCCACACACAATTCAGCATTTGTTGACCCGAACTGAAAGGTTCGGTGACTCGCTTCTTTGTCGTACTATCCAGACGTGGAACGTTCTTCCAGCACATGTGTTTCCTTCCTCTTGTAGTCCCGGGTTCTTCAAGCGGGGCGTGACAAGGCATATCTCCTGCAGATATGCTTCAAGGTGAGGATGGCTAGCGCAGTGAATCGTTTGAATGACTGGGCTTGTCAGCCTCATATCTGGACCTCACGACCGCTTTCCATCAGGTGGAGTGAGGTCATCTTGACGGGCAATATAAAAGAAAATTTGCTTGTGACTTTTATTAAGATCAACTCGAAAAAAAACACGTTTTTCCTTGTGCCCAATCCAAGCAAATTGGACGAGATAACTCGTCTTGACAAGCATTTCTCGTGACGCGCATCTCTTCCTTACAGTTCGCTTGTCCACACAAAATTAAACAAACTTTCGAATTAGTCGAAATCTGTAAAAGACACACGTTCCTTACTCAACTCGTAAAATTGACAGTTTTGTCAAGCAATTAACTCTTTTACTAGTTCAAAAATAGAGCCTGAAGTCCAAGAAAGTGTTGACAATCTGCTGGCCAGATCTTCGAGGAAGACTTCCGTCCAACTCATATCCGCACCTAAAATAATTCCTTCATAATTCATAGGGATCGTCGACCTTTTAAACGTAAACTTGGCTTGGACAAACAAAATCGACCTTTATTGTTATTTGAATAAGGTGGTACGACGCTGGCGGAAGTAAGTTGGAGTACACCGGGCGGTCAGGCTGGCGCGAGGCAATAAAATAATACCAGATGATTTATTTGTAAACATAGTATCGGCAGTCAACGCATGGGCACAATAAGCGCACACCCGCAGGAAATTGTGGATAGAGAGCGTTTATGGCTTTATGACGGAATATGGCTTTTCTGGAATGAGCTATTTTGCGTAAATGGAGAAATAGATTGCGGTGCCAGTTATGGCTGTAAAGGCGTTCGCAGACAATGTTTGTATTGGGAATTGTAGACTTTGTAAGTTAATCAATGCTTGTGTGTGGCGTACAAGTTTTTGGAATTCTTGATGCGGAGGTCCTGTTAAACGAGCTTTGGTTGTCACAAAAGCTTGCAGCTGAAGCTTCGTTCAATATCATTTGAAAGCTAAAAATAATAAGAAGCGTTCAAAATTTGGTTGTCAAAACGGTCAAAATATCTCCAATAAAAACAACTTCCATTGAATTCATTGTTTGAAATCGTTAATTTTGGATGCAATGAACCTAAATAGACGATTTAGTTTCAAAATAAATATATTTATAACTAATTACAAATTTTCTAAAACATCTTGCTTGCGTGTGTACCGCAACATACGGCGTTTGTTTACAATGCCTGACTTTGTTTATTTTCGCTGCATATGGATTAAAAAGCTCACGAAGTCCATTTTGGGAGTTTATTGCTAGTTTTATATTTATATTACCATCCTGTTCAAAATAACTCGCTTTTGTTTATCATGATAAAGTCATTAGAATAAATTGCCATCCAACCAATTGCATCTCAATTTTCTCAGTCTCAAGGCAGGAAACTCAGTAGGTACTCTTTAATATGCCATGGACTACCTTAGTCGCCAAGAGGAACGCAACAGATTTCAAGCCTTAAATTGCTAAGATACTAATATTATTATCGTCATATAAAACCAAGAATCAAAAGTTCAGACTATTCAGCTTCTAATAAGTTAGACAAAATATTGACAAAATATTGTGAGTTTGCACACAATATTTTGTCTTGTAACTATAACAACTGAACCCAACACTTCAATTGGGAATATGCACTGTTTTTTATATTTTTTTATGATAGCCTATATCGTTTTATAACTGTTCAATAATATTCAGCACCAAAAATGAAAACTGTGGTATATATATACGAGTATATTTTAATTTTCTAATTTTTTCCGCGCTTGGCGCGTGACGTCAAAGTCTATGACAACTTAACAACAAATGTAACCTACAAATTGTTGAATACTTGTTCAGTTGATTTTGCTTGGATTTTGCAATCACCATCAATCAACAATGATAATAAATACAATTTCAGAACTTCAGTCGTTACGAACAGAACAAGCGCTTTTGACAGTGACTTACACATAGACTTTGACGCCATTGGTCAAATCGTCTGACCAAGGCTCCGTTTCAACCGCTTTGAATTTCCCAAAATTTTCTTGCACTTTTCAATAATTATTTTCACATCGAAAAATAAATAAAATTAGGAAATATTGATACGTAATGAGGATTCAAAATAGAACCCAAAAAAAATTTAACCCTCATCTGTTTCAAGTGCATATTGCCTATTGGTGCGACCATAAAACGAAACTGCTCATCCAGTTAGTAGCTGCACATAATCGTTTTATGACCCTCAAAACAAGACACATTTCGAAATCAGTATTCTAACTGGGCGATGATTTACTAGCAGATGCTTTATAGAGGCGTTTTATTATTTTTTTGTTTCAATTTTTATTGCTCACGAGAAACGGCTTGGGCAATATTGGGAAGTGTAGTTCCAATTCTAGGCTCTGGTTTTATTGATAAAGCGAGTGAGAAAGACAAGAGGTTAATAGTACAATATGATATAAGTGCGGTAAGTTGAAAATTACAGCCGAGGCGATATTGCTAAGCAAGAAAGCAGAGGGTGTATTGATCAAAGCGCACGTATGTCATATGACGTTTTATAACATATTTGCGAGGAAATAAATAAAACTCGGACTTTCTTAAACGAATAAATCTTTAATCACTTGTTAAAGCGTTGCGCTCGCATTAGCGCTTTTTTAAGAGAAAGTTTTTGTTACAGATAAATGGTTGTCATTTATTGTCAAAATTAATCTCCCAAAGTAAATTTTGTTCATAAAATGTTGACCTCTTTTCTGACATAAAAACTCTTTGCTAAAATTTAAAAAAATACAGTTTGTTTCAGACGGAGCATCTTGATAAACCGTGCGTTTTACATTACAATAACGCACAAGTTCGTAATGAGATACAATACGATATTGAAATTGGTGAAATAAGAGACCCTTCACGAGCAAATATGTTATAAAAATAAATACCTACAGTCGACCACAGCAACAATATAATAAAGACGAGTTTTTACCAAACGAACATAGAGCTAGCTAGCTTATTTAATTTAGGCTATATTTTGACGGGAAACACAGTCTACTCGGGCGAAGTCGCTTACGGACAGCTAGTTACATATACATATAGATATATTCAAATCATTTGTAAGGTGTCCAATAAGCCCGTTGATGCTTCTAAGAAACAGTTACAGCCAATTAATAAACATCTCACGGTTACCACCACCAAATTTTAAACGAATTTACGACTGTCATAAACTTATTATGCAGGCATACTAGAATTGAGACGTAATCATAAACTTGCGGCGTTGGGAGCTAATGACTCATGCATGTCAAACAAAGTACCTACCTAAAATTTTATACGGGTTGTATACATACAAGGTACAGGGTGATTTTTTGTACCGAAAGAAAAAAATTGAAATTTTTACTAAGTGTTATAATATGTATGTACGTAAAGGCAAATTTCTATTTGCATCATCTTAATGCAAAACAGTTCACTGCTGGACATTGCCTATTGCCACAAAGCCTGATCTCCCGTTTTTGCCATCCAGTCACTACCAGCCACTTATTTTAGGTCGTCGGTCCAACGTGCCGTGGACGAGTCGTGGTCTCCACTCGAGATCCCGTCTGCTCCACCGACCATCGGTTCTGCGACAGATATGACCAGCCCACTGCCACTTCAGTTTGCTACACTTCTGGACTACGTCAGCCACTTTGGTTCTTAGCCGGATTGTCTCGTTCCGGACCTTGTCCCTTAACGAGATTCCTAGCATGCACCTTTCCATAGCTCTTGAGTGACGCGCAATCGGTGGGCTAGTTTCACTGTCAGAATCCACGTCTCGGCTCCGTATGTCATGACCGGTAAGACGCACTGATTAAACACAAGGGTGACTCGAGGATGTGACGCAACTTTCCAAATGCTGCCCACCCAAGCTGAACTCTTCTGGTGACTTCACCCTCAACCAGCTGTACTTTTTGAACCAGGTATGTGTACTCCTGGACAACTTCCAGGGCTACGCCTCCGACGGAAACGGGTTTAGGGACGATGTGTTCGTCCCTTTTTTTACGATCGGATAAACGAAACAATATTTAAACAACCACCTATTTCGACATTTCACATGGAAAACCGCAACTTATCAAATATCTTGCGAGAGAGGTTCCTAACCCTAGACTTTTGGCCTGAGCTGTTATCTCAATTACTTGTATACAAATAGGTCAGACTACATCGTCTTGTTATTAGGAAATAATTCGTATATGTTGACAGAAACTGATAATTCAATCGCATCGTTTGCTGTGTTAGAAAATTGCATTCGCTGTGACCACCCACAACGATTTTATTAATTGTTTCTAAGTACCTAGTTTTATTGACAATTGAACTACAGTTAACATGATATAGTTAATAATACATCATTGTTGCAATCTGAAATTAACTTTATCACATATATTAATAATTGCGTAGGAAGGAATCGACTTAGATATGACCACGACCAATCCATCGACGAAAGTGCCCGACCAAGAAGAATGGTATTGGTATGTTGAGAATACACAATTTTGTAACTCACTACTCCGCAATTTTTGCTTCAACAAATTAAAATTGAAGCGTTATCTTCATAATAAAACACAATTGGTCCGATTTGACACATTCTAATTATGCCCAGATTATCTGCAAGGACGTGTCTAATTGAGCGCGTTAACAAGTGCGCGCGGGCGCACAGTTTAACAGCATTGTCTGAAGTCGTTCGCATTTTAATAGCTTTTTAGCCAGTGACAATGCAGTATTCGATGTCAAACAGCAATTATCGCTTAAAATTCGCGTTTTTCTTGCGATCGAAGTTAGTTAATAGCCTGATGGATGATGCGCAGTGATCAGCGCATCAGTTGGGGCGCTAAAGCTCACAGGTTTGATTCTCAAACCTGTGGGGTTAAGATGTGCATGGCGAGAAAATAATTTCACGTATTAATTCGTGGAAAAGAAAAGGCGTGATAAAATTATTCGGTGCGCGTCCAAGCCCTGCTGGAAATGTCTGTTGTAAAATTGTTGATATCTACAAAAATTCAAATCGTCCATACTTTACAGCTTATTTTCAACCTTACAGCAATTCTGCCACACCTAAATAACTTCGCGTAAGCTTAAATCTGTAGAAAAGATCTATGCGTACTGACGTGTCAATCTGCGCTATCCATTATGCAGTAGCTACTGAAATAGGGTGTCCACGCGTTTTGAAATATCAGGACAGTCAGGAAGAACAATTATTATGATTAAACGTGTAGCAACCCATGGACAGCGGTAGAATTATCCATCAATAAGTATAACGTATTGAAAAGATATTCGCATTTTGTATTTAGTAATTGTATGACATACAAATTAATGTTCAACTCAAAATGTGCGACCTTTTTTATACTAATTAAGGATTCCTTAATAAAACTCTTAAGTGGTTAAAATCGTATATTTTGCAGTGAACATCTTACAGATATCACTAAAAATCGCTTTACCTGAGTAACTACACCTGCAGGACACGGCCACTCGAAAGCTGTGGATAACACAGCGTTGCAGGAGCCCTAGAGCTCGCAGAGCTTTATTTAGCTTTACATTAAGCGCCACTGTCCACGGAAGCTGACTATGACCAGTACTCGTCATAATCTGACTCGCCTGTTGGTGCAATAATTCCGATAGTGCCTTAAGCGCCGGAGGTCGTGGGTTCGATCCCCACAATGACAAACATTTATGTGACGAACGTTTGTGTTTGTTGTATTCCTGGGTATTACTATCTATTTAAGTATATATTTGGAATTATTTGAGTATGTTTACCAGTCTCTGACACCCATAGTACAAGGTCTGCTTAGTTTGGGATCAGATGATCTTGGTGTAAATTGTCCCAGATATTTATTTATTTAATCTTGCTCACGCTTGCTCTTACATGCTAAACTACAAACTCAGTCGCTGAAACGGCAGCGTCATGCGATTCGTATGTAAGCTGAATGTAAGCGCAACATAACGGATATACATACGACTTTGTAGCTATACCAAGTGGACAGTGGCACTAACCACTGGACTGTTATGGCATGTCTCTTACTTTTCGCTTTTAGTGCACAATTTGCTTATTCAGCTGGGTACAAACGAAGATGACAACACTGCTGAGTTTACGTTTAGTCAGAGAGTTAGAGTTTAGTCTGGTGTATCCAGAAAGATATGTTCCTTAACTAGACTCTGATCCCGTTCCCGTTTATCAATTTACAGGTTAATCGAAATAACGTTATTACATTTGTTTGCACAACTTTCATCAGTGTTGTTACTGCTGAGAATAAGCTTCCAATAATTTTGTATTGCTTGGAAATCAATGTTTTCGCATCGATAGCTTGATGGCATGCAAACGTAAGGGGCCCACCTGATAGTGCATAATCAGAGGTACAGTGGCATTCACATTAACCTTGACAAAACCGTTGCAAAATAGGTCTTATGTCAGCAGCAGCTGTCACAGCGTAAGGTGCCCCTATGTAAAGGTTAATAAATGTGATCTTGCCTCTGTACTCACGCATTACCGACCATGTAAGGCTAAAACTTCTGTACAGTCAGTAAGACAACTAATGGAAAATGTATTAATTTTTAAATCATTCTCCATACAGATTTAATATTTCGAAACACCTTAATACAGACTGAGGCAAATTAATAATGTCCACCAAAAGCCCGCTTTAAGCTAAAGCAGAAACCGTTTAAGAATCGTAAAATTTTATATCCCGATAATGACTTAGGTTGTCTCTTTCAAAAAGTTCACCAGTTTATCAGACTTAGGGACAAATAACGAAAGCTTAATCCGCACTTAAGATGGGCTTGATTTATCGAGTGCCGAAGAAAAGCTGTTGTGAGATAAAGGCTACGGACCACAGAAATATATCTTTATAGATAACGGATGTAGCTTCGGGTCTATAAAAACAAAGCGTGGCACCTTATTGGCGCTTAATGTAACGTCGCGATATCACTTTAATGATAGAAATCCTCCATTTTGACCACGTGGTGGGCGTAGTGTGCTCTAGCACAGTTTCTGGCCTTGGCTTTGGTGGTGTCCTGGTTTCGATTTCCGGTCGAGTCAATTCAGGAAACGATCTTTCTAAAATAGCTCGGATCTGAGTGTGCTGAGCTGAGAGTTGCCCCTGGCTTATTTAAGTTAGTGTGTTGTCTGCCACATCATTATATTTACTTAATTTGATATCAGTTCCTGCCTAAAATAGCGTCAAAAGGAGAAAATTGCACACCCTTTGACGCAAAGATCATACACTCTCGTTATTTTTATCGATTTATGTCCGTGTTATGGACCCATGCTGGCAGAATTATGGCGGCGAAATTTTGAACAAACACAGGTTGGGTGATGCTAAGTTATGTCTGGACCCAAGCAACCACGGATGCGATTATTTGTGAATAATATACCAACTTCTTCGTAACTTTTTAGTATATTGTTGTATTATTTCTGACCTGAACGAGCATCACTCGGCTTCGCTTTTAAAATAAAATTAATACCACAATTAAAATATATAATTGTTATAAAAATAAATGTTTCTTAATTATTAACTTTCAGGTCCTAACTCACACCGTGTTATGGTTTAGCAATCAGTTTTTGGCACTGATGCAGATGGTCTTATATCATACTCAATGCCACGGAACTGTTTTTTCAACGATGCAAAATGCACACAATTTATCTGAAATTATTATATTATGTATAGGTGACACGATTGTACTTAAAACACATAAAAAAATCGTTTGTTCAGTTGATTTTCTCAGCAAGTTATTATGTGACCAATAGCTTTTAAAACAAACCAGGTGGAAAAAAAACATTTTTAAATCAAATAATGAATAAAAACTAACCATTGAATGACAGTTCAATTAATGTTAAACAGAAATATGGTCCGAAAATGACTCATCCTGTATGCCCAAGGCCTTCTGAGAAGGGTCGGCGTGGACACCGCGGGTGTCGCGGTATCCTATTATTTGACGCATTTATGGTCACACTCATTGGTAGGTAGGTATTAATAAATAGTGTGAGTGAAGGTCGGCAATAAACCATTTTTTCCAATTTTGCGTCTAAAATTAAGTCCAAACTAATTTTGAAGGCTTATTACTATTGCGAAAACTCTGCTGTATGAATGAAGGGATGTACTCTTTCGTTTGTTCATTGGCCTAACCAAATTCGAACATGTTTATTATTGAGTTTTAATATGGCCTCAAAAAACATAATTATATACTTAGTCTTTTTTTACCATATACATAATATACAGATTGAAAATTACCGCAGATAAATAATTAAGTTATTTACATTCGTAAAAATTATGTAATGAACTTTTTAAAACCAATCAAACAGTAAATCTATGCTTGTTCAATTAAATTAAGTTGGTCGGCGCTAAGTAAATAAAATGATCCTTAATTCCTAAACGCTACAGTAGCTGCAGTAAAAACAACAAAATTCCCCCAACATTTCTATGAAAGGCATTTCAAATTAGTCCAGATTTCAGACATGCCCCGCGACGTTAGAAATAGACTCGTCCGAGCATGCGGCAGGCAGTAGCGACTAATTGGTCCTCCAGCAAAAAAGCCGAACGAGCGTGGCGTACTCGGGACCAGTAATTGCGAACTGGTCCTGTCATGAAACATTCATGACGCCATGATTGAGTCGTTCACATCGATCGTAAATTAGAATTTAAAGATGGCCGACTGACAGTCGTTTCTGGAGATAGCTAGTTGCAAATGATTGTCATCTAATGACGTTTTTAGAAGCTATTTCTAAACTTACACGAGGTTTTTGCATTTTACCAGCTCGACTACACCCAACCTTTTAGGTATTTATATTAAACTTGTATAATATTTAAACATTTTCATAATATACTGCGAGAGAAAATATTCTACGAGTATTTTAGTAAAATAAACACACTATTGGTGTCAATATGATATGCACAGCAAAGATATACCTTAATAGGGACAATTATTTACTTGTTAGGTCTTACTTTAAGATAAAACTCTATATTGCTAATTATAATAATGCCTGGGATTCTATATTAAATTTAGGTATACAGGGTTATTGAAAAAAAATCAACAACCTCGCAAGACTAGGTTGCTACCATCATACACAATAACATTTGTTCTACGAGTTTAATCATAACTCAATACATTAATTAAAAATGCTTTTCCAAGCTTTTATCGTACCGTCGTGATATTTGTAAGTCTATGTACCATTCACATACGAAGAGGCAATTGATATTTAATTTTTTATGAAAGTAAAGTGTGTCAAATCATCAAAAGTCGTAGAACAAATGTTGTTGTGTATGATGGTAGCTCATTAGTCTTGCGAGGTTGTTGATGTTTTTTCAATAACCCTGTATATGAAAAATGTACATAAGTTCATTTGACTTTCATGGGAGGAGGTATAAAAAAGTAAGATAAAAATCACTTAAAAAGCTCGTATTGGATACTTACTACACTTAATGTTCCCTAATGAACTATTATGTTCTGGTAATGATATCGCAATGATATAATTTATATCACATTTTACAGATAACTGTAGTATCTACCTACATCTGCCGACTAATTACAATTAGTAACCGAACTGCATAAAGATGATTACAATCGTAATTCTATATTTTATTACATTTAATTACAGATGTTAACGTTGTTCTTGGGCGAATCTATGTTTTATTTTATTATATTGCTTTCAGAAAGTGGACGTTAATAGCATTGTTTCTTAGTCTGATTAATTGGGGACGGTTTCAAATGATACTAACAAAAAGATTTCAGTGCACAATTTTATTCTCATTATTAATTAGGTTATAAAAATACGATTTGTTTAGTATACATCACTAGATTAAAGACATGGGGATACATTCTGCAAAATAAAACAAAATTGATCCATGCTTCATATTCATAAAATGTATTTAATGACATGAATGCGAAAGTACCTGTTTGCTGTGGTTTGTTGTGTTTTTACGCCAAAACAAAGCAAAATAAAAACTTTGAAAACTATTTTTTACTACAGTTTTCTCAAAACCACACCGAGCATGAAGTTCAGTTAAAATAAACTCCTAATAAGACAGTAACAGCCATTAACAAATAACTCAAAATCCACTTTCCCACGTCTGTAGTAAACAAAACGAACTCGCTCAAACAATGGCGTATGCGCAAAGCGGTCATAATAAAATTATTAAACAAATCAAGTTCATAATAATACGGGTAGAAAATTGTCGGGTGGGCTCGGATAAAGAAATTATCCAACTTACCAGGACTAGAGAGCAACGTGCAGAAGGGGAAGTTGGTGTGGATATGACTTGATCGCCTACGCGATGCGATGACTTTTGCAGTGCTTATTTTCACTTATGACTATTTTAAGTAACGGTCATAAGTGGAAAATGGTACATATTACGGCATAACAACAAAAATACTTCATGGACATCCCCCTTAAAGTGGTTTCAAGATTTTCATTCAACTATCAGAACAATAAACTTACATCACATCGAATTAATGAACAAGTGAACGATTAAACAACAAGAAATGTTTTGGATCGCCTCTACGTAGGATGAGAATTTTTGCTAGAAGCGTAAGCACCATCCAATATTGATTTTCCTGTTTTTTATCGTTGGTTTAAAAAATATAACGCTACAAACGGAAACTCCTCCAGTATAAAAAAAAACAATTACAGCTGTTCAGGTTCAGTTAAACATTTCAACTTTTAGCAAGTACATTAATCGGGAGTTAGGAAATTGCGTAATATTGTGCACTTTCACGGACTTGTATTTCTGTCGTATTCTTTGACTCGGACGATTGCGCCCCCGAACCGAACAAAGACGTACCTTCGAGAAAAGGAAAGAAAAAAGATGGCGGCGTACAAAATAAATAAAATAAGCGCAAGACATCGCGCGCCTGCGCCGGTGTGACGTCTTCATGTACGCTGTCCCGTTCTCACACGGGATCAGGTGTAGGGATAACATGGGAAAGACAAGGAAAGAAATACGAAGAAGCTCCGAATAGGAAGAAAGTTTTTGAATCTGTTACTCGACGGAACAAGTTTTACAGATTTTGCGCGGGCGATTTTTTTGTTTTGCAACTAAGAAGTTGGCATTGTTTTTAAATTTTGTAATTATGATTTGCATTGTTTTGGGAAGCAAATTGTGATAAGCATATTACATCTTGCGTATTTAAAAACATTTAGTAACGTCATCTGATCTTAAGTGACGGTAGATTTTCTTCGCACGTGAGTACTAGCCAATTCTTCGTCAAGACTTCTCGCAATCCATATAGATTCTCTCAACTAGTCAATAATATTTTCTCGCATTTTTATTGCCGAGTTCCTTCATGGTGGTTTTTGCGACAGACGTCCAGAACTCCAGACGTATTACGTCACAGAATGCGGCCGATTCCAAGGGAATGCTCTTTTTGTGACGGAACCCCACTGTTAGGCCTTGGACCTGCGCTGAGATGTCCTCTACGATACTTCCAGATAGGGTTCACAGATTCTTAGAAAATATTTTAAAGTATTCTCACTAATCGAGGAAAAGACTGTTGTCCCCACCGCGTTTAACAAATAAAAATGATGTAGAAAATAATGTCGGTATAATAATGAGGAAATGGTATTTTGCAACGTGAATCAGAAATAAGGAAATCCATACAAACAAGTCATTGACGTAGCTTATCACTCAGCATAGCTCACAGAACAGGTGATTAGGGGCCAAAATTCTGGAATGAGACCATCCAATAACCATGATTCTTCCTTTCCCAAAGTGGTAGTGAGATCTGATAAAGGTTGCAGGATAACACAAAAAAGCCTGCAACCAGCCCCTCTAGCCAGCAAGGGAGGTCAAAATTCAGCTTGAAACTTCTTTCCGGAAAATGCTGATGATGATTAAATAAAGCTTACGTTTCTTTGACTTTAGACTTTGACTTTTTTAGCATTGTCACATGAAGTCTTCTTGGTTAATATTATCATCCATTTGCGAAGCATTCTTCAACTATTTTGAAAATGCCATCAATCATCATGTTTATTGAAATCCTAACATTATATTCTTCTTGCCAACCCTACACAGAATACCGCGAATGGGAATAAAAAAGTGGTGTTTCTTTTGTCCTCGGTGGACTGAGTTGTGTTATTGTCATACGGAGATTGCTTACTCTCGGAGATTTCTCGGACCTGACGCATTTGTTGTTGCAACTCGATACGCATCGGGATACGAAGTGACTACTTAATCAAAACAATTGAAAGTGCAAGGGATACTAACATAGCATTATGCTTGCCAACTGTTCCCTTTTTTCATTGTTAATCTATGGTTGTGAAACCATTCAACATTGAAAAACCTCGTAAGTATTTAATGTACAGACTGGATACCTACGCGTTTATCATGCTGAATACAACGTCTACCTAGAAGATTATGCAATCTAATAGCAGGCGGGATAGTAAATAAACAATTTTTTTAGAAAGCTCTTAAGAGTGTAAGCTTCTTAATGCTAAAAACGATCAAAAATGTTCTCATCTTAGTGTAACCTTCAGCTTACAGCAAGGTATACCGTTTCAGTAAACAATGAGACTGATGAAAAGTCAGCCAATACTTTGCTGACACACAAAACAAAAACATTAAACAATAACTAAAATTAGGATAATCAAAATAAAATAATGATGAGATTAATAGGAAACCTCTACCTTTTTCAAAATTTTTGTTTTACACTAAAATTCTTAAAAAGGTGTGTGTGAGGCTAATTGTGCGCTATGAAATATTATGCCATCTGCAGCATGCAAAAATTATATCATCATCAATGCTCTTGTTAACCAGAAGCCACAAGTCCTCTCTGAACTATACCAGTTTGTTCAATTATTTTTACCGTACTCTCTAAATGTACTTTTTCATCTTCACCAGGCTGGCAGCAGCAGCTGCAGCGGCAGCAGGGGCTACCAGCGAGCTCAGCTACCTGGCTGCTCTTCATCCAGCATACCGGCCGGTACCGTACGACCACCCCCTTTACGGAGCCAACGCGTTACGAGGTAAGAATTGGAGTTGTAAATATAAATAAATAAATCCCTGGACATTATTCCACACAGCGCCATCTAGCCCCAAAGTAAGCTAATTAAAGCTTGTGTTATGGGATACTAGACAACGGATAAACATACTTAAATACATTTTCTTTTGTAAATACATACTTATTATACATAGGAGACACCCAGACCAGTACAAACAGACATGTTCATGCACACAAATGTTTGTACTGTGCGGGGATCGAACCCGCGACCTCTGGTGTAGTAGCCAACTTCTTAACCATTACACCAAGTCGGTCGTCATCATATCTATCATCATAAATATGCGCCAGACATAATCCCAATTGTCATGGTCTCGAAGTGAGGATAAATATGCTTGTGTTATGAGGTACCAGACAGGTATTGAGCCAGTTATGACTGTTATAAGAGCTAAAGATAAACCTGAACGTCTACCACATTGTATTGGGATGACACATGACACAACATGACATGACAATGTCAAATCCCAATACATTTTTTTACGCGAACAATAATGTAAATTGAAAGTGGCAACTCGTGGTAGACGTACTGTTTGATTTGTTTATGTCAGTGTCTTGTCAACGTCGACATTTGAATGTTGATAAGACGAAGTATGGTCAAGCAATTGCTGATTTGTTGATAGTTGAAGAAATAACTGTTAGGTAGTGTTTTCCTTCGGCTATGTACCACATTGCTTGAAGAGGTTGACATCTCCTTATGCTGTCTAAAATTAGTCATCACTAATAATTAAATAAATTTCAATTAAAAGCTTTTGCCTGCGACTTCAATATGTGTATATCGAACCCCCCTTTTCCATTCCCTCTTAGGCCTTACATTCTCCAAGGAAGCTACATGCGAAATTATATGAAGTTTTTTCTTTTAAATCATCTGCTAGTAACCAGAACTTAAATATCCAACTGCAAAATATGCAGTTGTTCTTTAAGACAATAAGATTCACCTTTCGGTTTTATCACTAAGTGCAATTCAAGCTAAGGTAACTTTACTCCATTTTAATTTCGAAATACTACGCCGTTTTACAGACGATGCAGCTCTTAATATGCTCAAGTCTTTATTACTGCTCTGTTAATTGTGTCCTTACTCGGACAGTGGCTGTTTATAGCATATTGTGATCGCAGAAATCGCGGTAGGACGTTTGTATGTTAAATCACATGCCATGGATTACGGGACAGCCTTTAAGTTCAATCGTATGCAAATGGTACTTGAAAGCTTGGCTGGTAAGAGGCAAAACCAAAGAACTTAACCTGAGTTGATATGTGATTATGGAAAGAAACGTAAGCTCAGCGTCATCTCAGCCAATTCTAGGCCAAATACAAAACCATAACCTACACGACTATCCCAAACAGTCAGGGGCAAGTTGAACGCTCGGAAATCCACAATTCACCAAGCGTATTGGAACCCAATGCAACCAACCCAATTCCGCTTATCCGGGCTTTGCTTGTCGGTGTTCTCCATCAGCGGAGAGTTAGTAGAAAATTCAACAATAAACACAAAGATGGCGATTTTATCTCGGGACCACATGGTTTTCAAACTGAAGTGCATAACCTTAGCCCTCTAAGCTCTCTAAAATTATAACTCCACATGGAAAAAAAGCGAAATATTCTAACCTCCAATCAAAACAAAAACAATACAGCGCACTTCTCATAAACGTCGCAAAACTGAACGATATCAGCTCAATTTATCTATACCGAGTGTTAATTAGGTTTGGGGCTCACGACTGCTACCATTTGCTGCTTTTTTTATTTGCAAAAGCCGACTTTAACTGCTTCTTCTAAGGCTCAATGTTGATTGAAGAGGCATTAAGATGACAGATACGCGAAAGGCTATAAAGGCAAGACCGTGTTGGAGTCACGGCTGAAACCGGCATGCTTGGAATAACGAAGCGATTTCGACCTTCAATTAAGACGTTCATTCCGCCCTTTAAGGTTTCTGTTATCGTTAGAAAGCCTTTCGGAGATAGGTTTTATTTGCATTCTAGCTTTTAAGGGCTTTTATGGTAGGGAGGAAAAAGCTTAGACGCAAGGTGGATGGATGGCCTCGTTAAAAATGGCAAAATTTCAGTGGATTCATAATGTCTTCATGAGTTTACACCAATGACGGCCACTAGCATCAGCGTCACGAAATAAAGAGTTTACAGAAGGACCGCTCGCGCACCTTTCTCCTAAACTTGCGTGAACCTCCCAGGGTTACTACTTAGCTCTGAATTTTTAAAATGAAGTAGGTAGGTTATACCTACTTGACTAAACCGTCCCAACACAAAATTCATCATGTGAAAAATTGCACCAAGTTCGACAAGAACAAAAATACTCGCGACTGTGCGACTGGCTGCGACACCGATGCTCACCGGTATCGCCCGTAAACTCACTTTGTCTGTGTGCGTGATGAAAATGGCGGGTTTGTTCTAAGCAGACTATCTTTTAGGCCGCATGCGTAATTTGCGCCCACGTTGACCACGTTGACGTTTTTGTTTAGGATTTCGTTTCGGTACAGCGCCCCCAGTAATTATAAATGTAACCAGAATGGTATTCTGAAGTCAACTGTCGTAGTTTACGTCAGCAGATATAATTCTGAAAATACTTTAGTCCTACAAACCCACACATACCTACCTATCTGTGTTGTCTCCGCTCTCTATTTTTACCTTCCTCAGGGGACCTGTAATACTTCCAATGATGTGCTTTGATAATCAGTCAGGACAACGAAGTATTAGTTATGACTATTGCCTTTTGAAAAATAATCGCCATGCTTAATATCATACTCTGGAAAATCAGTTATTTCTTAAGAAAAACCTTTTAAGAATACCATGAGAACAAATAGGGTATTACCAATTTGCTCTCTCCATTGCATCGCCTTTTAAGTGAAGAGGAAAGATTTTGTTAGGTTTTCCATAAAACGCCTCCTCTAATATTATCTATGGTAGACCGTAACAGATGCATCCACTCTTAATGGACTTTTGTGTGGATTCTCGTGATAAGCGATAGCGATTTTCATGACACAAACATATTATACATTCTGTTCATACATCATTATACTTTTCATTCACTATTAAGAAATCTTCATTTTTAGATGTCAATACATCATCACAATTGAGGCAGAAGACAGGACATAGCCCAGGGGGCAGTTCTAAAATGGCACTTGATGGCAGACGTAACATGTGGCGCCCATCGCAAGGTTGACAACCATTTCAATGTTTTACTACAACCTCTGGATATCTATGAGGAGACTTCTGTTCAGCAGTGGACAACTGCGAAGAGCGGTGAGATGAGACGGTTCTAAATCCTCAACTAAATTAAGTGCCTAAGAGCATCTTGGCACTAAGTCAGGGCGTTACTGGTAAAGGGCGATTGCACAAATTGGGGCGACACGTGACGGTAACGCGAACCTAGTGCGAGGAATCTGAGAAGACTAATGAAGTTGGCACATAAGGAACCTCAGTTTTGTCACAGACTGAAAATGTTCACCAACTGCTTCACAAAATCATTGGTCGTCTATAACTTAGACATCAAAAACAAAATCCATACTGTACACTTGCATCGCGGTGCGCATTACCAATTCGCTGTGCCCAGCCGGCTGTGCAGGCGCGCTGAACTATTAATCAGATAGGCAAATAGAGTTTTGACACGTAAGCGTACAATGAAAGATGTGTAGGAGTGTGAACAGAGATTGTGGATAGATTTGTTTGTTTTCTTTGGGCTCATCATCATCGGCTGATGTGCCCTCGTGTACGGTCAGCAACAGAAGAAGCTGATCACTTTAGAACTTATTATAGTTATTCCCATTTTTACGCGTTGGGGACAAAAAGTCAAACGGACTGCATGATGGTAAGCTGTTACCGCGGTCTTGGATGTGCGCAACACAAGAGGCGCATTGCCGACCCTGTGAAAATATTTTCAAACCTGTTTTCTTGAAGAAATCCATGCTATAGCTGGTTATTGGTAAAACCTCGAGTGTATTTCACAATTTTACCTGCCATCTGTAATTTGCTTCATTATTACTATGATGATTTAGGAAAAGTTAGTGTGACGGTGTTAAAATACTTATGTGACTGTACAAAGGATAGCAAACTTTAACGAAACCATTGCATTATGGGTCTGACGTTGACAGCATAAAAGCCACGACTGATTAAATAGAGGGTTTAACTCATAATGTTACAGCCGAAAAAAAAAATCGCATGAAATATAGCGAACGTAAGATTTGGTAAACCCCCACCGCACTGCCCTATTTTATTGTTATTACATGTCAGCAGTACTGACCGACAGACGAAGAGCCTAGGGCCTTGGCGTTTGCGGGTTAAAAATAAACCAGCACCGTTTTATAGCTCCAACTGGCCAATATGAAACTTAACCCTGCACTGAAGGTGCCCGCACCGAAACTGTTTACGACCAAAATAATACAAAAAAACTCAATCTGTCAAGTTCGAGTCAGCCTTGCTTGCTTGATCGAGAACGTCTCATAAAGGAGGCTACACTCATTTCGGCAATTATTTTTAAAATCCTAACTGTTGTGGTGTACCTGGTGTTTGGACCTCAAGAGAAAGAGGCATGTGGTCAATTACTATTTTCTACTCCTCTGCCGGCCCGTCACTATTGAGGATTGTGACTCTCGCGAATATTTTCTAATGTGTGCTCTTCATCTTCATCAGCTTTCACCTTCTGTCGGATGTATTGGGAGGGGGACTTTCAGACTGTTGGCGATTCGGATTGTCCATCTTTTTAGTCTTCGTCCCTAAGGTGCTTCAACTTACCTATACTCGTAGCTACTTCCCCACTTACTTCTTCACCACCACCTCCTATTAACTACCTTGCTTAGGTACATTTTTTTATTTAACATTTTGTGTTATAGTTTGATTTGGAGTGACCGTTTTTCCTTTTTCGGCAAGGAACCCTAAGGGTTTAAAAATCGACATCGGTGTCTGTTTACTGGAGCACTCGGCTCCGTTTACACTTTCGCAAAATGCGTCTTTGATAACGCTCAATTAGGTGCGATTTTTAGCCAGTGACTTCTGAAGGGTTTATGTAACAAGTAACCAAGAAAAAAAAGATTATTTCAAACTATTTTTTTGAACCCATTATCCCATTAGGCTTTAAGCGGTTTTTCAAATCCTCATTTCCATACAAACGGCATTTAAAAAATATATTGCTAAGACATATCGACATGATTGCTCCTTGTAGAATAAATATTTTTACTTAAAACAAAGGATTATGAACAACTTACGTCATTAACAGCGATAATTATCTATTACGTATTTAATTACCCAATTATTTCTGACCTGATCACCCCGCTTATTTACATACTCGGTAATAATATATTATAGTTATTATAGTTGCATGTAATTTTGATAAAAGTGAAAAATATTATAAAAAGATCGAAATCCATATTTAAAAGGATCGAAATGTTTTAAGCGCCATTTCTTAGCTACTCAGTTTCAATGATGATAAATACAGCAATCAAACTAGCAAAACCATAGCAATTTTTGGTTCAAAACGATTTGTACAAAAAGTAAATAATTTGTATGTTAATCATTGAATTTCTCAGATTCTGCCAACAAATACTTTTGTTCAAAATTACAGGAAACCAGCTTTCACGCACTCTTATACGGTCGGCAAAAAAACCAATCGGCCGTGGAACAATTTCTGCCTCGCAATTAACTATGAAATTCGCTCCAGATGCTTAATTTAATTCAACATTCGAATAGCTCAACATAAATGACTTCATTGTAAAACTGCTTCTTTTTTCTTGGACATTGGTAGGTACCAATTCCAGTTTCTTTTAACAGTTGACGAGTAATTCGTTTCTTGTACTAATTAGTCAGTTAAGAGTGAGTAATGATAAAAGTGCAAATCGTAGAGCACGTTTTTTCGGGAAGTATAATTATTAGCTTCAAGCATTTTTGCCCAGGGCATTTTTCAAATTTAAAGAATATGCTGTATCAATCAATGTACATTATTTAAATAATAGTTTAAGCACATTAAGACTGGCTGATGATGAGCATAATTATCAGCGATTTGATCAAACAATCAATTAATTCTTGATACTTTTTATCTCATAAGTTCGATGGAACAGATAAACCAGTCTCGTAAAGCATTATGACTGTCTCAAGATCAATTTAAAACTTAATTTTACTATTTCGCTCGCTATGTCGTCGAAGTATTTATTGAAACATTATGATTAATGCATACTTGTTGAAAACATTGAACCTGTTTATCAACATCGACTATGAAATAAAAATGTTGTAAAACCATTACAAATTGAAACCAACGAGTGCGCGGAATGCATTATTACCAACGTCTTCCAATTAATTGATCTATAAATAAATTATGTATAATTTAGTTTTTATTTCTTGTTTCTTTCCTGTTTAACGCACTTACGAGTGTTTCGTTGGAAGTCGGATTGTGATTGGATTTCTTGCAATGCACCGGTCACTGGATGCTTGAAGTACAGTTTTCTACAGGTCGACCTATTTATTATGCAGCTACCTATTTATTATGTAGGCTACTTTCCTGAAATTCATACCAATTAATCTTTGCAGCAGTATCATGGTAGATTTTAATACTCTCTTTTACATTTTCGACATAGCTACAGATATTTCGACAGATTAAGTTGTAGTACTTATGAAAAAGCCTCGTTTCGCTAAGATCTGATGGCCGTTGAGGCAGAAAAGATTCTGGAATGGAGATCATCTAATGGCAAATGTGATGTAGAACACCCACCTACAAGGTTAGCTGACGACCTTTATCATGTACGCAGGATTTCAGTGGATGCAGGCCGTCTACAACTAGCCACTTTTATAATTAGGAAGGCCTATTTATGCAGATGATGATGAAGGCATACTATGTATCAATGGACTAACCTTAGATTGAAATGAAATTCTAGTAAGGTCTAAAACATGACCTTTGACTGAATATCTGCCTCATAAGACGATTATATCTTTACCCATCACCATAATTAACACATTTAGAACACACCTCCACAAACATTTACCAAATTTTAATCAATTAGTCAAAATATCAATATTGATGAGCTTTATTATGTTAATAGGTACAGCTACTGCATACAAACTCGATTATTAAAAGATCATATTCAGACAGGCAATTTCCTCAAGTCATTATCGTTTAAAAAAAAGACCTAGGCGCAGTCAAGTGAGCTCGCAAAATGTGCAACCAGCTGAATCGACCGACTGCAAAATTTCGCAAGCAAAGTGACAAGCCGAAATTTAATAACTTACTCAGAAATGTGCCAGCAAATTGGGAGCCGAGTCGTCCAACCGGCTATGTAACTCTACACTGCCTAACCGAGCTCTCCGACACATATAAATTGTATTTTTATTCAAATCGGGCCTACGTGCTGCGATAAAGCCTCTTTAAAACAAATAACTACTCATTCAGCTCCCAAAGGCAACCTGAAACATACCCTAACTAGCTCCAATAGTGATAAAAATGGCACAACACATGTCGAACCTTAAGATGCAGGCGACATCAACCTTTACAGATGCAGTAACAGAGTTGTAGTTTAAGAAGAAAGAGGTCTCGATACACTACTTTTAGCGGAACATGTAATGCTCCAAGAAAATGCTAAGTATTTAATGTAAACAATGTAAATTGGGCTTTTTCAGCAAGTGCTGAAGAGCTGAAGTTGAACCATCAGGAGTATCAGAAAACACCCTGAAGAGCTGTAGAGCGAGCTTATTCCCGAAACGTATGTAGGGGACAATTTAAAGGTTCATTGGGATACGTTTTCACTCAATTTGTAGCCTTTTTCATTCGTGGTCTATAGAAAACGTAGACCAACAGGATATTCGTGACATTAACTGTTTTATTCATCAATGAAAAACAGATTGTGCAACGAAATTGAGACAAGACCGTTCAAGGATAGCTAGATTATAATCGTATGTGCAAATGATATGCATTGCGTATTCCTTTTAAATAAAGTTGTTTCCACTGAGAGCCTTCATTAAGCAGTTTTTCTCTTTCCGAAAATGTTAATCACCATATTTACTTGTCCAAAGTTTTTGCACGAACGAATCTTATGAAACGTTTTAATAAAGCCACTAATGATACAGCTGACAGTCAGTACCAGCTAAAACTGAAGTATTTTTCATATTGTGTAATAGTTAATGAGAGTGCTTAAGAATTAAATTTGAATCTAAACTTATGGCATTACACTTTGGACCATAAAATTAATTTCAAAAGTGAGAATATAAAAGCTTTAAACACTGCAATCGTAAAAGTCGATGTACCGAAAAATTATTAATGGTATACACACGACACGATACATGTATATTTCTTCATCGTTCGATAATCGTAAATTAAGAACCAACTCTCGTTTAACTAAGCGTAAAAACTGTGCGCGAGAGATTGAGAGTTCATGTTACTTCCGAAACGCAAAAGGAAAAAGAGTCGGGTGCTTCGATTGTGGAACGAGGAACGATAACAGTTGTCAAAGAATTCGATGATGATAATTGAATTGACGTTGTGGATACTGGGAAGGACATTCTTAGATGCAATGAATGTAATTGATGCCAAATCCATTTCTAAAATTTACATGATAGATTGAAATCAGCGGGAGAAAAAATAGGGCATAATGTTATCACTATAGTCCAAAGACATGGTAGTTACGTAGGAACACTACCGTAACACATCTTAATAACCATGAACAAATGCAAAAACTCTTTACGGTGGTAAAGAGTTGTGCATTGAATAGTTAAAAAAATACAATACTTACAGCGTTTTGCAGCATAGCCATTTTGATCAGGAAAAATGTCGCGGAATCCATCACAAAAAAGGTTTTATTTTCGCCGCAATTTGGTTTATCCCTGTCCTGCGTGTAATCCTCGTTATTTTTTGCAAGCCCATCCATATTAACAAAACGTCACAAACCAAGCTGACATTCCCATTTATTTTTTATCCACCTTTGTCATACTGTACTGGAGCTTAATCTTTGTCAACGAGGAGTTGGGACTCGGGTCGGAACGGGTTTTAGAAAGAGACGGGGCGAATGCGCTCGCACATGACAAGTGACCGGATTAATGCATTTTAAACGAAGAAGGCTTAATTTTGATCCTGGCCCTTTAATTGAATGACTTTACGTTTGGGCGCAACTTTTTTTAAACTTTGAAGCACCATTGCGGACACGGTACTCGTTAGCTTTGTTTAAATTAAGAAATGTTTTTGTTGACTCAACTTTTCTAACGAAGGTGCTTCTTGAATGGTTAAAATTTTGAGGTTGAACTTTCTCAGAAATTAAGCCTTTTAACCACGGATTTACATATTGCTAATATACCGTCAAAGTTAGTGTAAAAATTGAGATTATTATCATAGAACTCTTTAGTAGTAAGATATATAACATTAATTAGTACTCAATATTTAATGACTTTGTAGTAAAACAGTTGCCTTAACCGATGACATAACATTGAGTGGTAATCTATCTATTATTTAACAATCAATAACTAGGATCAATTAATAAGCACCAAAAACTGAGCGAGCTGTTTTTAAACGACCGCGGTTAATTTCGACAATGTTAACCGCAAGAGAAGTATTGAAAGTAATAAATATAAATTACCTCATTCATATCAACACACAAAAGGCACGAATGAAGAAATTATCGCCATCAGCGGAGTTGTTCGGGTTATTTATTAAAATGTATCGAATGTTTCAAACGCAGCGGGTAATTCTATCTTAGGGGCTCCAATATGGTCATTATCAATCATTCCAGTGGGAACAAGTTACCAACTATCTGCTGCGTGGCGGTGAATCGAAAGAGCCGGTGATAAATAGATTACAAATTATAATTTATACTCATGAGGTCTACCGTTGATATCAATAACTTCATCACTTTGGTGTTGTGGATTGATGCTGTGAAAAAGCCGTAGCATATACGATTGAAGTGGTTTTACTCCCTTAGCCTAAGTGCTGCAATGACTCTGAAAGGAAAAACGAATATAAGTTTTAGTTTGGGCCTAATGATAGAAAATAAAACTAGCCATTTTTATGTGTTGGAGAGCTCGGCGTGTTGCATCGTCTTCTACATCTCTCTAGTTAGTATAGCTGCTGTTGTTATCCGATGTTTACATGGCCTAGCTCATTATATACCACCTAAAATTTCACCAAATCAACCCGGATAATGGCGGAAGGCTCACCACCTACCACGTTGGGTTCTAATACCATTTTGGTGAAAAGTGGACTTCTGAGTGTTTCGTTCACCATGACGACACAGTCACTTGCCTCTGACTACCCCGTTTGGGATAAAGTCGTGATGAGTATGTATGTAACATTTAACTTCCGACATTATTAATCACAATCTATTTAGAATATTAATTAGTGTTCATTCGAAGGAATAACTCTTGTTTTCACTGTAGTTTATATGTTAATTCAAATCCCAAAGTTCATTATAATGGTCAGACATTCCATTTAATAATAAAACTCCCAAGACCTTGCCGGATTGTGTATAAAACTGCAGACGCACACCTTATGGCGAATCTAAAAAGTATCGGTAGATAATCTCGTACAATTTGTACGTTGGACCTGTTTGATGATCGATGAAAAAACTGGGGTCGGTACTGATTGATCCGGTTCTGGATTGAGACATCTTTGGAACGGGTTCCGTTCGTCTGTAGCCATTGTGTGGTCCAAGTTATAAGACTGAGAAAAATAAAATAAAATATAACTAATAATTTAAGTTTCTACTCTAAAGACTCAGAACAGTTCAGAACAAAATTTGTTTTCGTATTATATGGAGAGGCATCGTACGTGCAATGTGGACTTCCCACCAGGGACCAGGGCAAGACCCTCAATAATGAGGAACACGACGGGAGGAATATTTTGATTGACTACACATTTTTATTTATTCATTCATGTGCTCCACTGCAGATCAAATATTTTATTTCTTGTCCAGCAAATATAATAATAGAAAATCGATTTTCTTGAAACATATGTGATTCGGGGTTAAGTTAAAAATGATTACCTGTTTTTTTTAATAAGTTTTAGCATTCGTTCTCCTGTAAGTTAGACCACACAGTCACACCCACGCAGCACTTACATAATTGTTCTCAAAAAACTGAACCAAGTATTAATCCACGCTTAGCTTTGGGTAGACCATTGAACTGTATCGTAAAAATTGTTTGAATCAATATTTGTAAGCTTTATCTAATAAGTGTTTTACTTCAAAGCTCTTAAACCTCTTATGTTCAGAGTCTGCGATGTAACTTTCTTTAATAACAAATTTGAAACTGAAATGTCGTCTTAATTGTCCACTTGAACCTAAAATATATTATGTTAAAGCTTCCTTTTATTTTCCTTCCTTAAGAAACAAATGTCATAAATACATGTATATACTAATAAAAGAGAAAAGATTAGATTTTTTGTTTGTGTAAAATAGGCTCCGAAACTACGGTACAGAGGCGTTCACATCAACCTTTACACAGGGGCACGTAATGCTGCCGACGACCCAAGACCCGTTTTGCAATGGTTTTGTAAAGGTTGATGTGAACGCTTCTGTACCAATTTGAAAGTTATTTCAACAACATAAAGCTAGCGAGTGACGTAGGCTATATTTAAACGGGAGACGGTCAGCTAGTCTGGTATTGGTAGAACTTACACCAAGCTTATCTGACGCTGAACAAATCATTGTTGTACAAACAAAAAAAAAGTACATATTGATGTAAGCGAATTTTAAACGTACTTAAATCTAAAATCAGACCCACCACGACCTTCGACACTATAGTTATAGGAAGGCTCTCTACCTATTTACCAACAGAGCAGTCGGGTAAATGCTTTTACAACAAAACTTGTGTTAAATTTCATTATGCGTATTCCGTGCGGTAATCGATTGATTCGCATCGATTAAGTCGTTAGAAATATTAATTTAAAGATTCGATACATGCTCATATAAATTATATACACGTCATTATCCAATTATATGTCATCGGACAAAAGTCGTAAATAATCAAAAAATATTATAAAATCATTAAGTTCTTGGTTATAATATCTTGACAGGTTTTCTTAATTTATAGCATATTTATGAAGATCTAAATTTCTGATTATGAATAAGAATCGTTGTCTCATGGAAGATATGATTTGTAGCTTAATCATAAAAGCGATACGACTTTGTATTTTGACTAACAAAAAAATGCTTAATTTACGGTTAACGATTTTTTGTCATATTTTCACCCACGCAATCGCGTGATGGAAAACACTGTAGAGAATCCCAAGCAAACCATGAGTTGCCATTACGTTCACGGCGATCGTTGCGTTCAGAAATTTGTATGCCATTTCGGTTCCTTTTTATATCACTAGGGGCGCCCGTATCGAAATAAATAAATAAATCAATATCTGGGACAATTCACACCAAGATCATCTGACCCCAAACTAAGCAGAGCTTGTAATATGGGCGTCAGAGACTGATAAACATACTTAAATATTTCTAAATACATACTTAAATAGATAACCATAATAGACACCCAGACACACAACAAATACAGATGTTCGTCACACAAATATTTGTCATGTGTGGGGATCGAACCCACAACCTCCGGCGCTAAAGGCAGGATCGCTGCCATTGCGCCAACAGGCCAGTCCCATATAATTACGTCAAAACGGTTTACGTGAACGCTAGCGGCTGTCATGGTGTGAACTTATGGTAGACATACAGGCCTCTGACTGGGGTGCAGTTTAGGACATAGTCGTGAGCCAAGAAATAAAACTTTTTCGAAAGTAGTTTTTTTATTTCATATAATGGCGTTTGGCCTCAGTCTCGCCTGGTGGTAAGCGATCACGAGGCCGATGGTGGTACACGCTTACCCAGAAAATGCCTATTCATTCTGGCCTTGAAGATAGTAAGGTTGTAAGTATCCGGAAACACAGACGCAGGGAGAGCGTTCCACTCCCTAGCAGTGCGTACCAGAAAAGACGCAGCAAACCTTTGGGTACGGATTGTTGGAAAGTCAACCACATGGGGGATAAAGCCCTCCCCGCGTCTAGTGGTCCAGTGGTAGAAAGTAGAAAGTAGAGTCGTTTCGCATAGGAACCTATGTTATGTTGCCTAAAAATTTCTGTGACCGCCCGCCCACTTTGGCAGAGTCAATTTGACTGAGTTCTACAAAGTTATGAAAGACTTCTGTATATGTCTGTGTACCCTAATATTATAAATAATATAGATATATAAATGTGCGCCAGACAACAACTGTCACTGTCTTAAAGTGAGGATAAATATCCTTGTGTAACGAGGTACCGGACAAGGATTTAAGCCAGGGGCACCTCCCAGCACACCCAGATTTATAAAAGATCGTTTCCTGAATTGGAATCGAAACCGTGCTGCAGCGCGGAGTCAATTCGACTGGGTAGTAAAGTGACCAAAGACTTCTGTTTTTGTCAGTACCTTCATAATATATTATAATAATATGCTTTATATGTCACCAGTGCGCCAAAAACGGAACGAAATTTCAAAAGCGGTTCATTTGTCCCCTTCTCTAATTAAACCTGACGATGTCACCCAAACACGCTGCGGAAAGCATAAATCATGCGCAGGATTCGAATCCGGGACCGACCGTTCCCGGAAAGCTCATTAACAACTTAACACGTGTTTTTGCGCTCAGCAAATTCTTTCAAAAGGTAACTGAGTATTTGGTTTTGAACATGTGCGTTTTGAAATGTTTTTGTATTATATTTGAAAGAACGCAAACATAACATCTTAATTACATACTTCGTAACGTACGTCAGTATTTTGTTTTTAATAATCACCACCAGTCCAGTAGCTTAGTCACTAAGTTTTATTTTAGATATAGTAGAGTATTCTACACGGTCTCGAGTGAAGACCACGTAGCGGCAGGCGCAGCGTAGGACGCCCCCCCGCGAGATGAATGGACGATCTGGTCAAGTCCGCGGGGAATCGCTGGAAGCAGGCCGCTTCTAATCGAGATAGTTGGAAATCATTGGGGGATGGGACATAGGCCATGTTCACCAGTGGACGTCCTATGGCTGATATGATGATGTTGAGAGTACATTATGACACGATTGGAGTCGTGCGTTGTAGCACGATTTCTTGGATTTTGCGACTGGCGTATCACTTTACTGTGCGTTTAACGAGTAAAATAGACTACAAATAAAATACCGTTGTAATTTTAATAACTTTCAATTACTAACTAATTCTAATATAACGGCAATATGCAATTGTCGTTGAAACGTCGAGAAAATAGGTAAGCATTTTCTACCGTAATTTGTTCGTTGCAAAAACCCGTTTTGTTAGAGTTAGTTAGATAAAATGCGACAAGAAAGTTTTGTATGTTATTAAAAAAAAAAACACATTTCTCATCCAATTTACTAAATAAATCTCATAAATCCCAACCGAATGATGTATTAATTACCAAGCAGAACAGACAAACAGATAAACAAACATCGTTCTATAATTAACTAGAGCAATTAAAGTCCTTCCACCAATTAGAGACAGGCGGAAACTGCTGGTTTTGAGTTTCTGTCGATAATAACTATTTTTAGCATCCTCTTCGAACATCTTGCCTTGTTACCAGAAGGGTGATGGTAAACCTGGTATACGAATAAAGAAAGCTTTTGATAAAGTTTAAATGGACGTTTCTAAAATAATAATAAAAAAAAGAAAGAGGGGTGGGGTTGAATTGCCTGACATCACGATAGTGTAATTGCAACTTTGGAGCAGATCTAAAAAAGTTGTTGCAAGTGCTTAGCAAACACACTAAATAAAGGAATGATTGGCTGTGGAAAAAGGAAAGATTTGTAGGAATATTGTGTAAAATACATCATCAACGTTGGATACATATTTATTCGCTGAGCAGCTTTCAGCAAAAAACTACAGGCTATATTGGTGGCAAGATACCTCTCATAGCGGCAACATCAGTATCTCTTTAGATTTCATTATAATTTGCCATCATTTGTCGGTCGGCCGCCCCAGGTACCGCTGGGTTGACCAAGTCATGAAGGACTTGCGCGAGCTCCAGGTGGATGACTGGAAGGAGGTAGCGCTCGACAGACCGAAATAGCGTTTCTTGGTATCGGAAACCAAGGCCCACTTTGGGTCGCAGCGCCATTTTAGTTAGTTTTTTTTTATTATACTGTACATGTAATCCTGATTTCTCATAGCCACGTGGAAATATATCCATTTCACAAAGACACTTTTGGACAAAAATGAGTACAAAATACTCAATGCTTTAAACAGCGCAAGGTGAAAAATCTCGTGAAACTCAGTCTTACTCGTAACATAAAAATCACGGTCAAAGCGTTACATTTAATATTTATTTTAAATCCGTCATATCTGAACACTCAAGCTCTGAAGATAAAAAATATGATCTTGGCTGCAACAATTAGCAAATAATGAATAGAGAAATTGCCTTACAGAAAACTAAGCTTATGGAATGAAGAATTGCTAAAGAAATGTCTAAGAATGAAGACCATTTGATGGAAAATCCACAACTTATTATTTAGGCCAGTTTCTGGCCTAAAGAAGTGAAGTCCTGAAGTTTGAACTCTTTGATGATTGCGAGCGGTACGACGATAGAAAGTAGCCATGGCCATTATATCAAACATTTCTCAATTTATTAAGTAATTATTATTGCAAACAAAAAACATTTTCAAACCATTTTGCCCTTAAATTGATTCGCACTGATCTTTTGTTATTAATCATTAATCAGTCAATTTAGTACCCAGTAGTGTTTCAGATCACGGTTCGGACCTGCTTCCAAGAACTATACGCGAAAACAAACAAAAATAAATGAACACCCAACGCTTATATAAATCATCGGCATATCCGCGAAATAAAAAGCGAAGACAGAGACGCAAAAATATCTTCAGACATGAGAGCGAAAGGGATAGAACTAACTAGATCCTCGCACGTATAATTATGCTGTTAAGGTTATAATTTAGCGTTGTTATAATGTTGTCTGCGTCACATTATAACTTCTTTCCATAAACCTAGATTAACACATCTTAATAGTTTATGTTTCCTGAATAAAGTTTTAAGACTTTTTTGACGCAATTTAATAACTCTTTTAATAACTCTACTTCTTTCGGTAGCTTTAGTCAATTACCATCTTAAACTTGCTCTATAACGGACACGAAATGATTATCTAATGGGTATTCAATTCTCGTTATAATTACACTTATAGGGTTACTATGCGTTTTTTGTTTTGAGGACAGTCCTTTTTATGTGCGCTGTTTATTAAAAGTCTTTAAAAACTTGCCCATCTTAAGACCTCTGTCAGACTTGTATAGACGTTTTATCTCACGAATAACTTTTTACCATGCTTAAATTAGTGACGTGTTGGTACATACAAACTGTCTTAGTTTCACTAGTGTCAATTGTTCCCGCTGATAAAGAGAATGTATTGTTTTGACTGTTTTTATCGTGATATGATAATACATTACCTAACTAAAGTAGTTAAGCTTAACTTAAAAAAAATTCACAGAATATGTAAAAAATATATTTTAACTGTGTGCATATCATGAACAAAGATAAACAAACTACAAAGTTACTAAAATAGCGTCGTACTAGAGGTGTAATTAAAATAATGCCTCTCTCATTTTATATACAGCCTTAAGCCTTATCTCTTACCCAAGTGTGATATTATCTCACCCTATAATTAAAGGTGAGTGTTCTTTACCGTATCCTTGATTTCTGAGAAGCTGTCTCAATCTATGGAGATATAGCATCAACTCCTACCTGCCTCATAACCTTTGATTACAGCATAAAAACCTCGTTAGAGAATGCCGACGATTTTTTGCAGTATCTTAACTCATGTCCGTACTAATCGCTTTATGACATTTGATGGTTTAATGAGCAAAGTTTTTTTAATCTTTTAACGCGGTATCACTTCGGGTGTGCAACGAAGCAGCTCATTATTAAAGAGACAGCCCCAAATCTGATATAAGATTTTTTATTCGTTTAATAATGACGTTTGCCATTATACTATTTTTATTTTAATAAGGAAACAAATTTTATATCTCCCCACATGAATACTAAAAAGGTGTCGTAAAAAGTATCCACACATTACAAATTCACGTGCCTTCATCTCGCCGCGCATTCGAAAAGCAACCAAACTCATAATTTTACCACGGCTCTCATTAGTATACGGCGCTACAAAGTTAGAGCAAAGACGCCGCCCAACAAAGCCATTGACATTCATATTTCAACTCCAAACGTGACCACGAAACCACTAGACTTCTCGATACTAATTTTACGCCCAATCGATTCTGATAAAAATTAATACATCAATTCGGAATAGACTGATATCTGCGCGTAACGAGCAAAAAGCGACTCAATCTGTTGCGCCGACCGTTCGAAATTCGACTATTCGGAAAAAGAACTTAAAGACAGTTTTCGGTTGATGTTTTTGCGCGCGGTTACAGCAATGTCGTTAGGGTGACCATCGCGGTCTAATGGAATTCGAAACGGCTGGACTTATTGGGCATAAGTCCGATCGATGATAGGTATTTTTTCTTTTTTTGAATCAGTTGAGTTTCGGTTCTCACAATGGATGAAGACATAAAAATTTAGTTCGGACTTCGGCGCGGCGCGTCAAGAGGACCACATGCGTTATTTTAAATTTAAAGAAGCTTTGGTTGTTCTTGTTGGGTCTTATTCGCCAAATTGGTGGTCGCTCACGCCTTTAACATCAACCTATTATTTTGGGTCGAAATGACCGCCTCAGCGAGGCAAAGGAGCGTGATCAACAAAAATCGTTTTATTCTTTTTTCGGTTTGGGCCAACGGTTGGGTGTTTGTTTTCAAGCGTATTATATGTGATTATTTAAGAAATTCGTGGTTGAAATGACGCCCGCGACGAGGAGCTGACTTGATTAGGATGATTAATAGCCTGAAACTATAAGGTTGGGGCTGGCTCTGATGGAATTCAATTACGTTTTATGATTCCATCTTGCGACGAATACTGCAAGTTACGTTTTCATTAAGTTTTAAGGGGAATATTTTTGTTTATTTGTGTAAAAATTAACAGGCAGACGTTGTAAAGTGGGCCGTTGAAAGGGTAAAACGATTACATGGCGTGTTTAAGCCCGCAAACATTCAAATCATTTTGCTTAATTACCTACCAATAATATTATAAGCTCCTTAAAACTAACGGTGATCATGTTTTAATTTGTGTACTACACATCTACTATAATGATAGCTATAAATATTGTTAGAAAAAAATAATATGTATTTTTCTGCATAGTAAAACAAAAACCACATTTTTATTTGTTACTAAAGCCACTACTCAATGGCTTTAAATTGTTCAATTATTAAATTATCTGGGAGTAAAACGTTCAAAAATGCTAAAAAATACCTTGTCGTCTATAAAATCTTCTAATTAACAAACAAACTTGAGCCATCGCAACATTGTCACAACCTAGGGTGTCCAATTAGCATTAAGCACTTTGGGACAATCTAAATTTAGTTTTACAATCTGTTCTCAGGAAATAGCTCGTAAAAGACATCTGTTGCTATTATTAATCTGTGGTGGCGTTAAGTGGCCACTTTATATTCAAGTTGTCCAACACGATGACGTCTCAATTTGCAGTTATTGCGCTAGGGTGACCAACTTAGCCTGATTTGTTGCTTTTTAAAGGCATTTCTGCGTAAACTGTGGCTATTATCTGTGATTGGTGGACAGTTTCTAGTGTAATGGTATTTCTTGTCAGTTTGTTTTCTCACTAGCACAATTTAATGACTATTAAATAGGTAAGGTGTGTAAATATGTAAGGCAAGCAGACATAAGTATCAAAGATTTTAATCCGTTTGAAAATTGCTCAACTAGCTATTGCCTGCGATTTTTCGGTGAGAGACCTCTTTCAGGGTCTAATTGTTAATTGTACTATCGGACCAGTCAAATCACAGCCTCTAATATAGTAATATCTTGAAGATATCTTAGTTTCAAAGATTGACTAAGTCTACGCTTTCCCGTATTATGCTTTCAATATTTTTGATATACGACACTTCTAAAATGTTTAAATGAAAATTCCCCAAAGCGTAACTTTGCCAATTACTCTCATTAAGTGTCATATACTAATTTAGATCTACTGTAAAATATAACTAATAAGTACACCGTTTTATAAACATATAAAAACCTTGATTTATTTATTCCATTTGTTGTTTCAGGTTTGGAATACTTGAGCGCAGCGAGGAGTTTGCACCCCGAGCTACATGCTGGCAGCACGCTCGCCAGCCAGGACTTCCAGCTTAGTTTAGATGGTAATATTATATTCTTTATAAATGCAGTTATAAAATAATAATAATAATATATTCTTTTATGCACACAAAACTTACAGTACAGAAATAATTAACAATAAATGCAAGTACAATTTGGGCAGCTTTGTTGGATTATACCACTAGACTATGAGGACTTCCACCCCCATGTGGTTGACTTTCCAGCAATCCGCACTCAAGGGTTTGCTGCGTCTTTTTTGGTCCACACCGCTAGAGAGTGGAACGCTCTCCCTGCGTCTGTGTTTCACCCTTGGTATCTTCAAGGCCAGAGTGAATAAGCATTTGCTGGGTAGGCGTGTACCACCATCGTCTTCGTCATCGCTTACCACCAGGCGAGACTGAGGCCAAACGCAAACCCATTTTCAATCTTCTCCTTCTTCGTGTCGATGATCTTATCGCTAATACTAAATAACAGCAGCCTAGTGCTCCGCCATCGCCACCCCAGGGGGGATCTTTAATTGAGCAGCTGGTAGGGCACTAGGGGCAAACCAGCAGGTGCTGCATTGTTTGGTCCGAGGTTCTGCAGTCGCATTTTACTGTTGTTATTATTTTCAATAACTATGAGTAAAGGCTCTACAGTTAAACTTTTCGTTTGTGTCTCGGGAAAAGGAATCGATCTTCCAATGTAGATGCAAACACCTTGAAGTAGCTAAGTAACACTGCTTAGGCTATGCCCTGATTTTATTGGTGGGTCAGGAACCCATAAGGAAGTAGGTTTGTAGTCAGCTCGGGTATATGGTACCTGAGGTATGTTGACTAAATAAAAGTTTCCCCTAGTTTCACAAGGGAAGCAACGTGCGACTCGTGCGAGTGACGCCTCCAGTAGGTATAGTTCGCGTCAGATTTCTAGCCCCCCCTTAGATTTTTTCGGATTGCGCAGTACTTTATTTACTATGAAAACAATCGGAATGCGGGACTGGTCTCGTGTTCAGAGCAGACTAGAAGTTTGAAGCGAACTATGCAGCACATTTATGTGTTAATTATGAGTTAATTGCAGACTATAATGAAGGTTTAAATCAACTTAATCCTTTTCTACTATCTAACGCAACCTTTCCTTGATTTCAGGATCGAGAATAGTTTCCCCAACCCGCCTCAGGTTATCTGGCGGAGCAATAGGTGCCTCTGCTAACCGCAAGAGGGCAGTGTCCTGGAGTCCATACTCCGCGGAGTCTTTAGACCTGGCGGCAGTGATCAGGGCGTCACCAGCTACCCTGGCTGTGAGGGCGCCATCGGCAGCTTCCACGGGGAGCTATGGACACCTTAGTGCGGGTACGTGGTTCTCTCAGATTAACTGGTGACACTGTCCATGTTTTTCTTAACTCTTCCTCTTATCTCTCGACTTGTCTAGATTGAGAGAGGGGCCGTCTACAGGCGCCTGCAGCCTTCGAAATATTGCTAGCTTCATCATATATGATCTGTGCACTTAGCTAGGATAGCTAGGATGAGCTTAGTAGCTTCCCAGTGCTCATGGCATTAAGCCCGCCATTTGTAAAACCTGTGCAATAAAGAATAAATAAATAAATGCATAAAATTAATAAAGGCTAGTGAAATTCAACAAAGATAGAAACTAGGAAAATTCGACCTGATCCAAGGGACTCAAGCGGGATCAAGTGTTAAAATTTATCAAACAATGTAATAAAGTACTATTTTAAACTAATTGGTCGAGTTACTGCTGCAATAATTGACGACGCGGTTGGCGTAGTGCGCTGTAGCACGGTTTCTCGCCTCGATTTCCGTAGTGTCCCGGGTTCGATTCCCGGTCGGGTAAATTCAGGAAACTATCTTTTCTGAATTGACTCGGGTCTGGTCGTGCTGGGAGACGCCCCTGGCTTATTTCCTTGTGTGGTACCTCGTAACACAGGGATATTAATCCCTACTTCGAGATCATTACAAGAGGTGTGTTGTCTGGCGCATATTTATTTATTATTTATTAATTGCAGGATTTTGGCTTACATACATATAGTGCTAGTTTACCACTAGAAAAAACAACGCATGCTGAATTCTGAGTGGTAATCATCGCAAAAATCCGAAAACCACCTTCCTCTAATTGAAATAAAACTTCTTTATTTTCAGGAGCAATATCACCAGCGCTCTCCCTCTCCCACGCGTCCCTCGCCCAGCAGCTTCTCGCGAGGAGTGGCAGCGGGGTGTTGGGCGGCGGGGTGCTCATGGACCCCGCCCACCAGCAGGCGGCGGCGGCGGCTGCCCACCATGCGGCGCATGCGCATCTCGTTGCTGGTATCCATAGGTAAGCAGTGCTGCTATCATTTATTTTCGTTGAAGTTAAAAAGTAGGTAAGTAGTCAAAAAAAATATCTTTATTACCTAAAAATAAGAAAATGTATTGAAAGCATTCCTTTAAAATACATGAAATATATATATCACCCAATAAGATATACTTCTGTTACAGGTTACAGTTTTTTTCTAATTTACTTAGACTTACAATTATTATTAGAATGCAGAAAGAAAAGAGATTTTCATAAATCTTTTTTTTTTCAAGAGGGTTTTTTGCTTTTTCCAGATCTCACATCTCTTCCCCGACACAACTTTTGATTGGCGGCCCAGTGGACGTCAGACCAGGCCTGGGTTTAGATGGTACTCCTCCTCAACACTTACAGCAGCCATCTCAGCAGCCTGAGATCACCAGCATTATGGAAGCTGATAGGTAGGAAGCAAATATAAGCTGGTCTTATACCATAAAAAAGTTATTCTATCAAATTATTCTAATTGTACATATTTTGTTTCTTACTCAAATTAATTTTCTCGCCACTTTCTTCAGTTCTTCTAATTCATCTTTCTCTTCATAGACTACAGCCAAACTCTGAAGTGCTGTTAAATTAACTTAAAAAAAATTTGTCAATCATCGTGAATAACTGGTTCATAAAATTTCAGAATTGTCAGAATAAACTACCAAGCGGTTTACCAATCGTTTAGGTGAAAAGACCAACCGTTCGATATTATTCTAATAATCATTATCATTTTCAGCGCATCAAACATTACCCAAAGAAAATCACCGCAAAGCCTGATGTCGCGAGATAATATGCACAGCAATAAGCCTCTGTCAGCTGCTGCTGAGAGCACAGTTCACGACGGCCTGGATTCCAAAGACGAACCTGGAGATTTTATTGAAACCAATTGTCACTGGGTAAGTATTAAGATGATCACCACACCAATGTTGCTTGGTCTTCTGCCCAAGAGATGTTCACTTAGCCAACGCAAAATGTAGATCGACTACGTTAGCTTAGTTGGTTCTTCAAGTAGTCAATCATCTTCATCAGCCCATTCCTCCAATTTCTGTCAGCAAGCTCCTGCTACCATCCCTAGATCTAGCCGAAGGGCATCCTGGACTCCGTTTGCCCAATCGTGACCTCCTCTCAAGGACACTTGTACCTTAGCAACGTGACCAATCACTTATAACAAATTTCTTTGTTTTCAGGTGGATTGCAAGTTGGAGTTTCCGACGCAAGACGACTTGGTGAAGCACATAAACACTGACCACATCCACGCCAGCAAGAAGGCGTTCGTCTGCCGCTGGGTCGGCTGCTCCAGGGATGAGAAGCCTTTCAAGGCTCAGTACATGCTGGTGGTGCATATGCGACGGCATACGGGGGAGAAGCCGCATAAGTGCACTGTGAGTACCAGAAATTGCTACATTAGCAGATACACTACAATACTAAGAACACTGTGAGGTTATCAAAATAGTATCTGTTCTAGAACCTCTATTCCACATTCTGTATTAGTTCCTTAAGCTGTGCGTCCTACCCACTGCCTCAACTACTGTAGAGTAAAATGTAGATTTTGAAGCAGTTGATATGGAAATTATGTTTAAAATTTCTGCAACTTATTATCTCATGAAAATCAAAACAACAATGCCAATCAACTTAATGTTTTAAGTTATCAAGTAATTTATAAGTAACTTGTAATTTGTTCTTAAACCATAGCCCAAATATATACAACTAGGTGAACCACTAATCCGTTTGAAATTTTGGTTAAACCGCCGTCATTTGACATCATAACCCTTTTCTTCACAGTTCGAAGGTTGTTGCAAAGCGTATTCTCGGTTAGAAAATCTGAAGACCCATCTTCGAAGTCACACGGGCGAGAAGCCATACACCTGTGAATACCCTGGCTGTGCCAAGGCCTTCTCCAACGCGAGTGACCGCGCCAAGCACCAGAATCGGACGCATAGCAATGAGGTAAATATAACTATGAGGTCTACTGAATAATGTCAGTTCTTCCAAAGTGAAGATGAGCTATTAAGTTATTTTATTATCAACTTAATTTTATATTTACCTCTGTTTTCCAGAAACCTTACGTCTGCAAAGCACCTGGCTGTACTAAAAGATACACCGACCCTTCATCTCTTCGGAAGCATGTGAAGACCGTTCATGGAGCTGAATTCTACGCCAGTAAGAAACACAAAGGTGTGTACTTCTTCCAACTTTACCTTGTCCATTCCCATGTTATGATTCTTGAAACCCCTTTATCTTCCTTTAATTTTTATAGGCAGATTTGGTATCTGGTACGACAACCAAAAATATGTCAACGTTGATTACTCTCATAAAGTTCGCCCGCGTGATCTTCATTTTCATGATATACCTACAGGATTTTTTCCGACTTACGATACTTGTATTTCGTTAGTACTTACGTCCTAGGAAGAACCCCTATGCATTTGAGACGTCAGCACTTACAGTAACGAAGTTTCATACAGAATATATTACTTATAATAATATTAACTATGTACAATAACTAAGAGAACTGTGTCCAATTAATGAACATTGAGTTCAATTTTTATGGGTTAAATACTCCATGACGAAATAGTAATAAGAATAACCTGCTCAGTATGTTTTCAATTCCTCATCTTCTTCATAGGATGCGGCCGCGGCGACGACTCAGCAGAGTCCGGCGGCGGCGGAGCTGGCTCCTCGCCGCGCTCCGAGGAGGGCGGGGTGCCGCTCGGCGCGCGCGGGCACACGTCATCCGCCAGCGTCAAGAGCGAGAGCCCCGCGTCGCCGCTGCCGCTGGGGCTGCACACTCCTGCGCATCAGGTGAGCTGGAACAAAAAGAGTATATTTATTGATGGCTTAAGATACAGCCAATTGGCAACGATTACTGATAACAAGTTACGCTCGCCAGAATATCTAGTAGTTTGAAGGGGACCACCAAAAATATGTTGTTATGTGTTTTGGAGCATCGTGCTTGAGAAACATGATTAGCTGTTGATCCTGGATACGTTGCTGAATATCAGTCATTCAGGCTAACAGTGTGTAAGCACAGGCTTGTAAGACAACACTGTAAATATATGAAAATCAAATATTTAAATTTCTCCTTCTTATTATCCATGGTATGCGATCACACTTAACCATTAACTTGAACCGTATTTAACCAAGAATGTGTTTGTCCGCAGTTTTCAGCTCAGTGTGGCGGAGAGCTGGACTTTGGAGGTGCTGGTCTCGGTGGTTTCAGCGACGAGAATGGTGCTCCTTACTTCAGGATAGATGGAGAGGTTAGTAACGTAACCAGAAAAAGTATTGTAAATTCAGTGATGTAGCTTCCAGAGTTTAAGACAACCACGAAACTGCCGAGCTAAGTCTGTCAAAGCAATTTGATAACCAACTGACAACCGCCTTTATAACATACTTTTGTTTTTTCAGGTGGAACAAGAAGTAGTGGGTGAAGTGGGCCAACTACCCCTAATGTTGCGAGCTATGGTGGCTATTGGGGAGCCTATGGCACACCACCACGTCCCGCGGTTTGGAAACAACAAGATGGGAGTTGGCAGACTGATGCCACCTTCGCATGGAGGGGACATTGGAGGAGGTAATTTTATAAAGAAATTCAATCAGATTTTTAGAAGATATTCAGACAGAACATGTTATTAATCAGCCTGTAGGATTTTGCACTTGTAATGTGGCTAGTAGATACTACGACTGAAGTTTTCTTTGAAGACACACTCCAAAGTCCCAAGACATCTTTTGCTTATTTACTCTATCCGATGGTGAAAATTAACCATTTCACTGTAAAAAGATGGTCATGACTTAGTTACATCCATAACATCTACTTTTACGAAAAAGATCTTTACCCATCATTAAATTATGACGATAAATGAATAGGTTTTTTTATAGGCGGAGTACCAAACCGAACGGAAATGCATAACACCAACGTCACGGTAGAGCTGAAGACTGGCGTTCCTAATACTAGGCGAGACTCCGGGATCTCATCTGGGAGTAGCAGCCTTTATAGTGCGAGGTTAGTACAGTACAGTAAAAATCTGGCCAGAACCATCTTTGTGTTCATTGTTAAATTTCCAACTAACTTTTCGGTGATGGAAACATCGATATAAAAACCAAATAGACGGCGGAAGGCTCATCAACTTCTGAGTGTTTCGTTCACCATGACGACAGTCACTTGCCTCTGACTACCCTGTTTGGGATAAAGTCGTGATGGTATAGAGCTATTTCAACTGCCTGCAGACAAGAGGAAACGCTACAAGGTTTTGCATGTCGTCAACAAGCTTGTATTAACAAAAAATCTTACTCTCCAGGTTATCAGACATCTCCCGCAAGAGCAGTCAAGCATCAGTGGTCTCCGGGGCCGTGGCGACCACCACAGGCGTAGCCGGGGCGCAGAGGCTAGTGGCGCAGCACACCGCTGTCTACGACCAGCTCTCGCCTGATAGCAGTCGAAGGTGAGGACCATGATGGCCTACTTTGATGGTGTCCTTGAAACACAAAATAAATTTGACAACTATCACCATCGCCATTCCCACCTATGAGACATTCATTTCTCAACATGGAACTTCGAAATAAATATCCAGAGTGACCGGTTGCAGGAAGCTTGAGTCTTTTGTAACAGCCCCCATTTTGTTGACGGAAATTCTCTATTACTCCTCTTAATTACTTAACTAAGTAACTAAAACATTTAATTCTTTACAGATCTAGTCAAGTCTCGTGCGTGGGATATGCCCCAGCGCCGTCTTCGGCGTTAGCTGCAGTACAGGCCGTGAGGACCTCACAAGGAAATCAGGTAAGTCTTCGGAGTTGGGATCCTGTCAAGTTTTACAAGATAAAAGCTGTCACCTACCAGACACCAAGATCTGATCCTAAACTAAAAACAGTCGTTAGAAACAGGCAAACTTATGACAATAGTGAATAGGCATTCACTGGGTAAGCATGTACCCCCATAGACTACATCGTCACTCACCACCAGGTGTGATTATGATCAAAGGACTGCCTGTCCTTTCTGTTTAAGTTGTGAACATTCACCAGAATACTTAGCTTCTTCATCGAAAGCATCGCATACATATTAGTTTTAAAAATATGTCACTTGGTGCCTTAGGTTTGATTCAGATATACTAAGAATTATCCGATTGAAGTTCTTTTTCAATAGCATTTGTTCGGTTTTCAGGCTGTGCTTCTCCGTGGTGTGACGTGTTCAGAAGTCAGGGCTGAGGAGTTGACCCTGGAGCTGGACCCCAACATCCAAGTCAAGGAAGAGGCTAGGAGAAACTCGGAGCAGTCCAACTTGAGTGATCAGGCGCAGTCTTACCAGCCGTACCCTTGCGGTGCTGATGATGTGGTACGATCTTATTTATTTCAGAAAATTTGCGAATCATCCTCATTTTTCTAATCATATTTCTGTGAAACGTTTGAATAACTGTCGGTGTTCTTTTTCAGGGTGACGCTTCTTTCCCGTTTAAAACTGAGGATGACCACGACAGTGTAACGTACAAGGAGTCGCGGTCAAACTCCACCTCCACCGTGGTCATCACCACAGCTCAAGTCCACCATCCCAACCAAGAAGTTAACTTGGAACAGGTACATGCATTTTTATCATGGCCAGAATCTTAATTTTTTATCTCTTCTTCATGAGTTGCTAAACAAATACATGTGTTGTCTCGTTAATAATAATAAAAAAATCACAACTGCAGGTGACAATTTGTTAGTCTAAAAGTCAAAATACTTTTCAGATTAAAAAATATAGTTTCCCATTAGTATAGTAAAAACTTGAGGCTGCAAACAATAATTCTCTGAAATGTTAAAAAGATATTCTTAAAAAGTTGAAAAGTTTTTCGAAAGAAAATATAAAAGCAAAAATCATATTTTGTGTTCATTTTTACTTTCTAACTACTTTAGATATAAATCTCGGCCTGAAAACCCAACTTAATAACTTTTTTCTCAGACCTCAATGCATATGTTCACAGGTTGCAGAAGGTGAAATGGTGGAGAACAAACTAGTAATTCCAGACGAAATGATGCAATATCTTAACCAATCAATATTGGCAACCGAATCGGCAGCACCTGCTCAAACCGACTCCACCAATGCACCCAAAACCGATACCAACCAAGATAACGACGTTGGAACCAAAGACAATGCATCCAGTGAGATGCAAAAAACAAACAACAGTGACAAAATCAGTGATGTAGCGACCAGTGACGATTCTCTACTCAAAAACCTAGGTGCCATAGGAAGTGATCTCAATATAAGTGATATTCCAGTCGATTTAAGGTCATTAGACGTTAGTATGTCCGGTAACAGTGGTTCTCTTTTAGCCACTAAATCGCCGGATGACAAGAATCCTCTTCATGAACAAATTATACCTGAAGTCAGCACTGAAAAGTGTGAGCAGGAATATTCTAAACCAGTGACTAGTAACATTACAAACAATAATCCATTACAGTCTTTGCAGACAATGGCAGCTAATCAAACTGAGCAGTCAAATCGGATGAGAATGAATTCTACATTACCACAGAAACAAACTTCTATGAGTCCGAAAACTATGGTGATGAGTCCACAAAATGTTTTGAGTCCTCATAGTATGGCGCATAGTATATTGAGTCCTCCTCACAGTGTAATGAGCCCTCAAAGCGTCATGAGCCCACACAACATTCCTCATAATGTTATGAGTCCACCGAGTGTGTACAACGTCATGAGTCCGCAAAGTGTTATGAGTGTTATGTCTCCACAACATAATGCTATGAGTCCTCAAAGCATGCAGAGCCTAATGAGTCCACAAATGCCTAATCAAGTTATGATGAGTCCACGACATAATAACATGGGTAGCCCAATGTCGCAGCAGAACATGAACGGACCTATGGCCAATATGGCTAGTCCCATGGGTCAAAATATGGCAAGTCCAATGGGCCAAAATATTGCGAGCCCTATGAGTCATGGTATGCCAAGTCCGATGCATCCAGGACTTCAAAGCCCTATGTCCCAAGGCGTACCAAGCCCAATGGTTCAAAACATGCCAAACATGAACATGAATGGTCCGGTGCAAAATCAAAACGTAATGATGAATATGAACATGAATCAACAGCAACACATTCAAGGGGTCCCTGTAAACTATATTAACAATCGTCAACATTGCAATAAAATACCCAATCGAACTAACGTTTCGAATCAGTATCCTAATCACGTTTACAATCAAGCTCCTCCATATCCTTTACCAAATCAACAAAACATGAATATGCGAAATCAAAATATGCAACAATATCCTTTAATGGTACAGTTCAACCAGAATCAAGTACCCGTGATGCACCAAATGCCACAAAATCAGCCAAACATGGTGTATAACAACCAAATGCTAAATTATCAACAACCCTTGAATTACCCTAACCAAAGCAATCAGTGTCATCCATTACAGATGTCTAGGTCTTCGGTTATGAGCGTAGATAATAGTGGGAATATGAGCCGAGGGGCAATGAACAGCTATTGTGAACAACAAAATGCTCAGTATACCCAAAATATGCAATATCCCCAACCACCTCCTTACAACTCAGTTGTGAATGCAGCAAATGTGATGGGACCTCCGCCTCCAAAGAATAATCATCAATACAATCAAGCGATGATGAATAACAATCAATATTACAATCACCAGAGGCCTTACAATCAGTGGGACTACCCTGGCAATCAGTTCAACAAACACAACATGCAGAAATCTGTACAGAATTCTGTGAATATGTCAACTGGAAGTCAAAAGCCGGGTGGTCCCAGGGAGTCGATAAATTGCAATCAGATGGTCAAGAATATGGGACAGACAGATTGCAGTATGAACAGTTTGAGAAGTCAGAACAATCAAGCCAGTGAAGTGCAAGTGTGGGATATATCCCAGTCGCAGATTGAAGCAAACAATGGACGAAAGAAGAACCAAAACAATACAATGAGGCAAGAGACATATCAACGGACACTGGAATATGTGGAGAGCTGCGAAAATTGGAAGAGTTCAGAGATGGTGTCCAGCAGTACGCATCCCTTGCAAGGCGGGGATAACATGGTTGTTAACGATCTCCAGACGTCGTTGTCTTCGTTTTATGAAGAAAACCAATACCTCCAAATGATTCAATAACAATTGAATAGTTTTATGAAATTTTTAGCATATATTTGAAACAAAGAAGTGTATATCGCATTTATTGATTTTTTGTTTCCAAAATTCCGAGCATTTTATTCATAGTTTGGAAATGACCTCTTTTATGTTGATTCAACACTCGTACGAGTGAATGAATGCTGAATGTGGAGTTACAAATGGCTCCTCGTTGTGACGGGTATTCAGGTTATTGTCAATTTGTTTCAAATAAATTGTTAAGTCGTGTAGCTATTTAGTTTGGTATTATAACAATATTTCGGCAACTCGATGGTGCAAATAGAAAATAAAGGTTGTAATAAATCTCTCGTGGAGACTGACTAATTTTAATTTTCTAAATTTAGATCGACTAATGATAAAGTACACTAGTTCTAAAAATAATGTTTTAAAAGACACGCACAACACTTAAATTATGTAAATATTGTTCAATGTCTTCCACTGTTGGTTAGTACAATATTTTAATAAATTTTAATTTTGCATTTAACTTCCGAACTTGTTATTGTAAAATGATGAAAGTGCCTTGAATGTACATAGATTTTGTACATAATTTATATAAGAATGTTATATTGATAAGAATACAAATGAATTTGTAACAGTGCCTGTATCTTTTTCAAGAGCTTTTTAAAATGAATTTACAGTGTAGGAATATTTTTATCTGTGAAATGTGTAGAAGTACTTCTGAGATTACTAGGTAGAGAAACTAAATTGTACAAATAAAAAATTTCTAGAATTTTTACAGTGTTGTTAAATTTTTAGCCTTAATTTTGAAGGCATAAGGATACTTTTAAATTAAACATGTATCATATTTACAGCAATATGTAATTTCCGTAAAGTTCTGAACACAGAATCTCTTAGTTTAAAAATTATATAATGAGATTACTAGATTTAAATAATTGTTAATTATTTTTTATTTAATTAATTACGAGTAATGATCTACGCACAAAATAATTGTAATAGAAAAAGGAAATGTGTAATTTGTAATAAATTATTGTTTTTACTGTTTGGGAAAGAATGATTGTGAACATCTGTGTCAATACTTATCAAATTTTCAAATAAAAATACCTATCATGATAGATGGTTTACTTTTATATACCTACAATATTCAGCTAAAAGTACTTACGTAGTATCTTTATTTATAACATAACATAGCATACTATCACGACTATATCCCAAACGGGGTAGACAGAGGCAAGTGACTGTGTCGTCATGGTGAACGGGACACTCAGAAGCCCACTGTTTACCGATAGTAATAGAACCCAACGTGGTAGGTGGTGAGCCTTCCGCAGTTATTCGGGTTGATTTTTATCGATGTTTTCCATCACCGAGTAGTTAGTTAGTCGGAAAATTCAACAATGAACACAAAACTTTTGGTTCTGGCCAGATTTGAACTCGGGACCACACGATCTGCGATCTGAGTTGGGGTGCTAAAGCCCTTGGCCACGGCCCACGACGCTATCGTTTATTTTCAACTAAGTAGGTATAGTGTAAGATTTGAAAATAGTGTCATTCAGATTTTCGCTCAAGGAGGTTTAGATTTATGAATGAATAAATAAATAAATAAATATCGCTGGACATTATTCCACACAGCGCCATCTAGCCCCAAAGTAAGCTAATTAAAGCTTGTGTTATGGGATACTAGACAACGGATAAACATACTTAAATACATTTTTTTTGTAAAAAACGTTTATTTGGTATATACATCACACAGAAAAACAAAACACAAGTCAAAAAATATAAACAACATATTAGACAACGATACATTTAAATACAACAAAGAACATTGTGTGACAGTAGATACCAAAACGGTAACCACTCAGCTGTGTGAGATGACATGACAAGAGCCATGACGCTGGTTTTCTGTGGCCACCATCATGATGAGGGAGACATCCCCGGCGTACCATTCGGCGTACTTACAAAAGTAACATACTTAGTGCGTGTAAAATAAATGTGAATTATCAATGGTATCATAAGGGAATGCAACAATGGTATCTTAGGGGAATGGGTTTTTGGGTGGTTATTTTGTTTTGCGAGTTTTTTGTTTGGGTGTATGTTTGGGAGGAAGTGTCTGTAATCAACTGCGTGTGTAATTGTGTGTTATAAATACGATCAATATCAGTTAAAATAGCGTACGACTGCTTAGGATAAGGACTTTTGCTCATAGATCAGATATCTGAAATGTAATTTTAAGTATAGGGGCGAGTGCAGCACGCGCAACCAGCGCTCGCATAGCCTTTTGCTGCTTCATACTCCTCTTCATACGTCTTCCCATATGTCGAATTCTTTCACATTAGCTGCCATTAGGCTATGGAACTCGCTGCCTAATAAAATTAAATTGTCGACCTTAGTAGCGACCGACCTTAGTAGGTTTTCCTTCAAAAGAACAATCCATAACTTCTTCTTAGATAAACCTTAACTCATTTAACCAAACCTCTCTCCTTTCAAGGCAATATTTTAAGATTTAGGTACGATATTTAGTGTATGTATCTCTAAACTTATGTATTATGATTATGTATGTGTAATATGTATAATTTTGGTATAAGTATGTTTTTTGTATTAATAGTATATTTTATTACCGGTTTTATGAGACACCACCAATACGATTTCTGCTTCGCCCAGTGGTTGACTGGTAGATAATGCCATTAGGCATTAAGTCCGCCAATTGTACTTTTTCTTTGTGCAATAAAGAATAAATAAATAAATAAATAAATAAATTTCTTTGAACGATGTTTGAAGAAGGCAACGGATTGTGAACTTCTGATCGGTGGCGGCAGATTGTTCCAGCACTTCGTGGTTTTGGAAGCGAAACATGGGGGCTATATTAGGTTAGTTTTAACTGTCACCGAATTTTGAAATTACACTCAGAGTAGATCAGAACATCAGATTAGACAGCTGTCCTTTCAAATTTTTTCTTAGATTGAATATACGAGTAGATACTATACTCGTACCGTACATATTATATTGGCCAAAAATGCAATAGAGACATTTTCTTGGGCTTAGGAGTATTTACTATCTACCCTACACCAAATGCCCCATGGAGCAAAAATGGCGTCAAAAAAGTCATTCCGTAACCGTGTGCAATTCAACCAGCTTAATTTCGGTTGAATTTACAAGTATTTTTCTAAATTATTGTCCTGACATCAACATTGAAAAGGACGTGCAAGAACTCGATATATGAATTTTTATTTTTATGATCAGAACAACGTCAGCGCGGTTCTTTTGTTGTTACTTTTGTAAATAAATACAACTCAAATTTACTACCTTCTGGACGCGTCATGTGTGCCCACATCTGACGTTTATGCGAGGCTGACGGCCCGCACGCGCCACGGGAGTTTAAACCTTGTTCAAATTATTAGGAATAGATAGATGTGAATATTGCCTGTTTAACTTTACCATAGACAAATACATTAGAAGCCGTATGTAATCTGTCCATTCCGTTTTTTTTGTGAGATGGTAGCATTAGAATTTGGTCTTTCTAAGTCCGCCAAATTGCAATCGAATCCAATTTTGCACGATCTGTCAATCTGACAAACGCGAACAAGGTGTTATAGTAACTACTCGTATGTTTCTAAAAAATGTTTTATACTCTGTTTAAGTTGCTTGCTTCGCGACGGGGAAAGCGTGTTTCTAAAAACTTCTTGAGTGGATATCTTGCCTCAGCAAATTAAAAGCAAGAACCTGGGGTCTTTTAACAATCCTTATAACTTGTCAAGATCATTCCCGAAACGGAGGGTAGCGAGCAATTTCGTGATTATGATCTTTAATTTCCAGTCGGTCAGTAGTCACTAACTTGAAGGCTGTATATTTACTGACGAAATTGCTTGCTACCCTCAGTTTCGGGAATTACCTTGACTGGATATAAGCGATTGTAATAAGGCCCCTGGCCAGGTGGAGCGATGACTGAAGCCGGCTACTCACACACCTGCCGCAGGGGCAATCTAGAGCGCACAGCGGTCGGGGCAATATCGGACTGTCTCTACAGACATACCTGTCGTTCAGTGTTCGAGGACAAGTTGAGCAGAAGATCGGTCTGTTGGTGCAATGGCAACGATCCTGCCTTTAGCACCAGATGTCGTGGGTTCCATCCCCACCGATGACAAACACTTAAGTGAGGAACATTTGGGTTTGTTGTGTGTTTGGGTGTTATTATCTATTTATGTATGTATTTAGAAATATTTGTGTTTGTTTATCAGTCTTTAACACCCATAGTACAAGCACTGCTTGGTTTGGGAGCAGATGATTATGGTGTAAATTGGCCTAGATATTTATTTATTTATATGAAAACAACCAACTGATTGAGAAATTGCCCCGTCCACGCTACACACGCGGCAACGTAGGAGGCCGGCAGGGACAATCTAGGGACCAAGGATGGTCTCGCAACCCTGCCGCCTTGCCACAGGGCCAATCTAGGAAATTGAAATAGAAATAGAAATTTATTTAATTAATTTACCCTGCTTGCCTATACACATCACAATTAAGGAGGCAATTAAGGGTCATCCCCACTTTTACACCGTAGATTGCCGCTGCGGCAGGAGTCTGAGAAGCCGGCTTTAATAGTGATGTGTATAGGCAAGCAGGGACAATTTCCTAGATTGGTCCTGCGGCAGGGCAGCAGGGACGCGAGCGAGATCATCCTTGGTCCCTAGATTTTCCCTGCCGCCCTGCTAGGTTGGCGCGTGCGCAGCGCGGTTGGGGCAATTTCTCTATAATTTGGTTGGTTTCATATAAATAAATAAATATCTGGGACAATTTACACCAAAATCATTTGACCCCAAACCAAGCAGAGCTTGTACTATGGGTGTCAGAGACTGATAAACATACGGAAATATTTCTAAATACATACATAAATAGATAACAACACCTAGACACACAACAAACACCAATCGTCACTTACGGGCTCATCGAACCCACGACTTCCGGTGCTATAGGCAGGATCGCTGCCATTTAAGCTGCCATTGCACTAACAGGCCAGTCAATATGGCACAAATCAGTTCTTTTCTGTAGCTACTTCTTTCCCCAGTATCTCCTTTTCCATTTTTACGCGGTAGCACCACTGAAAGAGCCAGGGCTATACCATGTTGAGAATGGCACCAGTATTATCAAAAAATCAAACGATCGAATGTGCATTTTTCCGAAAGTTTACCTGATCGAAAGTATAAAATTCCGAAGTAACAATAATTAAAATAAGTTTAAAAGGAAATAAAAATCGAATGTTATTTGAAAATCGACTCATTTGACCCCGATTCCTCATAGTCTCGTCTGTCCTACACCTAGAGTGTAATTCAGAGCCTTGGCAGAAGCTATACATACTTACATGCTTCATCGCTGCTCTTTGCTATAAAAGTAATCCACATCTTTCGGGATGTTGAACTTACGGTATTTTGGGATTTCGAACATCGGTATTTTAACTGTCGGTCTTATGAACTTTCGGTATTTTACAATACACGACGTACCACCCAACGCAAATGTTTATCATAAATGTTTGTTTCAAGTACAATCCCAATTCTAAATCGTAGGTATCTTAAGTTCAGCTTCTTTTGAACCCATCCCATACCTGTCCTTTAACATGCCAACAGAAATGAGAGAGAACAGTTAGACATGCAAGTGCTGGTCAACTTTAAGTTACAGAATTTGTGCATATCTGACTCTAATCCAATAATTCTACAGAACCAACCAGCCCAACCCCGTTGCCGCTTGCCGACTTTTTAAATAGACCTATTTTATTGATGCCGTGTTTTCTGGCAACGTTTTCAGAAATAATACGGCTATTTTAACGGCTTTGTGACGTGGCCGCGCGGAATCCACACCAGTCGCGGCTATTTTGGGATTGCGTTATGGATTTTAAGGATGGAGACGCTTATTGATATCGGTTGGTAACATGAGTTTTCTTCGCGTTCATCAATTTCTCAAATGTGGGTCAGTGAGACGAAGTGGCAAGATGACGGCTCAATTCCAAGCCAAACTTACGTGCACACTCAGCCACTGTTGCTGGTCGTTCTAGCCAAATGTGGCAGCGTCCAGTAGCTTAACCTCTAGCACAAAGTGGCCCACTGTGACATCAACTGAGAGTATGGGAATGACATAAAATTAGTTGTTGATTGAGCATTTTCAAATTCTCATGTCTTAGGTCATATCATATTGAAACTTTATGACACATGCTCTCGGCTAGGCCATCTGTTGTTTGACCTAACTGAGTCAAAAAGAGATAGTCTAGAATAGAATAGAATAATTTATTTGCATTAAAATATGGTTTACAAGATGTCACATACTTAATAAGATCAGCATATTTTACCTTAATTTGGCATGCAAAAATTTTTGAAGCTACATTTCATGGAATTCATTAAAAAATAACTAAAACAGGAAAAGTTAATAACCATGCCCATAAAAATAAAATAATAAGATTAATTAACAAATTAGGATAATGTCAAAGTATAAGTAACAAAATAAAATTATTATGTCAGCAAGGTAATTAAATACAATTATCAACATTAATATCAACAGGATTATAAAAATAAAATTAACAACATTAACTGTTATAATAATCTGATAAACCAAAAACATTTTTCAGTAAGCCATTGATGTAGCCTTGATTTAAATAATTTTAGCGGTAGTTCTCTAATTACTGGGGGAATGTGATTATAAATCTTGATTGACATAATATAACAGTTCTTACTAAATAACGGACTTGTGTGAAATGGTATAACTAACTTCTTAGTGTCTTTTAGTCGTAATCTGGGATTCAACACTGGTTTGTCAAAAAAATAGACATAATTACGAACGAACCAGCCAACGTTAAAACGTCTAGCCAAGAGCATACGCCATAAAGAATCCGTATCCCTTTTCAGAGAAGACTGACGACCAATAGAAAGAAATATTCATCCGAAATGACATACCTAAGTTCTGAGGAGGACGTGACCTTAGTCGTGTCGTAAGAATATTTGGGGTATTTCATTCACCCTAATATAATGGCTTGAGCTATTGGCTAATTGACACTGCTGATGCTGAGTTTGTAGCCTGGGTTTTTCAATGTAATGTTGTATGATCAGCTGAGGGAACTGTTCGCAAATGTTAATTTCGGCAAATGATACTCGTAGATACCTCTCTGGTGCTGTACGGCAAATGATGCTCGTACCTCTCTGGTGCTATACGGCAAATGATACTCGTACCTCCCTGGCGCTGTACGGCAAATGATACTGTACCTCACTGGTGCTGTATAGCAAATGATACTCATACCTCTCTAGTGCTGCACGGCAAATGATACTCGTACCTCTCTTGCTGTAGACTGTACGTGTCCATAGATTGCAGTAACCGCTTACCATCAGCAGTCTATATGCTTATTGCTTAAAAAAACAATACTAAAATAAAGTCATAAAATGACATGAACGTTAGGCACTTTTTTCTTGCTTTTAATTACTAATGTAACCGCTGAATTCTAAACCGCATATAAAAGCATAGGCTTTATAGATATATATCATTTTTTAAAGTTATATGTCCTGTAACCGAAAGCGGTGTGTATTTATTACTAGCTTCTGCCCGCGATTTTATCCGCGTGGAATAGTTACTTTGGGCTAACGCGATGATTTATAGCTTATAGCCATCCTCGATAAATCGCTATCTAACACTGAAAGAATTGTTTAAAACAGACCAGTTGTTCCTGAGATTAGCGCGTTCGAGCAAACAAACAAACCCTTCAGCTTTATAATATTAGTATAGATAGACTAGGTTTTGAGCCGCCGGCCTAGGGCCGACTCGCGGCCCTAAAGCTAGGTCTGCGAGCTGAGAGGCGCCACTGTGGGCTTCGACTCCGCGGCCCCAGCTCGGCCTCCGGCCTCGCAAAACGCAGCTCAGCATCGGCCGCGCAAAAATTGGACAGCTGGGTTGACTGATTCGCGCTAAACATTCTTGGGCTTTTCTGGGGCTCCACCCTACGCAGGCGTTCGGCCTTCCGCCTTACTGAATATACTTGGGGCGATTTGTTTTGCGTACAGCCTGGAGCGGGCGCTCAGCCCGCGGCTTCGCGAAGTTACTTGGATTCGGCGATGGGCGCTCCGGGCTTCGCCCTACGCGGAGTTTGGCCTACGGCCACATACTGAATCTATGGAATTCCAATACTTAGTACTACCGGCTTTAAGCAATTTACCATTAATTCGCAGCGGAGGGGGTAGATAACTATAAATGGGGGCAAATCGTAAACAAATGATAGTTTTCAACCGGATACCATAGTTTTATTCTAAAATTTGCGAGGGGTAAATCTCAGAAATCCGAGAACATTTGCCTGTGTTGCCAGTTGATTTTGATGAAACTGGTCAAATGTGATTTGAATGACCCCAATCCATAACCTTATTCCTTTTTTAACGCAAAATGACATTATTTACATTTTCGACATTTTTAGGCCATATCTCGAAAACCATAAAAATTGCAATAAAATTTTATACCTGGCAACCCGCAAAACTATCCTCACGATCGCCTACTAAATACATTGCAACACTCTTAAAAATTTACAACTGGAAAAAACACAAAAAACAGTTTGAAAATTGGAACCTTTTACAAAACGTAAATAAATAATTAAAGACTACCGCCACTAGAGCGCGGCGCTGATTCGCCCATGCTGCTTACACTTGAAGAGTATGCTGGGCGTTATCCTCGTCCGCACCGCACTCATGACACTGCGGTGTGGGCTCCCGCCGATGTTGTCCAACACCTGGGCAACGTGGAAGATGTCATGATCTCAGATAAAGAAAATCATTGTGCAATACTTTAAATGCTACAGTTTATACTGTCACTATGTTTCATTTTAATGATCGCAACATCGAGTATTTTTATAAGCTCTGACGTCACTACTGAACGAATGGAGTAATTTCCATCCACAGAGGAAGGGTACTTAATTATTTGTTTGACGATCAGTACAGAAAACCATCTTTATAAATTGATAGATATTAGTGAACAAGAGGAGTGCCATCAGATGGACCTTTACACAACATGCGATATTTAGGATAGTCCACTGCTGAGCAAAGGCCTACCCAATGCACGCTATCTCACCATATCCTCAGCGTTACACATCCACTTCCTGCCAGGGAGCTTTCTCAAGTTATATCACTCCCTCTTGCTGGGGGCTGTCACCCACACTAAAAGCGGTCTTCACTTTAGGTAGAACCCGTTCACCCTAACGGTTTTCAGTTCCATCGGTTAGACTTGTGAATGCTGTAGCATTGGTTTAAAGGTAAAACTTCACTGTTGTGAAGTAAACGAATAAAAGTCACAGCCTTAGATTTAATCAAAAGATAGGTGACTCGCCTCTAGTGCTTGGACCGCTTAAATCAGGCCCCCATCGTCAAATTTCACTCAGTCGCAATAAACGATTGACAGGACTATACTCTGACGCACGCCTGTCTCACTTACGCTATGGTCAAAACAAATAGGTTTGTCTCTGTCCTTCAACATCGCACAACGATAAATGTATGTTAACCGTTTTTTAGTAGTTTTCGTTTTTGTTATGATTTTTAGTAATCAGGGTTTCAACTAAAGCTTGAAAACTACAAAAAATCGGTTAAAATACATGGGGTATTTTCGAATACCCCTGAGTGTTAGGAAGCTAAAAAACAACTATTGACGTGAATGTTTGGACCACCCTGTGTACCTATACATAATTATATTAACATTTATTGTAGTAACATGTCAATATTCCTTGTAATATTGTCTCATTGTAAGTGAACTATTTAGTTTTTTAAGAGAAATAAATTTCTTTAAACATAAATAAATATGTGCCAGACAACACACCTCCTGTAATGTTCTCAAAGTAGGGAATAATATCCCTGTGTTACGAGGTACTTCACAAGGAAATAAGCCAGGGGCGTCTCCGAGCACACCCAGACCAGAGTCAATTCAGAAAAGATCCTGAACTGACCCGACTAGGAATCGAACCCGGGACACTACGGAAATCGAAGCGATAAACCGTGCTACAGTGCACAACGCCAATCGTGTCGTCAGTTTCCAGTGTTGTCGGTCAAATTGTGCCTACAGGGCTATTCTAAATAAGATCACTTCGAACCTCGCACAGTGAATCCGCTGCGACCTTCGAAAACGACTTACTCCGTAAAACTGGAAAACGAAGTCGCTTGACTGACGAATGTGTTAGTGAAATAAACAAAACTGCGGTTTTCACATTAAGTTTGTGTGAGTATTAATATATCTTATACTCTCGTGACAAAACACTTTTACATTAAGTCACGTGAGTGAGGTCGAGTTTTAATTGTAACCCTAGCACTCTTGAAGTTGTTCCATTTCATCTACTAGACAAGACTGCGATTTTTAATCATGACTGAACGCTTTATAGTTTGATCCCTCTACTAATTAATTATTCACTTCCCGTGACTGCCGATGTCGATGCCAACTTTGTTCGTTTTCGTTTTGCTGTCGTTTTATCCGAGAATGATTTCTCAGAAACGATTATTTGAAACTTTCAATTTACTACACCAATTAATTTAGCTTTAAGAGTCTTAAGACAAGGGTTTGTTAATGTTGTCATTGATTTGCTGGCCATTTGTAGCAGTAATCTCTGATAGCTTACCAAAAACTTCGGTGGCAAACATCCATGCCGATCACCACGGTTACCGTAATTAGGAACATGTGCATCATGGCTAAGGGAAACTTGAGTATAGTTTAATATAAAATAGGGTGACCTGATCTGGCTAACCTGATTAGACAATAGCTTCCATATGAGCTAGTACCCACCAGCAGGGACACGATACTGCCAAACTGCGAGAAGTTGAAATATGTATCACATTTCTAAAATATGGTGTAAGATCCTTCTACGTTCACCTTTTTTTTGGCAAACTACACCATATTCTGTCAGGAATACTGTTGAGGTGAGCGAGGTTAACTTCAAATAAAAAAAATCGAAGTAGTTCGAAATAGTTCTAATCGAATAGTTGAATAAAGGGCACATACAGCTGTACTACAGCGTTCTAGGTATTATCGTGAGATATGTAAACATTTTCCTGTTAATCTCTTCCAGATATATTGAGTGTGAGAACGACCGGATGTTTTTGATGAGTATTCTGACTTCGATGTATTGGTTTTGACGCCATCTGGTAAATAATTTGAAACCGAGTGTATGATGTCATCATTCTCAGTTTAGAGATCTGCATAATCTGATTCAAATACAATTCTCCAAAGTTTTGGAATTAGAATTTGTTTAACTGTCATGATTGGATAAGTACTTGTAGCATTAAATCCATAATAGCATAATGCTACAGTTATACATGGTCTAAAATAGCATGCTTCAAACGAGCATGCTCACTTTTCACTAAAATGAGCATGCTCATTATTAGCAATGCTTACACACATGGTACTTAGTAGCAAATGCTCAATAGTAGCATGCTTTCGTGATGAGCAAGTTCCCTCCATCAGTTACATGTTCACACTGAACTGCTCGACCTTGGGAAGGGAAGGAATAAAACGCGTATTGCTTAGCTATAAACTCTCAAAACGAACGATCCTTATGGTGGATAACATACACATCTTCAGCTCAGATCGCTGGTGGAAAAGCAATCTTAATGAGTTTCCACAATTACACTAATTAGTCAATTTGAGCCTATGACATTACCACCTAGTAAATATTGTTTTTGTGATAATGCATTCTTTCCCATCATAAAACACACCGCGACATCTCGAGATCAGAAAGTTCAAGAAAGTTCTCAATGTTATTTATAAATAATAGGTATACCAACAGTACTTAAACACAACGCAGCTAAGGTAACAGTGCAGAGACCTTATACTAGTCCATGCACTAATTATAGATATACACGGCATTCACAACGTTTGTTTTAAACTTCGGGACAATCCAGCAAAACACAGTGCCAAGTACATATCTGTTGTTACCGGCTATTAATCGACTCACTATTTCTGTACTGGTTAATTTTAGACAGAGGTTAACAGCGCAGGTGTCGAATCCCGCGTGTTACTGTTATTATGTTGTGCTGAAACTGAAATTACCAAAAACTTTGGAAATCAATGCTCCATGTACGTACCATCACGACTATAGACCAAACGGGGTATTCAGAGGCTAGTGACTGCTGCCGTCGTGGTGAACGGAACTCAGAAGCCCACTTTTCACCAATGATTTTAAAACGCAACGTGGCAGGTGGTTCCCCTAACCATTATCCGGGTTGATTTGGTTTTTTATCGATGTTTTCCATCACCCGAGAGTTAGACGAAAAATTAACAATCAACACAAAGATGGTTTTGGCCGGATTTGAACTCGGATCCACGATCCGAGTTGGGGTGCTTACCCCTAGGCCACGACGCTCTGAATCTCAATCAATCAATGTTACCTATGGTCTATCCCCCACCAAGTTCGTACCACATTTGCCCAAAGGCAATATACCTGTCAATCATCCTCCATCTACAACAGGGTAAATACGTGGGGCGCACTAAAAGTTTCCGGAAACAATAATGAAAAAATACTATTAATGGTCAAAAATGAATAATTGTTTATCAAAATATTCTCTCCCTTGGCGTCAATGCACTTTTTCATACAATTGAACCAATTTTTAAAAAAATTGTGCCACGCCTCCGTGGTGAAGTCAGATACGTGTTTTTCATACTCTTCGACAGCATCTTCTGGTGATGAAAACCGTTGATCGCGTAGTTGGTCCTTATTTTTTTGGAACAGACAAAAATCACACGGTGCTAGGTCAGGACTGTATGCTGAATGACTGATAAGTTGTACGTTTTTCGCCTTTAAAAACTCATTTGTCTGTCTGGCCGTGTGGGAACTTGCATTGTCGTGGTGCAGATGATATGGCGTTTACCTTTATTTTCACGGAGTTTGCTGATAATTTTCGGTAAACAAATGGTCGTGTACCAGTCACTATATACGGTACGACTATTTTCTAAAGCAACAGTAGCCACGTGTCCAGTTTTATTAAAAAAAAGCAATCATCCGGTTCGAGGCACTTTTCACGCGCGCCACTTTGGTTGGTTTCGGCTTATCTTTATAGACCCATACGCTCGATTGCTGCTTCGTTTTGGGATCATAGCTGTAAATCCATGTTTCATCACCTGTTACTATGTCCCACACCAAATTTGAAACACCTTCGTTGTATCTGGCAAGCATAGCATGGCACCAAATGATGCGGTCCGTTTTTTGAGCATCGGTCAAATTGTGTGGGATCCATCGAGAACACAGCTTTCTCACACCCAAATGTTTGTGTAGGATTGACTGTTTTTGACTCATGCCTATGTCCAAAGATGTCCGGATCTCAAGGTAGGTCACATGCCTGTCTGTTTCAATCATACGGCGCACATCATCGATGTTCTTGTTATTCACGGCGGTGCACGGGCGACCTTCACGAATTTCATCATGGAGATTGACACGACCCCGTTTGAATTCTGCAAACCAGATTTAAATGGTGGTCTTGCATGGTGCTTCTTCTTGAAGGCGAACGAGGCTCTGCTGAGCTGTCAAATTACACTTAAAATGGTAAAAAATCATGCAACGAAAATTTTCCCGAGTTAAATCCATTTTAATGTAATCACGCAATTTTTAAAATGACGCCACAATGTGAAAACAATTGCCAATCGGATAAAACAAGTTGTATTCTACGGCTAAAGAGTTCTATTTTTAAATGTAGTGATAAACTTTAAAGTATTGTTTATGTAAGTGGCCGTTTCTGGAAACTTTTAGAGTGACCTATGTAGAATTTTAATGATTTATGTACCCTAAGGATCTACGTTCGTGTAGAATAGAAGTAACCAATTGGCTACACACACTCACTTATGATGAAGTGGAAGAACGTTTAACAAGGGTTACATAACTGTATGTGGTTTCTACTCAGCCATTCCCTTATTGAGTGTCTATGACTTCTCAACGGGGAGACTCATCAATGAGAAATTGTACTAGATTTGGAAATAATAAAACTTTTATTTTATAGTCATTGTAATTTAATGTTCAATTCCATGTAGTATTCTAGTCTTCTGACCGCAGGGTTAAAAACATAAACTTAACAGAACTTGTGATGAACCTGTATGTGAACCTGGTTCCAGAGCTTCTAAAAGCCGCCTATACAAATTCTGCCATCTAACGATAGCAGGCAAGACCAACAGCTTTTAACTTGCTATCCAAGGAACGGTCAATCAATGCAAGGGGCGTGAGTCCACCGAGATTCGACGAAGCTTCAACAAATGGATGAGACCATTCTAGAACTTTTCAAACCCAACGGACTTCGCGAAAAGTTATTCGCGTTCGGAGGTACATATCAACTTGACTACAGGTATATTCGTGACATTTAGAGCAAGGCAGACATTTTTCTCACCCTGAACCTTAATTATTCAAATTTTCATTACAAATATCTGAACTCTTTGATTCGTTTACTTTAAATAAATAAATATAAATATAAATAAATATGCGCCAGACAACACACCTCTTGTAATGGTCTCGAAGTAGGGATTATTAAATCCCTGTGTTACGAGGTACCACACAAGGAAATAAGCTAGGGGCGTCTCCCAGCACACCCAGACCCGAGTCAATTCAGAAAAGATCGTTTCCTGAATTGACCCGACCGGGAATCGAACCCGGGACACTACGGAAATCGAGGCGAGAAACCGTGCTACAGCACACTACGCCAATCGTGTCGTCAAAAATCGTTAAATCATTTCTCAGGTGCTAATTCTGTTTACAATAAATGTTATACAGGTGCTTGACCATACACACTGTCTCAGTAATCATCATTTAAATTATCTAGATTAAAAAAAATACTCACAGGAGTGGTAGATTTTAGGCGATCACGCCACGCATTCCAATGCCTTTGACATCCACAATTTGCCTTTGTAGTGGGACAGTATCTTCTTTTCTTTTTCTTTTCAGCTTAAAGCAGTCCACAGCTGGAAATAAGCCTCCCCTAGGGCGCGCCACAAAGCCCGATCTTCCGTTTTTGCCCTCCAGTCACTACCAGCCACTTTCTTTAGGTCGTCGGTCCAACGTGCCGGTGGACGTCCAACACTACAATTGCCGAGTCGTGGTCTCCACTCGAGAACCCGTCTACTCCACCGACCATCGGTTCTGCGACAGATGTGACCAGCCCACTGCCACTTCAGTTTGCTACACTTCTGGACTACGTCAGTCACTCTGATTCTTAGCCGAGTTATCCCGTTCTGGATCTTTGTCCCTTAACGAGATTCCTAGCATGCACCTTTCCATAGCTCTCTGAGTGACGTGTAATTGGTGGTCTAGTTTCACTGTCAGGTTCCACGTCTAGGCTCCGTATGTCATGACCGGTAGGACGCACTGATAGAAACACCATGGTCTTCAGGCATTGTGGCAAAGGTGACTCGAAGATATGACGCAACTTTCCAAATGCTGCCCATCCAAGCTGAAATCTTCTGGCGATTTCACCCTCTAAGTTGTCTCTACCCAGCTGTAATTTTTGACTCATGTACTCCTGGACAACTTTAAGGGTTACACCTTCGACGGAAGCGGGTTTCGGGACGATGTGTTCGTTGAAAATGACCCTAGTCTTGTCCAAATTCATCCCAAGCCCAACGCGTCTCAAGGCAGCATTGAGACTGGACAGCATTTTCTGCAGGTCTTGCAGCGATTCTGCCATTATAACTATGTCGTCAGCAAAGCGGAGGTGTGTGGGACAGTACAGGCTAAGTTTAAATAAATAGTGATTTGCTACCACTTTGAGATTTTTTAATTTGACATTTATATTCTGTGCTCTGCTCAAGTTTTGAAATGCTTAAATTATATGTACGAGTATGTCCTATTTATGTTGATTCAAAGATTTTCAGGTAGACCTATAGTTTGGCAACTTATAAATTCAATTCAATTCAATTTATTTTTTAATTAATTTATTCAATCTACAATACAGTTTAGTGCTTGGTTTCTAATTAATTAACATAAGTAGTTGCTTCCTGCGATCCCTGGTCTTCATTCCTGAGTGGAATGGATGTTCGTAAATGGAATGTTTTAATCCAATTTATCAAAGAAAATTTGGGATTGCTCTTAAGTATCAATAACAAAACTATAATGAATAAGTACATAAGTATAGTGAATAACACTACTCAGAACTTTCTACAATTTATATCACTTGAACGAATGTTGAATATCAAAGTCTAACCATCCAATTTCAGGAATAAAACGTCAGACTGTCTTCAGTCGACCCGTAAAGAATGTGAAAATGTATAAAAATAATTCATGCGTCGTATTGAAGACAGGGGCGATACGGAGACGCATTTACACTTACCTGAAGGTCGAAGTGGCGATCGGATGGACACTTGAAAATATATTAGAGCATTGAATTTTTATATTTTAATACCTTAAATGCAGACTTTAGGCTAAACCAACGAAGTTTAGGTTTTTCAAAATTCTATTAATGTAGAAAATAACTAGCAATGTACGTAATTTTTCTTCCTTCGATCGGCCTTGGCTTGTCTACAAGTCACGTCATAAACTATAATATTTACAACCTAATACGTCTAATTATAGTTTGTTTGCCTTTCGATATAAAGGTATTTTATTAGCTTGCCTTAACCTTAAACTGTTTCAAATACCTACATCATTCTTGTTTAATAAAATTATTTCATGTACTTTAAGTACTTTATTAGAAATGAATACTAAAATTGATAAGCAATTCCAGACAACCGAAAAATTCTAAATTATTCTAATGTATCGGCACTCGGAACAGAATCTGAAAAGAAAAAGGTAAAATGAAACAACCAGAAAATGTACACAGTTTTACTATTTTTTTCATTCAATTTTTACACATTATTCACTTAATTTCTGTCGTAAAATCTTCACGTAAAATATTCAATTAACCAACCAGGACAGCTACTGGCACCAGTATCCCCACTAAGACTGCAGCTATAGATGCTATTTTGTATTTATGCCTTCTAGCATTCACGTTCACATAAGCTTCGAATCTTTGAAAACCTTTAATATCGTAATTCAATCGTTGGTATTCTCTAAGCTGGTTAACGAAGCCAGGATTCGGATTGATGAATTTCCTTCTCTGCCTTACATAAAAATAGGCTTGGTCATATGTCAATTTGTACTTGCTCATAAGATACGCGATAACAAGAGTGGCAGACCTGGAGACTCCGAAGTGGCAATGGACGAGCACATTCCCCTTTTGTAGTCCTTCATCAATGAAGGCGTTGGACATTGGGAAGTAGGACAGGAGATTGGTCGAAGGAGTGTCGTCGGCCCTAATGAAGAGGGTAGATATGTTTGTATCAGTGAAAGTTGACTTCGGAAGCCGATGCGCTTCAACGGTGAGCACATGGGTGATGTTAAGGTTCTTGAGAACGGTTCTGTCTGCTGCTGCCCTGGCATTGCTCAAGTAGAGGCCTGGCACGATCAGGCTGTAGCAAGATTGAGTGCAGAGGTCGACTTTATGGTACAGGGCTTTCCGAGACCAGTTCTTCAGGCCTGTAAATGCGATAACAGGGTTTGGGATGCTTAGAAACGCCACGATGAAAGCGCTTCTTAACATCACCATAAACAAACCTCTAACACTTATCATAGTACTCTTTAGAGTACCTTCACATTGTTTTTTTGTGTTTTTATGCGTTACTTTAATTTACGAAATTTTGACGTGACATTTATGAGAGCTCTCTCTGGCAGTTGATTTATTCTTTTCTGTCATCTTCGATTGAGGTTAGAAGGCTAATTTGATAAGATTCTCTTTTCACATTTTTATTTAGTGGGTTTTTCGTCTTTCAAGATTGTAGGGTCATTGTACTGCCTGAGTGTACGTAAAAAAATTGCTATTTCTTTTAAAAATGCTGATTAAAAGCAGTAATCAGCCTATTAATGTCCCAATTCTTGGCAAAGTTTTGCAACATAAAAAGTGAAGATCGCTAGCTAAGAGCAGAACATTATTGTTTATTGTAAGTGCTTAAAGTTTCTCTGATTTTAAACTATTTAACTGCTGCTGACAATTATCCCAATAGCTATAGTTAACTTCAAGAAAACTACCATAGTTAGCTGCAGTAACATATAAATGAATATGCGCCAGACATCACACCACTTGTCATGGTCTCGAAGCTCGATGTAAGGATAATTATCCTTGTGCTACGAGGTACCAGTCAGGGATTCAGGCCGGGGCGTCTGGCTACCAGCACACCCAGACCCGTGTCAATTTAGAAAATATCGTTTTCTAAATTGACCCGACCTGGAATCGGGACACTACGCATGTTTAGGCGAGAAACCTAGCTGCAGCGCACTTCACCAATTGGGTCGTCGAACATCCTTTAAGTCATGGTGGGGGTAATTCAAATACTGTTACATTTGTTTTCTAAGACAAAAACGATAAAAATGCAAAAAACACCTGTAAGATATCTGGATCTCTACAACAGTGAGAAGTGACCTACATCGTAAGTAGGTCGACTGGACGCGACATTGACTGTAGGCATATAGGCGCGCGCGCAACGAATTGTACTGTCACTTCAGGGCTGGCAGGGAAGACGCTGAAGAAAAAGCTCAAATGTCCCTTTAGTTATTCCTATAGTCTGTGACGGACCGAAAAATTGGAAATTGCCGCTTTAGGATGTTATTCTGGATAATGTGAACATTTTTGACTTAACAAGCAGTGGCAGCAGCGATGATTTGTAGGAGTTTAAACTACCACTCCAGCAGAAAAGTGCGCCTGCTGATTTTATCAATAGACTGAATCTGGATCCACTTTCTTATTCTAGAAATTTCTGCACCTACGTTTATTATTTCTTTAACGAATGTGCTCTGCCTTTTGCTACTTTTGCCTAATTACCTGATAACGTCAGTATTTTCTTTTGTCTCATTTCTGATTCAATCCGCTGTCTCTTCCCACCGTTGAGTTACTTCGAGCTTTTGTATGAGGTCAGTTAGTAACAGTTAGAAACCGCAGCTAATGGATACGAAGCTCGATATGAAGTCAACTTTTAACAATGAACAAGTGGGTAAGATTGTGTAACATTCGTTCCATTATTTCTCAGAGCCTTTATGGTACTAACGTTAGAATAGTTCAAAACGGGATTGCTACCTTTTATGAGTGATTTGTTATGAGTTTTCATCAATGTTTTGGCATTGTTGCAAGCGCCATGATCATGATCACGAAGTGACTGAAGATCTCGGGAACCTTTACCAATAAAGTAAATGGTAGCAATCCTATTTTGAACTATTCTAACATTGTTCAAAGCGCTCTGCGCAAACGTAGACACTTTTTTTGCCGACACGGCACACCGAACACTATTTGATCGTCATGTTATGTGTCAAGTAGTAGCAAAAATGTTTAAGTTTGCGCAGGGAGTGGATGATTTCATACTGGTGCTATATAGAAATCAAATATTCATCGATAGTTTGTATCTGACACAAGACACAAAAGTGTCCACGCTTGCGCCCTGCCCAATTGTTTTAGCCGTCATTGTCGTGAGTCATTTTGGGCACTATTCTTAAATCAAGCGAATTTATGCTGGTCATAAACCGATCTTAAAGCAAAGTCAATACGATATATTATGCACCCAATTCTGTGTTTGTGGTACCACTGGTGTGTGGTATCAGAAGACATTCGTCATTCTTATATTGCACCTAGAAATTGTGACTCTATATATTGTTTTAATCTTTCATGGTCACTAACATTAGAAAGAAAATTCAAATCCAAATAATTTATTTGCAGAATGAATGTTTCTACAGTACAGGTATTCAGTACAGTAATAGTTAATAGTTACGGGACTTTTACCATGTTTTTTGTTTTCGAGTTTCCAATTTTTCGGCACTGTTGCAAGTGCCATGATCACGGTGTAACTTTGTAACTATTCTAAATTGTAACTAAATTAAACTTTCACTGTATTGTACAGTCAGAAACGAATGTATGGAATGAAAGACTCGTACACCATCATCGAATAATCTTCGTTAACATTTTTTAGGAAATTGATAATTGTGGTGAAGCCAGATTAGCTTCTAAGACAAAATACTAATAATATTACTAAGAGAATGAATTTCCTCTATGTATTTGCAAAATGGCCTTTCTTAAGTCGTCCATCTACCTTGTACGGAGGCAGGCCAATCTTTACAAAACCATTGCAAAAATGAAAAAAAAAGAAAATACAAACGTTTATTTAGCACTAAATGCATTAAAAACAACTAAAAAAAATAAACCAAAGACTAAAAATTCGTGAAAATAAATAATAAATTGTTTGGTCTTATGCAAGCAGCTATGTAAAGCTTGAAGTGATCCGTGTGTACACCACAGTGCGCTTACCATCAAAAGATCGTCTTTTGCCTATTTCAAATATTTAATTTAACGGACTTTAGGTGAGGACCCCGGAACCCTGGACACGTGCTCAAAGTGCCTTATTGCAAAGAGAAGGGGGGGGGGGGGGGGGGGTGCTGCAGAGTGGCAGAATACATATAGTTCTCACAATCTTGATCGCCTGCAGTGCTGCTGCCACGTGGCTAAAGCTAAAAATCAAAATAACTTACCGAAATTAGAAATATAAATTTATTTGACATACACACAGAAAACAATTAAAATAAAATCACAAGAGTTGTCAAAAGGCTCCCACTCAGCATATGCCGTAGTACCATGTTCAGCGCCACGACGCTGGTTTTCAGTGGTTACCCTAACAAAGAGGGAGAAGCGGCGCAATTACCATTATCTTAATTAAGCTTTACCAAAAAAATATTAATTACATAGATGATAAAATGACAAAGAAATTACAACAGTGGACCCAAACTTAGCAAATTATAACTATAACTGTGTACGTAGCATTCAAAATAAATATCATTTATTACACGACCAAAATATCAATTTACGTTTACAGACTCTGTAATTTTAATATATGCAGTTTGTATTTAACTTTAAATGAGACAACGCTATTCGAATTTCTTATGGGCGGTGGTATATTATTCCAGCATTTCGTGGCAGCGTAATGAAAACTGCCACTAAATGCGGTCGTCTTGTACTGAATGCTTGCTAATTTGAATGCAGTTCTACACGGTCTATGGGAAAATTCAAGCTTTTCGTACAGGTAAGGAGGGGTTTTATTTTTTATGAGACCAAAGAGTAAGTTAAAGTAAATTAGAGCTGCACGTTCATGCAAAGCTTTCCCTCTTTTTCTACTGACACGTCAGACGTCAGTTTGAGGGTGCCCATTATTTTACCTTATTGATCAGAATAACAGGGTAAGTTGCTTGTTGTGGAAGCGCATTTCCAAGCCCCAGTTACAATTAAGTATCATCATTTTAGTACAATTAGCATAAAACCTTGCTAAACATACGATTTGCCTCGCCATTGTGCAGTGCTATCATAAATAAAACGGAGTATGTTATCAATCAAAGTAATTCCGCGTCAGCTCTCATCTCGCTCGTAATTATTTACCAGGTTTAACTAATTACACAATTTATCATTTCTTAAATGCTATTGTTAAGATAGTTTTAGAATCCAAGCTCTCAGACAAATTGTTTAGTTGTGACAGTAACTGTGAAAAGTAGTTTTTGTGTATAAGCACAAGCTTATGTAATTCTGTACGTCTGCCACGGGTTGCCTCTTTAAATTTACACTATCGTTCGCGTAAAAAAAATATATTGGGATGACACATGACATGAAATGACAATGTCAAATCCCAATACATGAAAAAACGTATGCAGTACATACGTTTTTTCATCTGCTACGAGTATACGCGTCGTGCTAGCAGCAATCTAGATCTTCGAGTAAAGGCATTATTGAAAGCCTTTTTTCTTCGTTCTACGAGGAATGTTTTTACAACTTTTTAGTGGTTTAAAAAAGTAAAAGGATTTGGTCTCGTATTAGTGCTGTACTCTTTCCAGGACGCTACAATATGGAACGAGTTTTTTGGACGGATAGCTGTGGCCAGGTTACTGAAGGCTCGGCAACTTGCGAAAATACCAGTAGTGTAGCAAGTGACGTGGTAACTGCTTCCCAACAGGTGGTTTGCATGATTGTTTACCACTGCAGATGAAAAAAAAAATGCACAATGTGTTATGTCATGTGTTATGGGTAAAACTCCTGTCCGTTGTTTGGAGAAGACAACTTTGTCTTCTCCAAACAACGGACAGGAGTTTTAGTAGTGAGCCACAGCAGTCGGCATAACCTCGCTGATTACAGACCTTGATGTGTTATGGTGTAATTTATCTGGAAGTTTATGAAAAAATAATAAGGTAGCAAAAAACTGCCAAAGCCAATTTTAAGACTGAAACTTTACAAAACCGTGCATTTTATTTAACAGTTTTACCCATAACACGTTATAATGATACAATTTCCCAGTCGAATATGACATTGAAACCTCCGAGAAAAAGGCGTCCTACCTGAAAGGTAAATAATAGGCAGTGATCACTCTCCATCGGGTGACCTTCAAGCAAGTTTTCTCCCTCTTTTATAAGAAACAGTCAAAAATAACTCTTACACCAAAATAAAAACTAGAGCTGGAAAGTTTTTGATCAGCCTAAATAGTAACCTGGCAGTCCTTGGCGATGAATGAAGAATAATTATGTCATTTTCTTATTCTTCTAATTTCAGGGTGGTATTCACGAAACCTTCAACCTTCACATAGGGGCACCTTATGCTGCTGACTTACGACCGATTTTGCAATGGCTTTGTAAAGGTTGATGTGAACGCCTCTGTACTATACACACTACACATTATTTTCGAATGGCAATGTTGTAGATAAAGTTGCAAAACCACGCCAGTGGTCGAGACAGGAAAAGGGAGTCATTTCAGGCGTTTCATAGTCTTTATCATTAAAACATCAGCTTCCAGCTGGACTAGTTAGCAAACTGGTGATTCCCACTCAAGTTTAACTCAGCACATTGGGATTAGCCCCAACAGATTGCCACCGTAACTCAAAACTAGATCGACGTTTTAAAATAGTCCGAATTGGGACCACGACTTGTGCATGTACTGCAGTCTGCGAACATCATCCTCCGAGCTGGTCGCGTGGTCTTCTAACCTCTGCACTTCCAAAAAGTATATATTTAAATTTTATACTAGATATTATAAGTGTTGTGTACACAATGTGTGGTATTTTTGGAGCGTGGAGCGGATAGGGTCCGCTGGTGCTCAGTAGGCGTCGGATCGCGAACGTGTGCGACCCTGTCCCGCGTCGAGGATTTCGTATAGTGTTCAGTGTAAGTGATTAGTGCTTATTAATCGATTAATGCTTGTGAAGAAGTGAAGTGGCAGCTTCGGTGCTAACATACTAACGCATGCGCGGGGTGCGTGGGAGGAAATTTGATAAGGCGAGGTGTTTGAGCGGGTTGCCGCTTTTGTATGCGTGCTGGTAGCGGTCGGTGCGCGGACTATTTTTGTACTGGGCGGGCGCGTATTTCGGCGCAAGAACCGGCGCGCGCGTCGCTGCGGCGGACTTGGGAAACATGTAATAGTGTCTAGCGGCCTGCGAACGATCTACAGCTGGAAAACGCTTCTGCCCTTTTTTCTTATGTTTCTGAGATGATTTGACTAATATTTAAATAAGTTTATGCAATTTTTGATGTAATGACACTAAAATTGACGAAAATAACTATCGGAAGATGACAAAAATCTCATTCAATCGTCACAAATATATGAAAAAAACTGTAAAAAATGGTTGTAGACCGTAAAAATTTGATTATATGATTTCATAATATTGCATCACCTATTAAATTACACGTTTCTCAAGTTAGCAGCCATTTCAAAGTTTTCAAGTAAGAATTTCAGTTAAAACTCACCCTAAATTGTTTTATGACATTTCTAATGACTAATATAATTTTTACCTGTAAGTATTTGAAAAAGAGACCATAAATTATTTTATGAACAAGAAAAATGATAAGCTAAGTAGTAATAAAATTACTTTATATGAATATTTACAAAGACATATTACCGAGACACAAGTAATAACTCTGTCAACATGTCATGCTAATTCTAATAAACTTTATTATCACAATTACAACTGCTACCGTGTTACAAATCTGTCAATTTTTAATTAGAAAGAGCAAGTTACTATATTTACAAAAATATTACTGTTACCACATGTCTTGGCTAACCGAGGGTAATAACACAGATCTAAATATCTCATTTGATCTTGACACGACAACAACAATAAAATGAAAGTCAATATTATTACAGGTGGCACAACATTAATTGATACTTGAATAAATCTTGGTACTAGTAATTTATTATAGCAATAACTATTATCATTGTCTTTGATCATGTGCATCATGCAGAGATGGTTGTTCCAATAATGCTTAGCAAACTCTGCCTTTCAATGGCAGCTGCTCCTGAAGCATTCTGTGCAGCGGTTTCGGCGGACTGTTAAAAACTAAGTCATACTTACAGTTTTGCTTTTAACCTTTTTGTCATAATTAGCCATAAGAAATACTAAAGTAAGCGATTCGTAAAATGAACCATCCCTTGAGATTTATGTTGCAATACACCCATTTTTAGCTACGGATATTTTCCTGAAAACTTCTTCTGTAGTGTTCTAGAGAGTACTATCAAATGTTGAAAGCTAATTAGTACAATAAGTTATACACATACAGAACTAGTAAAGACTAAACTCCTGTGTAATGTGAAGGACCAATACACTGTTCTAGTAAGGAATGGTAACATGCTTATTATGTGAGCAACCAGAGCAATCTCGCTTGTAATCTTACCCCTAAGAGCCACTCTGCCCTTCCCTGAAATCTTCAGTGGCGTTAAAGACTTTCATCTTCATCAATTGTTGAGAGCCAATTCGTGCAATTCTTACTTTGTTGTAGGAGCCATAGGAGTTATACTGTACTAGTAAAGAATAAAAATTCAGCATGACGTGAAGGTTCAAATTCAAAAAGACAACCATGTTTGTGAAATATGTTAATCTGATTAGTATAGGTTTAACACTTGTGATGTGATAGTCCACCCTGTAAATAAACAAGTATTGACTAGAGATGCTCAGACCCAACTGCACTTGGTGAGCGTGTTCCTTACAAGTGAAAGTCTTATAGCACCGAAGTACTCGTAATGGTTGTGAATTCGGCCAAATTGTTTTCTTTTATTTAAGGTTTTACTAAATATTATTGGACTTGGTGTCGGTGATTAATAATTGAACTGTTCTGATATGGCTGGTCAGTTCTTGACTTACAAGAACCTCAATTTTCCCATATGTTTCGAATGTATGTTTTGTTTCGTCTCAGAATATTTCTGAAACTGCGTAATTTTCTCTTTCTGTGGATTCTTAGGTCACTGTTTTTGTTTTCAAAACTTGTCTTCAGTTTTGCATCACTATGTGCTATTGTAATTCTATGAATGACGGAGTTTTTATGTATACATTGGCATAACATTGTCAGTATAATTCCTCGAGATGGGAGAGAACTTGTTTTAAACTAACAAAAGCTCTACAAGTTCAGAATACAAGTTAATATATAGTATCATTATCTGCTACGAAAGCTCAACCAGCTTCAGACGCTAACTTGTTTACAACACTTGTCTGAGTATAAAATATATCAGAAAGTTTATTATGTTGATGATTTACCAATTCTTTATTAACATGATTAAAATCATGCACTTTGTGCATAACAATTAATCCCTAAAACTAATAACCTTTTTCCTTAGATAAATTCTTGGTTGCATTTATATGATTCAGATGTTAAAATAACCCTTACCCCAAAATAACACTTATATCCCAGGTACCTGCGATGAAACAAAACAATGGATGTTCTATTGTTTTATAACCTGGACAGGAAACCTGTTAAGTAACTGATTGTTAGATTTTAATCCCTTTATTTTGACATCTTGTGGGTTTCTGGAACAAATAACCGGAATTTGTTTACGTGCATTATTTTCCATCCCGTTCAATATTTTTAATTTTCCCTACATCAGCTTTTAAACATTCTGAACATAGAGTCATTCGTAGATACATAATTTTATTATCCATTTTGCCAAGAGACCAGGAACCTTATTACAATCCCTTGTAACTTGTCAAGTTCACTACCTAACGCTCAGCTCAAAGTAATTTAGCAAGCAATTTCGTAGAATGATTTTTCATTTCCAGCCAGTCAGCGGTTACCTGGTGCTCACGCATTTTCTAGGCTGGATATTTACTGACGAAATTGCTCGCTTGCAGTTTAGAGAATAAACTTGACCGGCTATGAGTGATTGTTATAAAGCCCCAGATTTCCTATTATTATCAATAAAGTTTATTTCAGTATCACTAGTGTTTAGGGAAAACAAGTCGGCCATATATTCAGGGCAGGATTAATTTCGGGGCACAATTTCGCCATGATCTAGGATGATGTCAATTTCTTCGTAATGAGTACAAAGCGATAGGTCACCCCACTACGTTTTCGGCTAGAGCCTCGACGTTGATCGATGAACGGGTCGATCATCGATCCCGCGGCCGAGCCAAAACGTCACTCTGTCTTGTGCTGTCAATACATTGAGAAACATGATGCAGGGAATAAGAAAATATACTTCGCGGTATTAACATTAAAATTTAATGCAACATGTCTGTAATGAATTATGTATGGGAGATCAGGCAATTCTGAAGGTGCAATGATCTGGCTACAATCTCATGGAGGAATTGTGTTTAGCCTTCTACGGTCTTCCGTAGAATAGGTAGGATAAAATATGACAGAAACAGAAGGGCCATTTTTTTATACAAACGTAGTCCCCTGTTCTCCCTGAATAATACTAGTTGAGTTATGATGTTTTTCCTGAAAGTTTATGGCCACTGAAGGCATAGCATGTTTGCCTCCTTTAATAAATTATGTAAAAAGATAAAAAAAAAGAAAAAATGTATTTATTTCCCAATTGTTAATTGAGTTCTTCAAGAGGGGTTTGAAAAGGTTTTTACAGGGTCGACAACGCGCGAGTGATACCCCTGGTGTTGCACGCGTCCATAGGCCGCGATAACCGCTTACCATCAGGCGGTCCGCGTGCATGATTGTCACCGACGTAGTATAAAAAAAAAAAAAAACAATATTAAAAATTTATACATTAACTCCCACACTAGGCTAAGCCTGTCTCGTGGGAATCAAATCAGTTTCAAATTTGGATGTACATGATGAATAGCTTAAAAAATATTTAGATACACAAAAATATAACATAATAAGCAATTCTGCTGTGCCTTGGTGTGTGTGTGTGAGTGTGTATGTGTTCGTTCATGCGCGAGGGTGGGACTTGGGTGTGTGTGTGAGCAAATGTATACTAGTCAACTGTGCTTAGGGTATGTAAGGTTATTTGTTATGGTATAGGTTGTACTTCGAATTAATAAGAGAGATATGACCCTTCGAAAATCTAAAAACTTGGTCAGAATATCCGCCGTGTTCAAACTTGCAGAAAATCAATTTGACTAGATTATATAAAGAAAGGATAACATAGAAACACGGCCAAAACTTTTTCTAATTATTACTAAAAAAAGTTATTCAATCAGTCAAGTTTTCGAGAAGGGATCAGGGTCAGGGGACTACGAAGAGTAGGTGATTTCGGTCTGAGTTGCAGTTGTCTCTATCGCACTCTGCGGGGTGTTTGAGGTTAGCAACTGACAGCCAAAGTTTTTTGAAACACCTACATTTCAATTCTCTCGCCCGTGCTCTGTCCTCATAGTGTCAACTTACATACTCCTACATGCATCAGTTCGTTCAGCTGTACGTTACTTACAGAACTCGTTACTCCATGAAATATTATTAATTTGAAGATTTTACGGCAGCCTTCGATACGGCTCATAAGTTTATGTGTGGGTTATTATAGACAGTAGTAGTAATAAAGACACTTTACAGACCTAACTCACTCATGAAAGACATTCATAGCTTCTCATAATAACCCCTGTAGTTATTGTGGAGCATCCAATTTCTAGACTTTTAATGTAGTCATATCTTATTATGGCCTCTTAGAGCGTCGTGGCCTAGTGGATCAGCTACTGAACTCATTTCGTGGATCCTGTGGTACAAAGTTAAAATTCAGCCAGAACCAAAATCTTTGTGTTGATTGTTAAATATCCGACTAACTCTCCGGTGACGAAAAACACCAATAACAAACTAAATCAACCCGGATAACGGCAGAAGGCAGAACGTTGGGTTCTGATACTATTGGTGAAAAGTGGGCTTCTGAGTGTTTGGTTCACCATGACGGCACAGTCACTTGCCTCTGACTACCCCGCTTGGGATAAAGTCGTGATGGTATGTTATGTTATGTTATTGTGGTCTTTGCTTTTAATTTACATTTCGGTGATTATTTTTAATGTAATAGAAATGAATAAGCATTCTCAGTTGATGTGGTAGATACTATTTGTGAGAAAAAATAATATTATTTTCTACTTTATTTTAAAGCGATAATATACCAAACCTGACGGGAAAAGGTACTTTAAGGTTATTGTATAAGAATCTTGAAATAAAACCTATTTTTCCATTGGACAGATACATCACCTGCAGAATATGCCATATCATTTCCTTTACGGTATAGGGGTTGGAATGTTTCACCCAGTATACTAATTATAGGGGCGAACGTCGATCCTGATGGTTAGCGGCCTAGCGGTTAAACACTCCACCTCGGGAGCCCTGAGTTCAAGTCTAGCTAAAACCATTTGTTTGTCATTGTCATGTCATAACTCATTGGAGGCTGATCTTTCAATCCATTGGTTTGAAAGATCAGCCTCCATTGGTTGGCTTTCAACCGGTGTTCCTCAGGAGTCTGTTCTCTCTGCGAAACTTTTCCTGCTGCACATCAATGATCTGTTGTGCCCAAGTACTATATGCATACAGCACGAAATTTACAAAGCGAAATTTTAGAGGCTATAATTAAGCGGACGAACTAAACGTTAAAAGCAGTGTCCGACTGGGGCGAAGCTAGCCTTGTTGAGTTTAACGCCAACAAATTTGATACTGACCCCCCATTAGCCATGTTTTCGTTTGAGTAGCAGTGTCTAGTAAATCAAATAGTTAATATGGATACAGCCTTATACGTCCCACTGCTGGGCACAGGCCTCACCTCAACTATGAGGTGGTACGAGCCATACTCCAACACGCGGGCTCAGTGCGGATTGTTGGAGAGGTGAATGTAAGGCCAGTGATAAACCTCACCGTCAGACGTTATCAAGCCGCCTTTTTAGCCTCTGACTAGGCTTTACGACTAATATCTTGCGACGTCAGCCGGGACCACCTGTTTAACGTGCCTTCCGAAGCACGGAGATGCCCGAAAAACACATCACTTAATTTCGGTCGGGATGGTCACCCATCAATAACCCGACCTGACTGGCGTTGCTTAACATCGGATCGTTGCCGATCCGCTGCCGTCACTTAGCCACGGGCACCTCAAATAGTTAATATTTATAACAAAATCGTGGCGATGAAAGAAATTATCAAAAATAGCGATATTTTTTCGGGTTTCATAAGCATGAACAAAGTACGTACTCCTCCAAATTATATTCTGTACTTCTGAGTATTTGACACTTCTCCTAATGCAAGCATTGGATCTGGATAACTGGCCTTAACAACCAGAAAAAATTTACTACTTTGAGTACTTTTATTTAAATAGGTACTGTGTTTGCATAAATTCAGTGTTCCTCAATACTCTATTATTGTAACATTATCTTTGCAAAATATACTGAATCTGCTTGTCAGTTAATCACCTGATTCATCTTTCATGGTTCAACTTAAATCAAATTAAGAAACTATCTTTGGTAGATTGCCAGATAAGACAAGACCTATTATGAAATTCTCTAATTAGTTACCAAGAAACAATCTCTACACATCACTGCCTTTCTAATAGCTTTACAAAGCCAAGAGTAAATTGTAAGGGCTAATTAAATCAAGTCGTTAAAACAAATCTTTATTTGATTGTATGATCATTAGAAGGGAATACAAAATTGTCATCGATTAACATTTGTATAAATATTTAATATTCAGTTAAATTTGTCAAAATATTTAATATTCAGTTTTATTCAGCTATTTTATGACAGTCATTTAATGGCCCATTTGGCACATTAATTAAAATTTAAGGCCAAGGTTAGATTAATTATTTCATCATGATTTAGTAAAACGAAAATTTATAGCTGGCAGATAACTACCACCTGATCTAGAGATAGTTCAACAAACGATTATGTTAGTAGATTCCAGGTCTTACGTGTCATTATGTTTTTACCGTGAGACACTCTTGACTTCTAACACAACTGTGAATAAATGGTATTCGGCTTTATAAATAGGTAACACAAAATCATTATCAAATTCGAAACCGTGTTTGTTTACCCTTTTTGTTTTAATACAAAACCATGAGCCTGAGTTAGTTTTTTTGATTGGTATTAGCAGTTTTTATTTTATTCATACATTGGTTCACAACGTTTCCACAGCACTTAAACTATCTTAAGATTAGTAATATCAATTCCTATTTTCGATAAGTGATTTAAATTTTTAAAACAAACCATAATACAATTAAAAAAATAATACCTGTTTATTCCACTATGTTAAAAGAAAACAAAAGAACATGAACAGTATTGATTCTTCGCATTGTATAATTTCTTAAAGGCTGGACGGCGAATATGTGAAACACTGTTTTTTTAATTGGAAAATTTTGCACAGCCGTGATAGGTCTAATAAATGTATATGACGATTTGCCAATTAATTAAATAATATACTGGATCAAGATTAACGAATACCAAATAAACAAACGAAACATGCAGTTATCTGAAATATTAGGACCTTTCAATACGCTGGTACCTACGTTAAAAAAGAGAATTGATATTTCAGTTAACCAGAAAGTTACTATGCTGAAATCTCTGACAAACTAATGGCAAGTAACCTTCAAACAGTGAAACAAAAATAACCAGTGGCTGAACCGACTGACTATTCATAGACGAAATCATAGCAACAGAAGGCCTTAGCATAAATATTTTTCACACAAGATTATCACCTGTCCCTCTCGCACTCAAGCGAAACCCAAAGACTGTCTCTTTCAACATGGCCACAAGCCAACAAGTCGTCACTTCAGGTTACGAAATATGAAAATCTAATTATGAAGATCGTTATTAATAAAAAATGCATTTGTACTTCCAAGCATGTGGTTTGACACTTGTTACACATGATAATGACGATGATGACTGTCATATACATACACTTTGAGATCATTAGCAACAAATGTAGGATGTGATTTTTTACATTAATCTTTTTAATCTTACTAATATTACTACCTAGCTTTTCGCCCGCGGCTTCGCCCGCGGTAACTTAATTTTCATTACATTGTATACATTTGAAAACCCCGTCTTAGTAAGCAACTAAGTCTTAAAAAGATTTAAAATGCACCCCTATGCAAAATTTGAGACTCCTAGTAACGAAGTTTCTTACAAACTATCAACCCAAAAAACAAACTATTAGTGATCGAATTTGGAACACTAATTTCACAATAGCAATAGCACAGTGCTCATAGAACACTTTTTTAATATTCTATTTTGAATTAAAAAAAAAGCTGTATGCTTTCTAAACCTACGACTTTCGGCCAATGCTCACATTCCCACCCACCCCACACCCACCCTTCTACTTCTTCAAAATCCATAACGCAGCGATATCATACTATCAGGATAGCATAAATGTAACACAAGAACGGTGATTTCAGCGCAGCAAGAGTGGTGCTAGTGGCGCTAATGACGTACTTGTTCTCACCGCGACGCAGCACTCTTACTAGGAGTGACTACTAGGTGAACATAAATATTAAAGAAGCTACAGTCAGTACTAATGTCAACGTGACACACACAAACCATTTTCATTCCTTTACAAAGGTAAAAGATAGATAACCCAAAATAATTAGTAATTATTTTGGATCTAAGCTTCAAATCATCAATTAGAAACTTATGGGTCAAGCTTTTAAATGTTTATGTCAATAATATAATTTCTACTTTCTCTGAATAACTAAGGGGGTTCTCATCTCACTCAATCAACAGATGAATCCTAATACTTCCTGTGCTGACGAAACGAAACTACGAACTTGATACCTACTTCATAGTTTTATTTAGAGAAAGATTAGGATTACCAACGAATAAATTCAAATACTATCGACTGATCAAAATATTAGTGGGTCGAATTTCGGAAATTCCCGTCTTAGTGAGCATCTACGTCCTAAATAGAATTGTTTGGGGGTCCAAACAAAACTAAAACTGCTTGCACTTGTAGTTTTGGAGATTTCGTGATGAGTGAGTGAGAGCCTTGCGCTTTTTAATATATAGATGATAAATGCGAAAGTTTGTGCGTTTGTTACGCCTCACGCAAAAACTACTATAAACGGATTTAGATGTAACTTTACATGAAAACAGCTTTTATATCAGAATACTACACATTGTAGGTAACAATTTAAATACATGGATACCATAAAAATCAAGTTTTTTTAGTTTTTTGTTAGTTTTTTAGTTACGCGGGCGAAGCCGCGGATAGAAAGCTATCTGCTTCATATTATAAAAAGATTTTTTTATGGTCAACCGAATCTAGAGAAGTAGGTACAGTTTTTGTTGGTATCAGAAAAACGTAAAAAAATATATTAAAGAGTTAAAGAAAGCTTTTTTATTGATTATCTTTGATAAGTAGCCTGCCACAGAATTTTTGAAAGTTATACTTACTTTACATTTATTATTATATTAATTTCCTTGACGCAAACTTTTGGTTCAGGTAGAATATTTTAATTCTAGTTTGAATTTGAATTCGTTGTTTAGTTATTGTGCATAGAAACAAACAAACAATTTATTTTATTCTCCGTCTAGACAGAAATGCACTTAAACATTATTCGGCGTGACTAGTAATAAGGTTTTCAAGTCGTTATTCTAAAGTAGTTATATCATAACATGGTATTTTATTTAGGTTTAGTTTGAAATTAAATTCTAAAGTTTATAGAAGGTTTATTTAAAACATCAGCGCTCATGTCAAGTTAGTAAAAAAATACTGATTAACACTGTTTGTCTATTTCTCAGAGCTGTGAGTTACTCAAAGGAGTGAATTTAACTGAATACAATCTTTTCCTATGAATAAGGAAGACAGAAAGAAAAAAACCATTTATAAAATTAAGATAAGCATTTAAAAATTGTTGGGTAATATAAAGGTGGATGTTGATTGTCGTAATATGGGGGGTTCGCATGAATTGTAAGTGATTCATCTGTCACAAGTTCAACTTTTTTCTTTTAATTCGGTATGTTAGCAATAATAACTATTGTCCTTTCAGCACAATAAAAGTTCGGGGCAAATTAAACAATTTCATTAATATTATTAGACTCTTAAATATAGGTGAAACTGATGAAGTGTGTACCGAAGGCAAAAAGACGTTTGGAATAGAATAGAATAAGCATTTATTTGGTAAATCATCACACATTAATAAAAATAAACAGAAGAACACAACAAAATAACAATAGGCAAAAGGTAAAAAATAATAATAATAATAACTACAAATAAAACATGTGTGACAATGTTACCAAAATGGACCACTCAGCTGCTATGTCATGGCGGAGCCATGACGCTGGTTTTCTGTGGTAACCACGAGGTGTGAGGGAGGACGTCACTGGTCCATGAAAAAATTGAAAATATCATGAACTATTTCCGGCCTTACTAATGTGAAGATTTGATGGTTCGTGTAGGAATGTGCATCTGGTTATGTGGAATGTGGAAAAAATGTGTTTTTGTTTTGTGTAAATGAATGTTTGGAGCATATTTATGTTTTAAATGTAATAATCTCTCTCTTAGATACTTAACAATTTGAAAAGAACACTATTGCTATCAGAGATATGCATTTGGCTACATAAACATCCAACAAGATTCAGCTGCAAATGCTCATTTTCATAAAGTACTTAAAAAAAGCAATCATTTAATTGATTAGGAATGTTATTTCGATTCTACTCGTTCATATAATAATGATAATAATAAATATCTGGGATTATAAAATAACAGTAACCGCTGCTAAAATGAGGTATGTACGTACATACATTATTTAAAAAAAAAGGTTGCTATGTGTAGGTAATATGAAAGATACTTTTTTGCCTTTACCGTTGTAATTTTAGAATTCATTTATGCATTCGTAAAATATTGTTAATGCCCCTTATATTTCTACCATTGTTATGACCCATTTCGTCGTTAATCTCACCATTAACCCAATTCTCAAATAGCCTTGCAGCGAGTATATTAGATATGTTTATGTCAGGACTAGTTGTATCGTTTGTCAACACAATTATTTCTGACAGCTTGACCCTCAATTATAGGGGTGAGCTTAAGGTGCCCATTAAATCAACCGCCTGACATTTCAGTGTAATATTCTTAGCCTATTTTAAAAGTACAATAAAGAGAGCACTTGTCACAACTTGTTATTCAATTAGCCACAATGTCAGTGTTAATTTAAAAAACTTTTTGGCACGTGCCGAGATGCGATGTTTCATCATATTTTTGAACTAGCTTTTGTCAGTTTTGTACAGGTTTGTTTGCGAAAACAACAGGTGTAACCATTTGATAATAAACTCTTTTACATCTTAAAAACAATTTGTCGAACCACACTGACTAGCAAAATAATTGGTCACCAGTGTAAAAAAACTATGCTTCTTGAATTAATCGTAGTCAATTTAAAAAAAACGAAGTAAAACAATTGATGTACTCCATTTTGTAAAACGTGTCGCTGTTTGTGAACATGTTTTTATTTCTTTAAGCTAGTTTGACCAGTAACATTTGAAATACTTTAGCTTCACTGAAGATGCTTTGAAGATGGCATTCTTTAGACAGTAGACATGCATACAAATTGCCAACTCAAGCAAGGTGTCAGAGACATACACAATTTTAACAATTCGTGCTCAATACTTGAATTGATCCTCTCTACCCGTTAACTACCCGTTAATGGGTTTGCACTGCATAAGGAACTGGGCATAAAACCTGCTACTAACTTGACAAGGTTACTGCCAACTAAGCCATTCAGATTTTTTCACGGTTTCATTAGGAAAATCTTATTAATTTAGACTTTCGGAAATCTGGAACATTATGTTATATTATCAGAATATACTTTGAATAGTTACTTACTAGAAATAAGAGATGTTTCTCTGTGTTTTTCTTCGCTTTGGAATATACATCAATAATGATCCAATTGATCTGCGTTATGGTTCTAATGTAACGCTGCGTTTAATTTGCCGCATCCGGCTAGCAGGACCATAAAAATGTTTCCTTCAGATTAGTCCAGTATTACTCTTGGATTTGTGCCTGCAAGATAAATTGGTTCAGCAATAAACAGTTTTACTAGCGAATTAACGCCAATTTTAATGTTGCAGTCGCACGGTCTGTTTTATTGAGTTGGAAATGACTTCACGGAACGGAAGTTTCTTTTTTTCTTTTTAATATTCTGCTAATTATTCTACTGCATGTATTTCTATTTTTCGACACGACCAATGAATCAATATACAAATGCTTTCTTGTCACTATTTTTAGGGTTTCGGATAGAAGACTTTTTTTTCGGTTGATATTCGTATGTTGTCTGTCGGGTTGTCTGTTCAGTATCTAGATACTGACGACTTTAGTATCGACTAAAATTCAAATTTTCATAAAAATCAAATTACTAGTTGTAATTGCTTTGGATATACTCGTAGCTTACACTGAACATTGACATTATTTTTACTTTGACTTTTTTAGCACTTCACAATGCTTGTTTTCATTAGCTAAATGTCTGTTAAATTTTCTAGCGTTAGATTGACAATATTTCCATGTTTGATTTTTTTTATACTTTTTAGGCAAAATAGGTAAGCATATACAAGGCTTGTTCATGTACGGTAGTGAGATTTCGGTAAGAATACTCATAATACTTCGGGAGGGTTAGTTTCTTGATATTTTATTCTAAATAACGTTCTACTTGGATATGTAGAAGACCTAGTTCAAATAATGACGTTAGTTTTGGGAACATCTTATTTTCGCTCACCATATGCACATTTTTAGCTTCCAATATAAGCTTATGCTGCTGGTACATACCCTTCTGCTAATGTGTTCTTGATCATTTTCAACTGATTTATGGTATACGTGTCTTTGAAATAAACGCTGCAAATGAATTATCCACCTGGACATCATTTCATCTAAATATTCACCGAACAAATCAGTTAGCTGCAGTGGGCGTGACGTATTGTTGATACCTGACGAGCTATTTCAGTACTTTTACGATAACCGGTTGCTCTCTATAAATATCTAATTGACGTTCCGGTCATCCCATTTTCGTGGATCATGGTCGATAGTGTCTCGTCTCTGGTCTCCGGACGTCTGCGTGTGATATTTTTCGTGTTGCGCTGGTGATCGACAATCATCCGTTCACTGGCGGGAAGAAATTCGCCTATACGTTCTTTATCGAGATTCTGGTTTCTGTCTCTGACATCTATATTCACCATTAGTATGCTGTAGCATGGTATCTTGCCTTGAATGGCGTGGTGTCTCAGGATTGATTCCCAGTCAGGTCTATTTAGAAAATGGGTGTTCTGCCTGGTGCTGGACAATTGGTGCTTACATTTTGCTGAAGGGCATTAAGTTAAAGATGTCTTTATTTAGAACAATGAATTGCTGTTCATTTCTGTTCATTACTTTTTGCTTATTCTTCAGATGAGAATGGCCAGCCCTGTGATTCGTTTGAATGACTGGGCTTGTCAGCCTTATATCTGGACCTTACGGCCGCTTTCCATCAGGTGGAGTGAGGTCATCTTGACGAGCAATATAAAAAAATATAAAAAAACTCTTTCTGAATAAAATGTTAACTTAATCCATGAAGCGTCGGCATATACAATTATACATCTACCTGAAGTTATTTATGAACCTTTGGTTTGTTTCTCAAACGCTACGTGACACTTCACACGTTGACGATTGTGTTATTGTTTTCTCGATCTTACGACTATTCTCGGAACCGGCTTTGATGGTGACCGTAAGTTTTGAATTCGGTTAGGAAACTTTTTGCATAAACAAAACAATGTGCGAAGAATAAGTTGGACAAAAAAAAATATCTTGGGTTCTCTATGGCATGTGTTAATATTACTTAGTAGCCAATCATTATTTACTGAAGCCGAAAGTCACCCAGCTGACAAAACTCGGGACGGGAGGCCCGCGTTGCTCGAAGAAAACACTAAGGCCCGGTGTTCACCAAAGCGGAGAGGAGAGGAGATGTGTTTTCATAACCGATCAGGTTTCTTTATTTTCATATCTGACTGTGGAATGAGAAAATAACGAAATCTGATTGGTTATCAATACACATCTCCTCTCCTCTCCGCTTTGGTGGAAACCGGGCCTAATACACATTTACATTACATTTACATTTTTGGGTGGATTCGAACACATCATAGAAAGAAATAGAGTTAAAGGACACATGAGGCGTCGAGGAATTTAACCAGCTCCTCGATGGACTGGCTTACTGAGTAGAAATGGACCACCCAATACCAGAGGCCTTAATACAATATCCTTGAAAGCGTTTCGTGAGTTGAACTATCTACAGGCACAAAATTTATGTGGCAATAATTATACACGTTTCATTAAGATAAAGCATCAAGCAAGCTTCAGTGGTAGTACAGTCAGTAGTGCAATAGAAGCTAGGGCGTAAAACCGCCATAAGCTGAACTATCATTGCTGGGGACTCGCATACTATGTGCGGTTCATGAAGTACATAATGCTAAGGATTTGATTGGCTGTACGAAGTGAATTATTGCATTCTGAATGAACATCACTGTCTGTCTATGTACAGAGGCGTTCACATCAACCTTTATATAAAGGGCATTTTATGCTGCTGGCCTAAGACCCATTTTGCAATGTTTTTGTAAAGGTTGATGTGAACGCCTCTGTACAACTGTCAATACAATTATAAACGTTACCTACGCAAGGCATGCGTATTGGGTGGTCGGAAATGCATAACATAAGTATTGCGCAAACGCGTTTGTTCACTGAGAAAGTATTCATGCTTTGTTGTTCATTTCCTTTTAACTAATTAGTCACCAATTAAAAAAACCTCGTGACAAATGAACTCACGAGAACAACCCACTTAAATGCTTGCTCTTTTGAAAGACAGCTGCGTTATTTATATCAAGAGATTGCCAACTCAACCCACACGGACTGACCTCAAGAGATTAAAATTTATTTATTTATTTATTCTTTACTAGCCTTCCGCCCGGGGCTACGCCCGCGTGAACTTTATTTTTATGATATAGGATTTTTTCACGTCCCGACGACCTCAAAAGAACCCCTATGCAAAATTTGAGATTTCTAGCAAATTATAGTAACGAAGTTTCATATAAACTATCAACCTCAAAAACACCCCTTAGGGGTTGGTATTCGCATCCCGTCTTAATGAGCACCTTCGTCCTAAAAAGAATCCCCATGCAAAAATTTCATAGCGCGTTCTAAAAAAGATCAGCGCTATCTATATTGCGTACATAAAAACAAAACCTGTTGTTCAAGCCAAAACTATATTGATTGCGTCTGCAATACCTAATAAATAGGTTGGGTAAAAAGTATTTTCGCATATGTATGAACTTGTAATACTTAACATTTCTTTGGCTATACTATTTGTGGCTGGCTGGTTTTGGTATCATCAAAAGTTAAAATGTTAAAGAAGATAATTCCAAATTCAAATTAGGAAAACGTGTGATCTTTCATTTGTTTTATTACCGTCAAGATGAGTGAATCTAATGAGGAAATCCGATACATTTTAAAAAAATATCACAAATTAGATAAAAAATCGCGAAAAAATTTGCGATGTTTATGAACCTAGTGCAGTATCTGTGAGAGTAGCACAAATTTGTTTTAAGCGTTTTCAATCCGGAAATTTTGATGTCAAAGACGTGCAGTCGCTCTGGTCCGCCCTATTACGGATAAAATGGATTCCATGTTCCCCAACCTATTAAAATATATATTAATTATATACATATTTGTTTTTTTTTACACATTTTAATAGCTATCTACGCAATTAACTTTTATATGACTCGGCCGATTTGGATAAATTATTGTGTGTAGGTACGAGTATATTTCATCGGGTTCCTGGTTGGTTTGAAAACACAATCAGACCCGTTAGGTGGCGCTGTTGTAGGCCATACGCACTTTTCCATACAACCTTCACTTGCTCCCTGCTGCGCCCCTAAGGATTACATCGGGAAAATAGCATTACCAAATAAAAATCCTCATAACTACAGTTCATGGGGCGTGCGTGATCAAACTTTTGAATGCCCGCACAAAGCCATTTTGAACCAACATTTGCTGCACGACTTCCAAACCGAGACTAGCAGTTGGTTCCAAAGTCGTATTGCCGAAACAGTGAAGGAACTAAATAGAAAGCCAGAAGAATAAGCAAGCGTAAGAAGAGAAAGACTATGTAAAGATCGCAACTAACAATTAAGCAGAATGATAAATGTATTTTTTAATTAAGAAGGATAATTAAGGTCATAGCAAATTATATACCCGCACCGCAACAGCATGGCATCGCCTCGTATTTAGGCTACAATAGCTGCCAGCGCGCTTACTACGCACCGAAAGCACCGCGCGGCGCGGGGTAAGCACGCGGTCGGCGCGGCGTAAGCACGCGGTCAGCGCGCCGTAAGCTCGCAGTACGCTCGCGTACAGCGCGAGGGCTCCAAGTCGAGTTGTATGGTAGTGACAAGCGCGCTGACGGCCCGCCTTCAGCTATTTGTTAGTGGCATTGTAAAATATATTATAGTACACACAATTAATGCTCTAATTTGAATGTCAAGGTAATTGTCGGGTTAGAGCTGTCCCGCTGTTGCGCCGGGAATAATAATATGTATATATTATATATATTTGACGACACGATTGGCATAGTGTGCTGTAGCACGGTTTCTCGCCTCGATTTCCGTAGTGTCCCGGGTTAGATTCCCGGTCGGGTCAATTCAGGAAACGATCTTTTCTGAATTGACTCGGGTCTGGGTGTGCTGGGAGATGCCCCTAGCTTATTTCCTTGTGTGGTACCTCGTAACACAGGGATTTAATAATCCCTACTTCGAGACCATTACAAGAGGTGTGTTGTCTGGCGCATATTTATTTATTATTTATTTATATGTGCGATGACCTTCTTTTTCAATCCTGTTCGACCCTGGCCAGGATTAAAAAAAGAGTGCATAAAATACGGATGGGTTTACGCTGACGGATAGGCAGTTCAGTTTCATCCGGTAGCTGGAAACGTGATCATATTATTCGTATAAAATTTGTCTGTCCCCAACTCTCTCACTTCTGAGAATCGTGACTTTTGCGAAGACTGCATGCAGCCCATATGCGGAGAGGGCTTTCTGCAATTCCAGTACTAGATGAACAGCTGGAAAAAATGCTGTAAATGAAGCTATCCACGCCTATTTATTAGAGCTAATTTAGATGCCACGATAGCGTTTTGGTAATGGAAATGTACCATATTTCAATCAATTTTAGAGGTTATATGAGTAGGTCATGTACTTAGCGCAAGGATACAAAGTTTGATGCATGAACTCCGGTAACAATTTAGCCATTTTTTTATCACATGATGCATAGGTTCTTGATTAATTGCCAGAATACATGGTGATCATTATCATTAATTGTCTGAAACAAGATTTTTATATATTTGGCTTTCAATAACTTAGTTTGTTTTTTTATTTTCACATTGAATAGGTACACCAACAGCACATAGAATATACCTTACACTTAAAACTATTTTTTTTATGTAAGTACCGAACTTTTGTGCTAAAATTCTTTTTCCCCTGTATTATTTCTGACTAGCTTCTGCCCGCGACTTCGTCCGCGTGAAATGATGATAAATAGCCTATAACTTTTCTCGATAAATGGGCTATCTAACACTGAAAGATTTTTTCAAATCGGACCAATAGTTCCTGAGATTAGCGCGTTCGCTTCGTCCGCGTGGTCATCGCTATACAAAATTTGAGACTCCTCAGATAGACCCGTAGCGCTAGGCTATTTTGAGGTCATAAGTTACGAAAATTCTAAAGTTGCTTATTTCCTGCCTGTAGATAGAATCGTACAAGAAGCTTATTATTGCGTTTTGTGTAACATCTGACTGTCGCATAATCAGCAATTCGACTTTGTATGCCACACTTTTTATTCAAAATAAAACTGCCAAAATTAATTACGAGTTTAAAATCTTCATACCTAGTATTATATGTGCGGAGTGTGCAAACCTAATTTGTGGCATCTTCGTCCAGCGCAAACTGTCATGAGGTCAGTATGTAACAACAGTTACAATTCTCGCACTGTTTCGTTCGAACAAAGCTGACTTTTCCACCGACTTCAAAAAAAGGAGGAGGTTCTCAATTCGACTGTTTTTTTTTATGTTTGTTACCTCATAACTTTCGACTGGGTGAACTGATTTTGATAATTTTTTTTTATTTGAAAGCTGGTGCTTCCCGAATGGTCTCATTTTAATTTGGTCTAGTTCTGACAGTGGCATCCATGAGAAAACCATATAAGTCTTGAAGCTAGATAGACAAAATGCGCGATAAATGGACGAATAACTCAATATTACGCAAACCGATTCCGATAATTCTTTTTTTATGTGAAAGCTGATGCTGCCCGTGTGGTCCCATTTAAATTTGGTCTAGTTCTGACAGTGGCATCCATGGAAAATCTATATACATCTTAAATCTAGATAAACCATATGCGCGACAAATGGACGATTAACTCATTATCACGCCAACCGATTTCGATGCTACTTTTTTATTGGAAAGGATATATTTCAAGAGTAGTTTGATGAGAGTTTGGTTAGGTTCTGATGATGGGATCCATGACAAAGTAACGGAACTCTTCAATTCTTAGGAGCAATTGGACGATACTTTTTCGGTGTATAAAATAAATAAGAACTATTCACTGAAAATCAAGAAATAAACAAAATTTTTAACAAAAAAAAATCCAATGTAGACTTGTAACTACCTACATGCGTAAACGTAATATGTAAGAAATAGGTATATTGCTATAGGTTTTCCTTGGCTGACACCGACTCCAACAATAACAATAATTGTACCTACATTATATTATCGTATAAGTTTTAGAAGAATACGCAATTATTTCTTAACTTTTTAGTGCTTTGTTTTAGAAGATTTTTTTTGAAGTTGGTTTTTTTTTGTTAAAATTTTTCAAATACTGGACCAAGATTTCGTAGATGAAAATAGAACAAATTAAAAAATTTGTGTTCTATTAATTACATACAAGCATACGGGCATACGAGGAGCATGCCGAAAGAAATTAGATACTCAAAAATTATGAAATTTATTCTTTATTACTCGTACAAGCATCGATCTTTTCGAAGTATTCACCCTGAGCACATATACTTAAATGACACAAATTAATGTATTAGGTTGGACAAAGGATTCCGAAACTACATGCCAAAAAGAAAGAACTTTACTATTTTTGAAACCTCAAAACCCAGCGCTACGGTTCTAAGAGCTAATTGGGGCCACCGCCCTTCCCCCTCATGACTGCCCGCCGGCCTTGCACATCTTAAATGCGCGCGCAGTACTTGATCATTATTTTGCTTGTTATTTTGAAACTGTGTTATCTCCTAAGATATTCATTGAAATGTAAACGGCAGTTTTGTTTTAAAGAAATACTCGTGATGAATAACGTATTTATTTGGATGAGGATTAATATCATAAAAACACCTTCGCAAATAATGCATTTTAGAAAAAAATTGGTTAGCATCTGAAAGGTTGAGCTAACCTTAAAAGAGAGACATTTATGCTGCTGCAGACTTTTTTTTAGCTCTTCTAAAGGGTAAGAGTTCTGTCATACCTAAATCATTTTCGCGAAACTTTAACAACTCACGCAGCGCACGCAGCGAAAGCTCTCAAAAAGAAAAAAAACCCCCCGATTTTGAAACATTCTTCATTGGTGCTCCGCTCTTATTGGTCTTAGCGTGATGATGTATAGCTTATAGCCTTCCTCGATGAAGGGGCTATCTAACACTGAAATAATTTTACAAATCGGATTAGTGCTTCCCGAGATTAGCGCGTTCAAGCAAGCAAACAAACAAACAAACTCTTCAGCTTTATAATATTAGTATAATATTATCTAAAGTATAGATTGTGATCCCCAGTATGATATCAAACCACCACAGAATTGTAAGTTCACAAACTAGAGAGCAACCGCAAATGGGAGGTACGAGTATACTATACTCGTACAATAGTCTCAGCCCGCTTTGTGGATATTTTAGTACTCTTACAATATTTCAGGCTGTTCTTACCGGTTGGCGGTTGCCAATGACACCAAAACACTTACTCCGGTGCGAAATTTACGAAGTTTCGTAAATCTCTGAAAGAATAATTAGAATACCAAAAATTATCATCAATTTCGAACTTAATAACGCCTAAGATTTACGCTATTTTTTGTTTGGTTTAAAGGGAGTAGGCCTCCAGTCCACTGTTCTGCCACTGATATCTTTAGCAAATGAACCTCAGAAATATCTTTAATTGATATTTCGGTTTCTGTTTTTAATAAAAATATCTTTATTCATTTTAATCTGGCAGGCACAGGAAATAAGAAATCAGGTGTTTTTTTCCCTCACCTCACTACACCTGTTGGAAAGCGGTCGTGAGGTCAGATATGAGGTTGACAAGCCCAGTCATTCAAACGAATCACTGGGCTGGCCATCCTCACCTTGAAGGCCTGCAGAAATGCCTTTTCACGCCCCGCTTGACGAACCCGTCCCGGGTTATACGAGGGTATACGAGGAAGGAAACACACACATAATTTTTAATTAATTCAAATTAATTACAATGATAAAATTTAAAAATAATATTAATATTAAAATTTAAAGTAAATTGGTGTCAGAGTGATGAGAATCTGAGTTTGGATAACGTAGTTTTTTCTTACTTGTATCCGGTTTGCTCGAATACTTATTATAACTGTTCGTGTTGTTATTAAATACTGTGATTCTTAGTTTGCACATGGCGAAGCATGCTCTTCCTCATATTCACGTTTCATATTGTTATTGAAACCCATGATAGTGCACTTATAATAATTTGATACCGGTTAGCTATGCCACTAAAATGCCTACGGACTGATGTTAAATAATACTTATTCATATAAATACGAAGTTTTGTTTTCAGGTTGTATTTAAAATATTTTTCATTTTATTGTGTGATTGATTTAGCTTTTAGTAACGATATATCATTATTTAATAATAGAAAAGACCTAAACTTAAACAATTATCTGCCGTACTCTTTATCATTTTTTGTGATATTACTGATGTCAAAATTATGATTATTATCGCTCTGCCAAAACGTCGTTTCGTGTAAAATATTATCTTCCAGAAATTGTGTCAAAGTATTCAAATAATCACGTTATTTTCAGTCACATGACGACTTAAATATATCTTCGGTCCCGTGATCGTATCGTTTTGTGACATCAATGAAATCTCGTGGATGAGCTTAAACATATGATTTTCAGGTTGATAATGCATGTGATAGTTAACGTTAAACTCCCATTAGTCATAATTATCGCTTTGATAATTGGTAATGGTGGAAATTCTGTTAGTGTTATAATAAGCTTGAGTCTTGGAGTCTTATTTAATAAAACTAGAGCTTTTTTAAAGACTCTAAGTCTTATAAATGAGACTTAGAGCTCAAGTCCTTCAGAGTTTGGAGTCTTGTGTAAAGTGATTTGAGTCCTGCCAAAAAGAACTCAAGGAATGAGTCTTTTTGAAAGAAGTCATGACTGAATCCTCTACATCCATAGCTGTAGTTTGAAGTAAATAAAATAGCAATGAACAAATTATTGGAACACTTGTCACAGGAATAGTATGTCTAAAGCCATTTTGCCATAATTGAAAAAAATATTTAGTATGTAGCCCCACACAATAACAGCACGTCAGTATCTTCGGATTCCAGTGAATAAATATGGATGACGATATTACCTATTACAATACACCAACTCAAGTTGATGACTCAGTCTAGCTCAAAGAACTCAAAGAAAAGACCCAAAAGGACCCAGAAGACTGCAAGGACTCAAAGGACTCGTAATCATGTGACTAAAGAGTCCTAGTCTTGAAAATCTACTCAAGTCTCGAAATGAAGACTAAAAGACTCGAGTTCCTTACAACACTAAATTCTGTGTTACCTACCCTAAATTTCTTGGTAACACAATTAAAATAAGCTCTTACCGTACGTGCCAAGCATTGCTTAGTTTTACTGTAAGGAGTGGTGTTGTCTTAGAAAATATAAACGTCATTGACCGCAACTACACACATCAACATGGTCTAGGGATATTTCAATTAAACCTAAATAACTAAAATTCTATTAACTTTTTTATAAGACCCCTACTCATTAAAATAAACCTTGTTTAATAGCCTATCTAATCTGATTAATAAACTTTTAGATAAAGTTAAATTTAAAAAAAACTTAGGAGAAGAGGAAAAACTCAGACAAAATTTTAATCTTAACTTTATTTTTGAAACATCAAAACCTAAAGAAAACAACTATTTTTTTATAAAAATTGTTTCAAACTTAAAATTAATCATCCGTGGATCCACCTGAGACTCTCCTGACATCTGCAGCGGTTATGCATACTCAAAACAAGGGTGTCAATATCCTGGTGTGGAATACTGTCCCAAGTCCTGCTAAGATGCAAGAAAAGCTGGTTTCCATGCACAATATCTTCAGGGTAATTCCTAAGAGCTCTTCTCTGAAGCATATCCCAGGCATGCTCAATAGGATTTGAGTCAGGGGATTGTGCAGGCCAGTCTAAAGCATGGATATCATGCTGTTGTAACCAACTTGTAACGATACGCGCCGCATGTGGACGGGCATTGTCGTGCATGAGCTTGTTGTGGGTGCTGCAGTCGATTCCAACGTCCAGGTTCTCTCCAAACGCGTACTCTTCGCGAATCATGATGAAATCCAAACCTGGATTTATCAGTGAAAAGCACAAGTGACCATTGAGAATGGTTCCAGTTTTCGTGTGCAATAGCCCATTGTAATCTTCTTCCTCGATTGCCTCTCCTTAGCGCTGGTACCCGAAGTGGCCTACGAACACGTAGGTTGACTTCTACAGCCGTCTTCTCAAAGTTTGACCGCTTACCAGCAAACCATACTCTCTCTGTAGCCTTTGAACCAATTGCATCGCCGTTACATTTGATTGACTTCGTGCAGCATTTACGAGTACTATGAATCGGTCCTGTACATGTGTTGTAATGCGTTGAGGTCCTCGGTGCCGTTCCACCACTTCACCCGTGACACGATAACGTGACCAAAGCCTGGATTTAACGCTCTGACTGGTCCTTATGGCTTCAGAAACCGCAATTTGGGTAGCGCCAGCTTGAATCATGCCCACTGCTCTTAACATTTCGTTCCTGGTCAAGTGTCTACGTGGCATGATTAAATGAACACCGGAGATGCGTTTGACAAAGATTTATAGAAATTTATGGAGTTTTAATCAAGTTAGAAGTTCGTGAAGATTTACTTCTTTGGAAGAAATTCAATGAATGCGAATTTCATTTTAAAACAAAACCTTTATTATACAAAATTGAATTTAAAAAAGGAACTTAATAATGTTTTTATAATCTGTCAGTAATAGTTTTTTGTAAGGCCAGTACTTTTTAAGTTATTTAAAAAAGTTTTATATATCCCTAGACCATGTTGTTGTGTGTACTTCCTCGTGTGACTTTTTGGCGACTAAAGGCCTTTGCTAACCCAAGTTATTAAAACGATTTGGGCATAGAACGCAAAAATCAGACAAAATTTACTCTAGAATTTATATTAGTATAGATTTACATTACTCAACGGTCTACAACTCTGTTTTGTTTACACCTGCCGCATACAATTCATCATTCAGGCCCCATTCGCAAACCAAAGTGAACTGCAGGATATATCACTCACCACAAATTCGTCATCATTCAATGTCGGTATAGGTACTTTGTATTCACTGTTAATCAAATGATGTCATAGTGTCTCCTGATTTACTGGTCACCTGACTTCATGTCCAGCTGCCAAGAGGTGGAGCTGGTGTATGAAAGATGTACCTTCGAAACAGCTGATTAAAATAAGATTATAGCAATTTAGTGCAAGGACAAGTGTAAGGAGAGATGAGCAAAGCCAAAACTGTTAGCTGACATTATAAAAAGCTTAAGTGGTTTCTTAAACAATTAGTAAGAATACTTACATATAGTACAATAAATATCTGTATACATAGAACTAAAAGGTTCGGTGACTCGTTTCTTTGTCGTACCATCCAGACGTGGAACGCTCTTCCAGCACATGTGTTTCCTTCCTCGTATAGTCCCGGGTTTTTCAAGCGGGGCGTGAAAAGGCATCCTTCAAAGTGAGGATGGCCAGCCCAGTGATTCGTTGAATGACTGGGCTTGTCAACCTCATATCTGGACCTCGCGACCGCTTTCCATCAGGTGGAGTGAGGTCATCTTGACGGGCAATATAAAAAAAAAACATAGGTATGTGACGAATTCATTGTTTTTATATTTTGACTTTAAATAACCACTCCTAGATGTAGGTATATACTGTAATGCAACCTATGAACGTTACCAGCTTTTCAGAATCTCGCCCTAAAAGGTACCTAATTACGCAAATATACGATCATAGGTCAAATAAGCTCAAGGTGACACGTATAAGCCGAAAACTGAATAGCTTCATTTGATTTAATTATCCATACATTTGTTCGTGTTTTTGTATACTGTACTTAGAAAAAAGTTATGCATCTACATCTATATTACAAAGTGGTCTTTGTAATATAGATATATAATAAATAAATAAATATCTGGGACAATTCACACCAAGATCATCTGACCCCAAACTAAGCGGAGCTTGTAATATGGGCGTCAGAGACTGATAAACATACTTAAATATTTCTAAATACATACTTAAATAGATAATAACACCCAGACACACAACAAACACAAATGTTCATCACACAAATATTTGTCATGGGTGGGGATCGAACCCACGACCTCTGGCGCTAAAGGCAGGATCGCTGCCATTGCGCCAACAGGCCAGTCAAATAATAATATATATATATATATATAATAGCTCTTTTTAAGTAATGTACCCTTAGTAGTAAGTATTTAGTATGCAAAGACCCCTTTGTTAAATACATATAACTCTTTTTTATTAAAGTATATGTCAAACTCAAATAACTTTATTTACTTTCAAATCGTCAAAATTACAGCAAAACATACTGAACATACTAAATAATAGACATAAATACGAAAAAAATATGGATATTTAAATACACAGCATACCTACAGACATAAATGCGACTCTGCCACCGCGTCGTAGTTGTTTCTTGCTGAGAAGACCCGGCGAGATTCTTAGCAGTTACTCTTTTAAACTTGTTTTGGGTTTACAACTGTGTATGAGTAGTGATAGTTCTTTAAGAGGGGTTTGAAAAGGTTTTTGCAGGGTCGACAACGTGCGAGTGATACCCTACGGAGTTGCAATCGTCCATAGGCTGCGGTAACCGCTTACCAACAGGCAGTTCAAGTGCTTGAGTGTCGCCACGTAGTATGAAAAAATAATATACGGTAATTAGTGAAACAAAAGACTATGAAAAATGCATCCTTGCATTTCCTGGCTTGCAAATCATGAAACTTTCAGTTTTACATTTCTATAAGTATCATATTGTAGATCCAGCAAAATACTCTTACGTTCATCTTCTGAATCACCCACTATAAGTGAACTGAAAATCTTCGTATTTGCTCTTGTGTAAGGGCCACTTATTTCAAACAATTCATCCATTAGATCAGCTTCTATCTTCAGCGGAAAACACCTCTGCATCGCGACGTCACCACATGACGAGTCGTTATCCAACTGGTGCCTGCACCGCCTACGCGCATTCCGGCCCGCCCGCCTCGGCCGCAAGCCAACATTTTCATAGTTTAGTTACGATTTCGAAAACGACCCGACGCGTCCCGCCGCCGGCGACAAATCCGCCCGATTTCTCCAACGAACCCAGTTTCGCATAACCTTCGTCAAGTTCTCGATTTTACGCAATCGACCGTTCTTGTGATTGTGCTTTGACTAAGTGTGCAGTGATACCATTGGATTATCAGTGTTATTTAGATTTTATTTGGTATGTTGCTTTTTATTTCATTGACTTTTTGAAATTGAAGTCACATTTTTCAACATTCAATAACTATGGACTAAGAATAGTGCCTTGCGGAAACCAACACCATTAAATTGACACGCTCTGATTTCAAAATGATTTGAATAGCATTATTTTCAAATGCTGTATGCAACGAAGTAAGAGAGTTAGGTAATCTTGGGAAACGGTAGACGATGCAAGTTATAAAAGTTCTACGCCGCACAGAAACGCGAGAGCAAGGGGCCTTCACTGGCTACAGAAATAGACCAAGACGTTTCGTTCACACTTGAGAAATTTTAACACAGGACACCCACTCGCTTAAACTTCACCTTGCAAATGCAGATGGCGCTGACCGCGCTGCGCATGAGTCACTTGGAGTGGAAACTATCACAGTTTTAGCCAAAGTGCTTTCAGCTCGAGATACCCTGTGATGTATGGATAGGGCGTCCTAGCTATGATTGATTATTGTTCCTAGTGTTATGATTTAAACGTCTGTTCTTGCCCTGGATACGTGCAGTAAAATTAAATCGTGATGATAAGCGAGTTCAAGAGATATATTACTAATAGTCTACGAATAGCAAAAGTGTGCACTTGAATGAAGAGTAGTACTAGTCAGTTGTATTTATAACATGAACAGTCAGTTTTGGTGGTTTCCACCGAGTCTAAACTTAGTGGAAGTAATTGCCCAAGGAATTAAGTAAACGACATACTTCTAATAGAACTTTAAATCTTAAATTATAATAATATGTCTTCACTCGGTTGAAATATTAAACAGCAGTATTCTGTAAACTAAACTTATTCTTGATTTTTTATGAAACATCGAAAATTAAACTATTCACTTAATTGTTTTACGATCGCGTTCAAAAAAAGTAAGTCAAAAGATTAAACAACCTAAGAAAAGACAACAACGTCTGCTACGAGGATCGTTTGACGTTGTTGTTTCTTATAATATTTCATAATTCATCCCATCAATGACTTTCATTGATCACAGAAGATTTTTTTGGATAATAGATGCCGTCAGCGTCTCCGCCCGCGTAATCTGTTCCTCCCATCAAAATATAGTTTAAATAAAATAAAAAAAGCCTATGTCACTCGCTGTTTCCTGATAAGTAGCTTCATATTAGTGAAATTTTCAAAATCGGTCCTGTTGTTTCGGAGCATATGCATTACATACAAACAAACTATCAAATCCTTCCTCTTTATAACATACTCGTAACTTTAGATTTTGTAACCGGAATGAATGAAACTTTTAGGTTGTTCTTCAACATTTTTGTACTGACCGAATTTCTAATTAAGTTTGCCGCTAAAGACTTTTCTGCGTTGTAAATCTACTTTCATGTCAACACACGAAATATGGTACCCAAAAGATTATTCAAGAGAGTATTACTATACTGATCACCTTGATGCAGATTTTTTTTTTTCGGGGGAAAAAATGCACTACGCACTATCCCACTGCCTGGGTGGGGCAGCGGGGGAGTGTGGGACTCTCCGTCCCTGAAGGTGACGGCAAACCCACTAAAAAGACCCCCGGTATACCTCATCGCCTTGACGGGACGACACGGTGCCTAGTTCGGATTACCATGCCGTCCCTGGCGGACGGCCCAGCCTTCACGCCGGGCCTCCACACGCAGCAGGGGCATCCCGGTATACGGGGACACCCCCAGACAGGAGCACCGTGCAATGGGGTGGAAGTCCCCCGACTTTCACCCCGGTGCTGCTTTTAGGGAGCAGGGAGAAGGCGTGCAAACCGCCGTCTCCTCACTCCCGGCCGTCTGCGTCGGAGAGGCGCCTGAGGATCTTCCTCCCGGGCCCTCTCCGCCAAAAGTATTTGTACCTGCATCTGAAACAAAGCTTGAATAATTCTGGCAACACGTTACATTCTGTTTATCAAGTGCATTTTAAAATAAACCTAGCTTTCACATGATACAATAAATACTGTAGTGCCAAATGCATTAACCCAATTGGCAACATCTTCCCCTTTCGATTTCTGCTGCATTTGTTTGTTTTCGTTTGTTTTGCTTATTAATGCAATAACATGAGCGACAAAGTCGTTAAAATATTTCTTATTGGCAGCAATTATTGACAACATTCTGGGTGCATTTTATATCTAATAATCATTAATGTTGTTAATGTGCAAAAATAGACCGTGGAATCCAAACTATTTCAGCTTACTTTTTCTTCATACATTGTATTTGTAGCGGCAGACGTTTTACGATAGCCTGTAATAGATTTACTTTGTAAGGCTTGTAGTAAGATTCTTATAGCTTTCATCAGCGTTTTGTGCTATATCTGATCGTTGATTAATATTGAATCAGTGACTTAGCCAGCAGTGACGTGTAAACATTGTTTTCTGCACATGACCATTAATTTTTGTCCCTCCAACGCCATCATAAAATTCGTGAATAACTTTAGTCTTGATGTTAAAAATATTTACCACTTTTATGAACTGTATCCCGAACTTTGACATTTTACTATATCTCTCAATGTTTTTCATGAGAACACGATGTAACAAGAGACCACTATGGCAGCTGTTGAGCAACACCTCTGCCGGTAGCAATATCGTCTTTATTGAAATTTGTTCTGCAATTTCCTAACGAGTAAAGTTCAGTAACAAAACTACCTAAGATGTTTAGATAAAGGTTTAACTACCTAAGATGTCATTGTTTTAAAGGACTACAGAAAAACCAGTATTTTCTGGCTTTCGCTGCCATATTATTTTTCTCAGATAACAAATTTGAGGTTTTGAATTATAAGGCAGGCAAGTGCTTCAAAAGTCTCGTGTAACAAACACTATCCATGCAAATGTATGGTTCCTAATGTAACGATGACGGCTAAGAATCAAATTGTTAATATGGCTTAGAACCTTACCGATCGATTGTCGAGACATTTTCAGCATCATCTGCTTATGTCTGATTTTTTGGTAATGGATGGTGATAATTACTGTGCATGTTTTCTATCGGCATTCTATTTTCCGTTTTCTCATTTTACCAACTAACTCCGTTTAGTGCAGTGACTTCAATTTATTTCTCACTAGGACAATCAAACTCATAATTAGCACTCACATACCTCATAAAAGAATATTGAGTGACTACAGTAATAAATACTATTTACACAACACAACTAAGACGGTTCTACCACTATTAGACGATCACAACCATTTGGCCATTTTATCTTCAAGTTACATGTTTGATCATGTATCTATTTTAATTACTGATAATTTATATCGATATGTTTATTCATATTGATTTGGGTAGTAGAAGTCTTTCAACTGTGAAAAATTGTTGAAATTGGTGAGATTTGGTGAGGGGGGGTTATTACAATTTATAACACTTTGTTTGTTTTTTTAAAGATTTTCTTACCTAGAATAATGGAGTCCGACATTTGTACTTTAGTTTAGCTGCAATAAAGAATAAATCATTGTCTAATTTGGTGCAGTCGTTCAGAAGTTATGCCAGCACATACATTTCTACAGTTCATTATTATTTATATGAAAAGATACATACACAAAGTACAGTACAGTGGTAACCCTATATCGGACAGAGTTTGCACTGCAGTGCCATGATAGCTGCTGAGGCTCTATTAGTTTAGAATTTGCAAACTCTTTGGCAGAATGTAGCCTTTTCCTCCTTTGGTCAGTCACGTGCGCTTCATTTAGATATTATGTTGGGTCTTCACTGGCGACTACTGTGTATGAAACTGCCATAGTTCAGCAAGCTTTGGGTTTTTAAAAAAATTAGACAAATATTTTTGATTTATAACTACCGGTGCCATTATTTTTGATGAGTGGAAGCACCATGCAAACTTAGTCTCGTACGTCAAATATACTCGTTCAGCAAGTAATAAGTATTTTAACATTAAACTCTGAATGTTAAGCGTAGATAATATGAACTGTATAAAGCTGATAAAGTCGATGAACTGTCAGAAATATGCCTGTCAAATCTTGAATCAAATAGCGTAATTACAAACAATAACACCTGCATTAACTCCGTTCTTCTCTTCCAGGTCAACCATCCTCACTTCGAAGGGGCCCTTTTCACCACAGTGATGAGCAATAGCTAGCGGTATGGGGGTGACCGACGATTTGGCCCCGAGCTTCACGCAGAAGCCCCAGCTACGACAGGAGGATGATGGCAACAAACTTGTGTTTGAGTGCCAGCTCCTCGGATCTCCGAAGCCGGAGATCAGCTGGTATCGCAGCGATGAGCTCCTTAAGGAGGATACTAGGACTAAGTTTAAGTGAGTACAAGATCATTCAACCTTACAGTATAATCATAAGGGTACCCTCACCCAGTTGCAATGGCCATAATATAATGAAACCAACCAGAATTCGAGAAAGTAGTACTTTGCAATTTAGGATGAGACGCCCAATCCCCCAATGCCCTGGATTCGATTCCTTTTTTTTTTTTTGCCCGTCAAGATGACCTCACTCCACCTGATGGAAAGCGGTCGTGAGGTCCAGATATGAGGTTGACAAGCCCAGTCATTCAACGAATCACTGGGCTGGCCATCCTCACCTTGAAGGCCTGCAGAAATGCCTTTTCACGCCCCGCTTGAAGAATATTTGGGTCAATTCAGAAAACTAATGGCTCTAAATTGACCGGGGCCTGGGTGTATTGGGATCACTTATCACATCATTAAATTTTACTTATAAGATCCACCGTATTGAAAAAACTGTTATATCATAAACTTGTTAAAATTATTTTTATTAACTTCAGTATACCTACGTACAGTCAACAGCAAAAAAACTGCTAATTTGTTTTTATGAATGACAACTACGAAAAAAATTATCTCATGCAGCATATAGCCATTATAATAAATGAACTATCCCATTTATATTCTTAGTATATTAATAAACTTAACGGTTTTTGTAAAATCATCAATGTTGGTACGTTAAAGTATCACCTACTTCTGCTCTTGACTGTACTTCCAGTTCATAAATGGTACGTTTTAAACCCTCTTCGTTATTAATCAATCTAACTATTAAAAACATTCAAACACGTCTTGAGATGAATGTCCTTACCATCAAACTTATGAAACTACTCCTTCATGATCCTAGCTAAAGAATACATTCCATAAATGATATGACATTGTCATTTTTTGCGTTACTCTATTAAGTTTAATGCAATCAGGTATGCGTTCTGTTTCCTAACGGCCATTATATTTTACGATGAAGCTTCCGATGATAGATTTCCACTTGAATTCAAGTGCATTCATATTGCCATATGGAACGCAAGCCACGACAAATGTCTACATATATTGGATGTGTGTGATGTAACCTGATACTCTTAATAATATGTTGTGTAACAACTACAGTAATTCTTCATCGTAGGACCAAATATACTCGTACTTAAGAGCGTTTGCCGGGGGTAGATTGTAAACGTCGCATTTTTTGAAGATTTTCGTGATCATATAGCTAAATTCAAATGTAAGTATAAATTATCTCTCTATTATTGTCTGCACCTTTTAATTTTATACTACTTTAACTGTGTTCAGTGAATTTTTACGTTTCTCAACAATTATTTAAAAAAACGGTTTTTTATTTAATTTAGGAAATAATTGGCCACTACCTAATTTTGGACGATTTAATGTGTTTTTATATAGTATTACGCAAACAATAATAGAGCAAAAACTTTAGTTTTATTTAAATTCAATAAAATAATTACGAAAATCTTACAAAAACGCAAGGTTTTCGATCCACCCCAGGCGAACGCTCTTAAGTGGGCCCTAGTTGTGACTTTATCCTATTTTAATTGTTTACCTGCTTATTCACAAAGTGAGAAATACTTAACTGGTAGATTTGACACCCAGGTTATTCGTCGCAAAACTAAGAAAATTTTGAGAAAATTTGTTAGGATAACCATACTGAAATGGATAATGACTCCCACACCCAGAACGAAAACAAATGTTTGTCAAAAGAATTGTTACTAGGTGGTTGTCGAACCCACGGCCTTCGGCAAGTCAGTCATGATTGCACCATTTCAGTGATTAACATCAAAGTTTGCTCAACAGAATATTTTGTACTTCATGAATTTCGGTCCATGAAATAACTGTCTTGCAATTTAGAAACCAGTTGACATTTATCAAAATCCCCCGGATTTTGGGTCAACGTTCGTCTACTGTCACCTTGGGTCTGCGATACGGTTTGTTTGTTCTCCTACACTTCCTTTGATGTATAATGATTGAAGCCAAACAGCCGTGGCCGTTGACACACTTGGCACAAGCCACCACCGCGGTCTGATCGAACTTGATGGAAAAACTTTTGATACTATCAAAAATTTAGGTATATAAAATGTAGGTCTTAATCTAAATTTAAATCTAAATCAGCCTATTCTGTCCCACTGCAGGGCAAAGGCCTCCCCTCCCAATCTCCATCCCTCACGACTCAAAGCCATTGTTGGCCAATCCTTGTGATGCATATCCAATTCGTCTCGCCACCTTCTTCTAGGCCTCTCACGTAAGCGTTGGCCATTGGGATGCCATTCCGTTGGTGTCTTCGCCCACAACTCAGCTGGCATGCGGCAGACGTGCCCAGCCCATTTCCACTTAAGCTTGGCGGCTGTCTGACCCACGTCAGTGATTTTTGTTTTAGAGCGCAGTTCTGAGTTCTAAATAATCAGTGAGTTTGACATCTAGAATACTGCGCTCCATTGATCGTTGGCAGACCCCAAGGGCGAACTTCTGAGGGTTCGTTAATGACCATGTTTGCGCTCCGTAAGTGAGCCACAAAAACCACACCCTTTCTGTTGATTATTCCCGGTCTCCTTCTCTCAACTTCTTGCTTTATTCTCATCAGTTGTTCGCAGTAGAGTTCAGAATCGATGGCCCTGGCTGGTGGTAACAACTCATAATGAATAATGCCCTTCCAATCCCACCAGACACACAGCATCACCTTGTTGCGAGTTAGCCCGGGTTTCGCCACAGTCTGTGAAGCCTGACTGGCCTTTGACCACGACCTTTTTCGCACGTTCTTGTCGTACGTGATCCTCTTTTCATCACCAGTTATCAGCTTCTTCAAAATTGGCTCGGTTTCATTACGCCGTAATAAAGAATCACATTAGATTTCTTTTCATGAGCTCGTGAGGTACCCAATTATCGAGCTTTTTTGTCTACCCAATTTTTTTCAAATGCGTCAAAACTGTTTTGTGGTCAATTCCCAGTTCTTCAGCTACGTCGAAACTACTATATGCCGATCTTGCTCCACTTTTTCCAAAATGGCATCGATTTTATCCGTAATAGGGCGACAAGAGCGACGTGCATCTTTAACATCAATATTTCCAGATTGAAAATAATTAAACCAAGTTTGTGCTACTCTCACAGACACTGCACTAGGTCCATAAAAATCGCAAATTTTTTTCGCGGTTTGCGATGCATTTTTACCTTTTTTGTAGTAAAATTTTAAAATGTATTGAATTTCTTCATAAGATTCACTCATCTTGACAGTAAGAAAAACAAATGAAAATCACACATTTTCCTAATTTGAATATGGAATTATCTTCTCTAAAATTGAAACTTTTAATTGTACTAAAACCAGCCAGATACAAATAGTATAGCCAAAGAGATTTTATTACAAGTTCATACGTACTATATGCGAAAAGTCTTTTTCCCCATCATAATATAACGATAACGCGGGCGAAGCCGCAGGCGGAAAGCTGTTAATAAATAAATAAGTAAACAAAATAAACGTCATGAATTTTTATCGTAGCTACGAAATATGTTGCGCGCTACGGGGAGCCTCGCTACAAGTTACAACAAGCTACGGCGAATTGCTACAGAAATATTTGTTTACGATTCAATGCTACGAGTTCAAATAGAGCTAGCTTATTTACACTTCGAAAATTCGAATATTCGTTCACCTTCTCTTCGTTGTTCCCTCAACGATGGGGGCCAAACAAGAATGGTCTTACCATGGGGTTTCCACTTATCCCGGTTTTTCGTGTTATAAACTACGTTTATACGTTCTTTTCTACTTACCTCTATGATTTGACTATAGCGTCCGCTTTTGCCCAGACAAGAAATTGCAGATTGACCTTGGTCATTTAAAAAAAGGTAATTCAAATTTTAGTGTATACCAATACAATTTGGTCACAATAATAATATATCATTTTCTTATGACAGAATTATTAACTGTATTTAATAACCGTAGTTAGCTGGGTGTTATTCATGTTAGATGAACTGTTAAATTTGAAACCGTGAAGTTCTGAACACGATCCAAAAAATATGTCGACAGATGCTATCATCTCGTATGGCACCAATAGCATAGATCTGAGTGACGTTTTTGTATGAACTGACGTTTTCAAATCTCTACTTATGTACAGATCAACGCTTGAGTATGATTCTAGAATACGGGCCTAAGAGCTCAAGTCCTTCAGAACTTGGAGTCTTTTGTAAAAAGACTTGAGTTCAGCCAAAAAGACCAAGTCTTTTTAAAAGAACTCATCATGACTGAGTCCTCTAAATTCATATCTGTAGTTTGAAGTACATAAAATAGCAGTGAACTAATTATTAGAACACTTGTCGCAGAAATACTTAGTGTGTCTAAAGCCATTTTGAATAATTCTAATAAAAACGGGTTTTTTGCAACGAAACAAAATTTTGCTAAGTGGGCGATGCAGGTCGCAGTCCGTCGCTGCGCTGTCACGCTCTCGCGCGTAACTCCGCGTAAAATCTACACTACAATACTAATGCCTAATGATGATGCACTATTGACCATTGTTTTTTTTAATTTCCAGGATCCAGAGCATCGCCAACAACAAGTTCCTGGTGGTGCTCGAGCTGGACGACGTGATCGAGACCGACGCGGGACTGTACAAAGTTAAGGCTAAGAACAAGATGGGCGAGGTGGCCGCCTCCATCAACCTTAACTTCAGTCGTGAGTATACTGCTTTAAAGCTTCTACTGTACATGAAACAACAATACGTATAATATGATTGATGATGTACCGATTCATTGGCCCAATAATTTATATTTTTTTTATACGAGTGCGAGTATAAGATGGATTAACTGTGCAAATAATTTGAAAGCTGTGTTAAATTTCTTTCATACGTTCTAGTTATAAACCCCTCTTTTCTCATAGAACACATTTGACAGTACATTCACTCGTAATCCAATACTGGTCCAATAAAAATACCTAAACAAATTAGTCATAGTCAGAAATAAATGTCTGCAAAAAAATACTGAATACCCACGCTCTCGGTGTCGAGCCAACATGCGCGAGCGCACGTTCGCTGTAGGGTTGTCGCATGGGATGAAAACAACGTTTACTGTGTAGTTTATAACCATTTCTAAACATTGTTTATTTATTGAATGTAAACGAATGCTTAATGAAACCTTGGTTCATTTATTTTAATTTTAATGCTAAAAAGCATATATGTAGGTGTTCTGGGCTAAAATGTACAAATCGTTATTCGTTTTTATTTCGTATCTAGAAAAAATATAAAAAATTAAAATATCATTGCCTTATAATTAAGAATAGACTATTTCTAACGATCTGAATTTTATTTTTGATTCGTCAGCATCAAATTTTTCCAAGCCAAATAATACTTACACTGAATTTGCCAATAGATCGTGATAATAAGTTATTTGCCTGGTTTTTGCATTCTTCACAAACTACAATCAGTGTTTCCAACATCAGTGTAAATATTTGACTGGCGAAAATTTTTTAGATAATGTGTTTTGATTATGAAATTCAAAGTCTTGATGTCAAATCAGTGGATCGCATCCATGCAAGGAAAAGACGATTTCGTTTCTGATGATGTTATTGCATATTAATAAACACATATTAAGTGGTTTAATTATATAAATATTTGTAATTTAGACGCAGCAGCCCTACTTGGCAACCTGAATGTCAGATGCTTGCCTAATGTCATTTAGCGACAATCGCCTGACAAGAACGTAGACTTTGTAAACATAACTATGACGAAAGTAAACAACTAAAAATGACTAATAGTCATGAGAATGGCATCTTACACGTCATTTTAAGTGTGAGTTCTGAATCAGATGTTTATGAATAGGAATGATTCAACGCCACAACAAACATGCATACATAGTAATAATACTATCAGTATGTCTTGCGTCAATATTAATCGCAATGTATAATGTATATGTTACAACACGTATTAGGCTGCCTGTTTACCGAAGCGGAGCGAGGCAGCGGAGCGGAGTTTTAGCATCTTTCAATCAAAAGGATTGAAGGTAGACGTGCCTTCAAGCAAACGCATTGGTTGCAAGTTGCCAAAACTCCGCTCCGCTGCCTCGCTCCGCTTCGGTGGACAGGCAGCCTAAGACGGTAGTATAAGAGCTAGATGAGTGGTAAAAGGTCGCAAGTTCGATTATCGTTGCACAAATGTCTGTTAATCTAATCTTGCTTCTTACAATTATAATCTTAGTAACATTATTAAATGCAAATAATATTAGTAAGAAGTAAGTTTGTTACTCTCTCACGCAAAAACTACTGAACGGGTTTAGATGAAACTCTACAGCAATACAGCTTATACATTTGAATAACAAACAGGCTACATTTTATAAATATTTTATGTAATTTTGCCATGATATATAACGATAACGCGGGCGAAGCCGCGGGCGGAAAGCTAGTATTATAAATGCGAAAGTTTGTGAGTATGTATGTTTGTTACTCTTTCACGGAAACAATACAGAACGGATTTAGATTTAACTTTACAGCAATACAGCTCATATGTAAGGATAACATATAGGCTACAATTTATTAGGATTTAATGTTATTTGGCCATAATACTTAGGTCACACTATAAGTTTTTCGTAACTTAAAAAAACAACTAGTTATAACCAAAATATTATGTTTATTGCTTTTCAAAATACTCTCCTTTACATTTTAAAGATTCTTGACGATATTCGTCATGTAATGAAACTCGACCTCTCTCAAATTCAGCAAACCATCGCCTCACAGTGCTCAAACAAGGTGCTTCTCTCCAAAACGCATTTTGAAGACGAGCAGCACAGTCTAGTCCACAGTCTTGCGGAGAGAGAGAACTTTTAAAATCATAAAAAATCATCGCTCTAAAATCTTTTCGACATAACTCCATTTTCGTTGCGTACGTACTTTGATGTGTGTTAAAAACAATTGACAAATGATTTCCCGCCAATTGTTTTTTTTATTACTAAGAAGGTTGCAACGTTTAAAAAAATATAACATTCGAAATTCAAATAGTTCCGTTTAGCTAGAAGTGCGAAACTTTTAGTGTGCCCCATGTATTTAACGATGAAGATCAAGCGGGCGAAAAGCTTATAAGAGAAAAAATTGTAAGGTATTGGTGTAGCATAAAACAAGGTAAAGCCTATGTACCCAGAACACACACCTAAAATACTACAAATAGCAGGATTGTTTAATGTTTAGTTAGTGAAACACGCAGCACAGCATGGAGTTATGAAAAAGCCTCTATGAACTATTCAATAATGGTGATGCTAGAGATGAGATATGAAAATATAACAAGGTTTCAGCCAGATACCGACTCAATTAAAACAAAGAAAACTATGTGCTCCTTGTAAAAGGAATCAGAAAATATTTCAGTATCACTGCGGTATGATTTCCAATGTTTACGTCTGGGTGCTACGCAATTTATAAACACACATGTTTCTGCTATCGATCTGGCCAGCTATTTCCAAGGCTGCGGAAAAGTATTTACAACTATTGAAATATAAAAATACAGTCAGAAAGATTAGGTAAGAATTAGAAATAGAGATGTGAAATGACTGATTCTGACCACATATTCTGACCGGGGGTATAGTCATGTATTTTCAATAAAACCAAGCACCAACAGTGACCAAAGTTAAATTGGACTGGAAATGACAGTCAATCAAATGCAGTGCCTTTGGTCATTTTCAACACTCATTTTCAGTTAATAATGCATGCGTTTCAATAATATGAACAGATAATAAATAACTCAGCAAAGTGAGTGAATTTGCGTGACTGGTGTCATTTGTGACCCCAAAATGCCGATCAAGCTGAAGGGGCAGGTCTATAAAACCATCATTAGGCATGTCCTTTTATATGGCAGTGAAACATGGCCGTTACCAGAGCGACATAAGCAAGAGCAGCACGTCACGGAAATTAAGATGCTGCGGTGAATGTGTGAAGTCTCACGCAAAGATCCCGTGCGGAACACCCACATCCGGGGCAGCCTTCGTGTTCGTGACATCGCAGACAAGCTGCAGGAGTGCCGCCTACGTTGGTATGGTCATGTCTCACATGACCATCGGCAAACTACGTGGGCAACAAATGTCTGGCCATGCCGCCCCCGCCAGGTGCCGGTAGAAGAGGTCGACCCAAGAAGCGGTGGCTCAACGTCGTTAAGGGTGACATGCGTGCCAACAGACTCACCACTGAGGATGCAAAAGACCGCGCAAAGTGGGCCATAAAAATAAGAAAGGCGAACCCTGTGACCCCATACATCAGTGTGAGTTCACAACCGGGATAGACCGCACGGATGATGAGGATGAAAGCTTGAGTGAATTTCACTAAATTTGACAAGAAAGTCATCGATAATTCGATCAAGGTGACGCCCGTATACCAAAAAGACCTCTTCTAAAACAATGATTTCAATTTTACAGCCAGACTCGTGAAGACTCCAAATACTTAGATTGGTCTAAAAATATTCGTTGATATACCCATTGGGATTCTTTTAATTACTTAAAGTATTTATTTTACATCAAAAATGCTGTTTAGCTACCTGATTTCATTTATTTCAAACCTTACACTATTTTCACAAACCACCCAATGCAATAGTATAGCCAAAAAAAAAATTAAGTACATTTAAAATAACAATCCAAAAATAATATCTATTAAATAACAAATTCTTAATTAAAATAAACATAAACCAGTAATACACAAATTTAATTTCATTAATTAATTCTCATAACACAATACAAAAAGAACCGCTTTAGTGTATTCAGTCAAGGAGCAGTGGTATATGTCAACATACTCTGCGACTTTGTTAAGGCTTTGCAATTCTCTAGTCTAGTCAATGGCGCCTGTTTTAAAACATTAGTTCGGGAGCGTGGAGTGGCGAATAAGGGGGAGGGGGGGGGGGGGGGGGGCAGTCGCCGCCGCCATACGTACCGATCCGGCACGCATAGCGTCATCGTCTGCAGAACAGCTTGGTTGAACACTCGCCCTCGCAGTATTTTGAACAAATATGTTGCTAGACTCAAGCCCCGTCTTACTTCCAGTTTGTTGTAGCCTACCATACCCAATACAAATAATGTTAGATACATCAGCGTATAGAAAGGATAGACACCGTGTAATTTAAAGTATATGAACCTCGTAAATTTGTTTTATATCCTTTCTAGCATCAGCTTATATTCATCCAACTGATTGGTTTTTATTTCATTTTCAGCCGCTGACGAGGATAAACAGAAGTGAGTATAGTTATTTCACTTTATTTTTAGGCTTAAATAGTCTGTAGCATCTCGGTTACTTAAGTATTAAAACCTTGCAATTGAGAAACTTACCTCCTATCTTTGTCAAAAATCTGTATAAATGCCTTCCTACACAGTTTGTTTAAATTTTTATGTAAAATTATAAACCATCAACTATAAAACTGGAACGAGGGTCAATGTTATATTAATACGAAGAAAAACATTTAAAACGTTTATGAGAACGCTATTAATGACATGATTAGCGTTCTCACAAAGGACAACTGTAAAAAACCACTAACAACAATTGCATTGATTCGCAATCAATAAAATTCTTGATATTTGATGTCACAAACTGCACTGTCATTGGCTGACGAGCTTTCAAATACTCGCAGCAAGCATACTCGTACATCGAGTTTGTTACCGACGAAAACGCTGGTCGCTTGGTAAATCTAGAAAGGACTGGCCGTCAAAAAAAAAATTTTCTTTAAATTTTAAAACACTTCCCACTTAAAGATCGGGGCAAAGTAGCCGCTAATAAGTACAATGTCAAATCCCAATACATATTTTACGCACACGATAACGTAAATTTAAAGTGGCAACTCGTAGACGTACAGAAATATTTATTTGCTACAAATACAAACACACAATACATTATAGGCGTAGGACGTGTGTTGTAGCACGGTTTCTCGCTTTGACTTGCGTTGTGTCCCCGGGTTCGATTCCCGGTCCGTTCAATTCAGGAAACGATCCTTCCTAAATTGGCTTGGGTCTGGGTGTGCTTAGTTCCTTGTCTGGTTCGTCGTAACACATGGATGTTTTCCCTACTTATCGAGACCTTGACAAGTGGTGTGTTGTCTGGTCTGGCGCATATCTATTTACTTTTTAATTCTTCCAGACAAGTGGACGGAAAGGCGCCGACGTTCGCGCGCAAGCCCGCCATCCGGCAGGAGGACGAGGGCAAGCGGCTCATATTCGAGTGCCGCATCGAAGCCGAGCCGGTGCCGAGCGTGGCGTGGTTCCACAACACGGCTGAGGTCAAGCCAGGAGAGAGGCATAAGGTGAATGACCTGGATAATGCGATCTATTTGATCTTATTTTGCAAGTTCGGAGGTAGATAAGTAGATGGATTGATATACTATATATTCAATTATTATACAAAAATTTTGCAAAGCTATAGGTTAACCGCCGTGAAGTCGACCCTCCTGAGGTCCGCGGGATGCGGGGCGGGGCGTAGCACAGGTACACACGGCATTACGCCGCGGCGAGATATCTCAACACATGATTAATAAAATCTCCATGTTGTTATTTAGGAAATTTATAACTTCAGATGTGTTAGTATTTTTTAGTATTATAAATAAAAATAAGTTTATTAAAAATCAATTATTTATTACCTAGACGTGGGACCAAATACGGCCGCTATTACTTTACATTACACCAAGATCATCTGACCCCAAACTAAGCAGAGCCGGTACTATGGGCGTTAGAGACTCAGAAACATACTTATATATTTCTAAATACATACTTAAATAGATAATAACACCCAGACATACATAAAACACAAATGTTCGTCACACAAATATTTGTCATGGGGGGGATCGTACTCACGACCTCCGGCGCTATAGGCAGGATCGCTGCCATTGCGCCAACAGGCCAGTAAACATTATTAACAGTGTAGAAAATGAAATGAATGCACACCTGAAGAAGACGATTGTTCCAATTTTTTTCGCCACATTTCAAAGCATTGAGTTCTTGAGTTTTTATTACGTAGACTCGGCAATTCCATTTTTGCATTTATTTCATGTGGAGCAGACACAAGGCTGAAACTACGCAAGCTTTGACGCTGAACGTATATCGCTGTCGGTAGCCGATAGGTGACTGATTGAAGTGATTGATTGGCCGAAAGCTTCCCCCTCCCGCGTCCCGCGCACCATCAGGAGGGTCGACTTTATAGCGGTCAAGCTATAGATTAATCGCGTTGTTGACTCTTTTAAACCTTACTTGAAGAAATTAATGTATCTTATTGGATAAAACTCAACAAGTTGAACCGTTTGCCTGCGTCTATACCCGAATGCATAGTACCCCATAGCCGTCACAAAACGAGTCCTTAGGCTTCTTCTGGCCAAGCTTGCTGCATAATATATCATTAAGTAATTAGTCCTCATTCCATCCCTACGATAAGTGGTAATCAAGAACAAACAGATAGTACCAAGTACTCTTTTCTTTTACGTGTTGCATGCGGCTTGCATTGTTAGAAACTGGCCATTTAAAGTAGTCACTATTAAAAATTACATAAACATACTATCACGACTTTACCCCAAGCGGGGTAGTCAGAGGACAGTGACTGTGCAGTCATGGTGAACGAAACACTCAGAAGCCCACTTTTCACCAATGGTGTTAGAACCTTCCGCCGTTATCCGGGTTGAAATTGGTTTGTTGTCGATGTTTTCCGTCACCGGAGAGTTAGTCGGATATTGAACAATGAACACAAAGATTTTGGTTTTGGCCAGATTTGAACTCGGGACCACACGATCCACGATCTGAGTTCGGGTGCTGAACCACTAAAAAAAATAGTTATTTTTAAAATTATTTGGATTACTACAATTTTATTCATTGTTGATAGCAAAATAAGACTAAGCCAAATAAAATACCGGCCGATGGTCACAGAATAGATAAAAATATCTGTGACAGTCACAGATGGACCTATTTTAAAAGTGTTCAAAGGTGGCCTTGACCTCAATCTAGTTGGCTAGGACCGCCGCCAGGTGATCCCAACTCCGTGATGACCTACTAATCTAGTTTAGCTTATTAAGCTATTGAACTTATTTTTATTGATAAATCGTTATAGATTGTAAATCTTTTAATAAACACACGTGGTTTACATGTTAGATTTCTTTTAATTTTTTAATTTATTTTATTCTTAAAGTTTGATTATGGCACAGTTAAAGGCTAGATTTAAAACTATAATGACTGTGACAAGTGATTTAAAGTCTCTCTCTCTCTCTCTCTCGCTCAATGATAGTTTTTGTACTATTAATTTTAACTTTAAGTGTCGAAATTTAAATAAAATATAAAATAAATAAATAAATATCTGGGACAATTCACACCAAGATCATCTGACCCCAAACTAAGCTGAGCTTGTAATATGGACGGCAGAGACTGATAAACATACGTAAATATTTCTAAATACATACTTATATAGATAATAACACCCAGACACACAACAAATACAAATGTTCGTCACACAAATATTTGTCATGTGTGGGGATCGAACCCACGACCTCCGGCGCTAAAGGCAGGATCGCTGCCATTGCGCCAACAGGCCCGTCTATATAAGTATCATTGTAATATTATCCCTTAATCTTTTTCCATCGTATTAGCGTATGAACCAGCTGCATTGTAATATTTAGTGTGTAAGTTATTTATGAATTTATTATTCCTTCATCGCTACAATTATTGCAATCGGAATCACACAACGCTTGCCAAATGTGTGTTGGGTGATCACAAACCTGGTGACTTGGGTATTGAATTCAACGATGGAGGCCTTTGATAATTCCTTATTTTAATTTACTTGGAATCTACCTAAGGGTACACTTAAAGGCCTTACAACAACCGTAGCCAATTGGCCTTTATGAGATAGAAATCCTATATCTTGAAATTATTTTTAGTGGTTTATTTTTTTTTACAGTTGACAGTAAGCAAAGAAGGCAAGTCATATTATGCCTCCCTCGAAATCAACAACGTCACCGTGGAAGACGCTGGCAAGTACCGAGTTACGGCCAAGAACGAACTCGGCGAGAGTAACGCCACAATTAGCTTAAACTTCGACAGTAAGTATACACAATACCGGATAATACCATACATTTACCTACAGTTTTACCCGTCGGGTATCCACCAGATCTACCTGACAGGTTGCCTGGCAGGCAAGCACCCGGCGGACACATCTGTAACTTTTCGCCAAACACGCACAGTTTTGCCTCCCAGGCACGATCTGATGGGCATTCGACGGGTTTGCCCGTGCGTATATTTTAGTGAAATATCAAAGCTACATCATTTTGAAAGTTACCATTAAATGGAACTTGACTCAAATGGCCAGCAAAGACTATAATAAAAAAAGTTAAGAAGAATAGTCATGAGATAATTATTTGTAAAGTAATCGTTATATTTCACATGCTTTAATTGAAGTTGTTAACATTTGCCTACCGTAATTGTTTTGTGTGGTCCTAATCTTTAATTTGTTATAGTTGTTATTGTCTTTAAATAGATTTGCAGTAAGCTTTTGTAATCATGAACTAATTCTTACTTCAAGTACTCTACATAATACACTTGAAATCTGCGTATATTTCACAAACATTTTTGACCGCATTAATTTAAGATGTTTTCTTAATACCTGTCTAATTAAAAAATTGTGACATTTTGACACATTATACATCACATTTACACTGCTACACTATCACAATTTGAGATTCGTAATTCTATTCTTAACTTCACCATAATTTAGGTACTTATTTATGGCAACTTCAGTATACCTAACTCGTATGTTGTTACTTGAAATAATGTATGTTAATTATATACTAGCACGTACATATTTAATACCATTACTATCATATTTGTCATAATATTGTTAGTCGCTACTACGCTTTATTAACAATAACTTCCCCTGCATATATTATATATTTTGTAGTTAGAAATAATATGTCAATTTGTGCTTCAGCAATTGCACATAACTTGAACATTAACAGAGGCGACTGTAATGCGTACTGATTATTAGATTGAACGTAGAATGAGGAATTACGCGTGTAATATAAATGTATACTATTGAATATGTATCTATCTATTGGACTACTATCTTTTTTCTTATAATACTCCTCGATTAACTATATTTATTGCCAAAATAATATTGGACTATGATTAATCTCACACGAAACTAAGAAAACATCTTAAAGTTAATGGCGAAGAAAATATTGCTGCAAAAATTGTGTTTACGGTTAACATACCAGAATTGATACTAATGAGTGGATTCATGATATAGGCGACGAAGCGCCCGTACCTGAGGACTTTATCAAACCAACATTTACGGAGAGACCCGTCATCAGGCAATCGGAAGATGGTACCAAAATCACTTTCGAATGTCGATGTGTTGGCAAACCGAAACCAACCATCGCATGGTAAGACTTTGAAGCATTATAAACTCAAAAGTGACAAACTGAAACACTTTCTTAATGTTTTGTCATCACTTATACAGGTACCATGGAAAAAAGTTAATAAAAGAAAGTAGTCGATACAAAATAACACTAGAAGAGGACCAAACGTTATACCATATGGCGCGACTAGAAATTATAGGCGTAGAGAATTCGGACAAAGGAGAATATAGGGCACTGGCGAAAAACAAACATGGTGAAGGAGTAGCAAAAATTAATTTAAATTTCGAGGGTGGAGACAAACCTAAGTAAGGACATTGATGTTCGTAAATTGTTTGTTAGATAATATTGGCGGGATTTTTATTGAATTTTTATCTTTTTAAACAGAATCCCCGATGGTAAAGCACCGAGGTTTCCTAAAAAGCCAACTATTAGACAAGAAGGGGATGTATTAATAATGGAATGTGTGCTAGAAGCATATCCTTTGCCGGATATCACATGGTTCCACGGTGACAAAGAAATTAAAGATGGGGCCAAAATGAAGATGTCAAGAAAAGCTATCGGGAAGGATACTTTCAATTTGACACTAGAAATTTTAAGTCCCACCAGGGAAGATGGTGGAAATTATAGATGTAATGCCTTCAACTTGTTTGGCGAGAGTAATGCGAATATTGCTCTCAACTTCCAAGGTAAAGCAGGTTTTATTTCCACCTATCGTTTTTTTTTATATTATAAGTACGCATACAGTAGCGATAGCATGTAAGGCTTAACGCTTATAAGCTGCATGGAGCTTCCTAAATCAGAAATAAACAAATGACAGTAGTTAACAACTTTGTTGTTTCATAGGTGGGGATGACGAAAATGGTTTCGCACCGTCATTTATCGAGAAACCTCGAATCATTCCCAATGAAGATGGAACATTCATCACAATGCGTTGTGTTTGTAAGGCTAAGCCGGCGGCCGAAGTTACGTGGTACAGAGGCACGACAGTCATCAAAGCTAGCAGTAAAATAGAAATCAAATCATCTGTATTGGAAGAAGACGTTTATGAATTGGTATTGCTTTTGGCTAACCCAACGGCAGCGGATGGTGGCGCATACCGCTGTCATGTTAGGAACGAATATGGTGAAAGCAATGCTAATCTTAATCTCAACATTGAGGCTGAACCAGAACCAGAAGGTGAAGGCCCAACGTTTGTTGAAAAACCCACCATTCAGTCCAAGGATAACGGCAAGCTTGTGATAATGGGATGTAAAGTTAAGGCTAGCCCAAAACCGACAATCGTGTGGTACCACGAAGGTAAAGAAATCAGGGACTCGTCGAAAATTAAGACCAGGGTCGAGGTCAAAGAAGACATTTACACAATAATTTTGGAACTAAATGATCCTGGTATAGAAGACTCCGGATTGTATAAATGCAATATTAAAAATGAACTCGGGGAGCTCAATGCAAATCTTACGCTCAATATTGAAAGTAAGTTTATTGTTTCGACATACTTTCGTACAATTTTTTTCTTCACAAGAGCTAATTAGTAACGCTGATTTTTGTTTACAGTCATTCCAGTTATCAAAGAAAAACCAAAGGTCATTAAGATAATTAAAAAGAAGACTGTTATTGTTGAATGTAAAGTATTAAGTAAATTTGCACCAGCGTGCATTTGGTACAAAGAAACAAGTGCCGTCAAAGAGGACTCAAGACATACTGTGCTAATAGAGCCTCTGCGAGAAGTAAGTAAATGAACACCGATTAAGAAATGTTAATATGAACTCCATAATTGGTAATCTAAAAACTAAGAGCGATATTACATCGTTATGTCGAATTGCAGGGTGAATTTACAGTCAAATTGGAAATCTCAAATGTGTCGCAAATAGATAAGGGATCGTACAAACTTGTCGCCAAGAATGAAAAGGGTGAGGCGACGTCACAACAAGTTGAAATCCAGGACATACCGGAAGAAAAGGGTGACAAACCCCAAATTATCAAACATTTCAGAAGTTTGGTAAGTTTTCTTCTCTTTATTATTTAAACATATTAAAACTATATGAAAAAAAAACTGTACTGTAAAATTTTGCAGCATCTCACTTTCTTCATCAAATAGGGTAATATCTATGAGTAACATTGCCATTATTTGCCTTGTACACCATTTGTTAGATAAAGAGAAGCTCAAAAGTGTACATTAAACTTATATAATTTATTTATTTATTATTATTATTATAATTTTCTTTTTACAGGCCAAGAAAGAAAATGAGGAAGCAGAGTTTATCGCTGTTCTCAAGACTTCAGACCAATCATGCAGATGCACGTGGTACAAGAACTCTACGGTTATAAGAGACTCTTCTGAAGTTAACACGTCGTTTGATGGTACAAACGCCCGACTAATTATCAGAAAGGTGTCGTCTAAATACGTTGCTAACTACAGAGTAGTGATCAAGAATGAATTTGGCGAAGATGAGTCAAGCGCAGACTTGACCATCGTCGAAGAAAAGGTAAGGAAAGATAAATAAGTAATTTCAAAAGCCTAGCCTAGCGATAGTTAATTAACCGGTTAAACACTAGAAATAATTAATCACCCAACATAAAATATATTTCTCCAGAAAAAGAAAAAGGAGGAAGAAGAGGAAGAAAAAACGGTTATTGAAGAATCCGAAGAAGAAATGTCGATAGTAGAAGAAAAGTCTGTTATCGAAGAAAACCATGTCGAGGAGAAAAAGAGGGTAAGTTTTTTTTTCTTTAAGTAGAAATTTATGGATTATTTAATTATTTGGTTGAAACAAAAATGTTGTGATTAGGAAGAAGAAAAGAAAATGTCAGCAAAAAAGGTCGTCAAAAAAGAAGAAGTAAAGGTTGATGAACAGAGAGAAGACATTGAAATTGAAGCAAAGAAAACAGAATCGAGGACTGAAACAAAGAAAGTCGTTTCTAAGACGGAAGAAGTCACAAAGCAGGCTGATGTAGAAATAGAAGAAGCAAAGAAGATTCTCGAAAAGAAAACGGCTAAGACAGAAGAAGAGAAGAAAGCCCTTCTGGAGAAAATTGAAAAGAAGAAAACAGAGCCCGAACCAGAAAAGATAATAGAAGGCATTCCAAAACTAAAACCAGTGAAACCAAAAGAAGAACCAGTCGATGAAAAGAAAGAGGCTGCCAAAAAGACTGAGAAAACTGAAAAGAAGGTCGTCAAAAAGAAGGTTGTCGCAAAGAAAGAGGAGGTACGTAAGGATCTATCATTTAATGTCCACATAGCGAGTTGTAAAAATGCTTATGGAACTCATTTAGGAAAATGTACAGAACTGTATTTAAGCAGTTTAGTTTTTGTTGAGAAAAAGTAAATCAATTTGTTGTGAATAAAACCAAAGTTTTTTTGTGTCAGACCAAATGCTGCAAAAAGTAATCTTGGTCTGTTAAATATTTTATTGTTAATAGCGATTACGTCACTGTTGATAACGTATTTTATTGTTGTGTGTCTGTGTTAACAATACATGTGATAAAATGTGTTTTAAATAAAATAGGACAAAATCGAGTTTGTCGACGATTACGAGCGACCAGTTTTGGAGAAATATGAAAAGATCACACCTACGCCATTCGATAAAAAAACTAAAGAGGAAGTCACTACAAAGGTAATCATTTCACACTACTCTTACACTTACACATGTGATTTAAAAATATATAAACAATGTTAACTGACGAAAATGATATTGCTTAGGCTAAACGCGCATCTGTATCAGAAAGTGTAAAAAGTGAGCAAGAAAGTGAAGACGAACCATCAATAGCTTCATCGCTGCCAGAGAATAAACCTAAAGTACAAGAGAAGGTATAATTTTTAAACATAATTTGTTTCACAAGATAGTTCACGGTAATACTTGATGTTAATAAGTTTTTTTTCTGAGGAGATTGACTAAAAATTCTATTTTCATAACTTAGGTTGAAGAAGAAAAAGTTGAGCCCAAGAGGCCAAGTATTAAAAAAGGTATTCCTAAGCCGGAAGAACCCGTTGACGAGGTTTCACAAGTTAAACTCACAAAAAGACCAACCAAACCGTCAGAGGAAAAACTTGAGGAGCCACAGGCTGCAAAGGCTAAAAAAATAGTTAAGAAGGTAAATCTTTTTCAAAATAACAATAATGCAAACAATTGAAAATTGAAAATAAACCATTTTTTTAAAATCTATTGGTTGTGATTTCATAGCCGGAGCAGGAGAAAGAATTCGTGGATGACTATGAGAGACCCGATCTCGAAAAATACGATAAAATGACACCAACTGCTTTAGACAGGACCAAAAAACAAAACGGTGTTCAGGAGGTATTTAACTTTAAGTCACACTTTTACATTTTCTTTTTCATAATAATAAATGAATATAAATAAATACGTACTTAGTTAGGAATAATAAACCCAACAATATTTATAGGCTGAACCAGCGTTTGTCGATGATTACGAAAAGCCTGAACTTGAGCAATACGAAAAAGTAACACCAACGCCAAAAGACAAACGTCGTCCAAGTGATACTGAGGTATTATGAATAAAACATTATAAAATCAGTTTGAACTTCAGGCTAAATTAGTCGTTTCAAATAAATATGTTTTTTGCGTAGGATGATACTGAAATGATGAGAGGTAAAATCAAACCCAAAGATAAGGAGGAAGAACCTGAAAAACCGTCTCTTCGAAAACGTCCCGTTACAAAGGATAAGGTACTTCTTGAAACAAGTTAAATATGTGTTAAATTTTCTATTGATACAGAAAATTTTAAAGTAACGTGAATATGTTTTATTAGGAGGAAGAAAAAAAACTAGAGGAGAAGCCAAAAGCTAAAACTGCGAAAACAGATGAACTTCAAACTAAAAAACGTCCTTCGCTCAAAGAAAAAGAGGTATCTTTAAGACAGCACACTCTTTTGCATACTTAATTTGACATAACGTGTGACATTGCATTAGGTTGAATGATTTTTTTCCCTTTTCTATAACGCTGAACACACAAAAGCTTCACAACACACTATACTACTTCGCAATAATGATCTTTCGTGGCTACGATTTCGGTGATCTTTTCAACTTTTTAATAATGATGAAATTAATTTATCAAATTTCTCTGTATAATAAGTAAACGAACGTCTGCATGCTTAATGCTGTATTTATAGAGCTTGGCTTTATTAAACTTTCTAGAGTGAACCGTGAATCACTAATTAAATGTCTAATTTAGATTTAGTTTTTCACGAAGTTTCAGGAATTATCTAACCACAAAAACGACTTCTAGAATTAGAGATTTTCCAAATCTGTAAGTACTTACTGAAGATGAGGAGGATTACGCTATTTAACAATAGCGAAAACAAAGTGAAATAAATTAGTCTTTTCGCTATTTATTTAGTAATGACTTAAAATTCAATAACATAGGTATTTAATTATCTTATAAAAATATCATAAGACAATACTGAATTAAATTCAACTTTGCCCCATTAAAGGTTTTGGAGGAAGAATTTATTGATGATTATGAAAGACCAGTACTCGAAAAATACGAGAAACACATTCCTACACCTACAGAGAAAAATAAGGTATATAACACACATTTTATTGAATTGTGCACACATTCCCAATAAGTTACCGTTCATGTTTACCCTAATACAAACAAAATTGATTCGCAATAGGACGACGACAAAAAATCGGAAGAAAAACCCAAGACAGCACCTGCAAAGACAGATGAAGTACAAAGCAAAAAACGTCCTTCACTGAAAGAAAAAGAGGTGGACCAATATTTAATGTCATTTAGCTACTTGACGGTGCTTTTTACTAAAAACTATATTCATATCTAGACCAAATTGTTTTATAAACATTTTTTTCTTTATTACGAGCTTACAATTTTTTTTAACATGTTTTACATACTTTAATTATGCGGCAAGCATTTAAATATTATGGCTTTGCAATGGTTTCAATATTTAATGTTATAAATTAAATAATTGAATTGATTTTGCTAGGAGGACGACAAAATGTCTGTTGACAAACCAAAAGCTAAAACCACTAAAATACAGGAACCTGACGTCAAAAAGCCTGAAGATAAACTCAAGGCTATACCCACTAAACTTCAGGAGCCACAATCTAAAAAACCAACAGAAGTTGAAGAAATGGAGGTACACATACACTAGCGCTACACTTCTATACAATACAGCTACTTATTTTTAAAGAGTGACATTGAAGCGAACTATCATTCTAATAAATCTTAGCTGCCTTTAAAAGTAACACACGTTTTCAAGATTTAAAGCTTAACAGTAAACCTTTTGTGCAATAATTCTTTCGCGGCATTTTTTATAATTTAGGGTAATTTTCAATGTTTTTTTTAAGAGAATTAGGTTAAAGTTCAGGTAATATGCATGACGCTGTACAACGCTTCGCTTAATTGTGTAATTTTCCAAAGCAGTTGTTTGGAATAATTTAGAATACGATGAATAATTGTATGATTGTTCTTAGTCTTACTTAAACGCGGCAGTTGGACAATTGGTAATGTTTTGTGAAACCATTGTTTCGCATAGCATAAAAAACAAAATTAGTTCAGAAATATTCCAAATCTTAAGGACATTATTAGTTATACAAATAAAATGTTAAAGGTTTCCGAGGAGGAATTTGTCGATGATTACGAGAAGCCTGTTCTAGAAAAATATGAGAAAGTCACACCGACACCTACTGAGAAAAACAAGGTATACATTTTAACACTTAGTCAAAAATACATGCACGTATTTAGTGTAAGTTGCACACAGTTGTTTGTTGAATTAAGTTTTTAAGTAAAGAGAGCCGTAAAAGGGCTTTAATTTACAACTTTTTCATTTAATATCACTAGGAGGCTAACAAAAAGCCAGAAGTAAAACCCAAGACAACACCTGCGAAGACAAATGAAGTACAAAGTAAAAAACGTCCTTCACTTAACGACACTGAGGTATAACTTACAGCTGCATATTTTTCGTCCAATGTTTTTACATTTTAATCAAATTGAGAAACTAAGCATTCCAATAGTTTACCGCATTTTTTTTAATATTTTACCTAAACCGATCACATTATTTCATGTAGGAAGAAGAAGAGACAATACATGAATTTTCGGATAAAACTAAGAAAATAACCACAAAAAAAGGCGATCCAAACAAAGAACCTCCTACCCGCAAAGAAAAAGAGGTAATAGCGAATGTACTATCGGCTTCGTAGTTGAATATTATATTAATGATTTGCCTGCATTATTGCTGTAATAACTTTACTTTGACTAAAGTTGTTACAATTCACTTACCTTTGTTTCCTAGCTAACAAAGTAGCTGAAAAAACTCTCAAAGGTAACTTTCTGTCATTAATGCAGTTATATCAGGCCATCGGGCATGCTGCCCATCTTTTACTTTAGGGAGAAAAAAAAATTAGGCACACATCACATATTTTTTCATAACAATACAAAAATGCAAATACTGATTAGTGTTGCTTTAACTTGAAATCAGTTAAATTTTAGCTGTAAACCGCAGCATTATCTACACTCATATATTTTTGAATATATTTTTTATAAGAAATTTTTTAATTTTGAGAATAACAGCTCATATAAACATTTAAACCAGGATGACACACCATTAGAGGAAAAGACAAGGGCAACACTCACAAAGACAGAGGAACCCCAAGTTGACAAACATTCTACACTCAAAGAGGTAATACATGCATACAAAACGAATTCTGAAACGTATGATTGATATTCTCATGTAAGCACTGTTACTTTTCAAACTTGAAATCAGTATTCATAAAGGTGAAGCTATATAGCCAAACACTCCTCGACTTTAGAGTTACGTTTCAGGATTCGTTGAACCATTACATAGCAATACATACCATTACAAATGAATTTACACACCATTAGCCAAAAAAGATAACCCGAGGCATTATAGAAGAAATCACTCTCTTATTATTTCATTCAATTTCATCTAAAGATATCCTCTAACACGAGTTTCGATGTTCGAACACATGATTATGCGAACACTACGCAAACCAGAACACACATACTTGTATCTTATTATATTGTCAAGTGGTAGTACTTTGTGTACTCGTACATTTCAGTTTATTTGACTGACAAACAATATGGATCTTAATAAACCGTACAATTTAATATCAATAGGAGGATAAGAATAAACCTGAAGATAAACCTAAGAGGACACCCAAAAAGACAGAGGAAACATTAGTTAAACCACACCCGTCTCTTAATGAGATATACATACATAATATACATAAAGCTTATTTAAACTAGAGATTTTACATTTATTTTTAAGACAGGATGTGTGTGGTCAGTCAAATGATTATTTAATATTATTAAGATGTTGAAAAAAGAAAATCCAAAAGAACCCTCCAAGGCAGAGGAACCTCTGTTTAAAAAGCGTTCATCTGTCAAAGATATTGAGTTATATAGGTATATTTCATGACATGATTTGTTCTTCATTCACTTCAGCAAAACTTCCACACTGTCAACTTAGTTTCATACTCAGTTCTCTCGACTTTTAATTTTTCAGTTTTCCTTAACAATTATTATTTCAAATTTTTCTGGCTTTCAATACCCTCAATTACACACGCACTCTAATGACGAATAATGGTAAAATATATTACTAGGAGGACGAGTCAAAACCGGTTAAGCCAAAAGCGAAGGCTGCTTTGCCCGATGAACCACAGGCTGAAAAGCGTCCTTCTCTTAAAGAACAGGAGGTACACATAAATCTCTACATGCACTTTTTCTCTATCCACGTGTGACTTTCTTATTAGGTAGTCTCCGACATGTAAGAAGTAAACAAGAAACGTGGTCAAGGGTATTTGTAAGAAGGTTTGTCAAGGTTATTGGTTAGCATAAATTCAGATTTGGTATATGAGAAGTTTATAGATTGGTCCGGCTGTGGGAAATATTGTGTGCGTCATTTCATCCAGCAATGGCCTATTATAGTCCGATGATGAAAATAAGTAACGGTTATTCAAAAAAAACTCTTGGTTAGTAGCTACTTTACCTTTAGTTAAGTAGTTACCTTTAGTTATTGTATATTTCATTAATACATAGTATGTTTTTAACGGCAACTCAAACTTTACTTATGAAAAATACGAATACAACGAAACGAGACGCTAAGTAGGAATAGAAATATGAAACATTTATAAAATTTTTGGACATCGTTACATTTGAGGAAAAAAAACACGTAGGTGGTAGGCATAAAACAACAGAACAAAATAACATCAAGACAAAACAATACCATCAGACAGCGACGTCCCGATGCCCAAAAAATAAAAGGACCTCACTCAGCATTCAGCCTGGGCTTTGAGGGCTCAGATTTTCAGTGGGCCCCAAATGAGTAGACTCATGGACACTTGCGGTGGACACACGTATGTGCCTTATAAATAAGTATGACCCTTGACCAATCGAACCTGTTTACTTGCTTACCCAGTAGTATTTTATGTCTCATTTATTTTTGTTTAATAGGTTCTATTATCTTTTTTTTTTATTGTGACCAAACAAAATGATAAATGGGAAATAAAATCAATCTTTATTTTAACAGGCACTCTATAGCTTTAAAGATACAAGCTTCGCACACCACGCGTTTTAATTTCTGCAGCTAGTCTTACGTTCTTAAGACGTCCAAGTCTTTTTAAAGAATGAAAAGTAAGGATGTGATAATAGGGTTCTCTTGCATGATGCTGTAAAATGCTTTGCTTAAATCGTTGTGAATAAGAAAATACTCATCGCACCATACAATAAGGTAAACTAAAAGGTACAGTAGTTAAGTGTCAGATCATCTGACAAAAGTAAATGTAGGTTTTTATTGATTACCATATTTTACTTCCATAAAAAAGTTTAAACATAATGTTAAAATTTAAAAAATATCTTTAATAGTATAATTCTATGGCTTTAATAAATGATTTGACTCAAGTGTTGAGCTTGGCATTGATTAAAGCTAGCATTATCTATTTATTCTTATCTGCTAATTATCTTTTTTGAAGTCTTATAAGGACTATGAGATATTTGATTCAATTTTATTTAGTAAATACAGTCAATTCTTTCTTAACAATTATGTAAAAAATATTTATCGAATTTTAAGAAATGATTCATTTTTAAATAACCTTAGTAGTAACAGTATTCCAAATCTAAACAAAGTACGTCACATTAAAGGTTGCTGTCGAAGAATTTGTCGACGATTACGAGAGGCCCGTTCTCGAGAAATACGAGAAAATCACTCCAACTCCAACTGAGAAAAAGAAACGTCCGTCACTTAAGGTACACGTCGACATCACTATTTGCTCACGCTTGCAGAAATATGTAGCTTTGCAATCAAATATACACAGAAAACAGCTAATATAACTGAAAACATTGATAGGACGACAAAAAACCAGAAGAAGAAGTTCCTTCTGCCACAGCGACTGCAAGACGTCGATCTGTCAAAGACAAAGACAAGCCAGAGGTAACGTTAAAGGCAAAACTATACATAAACATATTAAAATCATTTTACACATTTCTAATTTACGAAAAACTCTTTAGCCTATGGACGTGGATGGAGAATTTAGCTTATCAAAGCCTAAAGCTCCTGCTCAACCAGGAAAGGAACCAGAAGATGTATCACTTACACACAAAACACCAGCAGAAATAAAACCGACGGTTCGTACACATGAAACAGAAAAATTATACATTATTACCGCTTGCAAAATATTACACATTAATGCGCTTACAATTTTGCTAAGAGTAAGAAATGTGGTCTTAAAAATACATTATTTTCAACCTTAGGAAGATCAAGCTGAAGCTAAGCTCAATATTAAGAAACCTGAAATTGTTGAGGAGAAAACACTCAAACGACCATCGGCCAAATCGAAAGATCAAAAGGTATCTTATTTTATTGATTAAAAATAAGTTAGATTTCGTAGAAGTTAAGTGTTTATTTTTTTAAAAGAACAAGGGAGATAATACAAAGAGGAAATCTTGAAAATATGGCTAAATTATCCACAGATAGAAACAGTGCCTATGAACAATAATGAATCGTCGTTATCGACGCCCTCTGTTTTAAGAAGACTTTTAATACTTGTTAAGGTATTGCAATGCGAGTAAGCTTGAAAATATTAGCGAGTAGTTTCAAGAATAATGTTTTCTAGCTATTAGTAGCCAGGTTGCTATTTTGCACAAAAATAAATAAAAACACACGTTGTACAGTCAGTTATTTCAGTTTTTGAAAACACTTTGTAATATTTTGCACAGTGCACATAGTTACACTTTCGTTCTTCACATAAAGACCGAAACGAAATAAAAAAAGTTTTGCCTACATCTCACCTATCTATGATTTCTATCTTTAGACTTATCTCCTATTTTGACTTAAAAGCAAACAAACAGCATAACCATTCAATTCCTATACTTTTCTTTTCTCTATATCCTGTGAATGTAACCCCTTGTTTGGTCATGGGGTTAGGGTGAGGACACAGAGGAGGCTGTCAGTATCACCAAACCTCGTACTAAGACCAGCACCACCGCCCCAGGAGAGGCTTCACTCACGCAAAAGACACCTGCTAAGAAAAAGCTCACGGTATTCACCTTTCTCTATTTTCAATTATCTCAGCAGTATAAATTTACTTAAATTTGAAAATACTGCTTAAAAGTTAACGCAACTGATTTGACTAAATTATCTGTAGGAGGGATCAGAAGCAGCTCAACTTAAGGTCAAAAAACCAGCAGTTGTCAAAAAAGGAGATGATGAGGTAGAAAAATGCACACTGCAATTTTTTTATCACTTGCATATTTGGCTTTGTAGTTTATAATAATTTCGACAGAAACAAGTAAAAGCTGAGATGGTTGAAAATTTTTTTCACTAATAAATAATATTTTTTCTAGTTTAGTCTAATCTAATCCCGATTGGGAGATCACGTGTTTTTTTATAGCTCACTACTAACTTAAATTTCTGTTGCATTAATAAATGCTTCAAGAAAGTCAGTTAATGCTTTTATACTTCTTTAGGCGCCTCTGATAGTACAAGATGGTAAATTCGAAAAGCCACAACTCAAGAAAACAGTTAAGCAGACAGCAGTCACAGATTTGCCTAAAAAAGCTGAACTTGGGACTAACACGAAAGAGGATGGGGTAATCAAAGTGGCAAGTTATCAGCCTTCTTCGTGACTTTATAGTTTCTATCTCTGTTCTGTACCACTCTATTCTCTATCTATCACTGAGTTCGTATAAATGTAAAGCACAACTCTCTACACCTTACACTAAGGTTTCCTGCAAACACGAGAGTTAATCACTTTTATACACCCTAGAATCTTCAAAATGATCTGTTCAGAACAATGTACCTACTCGTATGTACTGATATAATGTCCTTCGTCGTTAGATTACCACAGGTTTGTAAGAGTCGTTAGTCGCATGTTGCCTGTGTTTGCTAAATGTTTTATGTGTTTGTTTTTCAGATGAGTAAGTATTACAAGAAGTAATAGTGATAGTATTCATTAAAATGCCCACGACTTGGTTGCTTTATGTAAATGATCACACTACAAAGAGTGAAAAGAGAATCTAGAAATATTTCAACAGCATACGCTTGTGATAAGCTAAATTCAAATATCAGCTCATTTATATATATTTCTGTATTTTACAGCTTGAACTGGATTTCGTCGATGATTATGAAAGACCAGTGCTTGAGAAATACGAGAAGATCACACCTACTCCCACTGTCAAAGATAAGAAAGAAAAAGAAACTACTACTAAGGTAAGAATAACGTATTCTTGTATTTCAGAAGTATTACCATTGTAACACTTAAATAAAATAGCTAGCTAAACAAAGTAAATAATTCTATTACTTTGAGCTGTTTTTAAAATTAGGAGTTAAATACTGCAACTTACCACTTTTTCGCCGATAGTATAGTGTGTTTGAAAATTCCTGATGAGGCCTTATTAGAGGTCGAAGCAACATTGTTTCTGAAAAAGAAATGTATTTTAAGTAATCTATTTATATTTGTTCTTATAATACATTAAACTAAAACAGGTGACGATGATCTCTCAACAACAGCAACACCTAGAAGTTAAGGTAGAAATCAAACGGAGTGTTCATAGCATGTGAAATATTTTATCCAATTTTTGATCTTGTTCATCGAGAAAAAGCACCTTTTAAAATATTCCCATTCATACTTATATGTCAAAAAAGACATGCGTTCCTCATTCTTTCGGCATATTGTAAATAGTTTTGACAAAATATTACCAATTCCTCCGTGTGATTTTATGTCCCATTTGATCCTTTCAGTGTAAAATATTTACCACATAAATACAGAATGACCTCGTGCTAATTAAAATTTTATTTTTATCCATTTAGACTGAAAGCCGAAGAACGTCAATTCAGGAGGTTTGTACTCGTGATACATTGCTTTTTTCAACAGAGCTTGTTAATTTTATACTAATATGTAATGATAAAAATTTTAGTTAAATAACTGGTTTTAATTTTTAGGCCAAAGAAGAAGTTAAAATTGAAAGCAGAAAGGCTTCTTTTGCTGAAGACAAGTCTATTAAAGTGAGTAAATAATAGATTATCTTTTTATAGTTGTATCACAATAATGCTATAAACCGGGTGATTATCAAATAACTTCCGAAAACGATATGGCATACTCACTAAGTGATGTAGAAACTATCTAAGCGAAAATGAAATCTAGTAAATTAACTTTCATTTTAAGGTCACCATACAAATCACTCGAAAGGTCAGTATTTTTTGTTTAAATTCCTTAAAGGTAAAGTTAATTGAAAAAATCAAGTTTTCGCCTTTATAGTTACTAACTAAATCACTTACTGAGTATACCATATCGTTTTCGGAAGTTATTTGATAATCACCCGGTATTAGTATCTGAAAATAAACGTTAAGAACTAGAAAATTCAAAACATGAATGTCTAAAACTGTTGTTCCAAAATAAAGAAGTTTACTTTAATGATATTCATATTTTGAACAACCCTAGTTCACAAAAGAAACTGCAGAAAGCAGAAAGTCATCAATATCTTCCGTTGCTGAGAAGCAGGAAGTCGCTACGCTCAAGAAATCAACGGCACAAAGGGTAAGTACTTATATACAAAATGCTGTATTATATGAACAAAGAACATGAAAGCAAAGTAAACACAAATGTGAGTTAACAAAATTTGGTAGCTCAAATTTTTGTTTTAATTCTGGACAGTAGTATGATGTGTTATAGTATTTATAATATGCTTTTATACATAAACTGTAAAAAAACAAGACCTAGCAAAGTAGTTTAATGTTTGTGCAGTAATTTAAAGCGAACCCAGCATACATGCAAAGAAGTACAAAACCCTTGCTTTGTAAATCTAGCAAATATTGCAATCATACAAGAATCGAGGTTTTTTGCCAGATCCTTTTGTTTGTTATGATAATTCCGCTATTTCGGTTATTAAGTTTTTTCAATATCATTAATATGTTTGTTTATGTAATGCATACATTTAGAAAAAGAGAAATTGGAAAAAAAATGTCTTATACCCACAGACATTTGCAGAATATTACTAAAGTTATTTTAAACCCTGCGATTCACCCCTCCTGGGCAAAAGCCTCACTTCCAAATACCTAACAACTTAGTATAGTTGACATGAATTATCATCAGATTTAGTTTTACACGCATCACCCAATTACGCTTGTTCACATTCCAAATAACTTATGATTTTAGCCGAGCATAAAGGAACCGGAAAAGAGTGAAATAGGCACAATTAAATTAAAGGTAAGTCGTGATCGGCGACTGCACGCATGCTTGTTAATAAAAAAACTCGTATCTATGTTCAAAACAAAAAGATATTTTCTATAATTCTTTTTTCAATCTTCTTCGTTAAACATAAAATTTGAAAAGACACTTAATTTTATGTTTCCTTTTGTAAATACATTTTGTCTTTTAAACTCTTAATTTTATAAGTTTTTCTATCGTGTGTTCAGTAAATAACTTCTTTGTAATTAATACAACACGTGATAATATCACATCAAAGAAAAAAGGTAAAAGATTACCCCGTTGTGTTTTCAAATAGGTAATATTTTGTTTTGTGAATAGGATGACGATATAGAGATGGTAGAAGAAAAGGTAACTACAGAATCTGTCGATAAGCCCTCAGAAAAGACGTATCCATGGCGACCTTCGAAAACAGACACACAGGTATATACACACCCGTTCATTTCACACACATCTACCACGTAAAACAAAAAAAATATATAATATCATTAAAATGAATAAAAATCGTATTGTTTAGGAAATCACTAAAAAAGTTGAACCAAAACGTAAACCAAATATGGAGGAACCAATTGAACCTCCTGTTGCGAAACGTCGCTTAAGTAAAACTAAGGTATTTATAAGATAGTAAGAGACTATATATTATATTTTAGTCAGATATTTTTACATAGCTATACGTTAAACATAAATAATTGAACAGGATACTACTGAAGTAGAAGAAACTAAGTCGACTGAAGATACGAATATCAAACGAAGAGTCACTATAGATATTCCTAAAGAAACTCATCATCCCCATAAAACCTTTGAGGTAAGGCTAAAATTAGAATTTTTAGTCAAAAAAAAATTGTACAAGGAACTTAAAGATTATGGATATCATGTTTCTAGAGAAATCGCCTCCCAATGTGGGGAAAATTATGAACATGCCAACAAATTCAAACATGGATATGGTAATTATAATAACCATATCCATGCATGAATTTGTTGGCAATATAATGATAAATGATTCTGATACCATATTTAAGAGCATATCGTTATGGTGATTTTTTAAATACTTATAATAAAGTATTTTAATTTAATTTTATAGGCACCAAACGAGAAAAAAGATGATGAGACAGAACCAGATGAAGATTTTTGGAAACCAACGGTAGTTTTCATGTTGTTTTTTTTATATTCAGTTCAACTGTGATTTTTAAATTTAAAATAATAAAAAATATTGTTCATTAGGAACCGGAGACGCCTAAATCCGCAACGCCTAAACAATCTCCATTCTTTGGATGGAGGAGAAAATCGTATGCTAGTATGGATGTGAGTAGCATCTAGTAATTGTTCTTTGAAATCCATATTAAAGTGATATTACTTTGGTCTATTTTTAAATCATAATTTTATCTTAGGAACCTGATGAAGATGTTGAATACAAGCCATCAGACTCAGTTAAAATAGAAAAACCGAAGGTATCCCAATCGATTTATTTTATTAATTAAATTGCAATAAAAATGTCCTACATAATTACTGAGTTTAAGTTATTTTAATAGGAAACCGTCGAGGAACCTAAAGACAAAACAGTTGAAATACCAAAACAATCTCCATTCCTTCCATGGATGAGAAAACCTAGTATAGAGATAGAGGTTGGTACGATATTCATAATACTTACAGAAAATACCTATTTACTTACTTTCCTAACATTATTAAATACATACATACAAGTTAAGCCTTTTTTTAAAGGGCCAGTTAAGAGAAAATCATTTTGAATACTCCGATCCTTACAGACATAATAAAAAGTTTTTCACGAAATTTAATTAAACTGTAATTATGTTGTATTAGGAACCAGAAGACATAACACAACCCGATACTTTATCAGAACAACAAACACAAACATTATATCCATGGAGAAAGAAAACAAATGCTGAGGTAAAATTATCGCAGAACAAAATAATTCCTCAAAATATTTCTTTACGTGCAAAAACAAAAAGCAGTTTTTTCCATAGCTCCTTTAATTCACAGCTACACACAACGCACATTCATACACCACAATTTATTGCACACAGCACAGCACGTTTGTACACTAAATATCATCATAAAAAACACGTATAAACTGAGTGATTTCATTCAATAGGTACCAAAAACCTCACCATTGGCACCTGAGATTAAACAGAACGAAATACCTTTCTCCTGGGATGTCATTCCAGAAATTCCACAGGTAGACTTAAAAGTATATAAATGAAAACTAATGAAATAGGCAAACTTGATATACACACATTTATTTTAAATACAGGCCGAACAAACACCAGAACTAGAGGATATTTACAAACCAACACTTCTCGAAACACCCGAAACGATACCACCCTGGAGAAGACCTCGGTCTCCTCAGGTACAAACACATCATATTTTGGTTTTCTATACTGTAATTAAATTACATACATATCACACATTTAAATCATAAAAAACATAATTATCTTCACGAGAAAACTTATACTCATCATGTATTTTAAGATTGATGAAGATTTAAATATACATAATATAACAGTTGTGTTTTCTCATGAAGTAATTAAGTATGTCAACGACACATTTCGTAAGGTCGCCATTAATGAAATTTGTCTGTAGGCTGAGACGACAGAAGATAGAGAGCGTAAACTGAGCACGATCGAACGCCCACATCCCGCTTTTAGCAGCAAGCCTGACGAGGTATAGACTTCCGCACCGATTGGAACATAATACTTTTTGAGCACATAGCACTAAATTTAAATTCTACACATGTTTTTGAAAGCACTGGCATTTTTAATACATTGGCACCAATCTCCGAATTCTGTAGTTGTATGCACAATCTTTTAACTGATGATGGCTACTGATAGTGTTCCTAACATCACTAGTCAACGTCGGGATATTACAACTGCACTTAATTATTTCTTTATGGCAGTAAGTGTTTAAGTATTGGGCATGAAGATATTATCTATGTTAAGTATTAGCAAGTTCCGGTATTTTTAGCAAGGCACAACTTTTTAGTTTATTTTCAAGCACACTGAAAATGTATATGAATTGTCTGCATTTAACCGATTTGTTCCATGTATCTGCACTATCTATTTTTTGTGTAATCCATAAACCTTCTTGCTTTGCTTTGCTTTTTAATACTCGTATTATTGTATTGCACCTTAACTATAAAATGGTACTCAAGACATTATTATGATATACTCATAAATTCAATTAAAAATAGTGTGATTGAAAATCAAATTTTGTTTTCCTATCACGCTATTTTATTATATTTTGTACTCGTATTTAAGGTAAGTTAATTTTGATGCTATCAACTTACATTTCGATTGTGTTAACTTCTGGTCAAATAAGTTTATGTGCCTTTTTAATTAAATAGTTGTTTTAAAAACAATATTTCAACTGATCGAATAAAGCATTAATTAATATAAATAAATTCTGACCTACAAAAAGTACAAAATATTAATGTTTAATTAAAGTGTCCACTGGTAAGCTTTAATAAAAAAACTCAGTCAGTAAATTATTGTTATGGAAATCTGAATAATACCTTTTTTCAAGTACTATAGTAATAAAACTTAATTAAAAAGTGTTAGGGTTCACAAAGTTCCTTCTAAAGTTGATAATGCAATCTGTAACACTGTAAAAACCTACAGAAACTAGCAGTAAAAGAAGAAAAAGTTGAAGATGAAGTCAAGAAGGCTAAAGTTACTTCAGTCAAGAAGAAGGCTGAAGACCTACCCGAAATTGCTGACTATGACAGACCAGACCTCGAAAAATATGAAAAGGTGTCTCCAACTCCTTTGACAAAAGAAAAACCAGAGAAAGACAAGGTAAAATACACTATAAATGTGTAATGTATAAATATACAACATTTGGACCATCTTTTGATAATAATGAGCTTTTTGGGTCAGATTTATGACAAGATCTTTTTTTACAACGTTTGGTGGTAAACCAGTCAAACAAGCGAACGGCCCCCCTGACGGTAACATTATTAAAAAACTCAGTCTTGTAACAATATAAAAATTAAAGAGTTGTATGGATAAAGACATTTTCTTTTTTTTACCCAGCCAATTCCAAGGGTGCCCGAAATCAAGGCGCCTGAAGAAGCTCCTGCGGCGCCTAAGATTGAAGTTATTCGAGAGAGATCTCCTAAGCCGGAAATGCCTAGGAAACCTTCCCTTGGGCCCGGTCCCCCACCTGGCAGACGCGGTTCCCTTATTCCTCCACCTGAGGAAATGGGAAGGCGACCTTCTCTCATTATTAGCGACGAGGTATGTAATCTACATTTCTTTATAAAACTCATACATACTTAAGTAGATTTATTTTAAAATTGTCTTTTAAATAAATTGTACCTATGTCATCAAATTTCAGTCAAGGTATGAACACAAGTAGATTATTTTTTTTATTGTGTCGTCCAATATGTAGTATAGTTCATTTCTATTATTTTGATATTCGTGCTAATGTTAAAATTAAATCTTTTTGGAATCCTTCTTCGATCACGATTGTTTTTTTCTATTGGTTGATTTTAACATTAGTACATAGATACCACAAATGTGTTTTAGCCCCACTTTGTAGCTTAGATCCCTATTATCTCAGGCCGAACCCTTAACATTAGAATGCCCCCGATATTTTCCTTTTACGACCATGCCTATAATCATATCCAAAACGATGAGCTTTACACTTATTACAGCCTCAGCTTTTGTAGAACCAGAATATTTGTTTCACATTGAGTTTATCTTAGTTTCCCAAATTCCCAGCTTTTAGATCAATAGAGTTAGCCTTACACTTTAGACTCTAAAAAAGACTGTTTATGAGACCGTGTATGTAGTCATTCTAAATATCGTACAAAACAATCCACAGGAGAATAGAAAACTAAGACCTGGTGAGGTGGTCGAAGAGAAAAAGGTAAAAGCAAAAACCGCTCAGAATATTACGTGAATGCTGTCCGTTATATTGCCGTGATAAAAGTCTTAACTGTATCTTTAAACAGAGAAATTAATGCGTTTGCATCTGACGCGGTTTACGCCACCAAAACTGGACAATCTTATGAAACAAGCTCATTTGAGCGATTTATATGGGAAAGTTGTAATTGTCCAGGCTTGGTCTTACTATAAAACTTGTCGTCGAAGCACGTGTAAACTGCACACACTCGTGGACACCGCGCACATTATTGCACAGCTTGTAAGCACGTATCGCACACAAATAATGGTTACAAAGATTGTTCGTGTCTAAAAAGGCAAAACTTTTGGCAGGAATTAACTCGGATACATGGTGTGTCTAAGAAAGCTTTTCTGACACACCCTGGTCTTGGAACAGACACTAACAAATTTAACACAAAAATGATGCAAATATAACGAAATAACTCACCCACACGCTGAGTAAATGCACCAAATAATAAACAAACACCACTGTAGGGACGTAGGCCAGTTAGGTTCGGCAAAGGAGATATTAGGCAGGCAATATGGTTATATAAGGGGTTATTATCAATATTTTTTAATAACAGGTCAACAAATTACGTCCTGGCGAAGTTTTAGACGAGAAAAAGGTGAGATCGACTGGGTCTGGTCAGTTTTAGGTGGCCGCTGCTCGCTTTTGCAAAGCATTTTGTTTTTAGACGTTTTGTTTCTTCTTTTATTATTACACTCACGACTTTACGGACAATTCGTGATTCACAAAACGAAAGCAAAGTTTTGTTAAATTTATTGATGTTAATAGTTGTCTAAATCAGATCATTGACAACAAATATAACTGTACTGTCTCGTTGATTAATTAAATTGTAATTATTAAACCAGAACTGTTCCTATTTTACACATAATTTCCAACTCATAATGTAGTTTTGGAACCCCCTAATAAGTAAATGCATTCCAAATTCGATCTAATACAGATATATAATTCCTATTAGTTTTTTTAGATGTTCCATTCTTAATAGCTTAATTTTTAGTACACTGCTTTGCTGTCCAGCAAAAAATACATACTGATAGCTGGCGCAAGTGTTTGACTTTCCGTTGGTAAAAGAATTAGTAAACATAAAGAAAAAATAATAAAACTGGTTCTATTATCAACTTTGCTTACTAGTTGACTTTTAGAATGGCTTTAGTTTTCCGAATTCCTGTTAACTGGTTTTAGTTTTAATTTTCCGCTAATCCTCATTAGTTTTATAGTTTTACGATGCATACATACAACATTTGATTAAACAGAAATATGCGATTAAAATAACACTAATGAGACCAATAATTACAAGATTGTACAGTTGACACTAAATATAACACGACTGACACCCTCATTGACAGTGCTATATTAAATTACAACCAAAATATAATTCACAACCACACACAAACATACTTACACCCACACATAACATACTTGAAACACACGAGCACAATTACACTTGTTTAATTATACTCGTGTACTTCTAGTTTTTAATTTCACGCACATTAACAGAGAATGATTTACTAAAAAGTATATTTTTTTCCGAAAAAGAAACGCAGCAGGCCCGGTGAACTCGCGGATGAGGTATATAATGTGTGGAAAATATATGTTTAGAATTATATGTTATAGAAGAAAAAAATAGAAACGTGGCTAACATAGATTTTTAAAGTGATTAATTAAGAGCCCAATATAGAGTTCCAGGAATAAATATATAAGAAACAGTTGTAAAATATTAAAGAAAAATAATTTTATGACTGTATTCTGCAATGACCCTTTACGTATGAGAAACATTAAATGTCAATGTAAATACAATAAACTAGTTATAGTGCTCCTAACCCCTTGTCATTGTAACACATTTAACTGTAAGATTATTAAACTTACTGAAAATGTACTTAACAATGCATGTTTCCAAATGATAATAAAAAGAGAAATGCTGTGCATGTTAAAAAAACCGCTCTTTAATGTCAAAAACTAGTAAATTCGCAGAGTACGAAACTATATCATTTTCTATATTCAAACACAAGTAGTACAATTGGCAATATTAATGACGTACAATACAATATATCTGATAATAAAACAGAAAAATACTGTAGCAAAGAGTACTGTGTGAATTTATTTTTATCGAAATAAAATCAACAAAATGTTCCAACGCAACTAACATAACAGCACCAAATAACAGTACAAATCGGAAGGATATGTTTATGACCACATCAGTATTTCACAAACATGGTAAGTCATATAATAAAGACTATTTTACTGGGTAAGAATGTGGTCATAAGCATAACATTTGCAAAGATGCCATAAAATATTCAGCAACGTCAGCAAGTGCATAGTTCGCATTCTAAAGCGATGTCTAATTATGTCGCAAACAATAATTATAAATCAAACAGATTGAATATAGAAGCGGAAGCTAAACAAAGATACTATAATTAACTACTGCCGAGACTAGGTTTGGAGCCAAAGTTCTGTAACTATGACGCTGACAAACTAAATCATTACCTAAAAGAAAATAAAGATAACCGGAATAATTCGATAAGGACATGATCGTTGGATTTTTAAGGAAATAATTATAATTTTAATATTCGAAAACTTTTAGTAAAACAACGACCTTCCAAATGTATTTAAAAATAACACCGTCACAGCTGAGCAAAAGTCTAGTCTACAATAATGATCAGTATCTAGCCGAAAATCAGGTAGGTCATCAGTATCAGCAACAACATACATTTTAAAACGGTTAATTAAAATGATGATACGTTATGCCAACAAACTAGATTTTGGCGTGGGGCAAAAAAAGATAAGAATGTTTCGAAGAAGACTAAAATATTACGAAATAAAAATAATGAATATTTATCATAAAATAATGATCACTCTGTTAGTAAACTGTAACCTTTTATTAAGAATGACTTCTAGCTCTTGTCGGTCATGGTAGTATTACAAATGGCAACATCGTTAAACCTCTGCATTATTAATTATTTCAGTCATAATGAGGTGTATTTATAACTGCAGTTTAAAGAAATTGATCTCGGCACATTACGACTATTAGAAATGAAGAAGTAGACGCACCTGCCTAAAGTGCAGTTGATGACGCGATCCAGTTTAATGAAGTAGATGATCCTGCGCATGCGCCAGTGACGACCACGTTATGATGGATTGTTATTCTTATAAATATGACTGCAGGAATTAGGCCAAGAGCAAGCTCTTGAAATGTTGTCGCCTATAACTGCTTCGTGGTGCCAGCTCCGGTGAATTATGACCAATCTGTATTGTTAAAAAGATATAGATCTTCAGAAAAGTCACCTGTCACTGTGTTTGCAAACAAAGGCTATCGAACTGAATACATTGTAGAAGATGAAGCAATACGAACTGATATATGATACATACTAATCTTCATTCAAGCTGAGGCTGAATTATCTCATCACTCTTCTACGAACTGTTTATCCTTGAAAGAAATATAAAGATAGCATCAAAAAAAACATCAATGTTATTAACAAAACATAATTTCAAAATAAAAGAATATCAGAAACACATGCACCCGAAAAAGTAAAATTCAATAAGCTAATGATGTTTAATCGAGTTCCCTGGATCTTAACAGTCACCTCTGAGATCGGTGCAAATAGTCAACCATGACATAAGTCAGCGCTTGTTGGTATTAGACTAAGGTTGAAAAGAAGACGTCAATTTAGGTCAAGGGCCTGACACCCTAATAGGAGCGATTGAGTACTGCCGATATTAATACTGTTTTGAAAGGAGACAATTAGCCCTTAGTTACTAACGCATCTTAAAATTCAACAAACAATCCTTAACAGCAACGTAGTGTTAGACATTTCTTTACTACGTGATGAACATTGTAAGATGATAATTTTAGTGAAGAATGATCCTAAAATAGGTCCATGCGTTTGATTGACATATCGATGTGGAAGTATCAAGAATACCTTAAGGGACGCGCGTGGGCTGCTGTGGCCGCGCCGGTTGTGGGTAGAACAAACAACAAATCCGCAGAAACACATTTGGCAATTGAGCCAACAGTTCACGGCACCGATGACTTGCTATTGGCGCTGAATCTTCATCATTAATCAATACATCGGCAGGTGTTAGTTTTTATACAGTAAAATTAGCATTTTTCAACACAGCTCAGCTGAAACACACTGCAACCACTGGCCAAAAGATCAATTCAGATACAATCGATTTAGTAACACCTGAACTCGCCGCAGTTAAAAATACTGACATGACAGCGACGATGCCCCGAAATTTGTCGCCTTGTTAGTAATTTGTGTACCTATTTGAAGCTTGGGAGCGATTGCCAACGATGACAATTGTTTGAATAATTACCATTTGTATAGGGTGCCAATCAATCTTTCGATCCTCTTACGCAAGCCTTCAATCTCATATAATTTATGAACCGAGATAGATAACTGTGAACATGCAATGTCTCGTTTTTTACATACCTGACTGAGAACACGACCGTTCATAACGTCAACACTATCGAAGTATGATAAAATATGATGTGACATGATCTTCGATCGGCACAAGTCATATTTTCATTCCTTCAATAGAAAATACGTACGGGGTGCAGCTGCATCCCGTACTAGAAAGGAAGGAGTAGTTTACTTATAGTCAACCAATGGTCCATGGAGTTGTTATCTATTGAAATAACCAACCATACTAATATTAAAAAAATAATGTGACATCATAATCCTCGTAATACAAGGATATCGATCCTAACTTCGAGAGCAATTGGTGTGTTGTATGTCAAAAAAAAATTAAGTTAACTAAGAATCCAGCTGGGCAGATATTACTAAGGTCAAAGCCCATAATGTCGGCAAACGGCAGATATTGGTCAATCAACTACAGCTTCAAGCATATTCCCACCACGTTCAAGAACACGCTTCACGGATTGCTCACCTTAATCTTGTAATTAATTGAAATGGTCTGCTGATTTGTGCTGTGCACAAATAGAAGCCCGCCCCCACTCCCCTCGACATCGCTGGCGACCATGTCTGCTCGACCCCTTCTTCAGTCTTTTGACATTCGCGCCCATTTTTAGATGGAACGATCCTAACGAACTGTCCCAAACGAGAAAAATCGAGCAAACTAGAAATAAAAAATAGTATGTAACACCTTAAAAAAATAACTTAACTTAAGAGCATTTACGGTGAAAGCTTTTGTTGACATGAAGCGTCTAGGCACAGGACGGCGAAAAAATCTGAAAATATATTCGAGTTACCAAGTTGTGTTCATGAAATAAATGAGTGAGACATCTGTGATAATAATTTGTTAGCGACATTTTTACTTTTATTTTATGAAACTATTTTGTGGCATCTTAGTTTTTATATGTGATTAACATCATGGCAGCGGTGGCTAAAACCCCACTGGCCGTGCCTAAGGCTGATTTGGTAAGTACACAACTGCTTCTGATTCAATGTTTCTGAAGTTTCAAAGGTCTTTGAAATATTTTCTGTGATGATGGATTATGTCCTCCAAGAGGTGTTAAATTTTGGTATTTTTACAAAATTTTAAAGTTTAGTCAAGGGTCTATCACGTATGTTAGTCTAGATATCTACATAAAAGCATTTTCCAAGATGTACATTTTAGACGAACAAGAGTTACATCACAAAAAGAAATACAAAAAATATTTGTAAAACAAGAGATTGTAAACCTCATTTTTAACACTGGCGATTAATGACTGTGATCTATAAACCTTTTGAAGAAGTTCCAAATATAAAAAAACTTACTTATAAGAACAAAAGCAGAAGAAAAAACAGGCAACTTTGTTTGGAAGATTAACTTTTCTCTCCTCAAGAGCCTGTACGCATTTGCAAGCGCACAATATCAGGATCAAAATATATTTGCAGTTCTCTAAATTGTGGAGAGATTTCGAGACTCCGCATTAATAAGCTAATGTATATAACCATTGAAACGAGACTAGTCGTAAGCAAATATATACCTTAGGTGCCTTTGAGCTGTAACCATAATTTCACTCCTACGCACTACACGTAACTCGAACGCACCGCGTTCACAAATCTAAATCATCTTCGGGATGTAATTAGTTCTGGTAATTATCTGTTTCTGATTTACAAACATGATGATCTCTATGAAATGAATCAAATTAATCGGAAGTGTTTAGTTATCAGTCTTATTGAAATAGTCTGATTTTGATATTTTCACTGACAAACGATAAATGAGCACCGGTAGCGGTAACTAAAAGTCAAAATGCCTAATTATTTTATCCCATTTGGCTTTTAATCTAAAAACCAAACGTGGGAAATCCGCATATCTATTTAAAAATAGCTTAGACTTTGAGATTTTGAATAACCTAATCGTACTTTTACAGAACTTGCAAAATTGGCCCACTGCTTTGTTTCGTTTTTTTAGTATTAACTGCATTTTATTAGTAATCGAATTGTATAGTTTTCAGATTCTACTAGCAACATCGTAGCTTCATAATATCAAAAACATTTTCTATCTAAATTTGTTTATCCGTCAACACTGAAAAGTCGCCATGCATTCTTGTAACTACCGATTTAATATCTTATTTTTTATGATGTATGAGCCAAGATTTCTTCTTAATTTCCCAGAACGATTCTTATTATGTTTGCGCAATGAGACAAGTGATAATGTGGTTCTAATTCTGTATAGATTTTCGTAAAGATTAGTTCAGCCCGTCTAAAGTCTAGATAACGCAATCTATTTCATTAATTAGATGTTCTTTAGCTGTTGACGTATAGTTACGCGTTATGAATATATTTTTATCATAATTTCATAACTTCGTGTCGAGACAGACAGCACTTGTGCTACATTCATCAGGAAGTCCAGCGTTTCATTGTCAAGCCATTTGGCTAACGTTCTTAATGTACCGCATCTGTCATAACATCACTAATGTATCATGTATAAAATTTCGTTACAGTCGTGTCATTTTTCAACTGACATTTATGAAGCTTAGAACTCGGTGGCGATATTTCAATGACCTTTGATTAATATACGTAATTCGTTTAACTATCATCGAACAAATTAATATGATGTTAGAATTTTTTTATTATTATTTTGTCTTTAATTAAGCACATCACGTGTATAAATGAATTTGTGCCAATACAGATTTTAACCCAAAATCAAATTTACTATAAACGGTGGTACACTGCGCGTATAGTACTGTACCGTCGGCCACACACCACTCAAGTAAATTTACTGAAACCTGGTATATTAACTGAAGGCCTTAGTACCTCACTGCCATGTAAGATGTGATCTGTGGTCAACTGTACACTGTCGATTATGATGTGATTAACAATATTTGTTGCTTGAACTTTAAATAGCGTTACTAACGTTGGATTACTGATGTAGAGACGAAAGTCCGGTGACGCCAGAAGACCGTCTATCCAGGACCTCGAGGATCTGATCAACAAGCCTTCAGTTCCGTTGAAGCCTCTCGGAAATGAAGGTCCACCGGTCATCGTTGATGTACAAGAAAGCTACTCAGCTGTTGAAGGTAATATAATTGTCTAACATTAAGCAACTATAGTTTAAAGTTTAATTTAAGGTAGCATAATTAACTTTCTTCACTGTTGAAAACTATCTAATAGTTACAAAAACAATGTACAATTGGCGGATTTCTTGCCAAAATACATTCTCTACCAGTTAACCCTTTACGATCAAGCAGATAAATTACAGACATCTCACAAATATTTTTACTTATTATTTAACAGATCAAACTGGCTACCTCACAGTTCAAGTGGAGGGTAACCCTCCACCCACCTTCAAATTCTACAAGGGCGTCACTGAAATCATCGAAGGTGGTCGCTTCAAGTACATTACAGACGGCGAGACCGGTCTTATTACTCTGTGTATGCGGAAGGTCAAGCCTAATGATGAGGGCAAATACAGGGTTGTGGTCAGCAACATCCATGGAGAAGACTCCGCTGAAATGCAGCTTTACGTTTCTGGTAAGAACACAGTCCTTAGACATACATAACTTGAGGTGATTAAGTTTCGGAAAGAGAGAAAGTCTTTCTATCAACAATAACACTCTGAATCAAAAGGAATTACAAAAGTTTTGATTCAAACTATGGCTTCAAACTGAGTTTTCACATTGCCCAATGCCCATGTTCGGTAAGTTATCTACTCGTAGTACTAATGGTAACTAAAGTAAAAAGACAAGGCCCTGAAAATCTATTGAGGATGCCTATGTTCAGCAATGCACAATGGCTGCGATAAAAAGATAAATGATGATTAGATTTCTTGACTCTGTTCCTTGTTTACAGATTCTAGTGGTATGGACTTCCGTGCTATGCTCAAGAAGAGAAAGTACGCAAAGTGGGGAGAAAAGAAAGAAGAACCTGAATATAACCTCAAAGAAGTTGAGAAGCCCATCCCACCACTTAAAAAAGTTGAAAAGGTAGTTATTGTTTTTATACCTAAAGTTTTCTGCTAATTGTTTAAATTTGAAGATGGTGATATAAATCACAACATAATTCGGAACCTTTAAAATTGAAACACGTCTTTGCGAAATTGTGAATTTTGGTTTTCATATTTCGCAACGACTTAAATAAAAATTATCTCACTGACGGCAACTCCATCAAGCAAATGGCTTATATTATTTTAAAACAGACGCTGTGTCTCAAGATGTTTGAATAACATTTATCTAAAGGAGAAACTTAACAATTTGCTTGGTACGGTAGTTAGATCAATAGTTTTAATGAATTAGATTTGTGAAATCGTGTAAACAGAATTTATATTTTTTATCCCTATCCTTACTGATACTGCTAAATACCTTAAAGATTGAAAAATGAACACTGTAACTCCCTGTAAAACAGCATCGTATGCATCCTATATTTGATCTCTAGGGCTTAGAAACTGGATATTTCGAAGAGGAGGGCTTCGTTGTGGTCGTCTCTGAAGGAAAGGAGATGTGTAGATTCCCCGCCGACAAACGCAGAAACTCTTCCAATTGGTCCTGGGTTAAGGTCCTCGGTATTCTAGAATATATTATCATCGTTCATTCCATCTTGCATTTCAATAATGTCTTTTAAATTTTTGCTTTTAAGATAGTATGTTAACACGTTTAGTCTGATGATGAAATTGGTACTACTAATTTTCAATAACAATTTCCACTGAAGGTTTGTAAATGTATTTTACGTTTGAGCCTTTCTGCGGAATTTGCACCAAATTACATGAACATAGACCACAAAAGGCAGCATAAACTCTTTTCTTAATAACGCATAGATTTATAACACACTTTTCATAACTTCACAGTCATGTCGTATTGTCACAAAAGTCATATCAACCACTGAGCAAGTAATAATCACTAAGTTTTAATATCGACTCAAGATAAACATTAATTCAAGCTGCATTTCATTTTGAAAAGCAATGGCTTCTGTTGATGAAGGATTTTTGGGAAAATTAAACAAATGCTTGCAAATTTTCGGCTTTGCTGTAAGTTGAGCACTTAAATAAAATTCCAGAAATGTCTACTTTCTCAAGTGCAGTTTGATCCTGTGCTATGTCCTGTATTTTTCATGTTACCTTTTGCTCAAAATTGTCTTTAATGAAAAAGTCCTCGAAATTGTTTGCATCCATTTCGGAGCAAGGATCAGCTTCATTCATTATTGTTCATGTTCCGTCAATTCGATCTCATTCCATGTCCAAGTCCATCTCCATCTAGTTCTGCTTTCGTAATGATTTGGAATTATCATGCTTCATTCTCAGTGGATATTCTATTACTCCTCCAGTAACATCTATTGTCGATTCTAGGGTATCTATGATATAAGGAGACGTATGTCTTTACCAGAAATAATACCTGATTGGCCTGCTTTGATGGAGGCTGTCAAAACAAAGGTTCGATAAAAAGGACGCATAAACCGTAAACCGTATAAAACTAAGAGATTTTTGGCCTTTGGAAATTACATCTAATATGATAATATTTTGTGAACCAGAAGCAGTAAAAAAGCAACACAATTAAAACAATATAGTTTCGAAAGGGCAAAAATACTCTTTTAAATGAATGAACTTAAATAATGGATGATAAACTAAAACAAAACTAAAATATCCTCTAAAACTATAGCTCTCAAAATTGGTAAGGATGATCATTTGTTCTCTTTTTATAATGCAAGTGTAAACGTTAGATTGAATTTGGATTCAATTTTGTCCTTGAACTGATTGGGGGCTGTATTTTTTGAGCGATTTAAACAATGCATTAAAAACTGAATTTAAAATAACTCACAGGGTTTTTGTATCACCACTTCACGTTTCTTTAACTTGAACATGATTTTCAGGGAATGTAAGTGGAATGAATTTGATGATTATATCACATTTGGTATTTTGTCCGTTCTCTGTATTTTCCAGGTTTTATATTTTGACGTCGGATCATGGGGCTTCTGTCACGTCATTAATTGCAAAATTTTGTCTCTTGTCTTAACTAAATTCATTATTAATTTCAGCTGATGCATCCGATGTTTTGCAGATGTTGGAATTTGTTTTAATATTATGTTGTGTTTATTTATAATTGCGACTTTCTCAATTTAAAAATTAAAAACCTAAAATTATAACAATTACATTTACACATTATTTATTACACTTCCAAAACTTGTAATTTTTGAGTATTAAGATAATTGATCCGCTGCATAGAAGGGAAGGCATTTACTAAAAGATAGATAGATAGGAAAAAGTCGTCTAAAGTTTTGACTAAGGATGACTGGATATTTTATAGAGATCCCATAACAGAAGACCGTCCCTGGCGGAACTGATTCCCGACTGGCCAGTTCTCCACTCGTTCAAAAGAGACGAGGTTTGAAACCGAAACTACGTCCATAGGGAGGCACAGAGCACTCTGTATTGTGGTCACCAATGTATTATATTTGTCGCACATTTCTTTTAAGTTCAGTAATATTATGGGACAAATGATAAAGTAATATAACTTTCAATGATAGTCTGTTCAATTATATTAATGTTAAAAAACAAATAGTTTTATTTAGTAACACAGTTTACCCGTCTCGTTTACTCATCACTTATAAAATTACAAGGGCAAATCACTTTAGCCTTGATAAGGTTTTTTTAAAATCTGTCGTTGGAACAGTTGAGTCCCATTATTTTTACTGGATATTGTAAGCGACCAGTCCACAAATGAAATGGCACAACTATGACACTCTATTCTTCTTAGTGCACTCCTTCTCAAAATAATAAATAGCAGCACAACGCACCAAAATGTGAAATATACGCACATTGATCTCGATGTTTCAGGGTCACTAGCTTTTGTCACCAAAATTATCGTAATCTGTTACTTTAGGTTAGATTCTTGTGTATATTGACGGCACTTGAAATCTCAAACAGGTTCACAATAGCACATTTTCTTTGAATACTTTGAAATTCCAATTTCTGTACAAAAGCATGGAGTTTGTGTATGTCGATGATAAAAAATGGCTGATGAATCTAACGCCCCGGCTAAATAACGGATACTAGACAGATTTCAATTGTTTTCAACTACATGCATCTTATTTAACATGTCGAGTGACGTTGACAGTGTAAGAGACGACACCAAGATTGTCATCGTGGTCAGCACCTGAACTGCTTTTTGTATGGAGCACTTTGTTGTGACTGCACTCAAGAACGTTTACAACGATAGGTATATTAATGGCACTGGACTTTTTTCCAGAAACAAGAGTCGTTCTTGAAACCTCTTGTAGATCAAAACGCGAAAGAAGGCAAGGATAAGAAGGTGGTATTTGAAGCCATCTTCAGTAAGACAAATGCGAAGCCGAAATGGTTCTTCCGTAAGGATGTAAGTAATTTTAAAAGAAGTAGTTTTTATTAACTTACCTTACAATATTTAACTTTATGTTATTTTATGCTTCTACAGGAATTATTCGCTGGCTCTAAATACAAAATGATAAACGAACAAGACTCATACAAGCTGATCATCATGACCCCCAAAGTAGAAGACACGGGTAAAATCACAATAGAAGTCGGCGGAATAACTTGCACTGCTTTCTTGCAAGTGGACGAACCTGACCCCTGCTACACCTTCACAAAGCCATTAAAAAAGACCACAAGTGGTTACACAAATCACGAGGTGAGCCTAGAATGCGCTGTGTCAAACAGTTTAGCTATTATATCTTGGTGGAAAGGAGAGACAAAGCTTGAAGATGGAGAAGAATTCCAAATTTCCAAGGACTTGTCTGGTAAATGCACACTTATGATCAAGAGTGCCAAATTTGAAGATGCCGGCAAATATACTTGTAAGATTGAAAAACAGTCTGACAAGACTGAAACTGACGTGAATATTGTAGGTAAGTACAAATTCGCCAGAAACAGACAAAGCAATTACCAAAAGCTTTACTTTTGGCATTTAAATCTTATCAGTTGGGATGTGCGTGATTTTATTAACTGAGGTCATATGTTTCAGAATACCCATATAAGTTCACTAAAGTATTAAAATCACAGCAGGCAATTGAAAAGGATACTATCACGTTGCTATGTGAGCTTGATGATGCTGGTGGTGAAGTAAACTGGTACGTACAACGATGGTGTTGTTAGTAATAACCCAAATGTATTTTTTTGTAACTTTTTAAAAACCATGGTCTTTCTAACTAGGTTCAAGAACGACGAGCCAGTTAAGGCAGACAAACGCATATCGATTGTGAAGGAAGGTCGTAAGCGCAAGATTGTTATCAAGGATGCTAAGGTTACTGACGCTGGCAACTACAAGTGTGTCAGCAACGCCGATGAAACGAAATGCGAGTTGATCGTCAATTGTAAGTACTCGGATAACTTTATACAAGCAATGTATTGTTCTTAGAGATATCATTCAAAAAATAAAAGATACCACTAATACATTAATTATGTTATTTTAGACTCGAATCGCTTCAACAAAAAGTTGAAGGACACCGAAGCAATTGAGAGAGACAAGGTTGTGCTTGAAGTAGAACTTCAGGACCAGACCGCTGAAGCGGTATGGTCATTTAATGGACAACCTATTGTACCAAATGAAAGGTGAGTTTTTTGCTGATTAAACCTTCTAATCTTGAGCTAATCGCTTATTGTAAAATATTTCAAACATAACATAATTCATAGGATTGAAATCAAGAATCTGGGCGGTGGTAAGCACCAGCTTATTTTCAACAAGCTAGAAATGGAAGATGATGGTGAAATTTTGTGCGAATCTGGCAAATTGAGCTCGTCTTGTAAGCTCACTGTCAAGCCAGGAGAATCAAAACCAGCCATTGAGAGTCCAAATGAATTCTATGGACCAGCTGGACAGCCATTCGTCATAGAGGTGCCTTATAAAGGTACGTGTGTTGTATATAAAGGGCATAGTTAGATGCCACCTGCAGTTATTTCAATTTTTTATAAAACTTTACTCTCATATGAAACTAAAAAATATGTTTTTGTAGTTACTGGCACCCGACAGACTCCAATTGAAGCGAAATTATGGAAAGATGGCAAAGCACTACCCATTAAGGAAGTAGAGGCAGTAGTTGAACAGGAGAAAGTGCTTTTCAAGATCAAGAAGCCAACAAGAGAAGGTTCTGGCGCATACACGATCAAACTTTCCAACGCCCAGGGCGAGGACTCAAAGGAAGTTACCATCACGATGCAAGGTGTCCCAACACCTCCTCAAGATGTGGAGGTTACGGACGTCTTTCAGACATCGTGCGTAGTTTCATGGAAAGCTGCCCAAGATGATGGTGGTTCTGCTATTGTCAAATACATCATCGAACGACAGGTAAGATTTTTTTTAACTGCTGTTAACAAGAGATAAAACTTTGGAAACAAAAATATATATAATTATTCAATTTCAGGACCTGGCACTTAAAGCTGGTTGGGATAACGTGGGTGAAGTACAACAGGGACATCTGTTGAAACACAAGGTTGAAGATCTTATTGCAAAGAAATCCTACAAATTTAGAATTCGTGCCGTCAACAAGATTGGTTCCAGTGAACCTGGTCTTTTCGGCAAGCCGGTGCTTGCTAAAGATCCATGGGGTAGGATCCGTCATTCTATTTAATTTTGGTATTACCACCAAAAGTCTTGCTAGAGTTAATTGTATTATAATGTGCTAATTAAATTTTAGACGAGCCATCCAAACCGAAGAATGTGGAGCTTGTAGACTGGGATAAAGATCACGCTGATCTCAAATGGCAGAAGCCAGACAGTGACGGCGGAGCACCAATCACTGGATACGTTATTGAATACAAAGTAAGGCTTCAACCGCCTATTTTTTGGTCTCTACTAAGCAGTGAATATAGATGTAAACTGATTTGGAACATTTATCTAAATTCTGAACTGTATGTTTTTTTGCAGGAGAAATTCGGCAAAGACTGGGTAAAGGGTAAAGAAGTACCCGGAGATTGTTTTGCGGCTACTCAGGATGGGTTGAAGGAAGGATGCACATACGAGTTCAGGGTTCGAGCCATCAACAAGGCTGGACCTGGTGAACCTAGTGATACTACGAAACCGATTGTAGCTAAGTGCCGATTTGGTGAGTGGAAAACCTCTTGTATTATTATATGTATTTTGAAATACTGTCTTTCCACAAAGAGGAAATAGAAAAATTCGACCTGACCTAGGACTCAAGTGGGATTGTGTAGAAAATAGTGCATTGTTGAATGCTAAAAATAAATAACTTAATACTGTCTTTGTTTATCATAACGATTATTCTGTTGCTATGTATTTAATATTTTTCTGGTAATCCCTAGTCAAACCATACATCATTGGAGAGGGTCTCCAGAGCATGATTATCAAGAAGGGACAAGTGATCACCTTTGACATCAAGTATGGTGGTGAACCTGAACCAGAAGTCAAGTGGTTCAAGGGCGAAGAGGTAATTGGACTATTTATAACATTTGTTAAACATTACCTACCTACGAAGTTGAATACGTGCTTAAAATCCTTCAATACAATAGATAAGCAGTTTTGGATTGTCTGATTTTTTTGACACTACGACACAATTTTATTATTCAAGTGTCAGAGATTTCTTTCCTTGTACGCATTTGAGGCGAGAAAAAGCTTGGCAAATTTTCGTTGCTGTGAAGATCATGTGAAACCCAACCTGTACCCAGCGTAGCAATTCAAAAATGTTTTTAAACTTGTGAACTTCAAATGTTAAATAATATAGGTAAATGCGAAGACGTGTGATTTTCAATTGCTTCGATGACATTTAATTAATTTCGGAAGTACTTTATTAACAACAATTTTACTTTTTTCCCAAAAAAGAAACGTGGAAAGCCGTACACGGAGAAGGTCAGAGGGTGAAACTATGTGTTGTCTCATATATATTATGTTTTAAACTATACTTAAAAAAATTACTCTTACATAAATGTGACTAACATAACACTTTATACAGAAATTCTGTACTACCCTGTTTTGAAATGTTTTTTTGTTTCACAAAAAATGAATCCGTCTAGAACGAAATTAACCCTACCTAAAGCCTAAAATAAACTTATAAAATTATTACCTTTGAAGACTACATTTTTTAAGAAACAAAAAAGGCATTTCATATTTTACGCACTTGATAATTCGCAATGGATGCGATAAATTTTAATAGTGTAAATTTATATTACCTACCTGGGCTATACAATTATCGCTTTCAATGTTTAACCCATTCGAAGAAGAATATCCCTACTCCTAAAAATAATATAGAATGCACCAATTTGCACAAAATGTAGCACTTACGTATGCACAAAATTCTTTTATGAAAAATATGATATTAAAATTTGATAGTAGATAATATTATTATTCCATAGCCATGATCACTGGACCATCAAAATTACCTATATTTTATATTATCTTCTTATTTATCAATTTTTGTCGTTGTTATAACACTATTGACTTGACAGTAGACGTTGTTGTCAAATACTGTCAATGCTTAACATCTAAAATAAATAACACACTGAAATCACTATCACTAAACACAGCATAACATTTATGTTTTATTTTCAAGGGATGGAATCTGGTCTTTCATTCAGAACCTATAACTACCACATCCATATGCACTTGGTTTTCGTACATATTGGCAACGGAATACAAAATCTATGAACAGCATTCTGATTGTCCCGCACTTATCATTGAATATCATAACCAAATCAGTAAATTTTTAAATTTTTTCACATACATAACTCGAATATTTTATGGTTGACGTAACCAATATAAAAATTACATCCATCTCTAATTTTGGCATAGCTTACGACGCAAGTGCCGCAACTGCGAAGACGGAACCACATTTTAATTATCTAAACCAAGTTTCTAACAACATCGATGACTAAAAGAAACTAAAGTGCAAACCATACAGTTTCCACATCATAAGTCACACGAACTAGAAGACCGGATTTCATCCCTCCAAGTTCTCTGCTCACATCTCATTTTCGTGCAGGAAATCTTGGATGACGGCGACCGCATCACTATTGACAAGTATGAGAAGAACACCGTGCTGACGGTGAGGAAGACCGCCAGACCTGACAGTGGGAAGTACAAGCTTGTACTCAAGAACTCTTCGGGCACTTGCGAAAGTATTGGCGACGTGGTCGTTTTGGGTAAGTCTTGCGTTAGGTATTCTTCACCTTCTTCCCAAAGGTGATTGGCCGCATGTTTCTTTATGAAGGTCGGCAGAGAACGATCAACATAGCCGAAAATTCTAAACGGTCTACTAAAACCACTTAGTTTTAATCTAATGAAAGTATTTTTCTAAGCGTAAATTTTTCGAGTTTGATCTTTTCAATTCCAATCTTTCAAAAAGATCCTTACGATACTTTTAGCTATGTCTGTCTGTCGTCGCAAGGCACCTTATTGTTACATAGCTCCTCATCCCGCCCGGTGCATTTTAGTATTTTTGGTAAAATCTAGGTTGAGATGCTGAGTATCACTAAAATCACCCCGATTCTACAACATCGGGGAAATTAAAAAAAAACAGGGCTGTCAAGTGGCGATGTACACTTGTACAGGCCCCCGTGTGTCTAAATGAGTTTACAGCTGCAGTTGACCGACTCCTATGGTTTTGCATTGCCATGCCTGAGCCCTCTTGTTTTCTTCTCTTACTGGTACTCAGCCCGCCGCGACAAGGTGTGTTCTCATATTATGAAGTAGAAAGACCCGCTAATCTAACCGAACTATCTCCTCCACAGACAAACCAAACAGGCCCAACGGTCCCATCGATGTTACGGACATCCGCGCTGAGAAGGCGACCGTCAAATGGAAGAAGCCAGACGACTGGCAGGGCTCCGACATCACTGGTTACACGCTCGAGAAGATGGACATGGTAAGGACTCACTTTACGTCTTATTGGATTTCAAATTCCTAACGTAACTGACATCCACATCTAGCAGATAGTGGACATTCTCCAAAACGTGCCATCGCGCCCTAAGCTCAGCTTGTCCCATCCAGTTTTTGCCAGCAGCCTTGCGCGAGTCATCGCTCCACCTGGCTAGAGGTCGCGCCCCACACTACCTTAGCTGATACGCGTTTTCAAAGATAGAGATCGTCTAAGGGAAAAAGCCGTTAACAGTGCTCTCAAAAGTTAACGAAAAATTACAAATAACCAGCACATTAATATCCTTCCTGCAGGGCAAAGGTTTCCAATTTCCGACCAAGATAGTCTAAAGCTATTTTCGACACGTAACTCTAGATTACTGCTGTGCTGAAAGGAGTTTAATAATTCAACTAGTGTAGATTAAGTAAATTGTATATTTTACTGACCAGCTTGATATCAAAGACTGGATTTACAGAAAATTATTTCAATTTTGTAAGTACCTACTTATATTTATGTAACTAACCGAATGGAACCTTCACAGGATACTGGCAACTGGGTACCATGCGGCGAAACTGGACCGGAACCGACAGAGTGCGTTGTCAAGGGTCTCACACCGAACCACAAGTACAAGTTCAGGGTCCGAGCAGTCAACAAGGAGGGCGAGTCTGAACCTCTGGAGACTGACAGCTTCATCGTTGCTAAGAACCCTTACGGTACGTAAATGTAGAAAGTATAAGTGACACCATGAGACATTTATGGTTTATTTATGTGTCCTCTTTTCTTATAACTACTATACCACTTTCATTGTGCACGAAAACATTGAGGAATAAACAAAATGGCGGACTCCAGGCTATGCCAAAAAGGTTCAAAACCCTTTCTGAACTTTATTTCAGTGGTTACCACTGAAAACCAGCGTCATAGATCTGCCGTGACATAGCAGTTGAGTGGTAACCATGTCACACATTGTATTATTTGTAGTTAATATTTTCGTCTCTTTTTATTTTTGTTTTTTCTTTTTGTTTGTTTATTTTTTGTTTCTGTGCGATGTTTACCAAATAAATGTTTATTTTTTTCTTATCCTATTCTATTTAAAAAAAAAACAGTGACGTTAGTCTCATTCCCTGATTTATTTATTTATATATTTATTGCGATCAAAAAAATTAAAAAATATAACTTTTATTTCAATTCAACAAAACAATAGCAAAAATCTTCCGAATCCCTGTGCTGCTTTAATGTGGTCAAGTTTCCTGTAGCACAACCGGTTCGGTTTGGAGCGCAATCTCAGAACCAACAAGAACGAAACGTAACTAACAATGACAGCTGACAGCTACTGCCAAAACTTTTTCTAAACGTTGCCTTTGTTTTGTTTGTTTACAAAACAAAACCGATCATGTTTTACAGATTAGAAATTAATCTCACCATGCTCATCATAACATCATTTGTTCACCAGACCCACCAAAGGCTCCAGGCAAGCCGACCATCATCGACTACGATAACATGTCAGCGACTCTGCAATGGGAGCCTCCGAAAGACGACGGTGGTAGACCGATTTTGGCCTATGTCGTGGAGATGAAAGACAAATTCTCTCCTGACTGGATAGAAGTAAGTTTTGGGTTAATTTAAGTAACCAATGTCCTATTCATTCAATTTACACTTTCGTGGCAACTTCTGCTGTTCAGAAAACCATAACTTGAGAAGTTTGGGTGAAGTAAATTCACTGTCTGGAATGTTGGTTAAGAATATTTGTTATCATTAATTTAAAGTGACCCTATGAACTCTTATTAACAACTTGTAAAAAGAAAAGCTACCCCTTCAGAATCATAAAATATAAATTAAAAACCATTTTGTACAATGTAAAACTGAATTTTTTTTAACTTCATATCCTATCCAAAATAATTATATTTATTTAAAATAAAAAAATGTAAATAACCCTCCTCTTGCCTCTCAGCTCAATCAATTTCTAAGATTTTTAAGATTGATACAGGATTACAGAGGAAATGAAAAATATTTATTTTCTTAACTAAATTCAAAACTATGAATGTTCTAGGTAGGCAAAACCAATGACAACAAGACTGAATACAAGGTAGAAGGCCTCAAAGAGAAGATGGTCTACCAGTTCCGTGTGAAGGGTGTCAACAAAGCTGGAGTTGGTGATGCTTCACAGCCCACAGACAACCATTTGTGCAAGCACAAGAACTGTAAGTTTGGGGTTATTTTTCATGTAAATGATTTGATAGATAGATTGATATATCAAATCAGATATGTACTATGGACTAAGTATGTTTCTCTTGTTTTAAAAAACGTTAAAAGACTGAGTATTGCTAATTAGAGTGCTAATGTCATTCCCATACATCTTTAATTTCCTTTTCATTACTCATACACGGAAAGTACGCTTGAAGTTGCCTGAGCATAGGCTTGAAAGCTTCACTTTCAGCCCTAGGGCTGTAAATTTTATTCGGCCCTAGGCCTGAAAGTAAATAACTGTCAAATGTCACCTTCTATTTTGACATTCCTTTTGCGGCAAGTCGATGTATTCTGTTCAGCCACAGTAATATTTGAAATTTCTTTACCTTGATTTCAAATGAATATTTAAACAATCGAAGCAGGAATATACTCATTAATGTATGTTTCACTTAATTAGTATTTAATTGAATAAATTAGAGCTAAGCATTTACGATTGAAATGAAAAAATAAAATTTTGTTGGTTGAACTTATGTATCTGATTTTTATTTACTTTCCTTATATTTGTAATGAAAAGCAGAGTGTTTACCTCAGAATAAAGACCTTTTCAATGCCCTCGAACATTTTTTCATCATTAATCTGTATTTGATCTTATACGAATTACATTCTAGAAGTTTTATGTAATTTGAACATAAGATGATTTACAATGTTTTATGTCCTAATACAACAGTGAAACCCCGTATTGAGCGCAGCACATTCAAGTCTGTAATCATCAAGGCTGGTCGCACACACAAGTGGTCTGTGGATGTCATCGGAGAACCAGTACCAGACATGTCATGGTAAGAACTCTCTTATCTTTGAAAAGTTAAGTAAGCTAGTCAGAAAATGTGGTTTGGGGGTATTAGGCTACATGGGCAGAAGATGAAAAAATTATTCACTGTTTATTACTTTTCTATTCTACATTCAGTGACTGTTGCTGACATTGTGAACGGAATACTTAAAAGCCCATTTTTACTAATGGTATTAGAACCCAACGTGGTAGGTGGTGAGCCTTCCGCAGTTATCCAGGTTGATTTGGTTTTTTTGGTTAGTTGGAAATTTGACAGTGAACACAAAGATTCGAACTTGGGACCAGACAATCCACTATCTGAGTTGAGATGCTTAACTCCTAAGCCACAATGCTCTTATACATATTATGTTCTATTCTACAAAACTTCTTAGTAACGAAAGGCCCGAGCCACATATTTTGACAAATGTGTAGAGTTTTTGAAATTAGGACTTAGTTAAGACATGTTGATTTAATAACATGAAATCTGATAACTTTCTGACACTGTGAGCTATATCGTTTTATCTTGGCAACATTTTACATGAAAATGTTATTGGTGGGATTAATGTTTTTCTAAAAGTATCCCTTTGGCAACAGTAATGAAACATTAGATATTTATGGAGACAAAAAATTTAAAGCTTTGAAATATGATTTATGTGAGTGGTAACTTCCTGTTGAAAACTGACGCGCGACGGAGCGAATTATAAGAATTTAAAACTGTTTACGAATCCTAAATGATATTGATGAATAAGAGCTAACTAGATAGGGACTAATGATACTTAAATTCTTTAAACTGCATATCATCAATAGATACGGTCCTAAATGTACCCAACACATATGTCTTGGGTACATTTCGGACCCAAGCAAATCGGCCAGTCAATTCATCAAAACATAAGTTAAATACCATTATTGTCTATTTCCCCAGGTCATGGCGAGACAACATTAAGCTAGTGAACACAGAACGCATCAAGATTGAGAACAAAGAGTACCACACCGACTTCACTATCGTGAACGCGGTGAGGCGCGACACTGGCAAGTACAAGCTGCGCGCTGAGAACTGCAATGGCTTTGATGAGGAGACCGTTGAGCTGACCGTGCTGAGCAAGCCTGGACAGCCTAAGGGTAAGTTTGTTTAGGACTAGCTGTTCGTCAGCGGGTTCGCCCGCGTAGACTGTCTCTCCTGTCAAAATATAGCCTTAATTAAAAAAAAATATAGCCTTTGTCACCCTCTGATATCCTCACTGTGACTCCTTTATATTGTTTGAGGAATTTTTATAATTGGTCCAGTAGTTTTGGAGCCTTTTCATTATAAACAAACAATCAAATATTTGATCTAGAATAGATAAGAGGTAACTGACTGAATGATGCATTTTCCTATTTTACCTGGAAGCGAAAACTTTGTAGGCAAAAACTGTGAAAAAAGTTTTGAAAATTGAACCCTCCTTGTGAAATGGGGGAAAAAACGAAAATGGATGTCAAAATTAGGAGCATTCGCTGAGCGGTCACTTCCTGATCTTGGCCTCACTCTTTTTATACTACACTTGGTAGCAAATATATCGAGCCTCCATCGCTACGTTTAGGTTTCGTCGTTCTTAAGTTTGGTATTAACAATGGTGAAACTTAGAAAAGCTTGATTTATTTGCTCCAATGTGTACATTATACTACAGAAAGGTTACCATGAATGCCTGACTGCTCTAAAGAGCGAAAGTCTCTTGCAATTAGCTGTTCATCAATTTCATTATAATATGTGCCTTCTCTCTACAGGTCCTTTGGAAGTATCAGACGTGCACGCCGAAGGTTGCAAGGTCAGATGGGAGAAGCCAGAAGACGATGGCGGTTCTCCTGTCAAAGAATACGAGGTCGAGAAGATGGACATGCAGACCGGCAAATGGGTGCGCGTCGGAAGGTCAGTAAAGAATTAATTAAAAGTTGTTTTTAGTACACTCATGTTGATAGCGAAAGATCGTGTATGTATTAAGGTTCTTCCCCTCCTCAGTCGGTCCCTCACTATTGTGGATCGTGACTCTCGCGAAAGACTTGTGCAATAAGTTCTCCAACGGCTTGATGGAGCGCTGCGTTTATGGGGACCTCTAGTGTGTTGGCGACTTGGTCTGTCCATCTTTTCGGGCTTCCCCCTTGCGGTCTCTTTCCCTCCAGCTTGCCAACCACGAGCAATTTCTCAAGGTTATCAGGCTCGCGTCGCGCAATGTGTCCTAAGTACAAAAAACGGTTCTTACCTTGATACAAATTCTATCCCGCTGTTGGGTTAGAAATACAATTCTTATGTTGAAGGGTCAAAGCTTAGGAAAATAAGCAAAAGTCTCCAAAGAAACCAAGTGAATGCATTATAGAGGTGTAATTTAAAAATGCAACCTTGCAAGGTCATTCAGAGATATAAAAAAAACATTCAAAAGTAATGTAGAGGCATTGTCGATAACTACCTCTTTAAGTACTAATATTTTAATATCTTCAACAGAGTCGCAGGCGACAAGAAGCCTCTAGAGATGGACATCACAGGCCTAGAGCCAGGACACCAGTACAAGTTCAGAGTGACCGCCGTCAACGACGAGGGCGACTCTGAACCGCTCGAAACCGAACGCGCTACCCTTGCTAAGAATCCATTCGGTAAGTAATAATACAAAATGATGTAATATACAAAACGTAACACAAAGCAAGCTTACCAGAGGCTGAAGTAAATTTGATTGTTTTCAAGCTAATTAATGCCACGGTCAAAAATTTAGGAAAGTCCTGCTAGAAAGACTTAACAGAATTTTGAAAGGTTAGGCAATAAGGGAGACGCCCCTAGCTTATTTCCTTGTGTGGTACCTCGTAACACAGGGATTTAATAATCCCTACTTCGAGACCATTACAAGAGGTGTGTTGTCTGGCGCATATTTATTATTTATAAATAAGTGGTCCTTCGAGCCGGATTTATGTAAAAATTTGAAAGTAATGTCAAATTGTAAAACTGCTGATAATTTCAATGTAGATTAATTTGCAAGACGTAGTTGTTACATGTTATATATTCAGAAGGAGAGATTTACAGTTAATTTTTTGTACCTAATGAAAAATAATGTACTTACATGTTTTTAATAATAATTGCAAGAAATTAAATTTAGATTAGTTTGGAGTGGTTTGGGAACTTATGTATAACATCAAACTGTGTATTAATGAATAATTTATGTCCAGATGTGTCAGAAAAGCCCGGGAACGTCGAGGTTGCCGACCACGACAACCAAAGCGCCGACATCAAGTGGGACCCGCCCTCGAGCGACGGCGGCGCGCCCATACAGAAGTACATCATACAGAAGAGGCCTAAGGGCGGCGACTGGGAGAATGCCCTTGAGGTATGTGGTCTCTATTTAGACTTTTGTATCGAACTTAATATAGTGAATGCAGATTAGAAGCTTTTAACGAGACCTGCGCGGTGACTGGGAGAGTTTGTTGGAGGTATATTGTCTCTTTTAAGGCTTCTGTATCAAAATCTATGATAGTGAACCCAGCGTAGATACTTTTGACGAGGACTGGGAAAATGCTTTGGACGTATGATGTCTCTTTTTAGGCTTTTGTATCAAAATCTATGATAGTGAACCGAGCGTAGATACTTTTGACGAGGAATAGGAAAATGCTTTGGACGTATGTTGTCTCTTTTTAGGCTTTTGTATCAAAATCTATGATAGTGAACCCAGCGTAGATACTTTTGACGAGGACTGGGAAAATGCTTTGGACGTATGATGTCTCTTTTTAGGCTTTTGTATCAAAATCTATGATAGTGAACCCAGCGTACATACTTTTGACGAGGACTGGGAAAATGCTTTGGACGTATGATGTCTCTTTTTAGGCTTTTGTATCAAAATCTATGATAGTGAACCCAGCGTAGATACTTTTGACGAGGACTGGGAAAATGCTTTGGACGTATGATTTCTCTTTTTAGGCTTTTGTATCAAAATCCATGATAGTGAACCCAGCGTAGATACTTTTGACAAGGACTGGGAAAATGCTTTGGACGTATAATAATAATAATAATAATAAATATCCCTGGACATTATTCCACACAGCGCCATCTAGCTCCAAAGTAAGCTAATTAAAGCTTGTGTTATGGGATACTAGACAACGGATAAACATACTTAAATACATTTTCTTTTGTAAATACATACTTATTATACATAGGAGACACCCAGACCAGTACAAACAGACATGTTCATGCACACAAATGTTTGTACTGTGCGGGGATCGAACCCGCGACCTCTGGTGTAGTAGCCAACTTCTTAACCATGATATGTATGATGTCTCTTTTTAGGCTTTTGTATCAAAATCTATGATAGTGAACCCAGCGTAGATACTTTTGACGAGGACTGGGAAAATGCTTTGGACGTATGATGTCTCTTTTTAGGCTTTTGTATCAAAATCTATGATAGTAAACGCAGTTTAGAAGCTTTGGACGAGACCTAAAGGCGGTGACAAGGAGAATACCCTTGAGGTGTGCTGGTTTGTCTATGGCTACGTACGGAAATGTTGGATAGTGAACGCAGTGTGAAACGCCCACTACTGACTATACGTACTTACTATGAAAATGGTCACAGCATTTCGGTGGACGCAAACCACTTGTGAGGCCTATGTTCAGTAGAGGATGCTCTGTGACTACTAAATAGGGATGATGACGAAAATGGTACATGAGAATAGGTTTCAGATGTGACTGCCTTTTTGTAAGCTGTTAACTCGTACTTAACTCGTTTTGTAATCAATCAATCGAATCAATTTGAAATTACTATTATTCTATTCTCTAATAGAGCTCAAAGGATGTTTATGTTTTCTTGTGACTAGATTTCGAATAAATCTTTTTTTTCTTTTTACCAGGTGCCCGGAACTGCTACTACCGGCAAAGTTGAGGGTCTGCCTGAAGGCAGTGAGTACCAATTCAGGGTTATCGCTGTCAACAAGGCTGGACCTTCTGAAGCTTCAGACCCTACGAAGATGACCACGATCAGACACAAGGCTTGTGAGTATTTACGGCACTATATAACAGTCTTGTTGAAGGAATATTGATGTAGGGGGTATTTTTACATGAATGTAACAGAATGTAATGTAGTGTTACAAAAGCGGTTTCCAGTCAACAGTAGAGCCATGACAGTTCAAATAAAGTTTTGTTGCGGAACTGCTTTTGATCAAGTTAAATTTGAAGTATCAACCTTAACGATCAGTAATGTAGATGTGGCCAATTTATTGACCCATGTGAATGTTTTTTACCTACCTGCTAGGTCATAAGAATTTTCGAGCAAATTTTTTTTTTTTTTTTTATAAATATACCTGGACATTATTCCACACAGCGCCATCTAGCCCCAAAGTAAGCTAATTAAAGCTTGTGTTATGGGATACTAGACAACGGATAAACATACTTAAATACATTTTCTTTTGTAAATACATACTTATTATACATAGGAGACACCCAGACCAGTACAAACAGACATGTTCATGCACACAAATGTTTGTACTGTGCGGGGATCGAACCCGCGACCTCTGGTCTAGTAGCCAACTTCTAAACCATTACACCAAGTCGGTCGTCAATTCAAGTTCAATTGATTCAAGACTAGCTGTCTCGATAGACTTCGTTCTGTCAAAAGTAATTGCGCGTCGCGGCGTCGGTAAAGCAGCACATCTCGACCGCGTTTTTCTGACTTGATTTACATATACTATTATTTTTCACTGTATGTTTTGTTCAATCATAATAAAATATAGCCTATGTCACTCCCTGATAATGTAGCTTTATATTGTTGAAATAATTTTCAAAATCGTTCTATTCGTTTCGGAGCCTATTCAATACTAACAAACAATCAAATCTTTCCTCTTCATTATATAAGTATAGATTAGTAAAGATAATATTCAATTTTAGTGAAGCCACGCATCGACCGCACCAACCTGAAGCCGCTGGTGGTGCGCGCGGGCAAGCCCATCTTCTTCGACGTCAACGTCAAGGGTGAACCAGCGCCCAAGGTGCAGTGGTTCCAGAAGTGGAAGGGTGAAGAGAAGGAGGTAAGAATATGTACCATGCACATAAAAAGTTTTCGAATAGTAGATGCACGAGGATCCGAATGGGCCTGAACCGAAACTCAATGACTTCCTACAGAAGCTGTTACGATGATTTAATGTAACTAAAAAGACTACTCTTTAACTAAAAAGATTGGTTAATGAGTTTGGGGTACACCTTTGGCCATATTTCGAAACCCAATGTTGCGATCTCAGTTTTTTTGGTTTAGGTATGAATTTGACAACAATTTGATATTTTTGACTCGGAGGTTGGGTTTATGATAATGCTGCCCCACTGCTTTCTCACCAAATACCATCAAAACATGACAAATATTTAGTTTTGTTGTGTGTTTTGGCATTAATTTTACATTATTGTACACTAGCTTTCTGCTCGTGGCTAATCTGTATGTCTAAGCTGTATTACTGTAAACTTTCATCTAAATCCGTTTGGTGGTTTTTGCGTGAGAGAGTAACAAACATACACGCATACATCCTCACAAACTTTCGCATTTATAATATTAGTAAGATTCTGAAGTTTTCCCTATGAAGCAACTTAGTATCATTATAATAAATAAATAAATAAATAAATATCTGGGACAATTCACACCAAGATCATCTGACCCCAAACTAAGCAGAGCTTGTATAATGGGCGTCAGAGACTGATAAACATACTTAAATATTTCTAAATACATACTTAAATAGATAATAACACCCAGACACACAACAAACACAAATGTTCGTCACATAAATGTTTGTCATGGGTGGGGATCGAACCCACGACCTCCGGCGTTGGGATCGCTGCCATTGCGTCAACAGGCCAGTCATGGGTCTTGTCTTACAAAAAGTAAAGTAAGACAAGACCCATTATAACTACCCATTATAACCTATTGTGGTTAACCACAGAAAATAAAATATTAATACTTGTCAAACCTTCCTAGGTCACGACTGGCGTAATAAACATCGACTACAACTCCAAACTAGACATCAAGGAATCCGCCCGCTCCATGACGGGAACATACAGGATCCTCGCCACCAACCAACATGGAACAGACGAGGCTGACGTGGAGATCACAGTTCTGTCGGCGCCGGGCAAGCCTGGAGGCCCGCTGAAGGTCGCAGACGTCACCAAGTCTGGATGCAAGCTGGCGTGGAAGAAGCCAGAAGATGATGGCGGTAAGGAAACCTGCAATACACATAGACTACTACACAGGGTTGCTTAAGTTTATATCGGTGTTTTCCAACCCCGTAGGGTGATCTCATACTTTGATAATTTAAAACCTTTTCGGCGTCCAGGATTAACTAGTAAGGCCTTATTTAGAAATATAGATAAATAATAAGAAATATCAAATTGACCAAACACGATCGTTTGGCCAATTTGATGGTCAGTCAAATTTAGTCCTTTTAGCGATTTTTAATATTAGTAAGTAAGTAAGTCTTTATTGCGTATGGAAAAAGGTAAATACATAAGGAGATCTTGAAGCTAACGGAGTTTCACTTAGTCCTGCCTTTTCAAGCGTTTTTTTTTACCCTTTTCTTTCTATTTTATGAATAAATAAAAAGGCGCCAGGCAACACAAAACTTGTCATGGTCTCGAAGTAAGGATGAATATCCTAGTGGTACCAGGTACCAGACAAGGAATAAAGCCAGGGGCGTCGAGTTAATTTCACTGAAAATTACATAAATTGACCGATCATATCTCTATATGGTCCAATTAAGTCATTTTACATAAATTTCTACCAGGGACGGACCTCTGAATGTATTTTATAAGAACAAACGGACAATATTTATAGTTTTTCTGTATTAAAAACATTATTTTAATCAAATCCATCTCACCCCACAGGCAAGCCAATAACCGGCTACGTAGTGGAGAAGCTAAACAAGGCCACAGGCCGCTGGGTGCCGGTCGGCAAGACCGACGACACAGAAATGGAAGTGAAAGGCCTGCAGGAAGGCGAGGAGTACGAGTTCAGGGTTAAAGCTGTCAATGAGGAGGGCGAGTCGGAACCGCTGAAGACTGATGCTTCCATCATCGCTAAGAATCCTTATGGTAAGTGGAAACTCGAGAGATTTATAAACAATTTGCATAAAGCGGCATTAGAATGAATCAAAAATATGCTACAAAATGTAGATAACAAAGCAACAGCTATTATGAGAGAATTTCAAAATTTTCGTAGTTTTGGTAACGAACTTCCTAGTCAAGTGGTGAATAATATTGACCCGTCTTTAATAAGTAGTTTTACTCTAAACCGATCTGGGAAGTGTTAGCTAAATTTCAAAATTACTAGGTAGTTATAATATGAACACAAGTTATCAGGGCACCCCGCATATCACTTTAGATTTAACATCGCCAACCAAAGTTCAAAATCATCATCGTTTTGTTTCACCGACTTTCCGGCTCCGTCGTTATACCACGTGACTCACGTCAAGTCCCGAACGAGCTTTTTAGTGGGATGCATGATAAGAATGAAATTTTGTTTGATAATGTTTTACAGGTAACAGTTATCTACCAAGAGTCTGATTTCGAATAACTAGGTCTGTTTACGTTCTAGACAGTTATTAGGAATCAGACTTTATTACGTAGTGCTAATAAACATTCTAAAGTTTCCGTCATTCAAAAAGAACGCTGGTCAACACCTGGGCAGTGTGTGGATTTAGGGCCTTATTGTTTTTATGTACCCCCCCCTCCCCCCCTTCTTACTTTGCCTGTCGCATAACCATCCTCTCTACTGTCGCACGTTACACGATCTGACCTGTCATTCAACTTGCAGACATTCCCGGCAAGCCATCCATCCCGATCATCGAAGACTGGGACGTGGACCGCGTGGACCTGGTCTGGGAGGCGCCCAAGAACACCGGCGGCGCGCCCATCACGGGATACGTCATTGAGAAGAAGGAGAAGTATGGGCAGTGGCAGGAAGCACTTACTACCAATGTAAGTAACAAAGTTATTCTAGAATGATGTAATTTTTAAGCTGTTGTACCCATCTCACTGATAACCATGTCTTAAGATTGACCTAAAATCTATTTTTAAAAAAAGGAAAGAACAAATGTGGTTTGGAGATATTCGGTATGTTACTCATAATTTGAATGCAACAGACAGACGAATGTCTGATGAGAAAAAATTTAATGTCGTTTCAGCAACCCAGGTTTAAATTTGCAACGAACTTTGTAGTAATGTTTGAAGTACCGAGAGTTTCCAACTATCATGGTGACAGAACCCTAAAAAAGCGTCTACCTTATCTGCCAAATGGTTTGTCCGAGGACATCCGCCTTGAACCGAATAACAACAAATTCAAGAAAATATTAAAAAAGCTTTTCTTGGATTCGCTTGTTGTGTGAAAATAACATAACTAACTAAGGCGTATATAAAAAAAATGAAAAAAAACTTAGTAGGTATCGTTGTTTTTTTTCTATATTTGTTTTTTTCTCTGCCTTACATTTAGTTCAAATTTGTATAATAAATCAACTTATTTTATGTTGTTAAAGTATTATTTAATACCTGTATTATTTGAGACTACTTCCTGCAGTCAAACTGATATTACAGTTTTGTATGGTATTGTTAATTGTATGATCATTGTTCTGTATTAATAAATGAAAATAAATAATAATAATAACGAAAGGTCGTAAAGGTCGGAACGTAATATTTCCATACAAACTTAATCTTTGTATAAGGCAGAAAAACTCACTCTGCCCCAAGTAAGCTTCAAGCTTGTTTGTTCTTTCAAACACTTTTTTCACACTCAAGTTACCGGTACAGCTGATTAAATTGAGAAAAACGATAATAGGTTTGAACAAGTAGATTTACCCCAACGCTTTTCTTCCAGACTCCTGAGTTGAAGGCCCGCGTGCCGGACCTGAAGGAAGGCAACACGTACCAGTTCCGGATCCGCGCCGTGAACAAGGCCGGGCCGGGAGAGCCTGGCGATGCCACGCAACCGCACCTGGCTAAGGCTAGGTTCTGTGAGTACCCGAAATAATAATTTAAAAAGCAACTCCAATTTACTGGAATTTTATTATTCGCCAAAATCTTACAATACACATCTCCATCTAAAGGTAGAAACTGGAAAAAATATAGTTTTAGTTAAAAAATAAAGTAACGTAAATTTTTTAAAACGTGAATTAAAAAATATACCCAACCTGGTTCATTAGAAAACTTAAAACCGGTATTTTTTCTTTCTTAATACCTTATTAAGGAAAAATAAATACACGAATAAGTACAACGGATTATGTTGCTTTCTTTAACAAAACAGATACTTACTTATAATAAAATAGCAAAAAAAAAAATTTACTTAATAAACATACTTTAAATAAGTATTAAAGAAAATTAATATTTTTTACTTAACATATTTATTTTTTTGTCTAATTCTACCTACCACACTCACTAAGCATACCAATATGTTGTACACAGTGAAACCACACATCAACCGCGACAAGATGACGGCGGTGCGCGTGCGCGCGGGCACCACGATCAGGTTGGACGTCGACATCAAGGGTGAACCTCCACCGACCAAGACTTGGACCTTCGCCAAGAAGGTAACTATCATATTTCATCTTTCTATCTTATATTCTACTGATTACTAACTCAAAGTTTTACTGGACTCATGTCATAAAAAGGTACGTGTGGTAGATGTTCAGTTCCTTTTCTGGCTGACTATACCTGATCAAAGAGAATGGAGTGTAGCCGTCAATTTAAATGATCGTTTATTCATGGTTCATAGCCCAACTAATTTGTCTGCGTTACTTCCATGGCTGAGATCGAATATAATTATATGTTTAGTAATTGCATAGGCTGGTAGACCTCATAAACCAAATATATTATAGCCAGAAAAAAATGTTTTGCTTGTTAAAAGGGGTTTGAACATTTTTGTATGGAAGCTGGCATAGCTACCTAGCTAGTTTTTTTCTCGATGTTTTCGCGCACAATTAAAGTAGTATATATGAAAAAGGGCCACATAAACAAACGAAAAATTACAATTACTATGGTACCCTAAAGTGTCACGTTTCCGAGATACTAAGATCAATATGAAAAAGGTGATCATCGTTAAAAATCTACTAATTAGGTGATTTTTTGCTAATGTGTTATAGCATTTCTATGAAGTGTTCATTTGAAAGTGCTTCAAATATTTAAGATAATGTGGAATTTACTTGTTTTATGGTAAAAATCTACAAAAAAGTTTCAAATTAAAATCAAATAATATGCTTTATTGCGAAGCACAATTTCATTTTTGACAACATAGGATAGGCAAATAGTGACCTTATCGCTTCGAGCGATTTCTTCTAGACGACTTTGGTATGCGGCGGGGAGATTGCGGAAGAAGATAACAGACTGTTCAAAAGTCCTAAATTCTGTTAACAAAATAACATGAAAAGCCTCATCATTAGTAGATTTTCAATGAATTTTATATTTTCTTTATCGATCTTTCCTTTAAAATAACTGGGAAACGTGACACTTTAGGGTACCATATTACGAGACATTTTTGTTCGTTTGTGTCCTTTATCCATATATACCACTTTCATCGTGCGCGGAAACATCGAGAAAAAAACAAAATGGCGACTGGTGACCGTCGCCATGTCACAAATGTACAAACACCTTTGGAAAACATGTTCCAGTTAAATTTTCAACGTTTCTTCTTACCTTCACCACAAAATGGCTATTATCTATTTCTTCGGTGCATAGACTATGCTTTTAACAAAATACCTCCTATCTCTTTCCCTAGGTCTTGGAGACTGGTCCTAGCTTAAAGCTAGAGAACGAAGACTACAACACACGTGTACAGATCTTCGACACGACGTGGGCCAACTCTGGCGTATACACTCTCAAAGCGGAGAACGAGTCGGGAGTGGACGAGGCTACCCTCGAGATCACTGTATTAGGTAAGATATCAAAATTGACAAAATACACTGAAGCGAGAAATAAAAAGAGAGGTAGTGCGATAAAAAAGATGGGAATAGAGAAGAACCGAGTGGGCAGGGGGCGCAGTTAATCCGTCATGCATTGCGTTGCAGGATTTCACATTTCTCAGTCATCTCAGTTCAATGTGTCATGTGATTATACCTTAATCACTTGTAAAATAGCGTGATGTTGTTTGTTGCATATTTCTATACGATCGGTTCGAAACATGATCGCTTTAAATGGCCTTTGTAATATGCCCACTGGTATAGAGCAAGCTATGAGACTGTAACGAAGTAAGAAATATTTAAAACTAAAGTCTTCGTAATCATTGGATAAATGAAAGTTCTTCTTGAAGAACACCTTGAAGAATAACCTTGGTTATTTACTAACTCTGTTACCAACGAAACACGATGAACCACTGAATCACATTATCAGAAACCAATAAAAAAAGTCCACATCATATTTAGTAGTTAGCAAATAGCTCTACTGTAATAGAGTTTTCTTCCCAAAAGTCGGATGACCCCCTACTGGTCCCATCGTAGTTCAACATAAAGATACTGAAGTTATCGTATGACACTTATGTTGTAAATAATAATCATACTTGTATTTCTTCCCAGACAAACCCGGCAAGCCTGAAGGCCCGCTCGAAGTCTCCGATGTTCACGCAGACCACGTGAAGCTGAACTGGAACAAGCCGAAGCACACCGGCGGGCTGCCGCTCAGCGCATACGTTGTTGAAAAGATGGACGTCGTCACTGGGAAGTGGGTGCCGGCTGGGACTGTGGACCCGGATAAGACTGAAGCTACAGTCACTGGTAAGTATTCAACCACAGCTATGATCATTGACAGAAAAAGATAATCTGCCTCCTTATTCTATAACTAGCAACGGGAAACGATTGCTCGTCGCTCGCATTTTGACAGCTGATGATGCAATATTCGACGTCAAATAGCAATAATCGCTGTCAAAATTGCATTTTTTTTCATCGAAGTTAGATTTCTAGGCCAACGTAGGCCACGTAGTGTAACAACTAAATGGAGTTTGTTATTTACGCGATGGCCACACTCTTGACGGGTTCATTCTAAATTATTGAAGAGATACTAAAAAATAAAATATCGATTTGACAATTTTACTGTTATACTGTACGGAAACCGTAACGAAAATTAGTAAACCATACAAAATATAATTAAGCCCTTTATTAAAGCTTCTCATTCATGGAAAATAATTTTAATGGTAGAAAGTTGAAGAAGTTACTGAAGTGTAATTTAATTAATAATTAACTATTTAAAGTGTAATTTCACATAGCCCATTATAGAACGCAATGAAATGTAAATCGTGATACTTGCTCTCTGCTATAATCACAAAACCAAGCATGTTGACTGATTCCTGAATTTATTTGCTACACAGGTCTAGAACAAGGCCACACTTACCAGTTCCGCGTAAAGGCCCTCAACGAGGAAGGCGAATCAGAACCCCTCGACACGGACCACGGAACCCTTGCCAAGAACCCCTACGACGTGCCAGCCGCCCCTGGTTTGCCAGACATTGTAGACTGGGACGAGAAGTCTGCCAAACTTAAGTGGGAGCCGCCTATCAGAGATAATGGGGCGCCCATCACTGGATACATCATTGAAGTCATGGATAGAGATAGGGGCGAGTTTGTCAAGGTGAGCAAGAAACTTTAGTGGATTTTTCGAATCGTTTATTACAAACTCAACCTTTTAAGCCAAAGAACTAGTTTTTCTAAAGACTATGTTAGTTATGCTATTGGGTTACTAATAAAAAAAATGGCCCTCAAAATGACAAAACCTCATTTAATTTTAAACTTATCCGTTTGAGAAGAACAAAGAAGAGAAACTTTTGCCCAGCCGTGGGATCAAAACGGCAGATTTAGATACAGAGTGCCGAGTGAGAGTTGCAGTGAGAGATGCGAATGACTTTACCATCGCGTTTTGCGAGCAAAAAACCCAAATTTTTTATTGCATCGAGTCAGCGCCATCTAGCGGCCTTCATGTTTCCCGAATTCACCGCTAGCTGACTCTATTCCATACTATTTGACATTTACGTGCTCGCAATACGCGATGGTGAAGTCTTTCGCATCACTCACTGCAGATCGCATTCTGCAATCAGTAGGTAGGTAATCAAATAATACACGCAGTAACATCCAGTCAATTGTAGAAAGTTTTTCTTCCATCATTTTATTTGCGCATTTGCTTCAATTCAGAACATTTCTGAATATGGTAGTGATATTTCTTTCAGCAGTACTAAAACTTACTCCAATTCTGAACATCATAATATCTAACTACCGTTTTCTGTTGAGTTAACTCGCTATGTTTTCAACACGTTGTAATAAGCCTGTTTCACCTCCCAGGCCGCCGAGATCCAAGGCAACATTTGCCAAGGCACCTGTCCCAAGCTGGAAGAAGGTAACCAGTACCAGTTCAGGATACGAGCTGTGAACAAGGCCGGAGTGTCGGAACCATCCGAAAACACCAACTGGCACACTGCTAAGGCCAGATTCTGTGAGTATCTATGTGAAGAAAGGGTTTTCTTAGAATCATTTGACTACAGCGAAAAGCGAAACAAAAGAAGAAGCAATAACATATAAGAAGGCTTTGAAACATGCCAAACAAGTTAGCTTAAATCTTTTACTCGCGTTTGTTTATTACTTTTTTTTCAAATCATCAATGAAACGAAATGGGACAAGCATAGATTTCTGCTTCGGTTTCTGGTTCGAGAAATTCACGGGTACTCCCCTGACACCTTGACCAAGTTGAATGTTTGTAGTATTTTCATTACCTTTTTAGATTTCTGCTTCAAGCATAGAACTTGCCTCCTTCACTTTTCGTGATAACATAAGAAGCTCAGAGAAGCAGGGGTGCTAAAATGAATGACAATTGAACATTGCATTTGACGTTGCAATGCCGGATGACATTCCTGAGTATAACCTGGCAAAATTTAAAACCCCTTCCGCTACAACCTATGAAGGGATTATGTAACATCCCAGATTTGGTAGAGTTATATAGCGACAGTAAAAATGTGTTCGGAACTCAACCCCTGCTTCTTTTGAGTTTTCAACATCTACAATATAGTTTTATGCAAGACAAAATAATGTATTTAAGCAAAAGCCTTATAAATTCTGAAGTGTACTTTACCTTAAATGAGAACCATAGATTTATTAAATTCGGCATAAACCTTAAAAGTAAAAATGTTTATTGTTCTTTTACCACAAAGTGTACCCTAAAAAGAACATTTTTTTACTTCTGTCTAATGCTATAATGAATGGAGTATTTAAGTTATTGCCATTTTATTTCTGCCCATGTGCCGAGTTCAATTACTAATTATAGTGTATTTTGCCTCCAGTGAAACCAAGAATCGACCGCACAAACCTCAACCCGGTAACCGTAAAGGCTGGTCTACCAGTCTCCCTAGACATCAAGGTCTTCGGAGAACCGCCAGCAACCGTCACCTGGTTCTTCAAAGACAAGGAACTGAAGACCGAAGACAACTTGGAGATCATCAACGTGGACTATAACACGAAGTTCTTGATGACGAAGAGCAGAAGGGCTAACTCTGGCAAATACGTGATTAAGGCTAAGAACGAAGTGGGAGAAGATGAAGCTGAAGTTGACATTACTATTCTCGGTAAGTGTTTTGGTAGTCTATTCAAAATAGTTAGCAGAACCGCCGGCTTGTTTGCCTCTTTCTGCCAAAGAAGGGTTGCAATGATGGATTCTATTCTATTCACTCGCTATATGGTTGTGCTTCTTCAGAACATGTATTCTAGTATCTTAATGTTAGAGGATATTGTCACAAAAATTGAGATGGGAATGCTGAGATGGTTTGGGCATATAGAAAGGATGGATGAAAAGCGATTAACGAAACAAATATACAAGGCGAAGGTGGATGGGGCTGTTGGAAGGGGGGCCTAGACAGACGTACTTAAGACAAGTCCAAGACGTGCTCAGAAAAGGTCAGGTCAGGAGTACCCATAATCGAAGAGCATGTATGAAAGGATTAATGAGAGTGGAAGAAGCGCAAGATGTGTGTCAGGACCGTAGCAAGTGGGAAGTGTGGTCTCTGTCTAGCCCGTTGGGAGAAAGGCGCGATGGTATGTATGTAATTAGTCGCAATGTGTACTTGATTTTAATTAAACATTGTATAGGAAATATTATTTGGCTCAAAATCGTAAGTATTTTAATTTTTGACCTTGAAACTCATTTTAAGGACGTTAGCCGACATTAAGCATGGTATTTCATATAAATTTCCTTTGTAACACTATATCGTTTCTTCAGGCAAGCCATCGAAGCCCAAGGGTCCGCTAGAAGTGGCAGACATCACCAAGAACGGCTGCACGTTGACCTGGCAGAAGCCAGAAGACGACGGCGGCTCGCCGATCGATTACTACGAGATTGAGAAACTTGACCCGCTTACTGGTAAGTTGATGTTTATAGTAACCTTCTGCAAAAAGGCCTGGCCACTCCACAGTTTTCTACGTAATACGCTAGGTAGAATTTTTAAAACGAGTCCAGCTTCTCCAAATATAAAATATTAAGTGACAGTGGTGTCACAGTGACCATTCTTTAGTTAGCTTATCAGGCTCTGATTTCCAAATAGCTTCAGTAAATAGTAAATTGCTTGTGAGAACCTAATAGGTCTATCTACTGGGTATAATGTGCGATTAGTAAGGTTATGAGGACTATTTAGTAGTTTCGGAGCCTATTCAATAAAAACAAACAAACAGACATTCAAATCTTTCCTCATTATAATATTAGTATAAATAGATGTCCCAAAGTACAATGAATAATCTTTCATGACCTCTCATAGGCCAATGGATACCTTGCGGCACTGCCAAGGACTGCAAGGCCAACGTGACCGGCCTGTCGGAAGGCAAGCCCTACAAGTTCCGCGTCAAGGCCGTCAACAAGGAGGGAGAGTCTGAAGAACTCGAGACTGAGAAGCCGATCATCGCTAAGAATCCCTTTGGTGAGTTTAAAAGCAGAGTTAAATGATGCAGATACTATGTTCTCTCATGATTCTACACCATCATGTGAGAAAGTTCTCATACTCCTCAAGTTCATATTGTAAACGTTAAAAACTGGAACAAAAAATGACCACATTTTTTTTCACTTGATCTATGATCTTTTAACAAATTGCTGATTAATATAGGAACTCGCTATATACCGTAATAAATATCAATAAACAAGCCGATTGGTGTTGACAGTTTACAAATTAAAAATTACACTAGTATTCACAACGACCCTATCTGAATATTGTTTGAAACTTAACCTGCATCGATAAAGGCTAGTATCCTAGCTTTGTCTTAAAGCTAGTTAGGAGTAAGATAAATGATCTTTATGTAAGTGGACGTAGAATGTACAGTAGTAGGTAGTTGGCCACATTTATTTCATAAACCCCTTTTTTACCTCACCAACAGACGAGCCCGGCAAACCCGGTCGTCCAGAGCCACGCAACTGGGACAAAGACTTTGTGGAGTTGGAATGGACCAAGCCCAAAGAAGATGGCGGTGCGCCCATCACCGGCTACATCGTACAGAAGAGAGAGAAGGGAGGACGGTGAGTTGTAACGAAATGAATATCTCTGTGGCATCAGTACTTGGCTATATGATCCCTAACAAAACAAAACGTGAACCTAAAGGACTGTAAAATAAGATGCCCTAAAAAACCTAGAGTTCACGTCACTCAAAATCACTAAGTTTTTCACATGATGCCATCGTTAAAATTATACACTTGCTGACTATTCGTCCTTACTGAATAGATCCTTGCAGAGTCTGCACTATGCAAGAGATAAACGGGTGCTACACGGTCGCCAACAAGACCACCAACAGAGGTGACCTTGGGCGGATCGACCATCAATATATTGTTATTTGGTTGCCAACGGCCGTCCACGCGGTCGGGCTGACCAAGGTTACTCTGTTGGTGGTCTTGTTGTCGACCGTGTAGCAGATGCTTTACTGTTACAGTTGCTAGTATATCCATAGTGTAATAGCTTAGCATCATGTGATCTGTTTTTTTTGTTACTAAGCCAAATGTCTATAGAGACGCAATTCAATAGAACTAAAATGTACGAATTCCTTTAGGCAAGTCGTGTACGGTCGACCCAGTCACAGTCCATTTTTTCCTAAGCCCCGTTTTTCAAATTAATGTATGATCACAGATCATGGCAAGATTGTCTCCGCACTTCCGGTGACCGGCCCACCGGCCGCGTGACGGATGTGGAAGAGAACCACGAGTACGAGTTCCGCGTGATGGCGGTCAACAAGGCCGGACCCGGGGAGCCTTCAGACCCAAGCAAATCTGTTATTACTAAGCCTAGATTCTGTGAGTATTGTGAAAGGATTTTTTTTAACTAAACACTTTAGACGCCTAAAGTATGATTGGCCAAACCTGACGTGAGACAGAGGAGCAGAAAAAGAATGGTAAAATAATGCCTCGCAGTCGCCTCTGAAATTTATCTTTTTGGTAGACTCTGTTTTACATCGGTAACATTACTCATGGCTTACATAATTAGGAATAAGTTAAGAAATCGCAAGCATTTTATAGCTACACTAATTCTGTAAATCTACGAAGAGAAGTTATGTTCAATTCTCATATTTTCAGATATTTAATTGTGACTCGAGGCTTGTGTATTTTTAAAGTAACGTAGTAATAATTGGGAATTTTGAAACATTTCAATTGTGATACTGATTAGTTGTTCTATTTCTGAAACACATTTGGTAAACACAAATTCTAAAATATCATTTCTTCTACAGTGAAGCCACAAATCGACCGCAAGAACCTTCAAAGCCGCAAGGTCAAACTCGGCGAAGTCCTCAAATTCGAGGCCGACGTCAAGGGCGAGCCCGAGCCCACGATCACGTGGACGCTCAACGGACAAGCACTCAAGCCTGAGGAGCGTCTCAAGATCGAGAACAAGGATTACCACACGTCATTCGCTCTGCAGAAGACTACAAGAGCAGATAGCGGGAAGTATGTGGTGACAGCGAAGAATGACTCGGGAGTGGACACTGTGGAGATTGATGTGCTAATCGTCAGCAGGCCGGCTAAGCCGAAGGGACCACTGAAGGTTTGTAGAGATTTGCAATATTTTTTGGTACACACAGAACCTAGAAAATACTCAAGTTAAAATAATTATTAAATATCTAATTTAATAGTCTTAGTAACACTACACTATTTTTTTCAACCGCAAACTGAAATATTAGACGACGGTATCAGAAGCATATACTATGCTGCATTAATTCAACAAGGATAGTATTTAATTGAGCGACATACTAACCTAACCTAACCACCGAAAATACTATCTGAGGCTCTAAATATTCTAAAATCAGTGTTTTGTGGCCGACATATTAATTCTGGGGCTCATTTCAGTATTTTTAGTTGCTCAGTTCAATATCTTCATACAACATTGTTATTCAAGAGAGAAGCCACATTGTTGATCCAATGCATACATTTTTGAGGAGCCATTAACGAAATTTAAAATCCATCTGTGCCTCGCAGGCCAACATGGTTCGCATACTATTTTCTTTTGTTTGACATTATGCGTGACGGTGACGCTCAATTTAAATTGAAAACGGCCTGAATTAACCATTCACTTCTTAATGACACGATAGCATATTAACAAAAAAAAAGGTTTTCTGTTGTGCCCGGTTTGTAGTCTAAAGATGATTCAAATCATGAATGATTCATTAAGATATTTCGTAGCGACATCGCGCGCGCGCAGTCACGTGCATGAAATCTCAGCAGTTGGCGGTTCATTTTTGCGCGGATCTATAGCATTCCAAAGGTTAAGAGAGATTGTCATGTTTCAAACTCAAACTCAAATAACTTTATTCAAATAGATTTTCACAGTAAGTACTTTCAAATTGTCAAATTTAAAGCAAGATATACTAAATAATAGACATAATTACTATAATAATATAGATATATGAATACACAGTATACAAATATAATGCGACTCTACCACCGCGTCGGAGTTGTTTCTTGCTGAGAAGACCCGGCGAGAAACTCAGCAGTTACTCTTTTAAACTTGTTTTGGGTTTACAACAGGCGTTAGTAAAGTACAATGTGTCATTTTGATACAAATAAACCTACTGAGTGTCTAATCTAAAGAATATAAAACAATGGAAAAAAAAACAAACGTAAAAGAATATAAATTTAAGGCCATTTAAACAACATTTCAAAACCTAATTATTCCTACAGGTTTCTGACGTGAAAGCCGACGGCTGCAAGCTCAAATGGGAGCCGCCAGAAGACGACGGCGGATCCCCCATCGAGAACTACGTGGTCGAGCGAATGGACACAGAATCCGGCAGATGGGTGCCCGTCTGCACCACCAAGACGCCGGAAGCTGACGTCACAGGCCTTAACGAGGGAAAAGATTACCTGTTCAGGGTTAAGGCGGTCAATCCGGAGGGCGAGAGTGAGCCGTTGGTTACTGATACGGCTATTACTGCGAAGAATCCATACGGTGAGTTTTGAGGTCTTTCGATAGTTACTTGCACTATATATAATGCATCTAGGAATTTAGGTTCCTAATCCACAAAAAAACAGGCAATTATTATTTGTGAATTTGATATTTTCAGCTTTTATTTTTCGAGAAAACAAGAAACATTATTGAAACAAATAATATAAGAAAATATATCCTACGCCATGTATTGCTCTATCTCTATCGGTTTTATGATAGTTAGAAACAACTTAGGACCCACAGACACTAAATATCTATTTAGTATGTTATTTGATGGTATAAAATTATATTTTCAGCCAATCTCTGTTTACAAGTAATTAATATTCTGGACGAAAAGATCTAAACATGATTTCCATCACATATTCATTCCTCAATGCCTTTCTAAGTTTCTACCTAGGGATAGGCAGATTTCCAAATCCACCGATCTGCTGTCATTATTTCTTTGGAAACAATATCGAACAGCTTTTGCTTGCCTACAGGCGAACCCGACCCACCAGGCAAGCCGGAATTCAAGGACTGGAGCAAAGAGCACGTGGACCTCAAATGGGAGAAGCCCGCCAGCGACGGTGGCGCCCCCATCACGGGCTACATCGTCGAGAAGAAGGATAGGGACACCGGCAAGTGGGTGAAGGCTGCTGAGGTTAGTATCATAAAACATCTACTAGCATTTCCTTCATAATAAGATACAGTACAATCTCGTTTACTTATGGCGATTTTAGCCCCCAAGTAGCGCCACCAATTGATTTTGCTAAAAGTAGCCACATTTAGCAAAAACGCTATCTAAAACTAAAAAACAGAATGATAAGTCGTGGACAGACATTCAATATTTAAAAGAAGTAGTTTTTGAGATAATAATTGTTCAGTTTTTTAAAACATTGTCTAATTTGGAAGTTATAAAAATAAATCAATTGGTGGCGCTAGTTAACGGCTAAAATCGTCTTATTGCGTTTTGAACAATTTATTGTAAACTTGTGTTGTAACCTCTTCTAACATGGACATACGCTCACGACTAAGTCCCAATCGGGGTAGTTGAAGCAAGTTTGATTCTTGCCGGCCTGGTGAAGAGAACACTTAGGGCCCACGTTAAGTTAAGCGTGTTAGATCGTCTAACATAGTTATTTTTCAATACCATGGACATACCCTACAAAAGCCGCTTCTTGTCTTGTCTAGTAGACGAAAACAAGTTTAAGATGAATTTGTCTCGGAACCATTATTTGAAGTGGTTTTATTATATTTGAATCATTTTATCACTCTGACACATTAATCTTTGGAAATAAAGAGGTTTTTTTTTTAATTTAGTGTGCAGCAGTCGTGTGTGAGCTTGAGATGACAAGTATTATAACATGTAACCTTATCTCCAGGTGCCCGGAAACAAAACAGAGGCCCGCGTGCCTGACCTGATCGAAGGCAAGACCTACCAGTTCAGAGTGAAGGCCGTGAACAAGGCTGGCCCCGGCAAGCCTTCGGTTGCCTCTGAGAACTTGCTCGCTAAGGACAGGTTTGGTAAGTATTTCGTGAAAATAAAAACATTTGTTATAGAGATTAAAACTTTTAAAGTTCATAAAACAGAAAATAATTACTGTTGAAATAAAAACAATCGTTCGAAAATATTCAAATCGAAATATCTGATAGTGCCTCGGTAGTACTGTCAACAGAAAAACTTAGTGATAATTTACCGTGTCAGTACGACAATTTTAAGAAAAGTGCAGAATATACTAAGAATCAAACACTAATCGCCATATTTTTTAATAATTTACTAAATGCTTTTTTTACTTGTAAAACCAATTTGGAAGAATGTTTAATCCACTCTTCTACTGTCGACTTTATCTCCTTCGCCTGGTTGCGAAATTCTAGTCTCAATTTTTTGAAATTGGCAACAATAGTTTCTCTAGACACTAGACAAGTATTTTAATCTGTACCAAAACTCTTTTCAAGTATTTTATTGTATTTACAGCGGCGCCTAAGATTGACCGCACAAACATGCGGGATATCACGATCAAGGCGGGACAGAACATCCGCCTGGATATCAAGGTGTCCGGTGAACCGCCACCATCAAAGACTTGGTAAGTTTAGTATGGCAAAGGTGTGAAAAAGTTATAGAATGCTGCTCATTCGAAGTCAAAAGTCATGTGGGGCTCACTGACTGATACAAATTGTGGAATTTTGGTGAACACAGGTCAGCTACAACTAGCCAGTCTGCAGGCTTATGTTTAGCATCAAATTGTAGGGTAATTATGCTATTGCAATCGAACACTTTTTTTAATGTATGACTTCATTTACAAGCTGCAGATGATCTAAATATATATGTAAGTGGTTTTTTTTTAAATAATCTCTATGATAAGCGCACAATAGGCTATATTTTTATTATGATTGAACAAAACATTTAGTGAGAAATAATAGTATAAGTCAATAAATAACATAATAACTCAAGTCGGATAAAAGCGGGCGAAATGTGCTGTTTTACCGATGTGCGGTTTTACCGATGTGCTGCTTTACCGACGTGCAATTACTTTTGACAGAACGAATTCTGTCGAGGCAGCTAGTAAATTATCAGAAAGTAACATTTTCAGTCAATGTGTTGTTTTATTAATTTAGAACCAAAGCATAAAAATATGTCGTTCTCCCAGGTTCCACAACAAAGAACGTCTATCATCCCGCGACGATCTCAACGTGGACGCAGAAGACTACAAGGTCAAGCTGTTCGTTGTGGTAGCTTCTCGCAAGCACAGCGGCACTTACGTGCTGAAGGCTGAGAACAGCAGCGGTAGGGATGAAGCTAGCATCCAAGTTAATGTGCTGGATGTGCCTGCCAAGCCAGAGGGACCGCTCAAGGTATGTACACATATGTTTATAGCCAAGTTTATTTCCTTATTTGAATTTGACTAAAAGCAATAACGTATTGCGAATAAAAAAACTGAATAAAATATTGGTGATGTAACTTCGGTATCTGTTACAAGCACTATAGAAAATGCTTATAAAATTAAGGTATTTCTGATAATCGGGCCATTTGTATTGGCTTATTGATCACTTATCATGTTAATAGTTAAATAAGAAACAGTGAATGATGTTTTTATATGATAGTTAGTATTAGATCGTGATCGTGCTTATAGAGCCAAATGTCGTTTTGTTTGATGCCCTGCAAGGTCATTTTAAGTTTTAAGTGTCTTTGGTGTTTAGCGGTTAAAACCTGTGGAAGAATGTATCACAATAAATTGAAATAATGTACTCATAGAATCCATAGATCTCTCGTCTGAAGTCAGGTGATCTCAGCCCAAGATCTCCCCAATTTCATTTCATCGTTTTGTTCTCTCAGATCTCAGACATCCACAAAGAAGGCTGCACGCTCAAATGGAACCCACCACTAGACGATGGCGGAGCGCCCATCGATCACTACGTCGTAGAGAAACTCGACACGGAAACCGGAAGGTGGATGCCCTGCATGAAGACCAAAGACCCCAAGGCCGAGGTGGAGAACCTAGTGCCGGGACACGAGTACAAGTTCAGGGTGTCTGCCGTCAATAATGAAGGCGTTTCAGAGCCTTTGGAGGCTGAACACGCAATTATTGCTAAGAATCCCTTCGGTAAGTGTATGCTTTCAAATTAAAGAATTTTATTTTTAAATGAAATTACTACCCAATATCGCTACTTGAGGCAAATGACATCATCTATTGAATTTTTTTTTGTCCTCTGAGGATCTCTAAAAGAATTTGAGACTTGATTCTGATTTAAAAAAAAATGCTGCATACAAAATCAACGCTTTCACTAGATTTTTTTTAAAGAAGATTAACTGTTTTAAAAGAAATGATTAGGAAGAATCTCAGGGATTTCAGTAGTTGATTTATTTGTAGGTAACTAAATCAAAGTAATAATGAAGATTCTAAAGAAATATGTTATGGTACTAAAAGGGGCTGCAGGCCTGTTTCACTTTAGAAAATGTAATATGACAGTTCTTTCTTCTATATAACTATTAGTGATTTAGACCTTATTGCCACGTACTCAGAGTACCTTTTTCCTAGTGCCATTCTCAAATAGATCATCTGTAAGTTATTGCAAATACGTCTTCTACATTAACAATAATGTGAGAATAATAAATTTACTCTCCCATCAGACGAGCCCGGCAAGCCCGGAACTCCCGAAATCGTGGACTGGGACAGAGACCACGTGGACCTGCGCTGGGAGAAGCCCATCAGCGACGGTGGCGCCCCCATCAGCGGGTACATCATCGAGAAGCGCGAGAAGGGATCGCCCAAGTGGGTGAAGGCTTGCGAGGTATGTACAGAAGCCAAGAACCTTTAGTTTTCTTTGGCTAAAAAAACATTAAAAGCTTAGTTGGTTTCGTTTAATTTTAATAGAAAAATACTCTAGAAAATCATGGTAAATAATTATCTGCCTGGCTTAATTTTCCTAGAAGAAATGAATGAATTATTAATATTTGAAAAAAATCTTAGCCAATTGCTAAATGCAAAAAAATCATAAGGCAAAGATAAAAATAAGGAAATAATAGAAATATGAAATAGACTAGTGCTAGAGTGCTAACTTGAAGTTATAAAAATTGCTAGACTATCAAATATAATTAAATTTCTTATATACTTTTGAAACTATTCATTTATGAAGGCTGAATTTAAAACAGCAGATCTGAACTAATTGGGTAATACAACCTAATCTGATTATCTTTTCTTCACAGGTCGGACCTAATGACAACGAGAAAGCAACCGTACCGAACCTAGACGAAGGTTCAGAGTACGAGTTCCGTGTCAAGGCCATCAACGAAGCTGGCCCTGGAGAACCCAGTGATGCCAGCATGTCGGTCATCTGCAAGCCAAGGAGATGTAAGTCTTATTTCTTAAATGACATAGCTTATTTTTGAACAATCTTGACCAAAACACATTTACATTTGATAGAAAACTCTATTTTCTTTTACTAAGGTGCAATCAATGGGTCGATTTTTTTAACCAGGCCCCGTAAAATGAGTTAAAGCTATCGTATAAGTATAATATAAAAACAATTTCAACCTTTATAAAATAGCAATGACGCGATGATAATGACTCTCTAAGTGGTAGTTCAGCCTTAGTCAGGTTAGGAGCCCTACGTGGTCGCGGGCCTCTGACAAAAGTACACCAGTCATTCTTTAATAACTTAACGTGCTTAGCAAAGCACAAAAGACATCGATCACAAACTTGCCGTTCAATTTCTGCTCAATTTTAGCGACAAATAAATGGCGCACGCCACCTACCTCTGAAAGTTGCTAAGTCTATACTAATAATAATATAAAATATTATAAAGATTTTTGTTTGTATATTTGTTTCGAATAGGCTCTGAAACTACTGGACCGATTTAAAGAAATATTTCCCTAAAATAACGCCTCGGTTGCCAAATGGTTTCAGAGCTCGGCCCGAAACCCGGAGGTCCCGGGTTCAATTCCCAGGTCGGGCAAAGTGTGTTTGGATTTTTCGGAACATTGCCCGGGTTTGTGATTACCAACCCGCATTTGGCAAGCGTGGTGATTAAGCCAATACCCATCAATTGTAGCGATGACTTGATTTCAATGATGGAAGCCTTTGCCCAGCAGTGGGACAGTATATGGGCTAATTACTTTACTTTTCCCTAATATAAAGTTACATTATCACGGAGTGACATAGGTTATTTTTTAATTTAGCTGTATTTTGACGAGAAAGACAGTCTACGCAGGCAAAGCGTCTGACGGACAGCTAGTCTTTAATTATAGATGTAATTAATTACCAATTGAAATATTATACGTCTTCTATGATAATTCTTACTTATTCACAGTGGCCCCGCGCATCGACCGCAAGAACCTACGCACGATCAAAGTACGCGAAGGCGAGCCCATCGCGCTCGACGTCAAAGTTACGGGCGAACCCGCGCCTGACGTCACGTGGACGCTCAATGGAAAGAGCGTCAGCAGCGGCAGCGGCTTGAAACGTAAGTACACATAAGCATACACCCTACACAAATGTTAGTACATGCAAATAAACACACCCACACAACGAACGCAGTTATTTTATTCATCCTTATGGAAAGTGGCAAAAAACTGTCCAAGAAAACTACAGATAAATAAATAATAAATATCCCTGGACATTATTCCACACAGCGCCATCTAGCCCCAAAGTAAGCTAATTAAAGCTTGTGTTATGGGATACTAGACAACGGATAAACATACTTAAATACATTTTCTTTTGTAAATACATACTTATTATACATAGGAGACACCCAGACCAGTACAAACAGACATGTTCATGCACACAAATGTTTGTACTGTGCGGGGATCGAACCCGCGACCTCTGGTGTAGTAGCCAACTTCTTAACCATTACACCAAGTCGGTCGTCAGCCATGAGTTCATAGCTATTATTTATTAAAATCTTCTTCGTGTCGATGATCCCTAAATCTTTACTATATATCAGCAGCTGAGTGCTCCGCTACCGGTATTATAATCAAAAGTCTATGAGATTCACTGTAACTTAGACTTTTCCGGCTACTGTTTCCAGTTGTACTTAAAACAGTGGTTGATTATAAATGACTTTTCATTTTCCATTTTTAACAAACCTTAGATCAAAAGTAATATACTTAATTAAGAAACTCCACAAAAAAGGGTCCAGATTTGTGATTCGTGGCATTCTTTTGTGTTTTTATAGAGAACTGATGACATTGTTTGTTATACGAAGGTCTCTCAAATCTTTTCTCAAAAATAGATTTGAGTAAAGATTACATCCAACGTACTTCGATGTGATATGCTAATTTGGTACCTATTTTCAGTGGTGAACGTGCCATATCTGAGCAAGTACCAGCACTCGAGCCCGCGCCGCAAGGACTCCGGCATGTACAAGATCCAGGCCGTCAACAAGTACGGACAGGACACGGCCGAGCTGGAGATCATTGTCACTTGTGAGTTGCACTTACTGCTTTATTTATGTTTCTATCATTACGCTATCTAGATTGAAACTTCTATTTGTGAATTATAAACTCACTGGCGATATACACACTCGAGTTGAGGTCCTTCGAGCCGGATGTAGTCTGTATAGCAGAGTTATATTTCAAAAAAGATGGTCCAGGATTTTTAGCAAAGTGATTCTACTTTTTCACTTTAATTCCTTTGTGTTTTTGGATAAGTTAAATTGTTGTAATAATGCTACTGATTGTTACAAAAACTGTATTACTTCTTTCCCCACTTAATCATTATCCAACCGTCATGGGTAATGTTCTGCCTTTTTTCACAAATAATGTCCAGCGCTAAAAGTTGAGTTTTGAAATGAGAGGATTTCATCTTTCCGTGTATATTTGCTAACGTAGAAGTAGTGAATAATAGGTCTCCCATCGTCTTTGAAAGCAAAGAGATAAAAAATTGTCGTTGACAGTAACTACTTTCGCCGTATGATGATATCCCTGACAGTTTATAATTGTCAATTATAGTGCTGTGACGAATGTAATTTAATCGAGTTGGCAAAGGAAATGAAATCAGATTTACCGAATTTTAATTTTTAAATAAACTCTTACTAAACGTGTAATGGCTAATAAGTAATAGAATAAAACGCGGTATCTCGAGCACAAGGCAGACTCACTGGTACTGATGCGAATGACGTGATTACAAATTACAAAATGGTCGTTCCTATTTATCGATTTTTTGTCGATTCAGTAGTGTCAATACACTATTGAACGGCGTTCCTTTTCACGCATCAGGCGCTGTAAAGATATATAAGTTTTATTTCAAATACTTCATTTCTTAACGGTTAATAATAATAACAATCATTTACAGATTCGAAAGAACAATAGTTTTTTAATAGTTTATAACATTTTCTTTTTCTTTCAAACTAAATAAAAAGAGACTGCTTTTTATTTAGTTTGAAATAGTATGCGTGACACGGAACAATAAAGAGCTGTCAGGCATATCATCTTACAGTGAAAATAGTATAGTTACCTAACTGACCGAAATCTAGAGTTACAAAGGTATACAACTCCACTAAACAATCCAATATCCCCTTCAGCCAAACCAGAGAAGCCGGAAGGCCCGCTGGAAGTGTCGGACATCCACAAGGACGGCTGCAAGCTGAACTGGAAGCGGCCCAAGGACGACGGCGGGGAGCCCATCGAGGCGTACCTCGTGGAGAAGTACGACACCGAGACCGGCACCTGGCTGCCGGTGGGCAAGACGCTGGGCAATGTGCCCGAAATGGAGGTGAGAACAACAGATTATATCTTAGAACAGGGATGGGCAAATGGCCGGTGAATGGTTGAAATTTGGCCCGCAAACCACAAACAAAAAGTTTACTGTATTTGTTATGTTTTTTTTTTATCCATTTATTTCCAAAAATACATTCGTAATATAAAAAAATAAATCTGCCAAACTGCATAGCAGTTTGTCGGCAGTAGTTCTCGGTTACAGTTCGGCTAAATACATTTTTGTAATTAATTTAGTTTACATTAGGTACCTTAGATTTTTGTTATTGATTTACTTTACAACCCATCCTATTACTATTTTCCTCAAATCTGCTAAAAAGGAAACAGGCACAAAACATGCAATTGCCTAATACAACTTACAAAGACAATAATTTAACACATTATACCTGAGGGTGGTCTGGAAGGTGTATCTATTCTACATCTACCCACCACTTGGTTACTCACTTTGTGGCAATCATTAAAACGAGATTTTATTATTTTATCAATAATAAAACGGTAATGAAACGGTACCGATAGACCTACGAGTATGATGTACAGTAAAGAAACAATAATATATGGTAAGGTTAAAAATTACTAATTGATAAAATATATAAGTATACACAATAAGTAGATAATTAGTAATTATTATAGTAATTAAGTCTATTATTGAGTATATCTTGCTTTAAATTTGACGATTTGAAATTTGTAAAATTTCCCTGTCTGTGCATCACTTACATACAATTATTGTCGCGGGTGATCGAAGCAATAACAGCCAAAGGTTTTAAAATACCATAGTTAAAACACCCGACCCATTATAGATTTTTGTTTAAATATTGGCACGCAGGGGAAAAAAAAATGCCATCCCTGGATTCTAAACACAATTAGATTGACTTTATGATAGTTTCTCTCGTCAACTATGAGGTCGATCTATTTGCTTTGTCGAATTCTCTTACTGCATAATAATTTAAATTGTTCTTATCGCAACTTCTGCATGTGTTTCAAACATGTTCATTGAGTTAAATTAAAACCAATATTTCTGACTAGGGGTGTGTCAAGAATATTGGTTTACATTCACATCGTGAAGAAATTGTTCAGCTTCGCAATTTTTGTAGATTTGATCATGAGGAGTATTGCTCTAATTGCATTCATTCTGTGCGACAAATTACTTCATTTATTGATTTCGCAGGTGGACGGGTTGATTCCTGGCCACGAGTACAAGTTCCGAGTGAAGGCGATCAACAAGGAAGGCGAGTCGGAGCCGTTGGAGACCTTTGGCGCCATCATCGCCAAAGATCCCTTCAGTAAGTGCACTCCACTACGTACCTAATGAACTACAAAGTCAATTTAACCAATAAGCTGTAAGATCCTGCTATCGCGACCTTACCCGGCGTTTCGCTGACCGCTTCAATTTTTAATTTTAATAGCAAAATTATAAATGGGCTTCCCTGAGGTTCCTCTGGGACCACCCAGCGTTGGCTACCTCGCCCATTAATACAGCGGGACCAGTAAATTATCTAAGCAAGCAGTAATGTCAAAAATCAAAATCAATAAAACTTTATTCAATTAGACCGGTTACAGTTCTTTCGAATCGTCAAAACAATTAACTTTAGCTAATAATATTGAAGACATATATAATATTTAAACGATCTGTATACTAAATATAATACATACATACAGTCGATCCGCAATACAAGTGGCTGGATTCTGGTCTGCTACGATGTAATTAATTCTCGTGTTCCATCGACACGCTAAGAAGAAGATACATACATATAATGTAACTCTACCACCGGCGTCGGAAGGCTGATTACATTGAGATGACCTGGCCAGAAACTCGGTAGTTACTCTTTTACTCAGTACCTAATCATGACGAAATATACAAATTTATTAATTTCCTCCCCCCAGCCGTTCCCGACGCGCCAACTGCGCCCGTCCCCGAAGACTGGTCGGCCAGCCACGTGGACCTCAAGTGGGAGGCGCCGGTATCGGACGGCGGGTCTCCCATCATTGGCTACATCGTGGAGAAGAAGGACAAGTACAGTCCGCTGTGGGAGAAGGCAGTAGAAACGCACACGCCTACGCCTTTTGCTACTGTCAATGGGTAAGTTCAAAGTAATAAGAACCTTTGCCGTAGTCTATAAAAGTGTTTTATCATCATCTTCCTAACTACCTTTTGATCGCAGTCCTGCACTAACCCGAATGTCTATTGATGAAATAAGTATTTATGTTGGTAGGGCAGTTCATGATACGATGAGAAATACGAGAATATATAGGTTAAATTTCTAGTACTAAATCTTTGTATCTAACTGATCTAATGTGTTTAGGAACAAGAATCGTGCTAGAGTGCTCTGAGTGTCGAGTGCGATTTGCAGTGAGAGATGCGAAGACTTCACCATTGCGTTTTGCGAGCACGTAAATGTCAAACTGTATGACATCGAGTCAGTGCCACCTAGCGGCCTTAGTGTTGCCCGAAGTCACCGCTAGGTGGTGCTAACTTGATGCCATTCAAATTGACATTTACGTGCTCGCAAAACGCGATGGTGAAGTCATTCGCATCTTTCACTGCAACTCGCACTCTGCACTCAGGTAAAATTAATGTAGCCGTTAAATTATAGATCACCACATCATTCTCTACACATCGAGAAAGTCCCATCGACCACTGCAATAATTAGTAAAGTACATTTCGAAACGTTGAATTGACTTATGGTGGTTGACACGCACAAATTAGACTTGCGCGGCGCTCTGACAGATAGCCCGCTTAAAACAACACGCCATTTTTGACGCACGCACACAGAGCCATGAGTTTACAAGCGAAGTCAGTGAGCTTCGGTGAGTCGGAAAGTCGCACTGTCGCTGGTGTTTTTGGTTTGTCGAACTTGGTGCAATTTTCACATGATGAATTTGGTTTTTGGCCGTTCTGTCAAGTAGGTATAACTTACTTATTTCATTTTCAAAATTCAAAGCGAATATAGTAGTAACCCTAGGGAAAAAGGTGCGAGCGGTTCTTCTGTAAACTCTTTATTTTGTGTTGACAATGCGCACCCAAAAACCAAACGTACTTGTGTGTGTAAGGCGTATAGGGACGCCTTACACACAATTACCATATCTTAAAAGAGTCTGGTGTCCCATCTTGCTTTAACCAGATGAGTGTTAGCTTTAATCAGCTTTGATCTGAAGGTGCTTCCGCACCTAGAGCATTTTCCTGTAATGCAACGTTACAGAGTCGAGCATTACAATGGTGAGGGAGGTGAAACACGCATTACAATGCGCAAACTGTAATGTTACAAATTCGAGCATTACATCAGTGAGGGAGGAGAACCGCGCATTACAGTGCGCAACATGTTACAATGTGTAATATTTTGATACAACTTCTCTGAAGTTTTCTAAGGCAGTATTGTAACGTAATGCTCAAAAGCAAATCTGAAACGTTGCTTTAGGTGAGGGATTACCTTGAGACTAATTTCTAAATCTTATGCCCCACAGACTAATCGAAGGCAACGAGTACCAATTCCGCGTAGTCGCCATCAACAAAGCCGGCCAGAGCAAGCCTTCCGACGCGAGCAAGAACTTCATCGCCAAGCCGCGCTTCCTCGCGCCGAAGATCGACAGGAGACACCTGCGTGACGTCACGATCTCGTCCGGTTCTACGCTGAAGTTGGAGGCCGTTATCACTGGAGAGCCCGCGCCGGCTGTGGAATGGAGGTAAGATTGATTACATGTTGATCAGATTTAATGGGTGAATATTTGTTTTGTATGGAATTTACATGATAAAACTATCTTTCATTAATTTTATTTTATGGTTTTCATTCATAATCCAAAAGACATACCTACGTAGTAAGAAATTTAAGGCAAAATTAAAATATTCATATTTTAAATAAAAAGACGACACGTGGATTGTTATTACTTCACCTACTAAGAATGTCATGATTTTTCTACTGTAAAAACAACACCCTATATGCTCTCGTCATCTGAATTGACAACACTTGGCAGAAGAAAATAAAAGACCAAAATAAATAACTACCATAAAATGACCAGCCATATAACTAAGCCTTAAGTTATTTTCATTAAAATGTTATAAGTCTAGAAAGAAATTTTTGTAACTTATTTAACTTGAAACTGGAGGAAAAATATTGTCAGCATCATGATCTCATCGTCAGGTGATGAATAAGTCAGCATAAGTCGTTTAAAAATACTAAACTCAAGAAACCTAATCATAATGCATAGTCAATTTATTCTGCGTTATGATGGATGTTAAGGCCAGCGCTACACTTGATGAAACGCCAATACATGTTATTGCATATAAATTACAAATAGCGGGCACACTACGCGGAAGACCGGCCGCTTCGTCGCGGAACGCTCGCTCTCTGCGTCTGTTCCGTCCTCCGCGCACCGATCTTCCGTCGGCGTAAAATCGGCAACGTCGCATTTCAGGTATTTGTATGCATCGCGCCACATTCGGCAGATAACTCGCAGTGACGGCGCACATGTATTGGCGTCCGTAGCGGATCTTCCGCGACGTACATTCTGTCAAGTTTAGCGCTGGCCTTTAGTAACGGATTGACCACAACGGAAGTTCGGCGACGGATATTCCGTTAAGTGTAGCGCTAGCCTAACTCTTTAAAATTTAATTTAATAAAGCCTCAAAATAATCCAGTACCTTATTTAATGACATAATGGTATTCCCAACAGATACCAAAACATGCCTCTCCGCACCTCAAAGGCGGTCAACATTGACAACCCCGAATACTTCACGAAGCTGGTGATCAGACCGGCGCGCCGTGACGACTCCGGCGAGTACACCGTCACCGCCGTGAACTCCAGTGGCAAGGATACTGTCACTGTCAACGTGGTGGTCACTGATAAGCCGACCAGGCCTGAAGGACCGCTGCAGGTAACTATATACGCGCCTGAATACTTCACGAAGCTGGTGATCAGACCAGCGGCGAGTACACCGTCACCGCCGTGAACTCCAGTGGCAAGGATACTGTCACTGTCAACGTGGTGGTCACTGATAAGCCGACCAGGCCTGAAGGACCGCTGCAGGTAACTATATACGCGCCTGAATCCTTCACGAAGCTGGTGATCAGACCAGTGGCGAGTACACCGTCACCGCCGTGAACTCCAGTGGCAAGGATACTGTCACTGTCAACGTGGTGGTCACTGATAAGCCGACCAGGCCCGAGGGACCGCTGCAGGTAACTATATACGCGCCTGAATACTTCACGAAGCTGGTGATCAGACCGGCGGCGAGTACACCGTCACCGCCGTGAACTCCAGTGGCGAGGATACTGTCACTGTCAACGTGGTGGTCACTGATAAGCCGACCAGGCCTGAGGGACCGCTGCAGGTAACTATATACGCGCCTGAATACTTCACGAAGCTGGTGATCAGACCAGCGGCGAGTACACCGTCACCGCCGTGAACTCCAGTGGCAAGGATACTGTCACTGTCAACGTGGTGGTCACTGATAAGCCGACCAGGCCTGAGGGACCGCTGCAGGTAACTATATACGCGCCTGAATACTTCACGAAGCTGGTGATCAGACCAGCGGCGAGTACACCGTCAACGCCGTGAACTCCAGTGGCAAGGATACTGTCACTGTCAACGTGGTGGTCACTGATAAGCCGACCAGGCCCGAGAGACCGCTGCAGGTAACTATATACGCGCCTGAATACTTCACGAAGCTGGTGATCAGACCAGCGGCGAGTACACCGTCACCGCCGTGAACTCCAGTGGCAAGAATACTGTCACTGTCAACGTGGTGGTCACTGATAAGCCGACCAGGCCTGAAGGACCGCTGCAGGTAACTATATACGCGCCTGAATACTTCACGAAGCTGGTGATCAGACCAGCGGCGAGTACACCGTCACCGCCGTGAACTCCAGTGGCAAGGATACTGTCACTGTCAACGTGGTGGTCACTGATAAGCCGACCAGGCCTGAGGGACCGCTGCAGGTAACTATATACGCGCCTGAATACTTCACGAAGCTGGTGATCAGACCAGCGGCGAGTACACCGTCACCGCCGTGAACTCCAGTGGCAAGGATACTGTCACTGTCAACGTGGTGGTCACTGATAAGCCGACCAGGCCTGAAGGACCGCTGCAGGTAACTATATACGCGCCTGAATACTTCACGAAGCTGGTGATCAGACCAGCGGCGAGTACACCGTCACCGCCGTGAACTCCAGTGGCAAGGATACTGTCACTGTCAACGTGGTGGTCACTGATAAACCGAGCGGGCCCGAGGGACCGCTGCAGGTAAATAGATATGGCCCTTAAAGATCAGGACGGTAAGCTAAGTGATTCCTTTGCACTACTGTGCTTGTCAGCCTCATATCTGGACCTCACGATCGCTTTCCATCAGGCTGAGTGAGGTCATCTTGATGGGCAATATAGAACAAAAACTGTTGTAGGCTCGATAAGGATAAATGTCTTTTTGCAAAGGGGACATTCAGATAAGGATTTAAGCCAAGGGTGATTCCTAGGACACCCAGACCCAAGACAATTTAGAAAAACGGGTTTTTCTTAGACTTGGAGTTATTTTTATTTATAACTAGGGAGATTGTGCGATTACGTACTTTAGACGGCAAAATGACACATTTCGCATTAAAAATGCAGTGTTTTGTCTAAAGACAGAAATGCTCTTTTTTGGATGTATTCTTTCTTTTCAGCCTATAGCAGTCCACTGCTGAACATAAGCCTCCCCAAGGGCGCGCCACAAAGCCCTATCTCCCGTCATCCAGTCCCTACCAGCCACTTTCTTTAGGTCGTCGGTTCAACGTGCCGGTGGACGTCCAACACTATGGATGTATATGGGGAACAAAATATTAGTCAAGTATTAGTTGTCAAATCTGCACTAGAAAGGCTCACAATTGTGTTCTGAATTTACATCAATATTCACTGACTTTTCAGTTCTGACCACCCTTACCTATTTCAGATCTCAGACGTGCACAAAGAAGGCGCGACGCTGAAGTGGAAGCGGCCTAAGGACGACGGCGGCACTCCTATCGAGTACTACCAGGTCGACAAGCTGGACACTGAGACTGGTTGCTGGGTGCCTTGCGCGAGGTCCGACGAGCCTAGTAAGTGCCGCTTCTGTTTTAAATACCAAAAAAAAACTATAAGAGAAAAGTGAGAGGCGTTTTAAGGCATTTTTAGAGATTTATACCACAACTTATCCCTCGAATACACAAAATTATTCTATATTTTAAACTTTCTTGTTGCATTTTAACTAATTCTAATAAAAACGGGTTTTGCAACGAATCAAAATAATTTTACCTATTCTTCTCGACGTTTCGGCGACAATTGCATGTCACCGTGGTCACGAGCGGAAAGGAATAATAAAATAGGAAGGAGCAAATAGGTAAAATAATATACCGTAATATTGTTCCGTTGCAAAAACCCGTTTTTAATAGAATTAATTCTATACTTTTTTAACAAATAGTTAGAATTAGTTGCTGCAACAATATAGGGCACAGATTCTGCTATTTCCAAACCAAAAGAATCTGCGTTAAATGGCAAGATGTAGTTAGGTTGCCTACTAGAGACATTAGCGATAAGGTCGCCTTAATTGCGCATTGTTTTAAATGTAGTACATCATTACATTTATGTGTTAAATTTACAAAAAAGAATATTATCTATCTATGATTTTGGCAGTCGGTCCATGCTAGAACTGTCAAAAACATGCTATTTAATTAATTACAATCAATTTAATTTGAATAGCAGAAACTGCAATCTGCCCTGCCACATAGCGCTGAGGACTGATTGCCCCAAACAATTATACTACGTGGCAACGAGTAACGCCCTAACTATTTCATATTCGTCGTACGGCATTTTAATACTTGCAATTTCTGAATTATAAAAAGTATGTTTAGGGAAATAACATACTCTATTTAATGTCCTTCCACAGAATGCGACGTCACCGGCCTCACGCCTGGCAAAGAATACAAGTTCAGAGTGTCCGCCGTCAACTCGGAGGGCGAGTCTGAACCGCTTACTGGAGAGGAAAGCATCATTGCTAAGAATCCCTTCGACGAGCCTGGTAAGAATTTGTTAAATAAACCTTTCTTTTCACTTGTTGTTTCGATCGATTTGACGTAACCCAACTAAGTAAAATAAAAAGGAGTGTTAGTAGAAGGGCAACGATTTGATAGACTGGAAACATAAAAGTTTTGGTATGCAGATCGCCAGCTACTGACCGCTTTGGAGGTATATGGGGAGACCTCCGTTCAGCATTAGCTGTCTTGTGGCTGTGAATGATCTTGATGATATCTAAATCAGCATATTCCTACCCAAAGGCCTCTTCTAATCTCTATGGTTCAAAGCCAAATTTGGCCAATCCTTGCGATGCACGTCCAATTCGTCTTGCCACCCTCTTCTAGGTATCCCGCGCAAGCATTACCAGTTGATGATATCACTACAAATAAATTATCATCACACAATTTTACTACGATTGCTGATACCTTAATTGTGATATTTCATTTGCGAATCGCAAGCCATTTTGTTCATTTTGTTGTTTGTATTTTTTTATGATATCGTCATGAACATAAAACTTTGCCATCCAATGCCCAAGTGTTACTATTTCGAATAGTGTTAACATGCATCAACTGTTTTCTATCACCCAGGCGCGCCAGGCACGCCAAGCGTGACCGACTGGGACAAAGACCACGTGGACCTCAAGTGGAGTCCGCCCAGGAGCGACGGTGGCGCCCCCATCACCGGCTACGTCGTGGAGAAGAAGGACAAGTTCGGCAACTGGGAGAAGGCGGTGGAAGTGCCCGCGGACAAGACGACGGCCACCGTGCCCGATCTTATTGAGGGACAGACTTACGAGTTCAGGTTGGTTTAGCAGTTATTACTTAAACTTTTGTTTGACTTTGTCTGTGCGGATATCTGATTGTGCGACGGAAATACAGGCTTAGATTACTGTTAGGTTTCGCCAGTTGTGTCTTGACTGACTTTTTGGTAAATATAAGAAAAACATACACAGATAATCTGATGACATTTCTAAAATAGGTGAAGTTTGGGTTACACTGAAGTTTTTGCACTTTTAAAGATCGTTAGAAAACTTGTTCAGCCTAACTTAAATACCCTGACACATTTTGTCTCTCTGGTCTCTTGGTGATACAAGTTAAGCAACGAACTATTTAAACTTTATTCTACTACCAAAAAACACTGATAGCACGTTGTATGCGACTTCATAGCAATTATATTACGTAAAATAGCAACCTGGTAGAAAGCTATTAGGTAATTTCATGATTGCTGTCGGTTTTGTGGTCCATATTATTAAAAAAATTCTAACACTTTTATCATACGCACAGCGAAAGGGATATAATATTCCGATTGTAACCTCGGTTTTCAAGTAAAGAGTGAATAGGGTAATTCTGGCCATCTATCTTCATCTCAAACCTGTCTCTTATCTCGATATAGATTGTCGTCAAAAGCGAACTTAGAAAATATTAAAGTTCTACCTAAAATCGACTGTACCCAGAAACGTATTTTCAACCCCATCCCTATTCCAGAGTGCGCGCAGTAAATAAGGCCGGCCCCGGCGAGCCCAGCGACAGCACGCACCCCATCGTGGCTAAGCCCAGGAACCTGGCGCCCAGGATCGACCGCGCCAACCTGATCGATGTCAAGATCAAGGTCGGACAGAAGTTCGGATTTGATGTCAAGGTGAGTTGTCATTTTGTTGAAGAATAACTCTATTTTTTCATGTGTTTCGATAAGTGGTTTGGTGTCCTGTCATGTTGATTTAGGAAAAAGGAGATAAATACCTTTTGATTCCCACGCACATACTGTCTTCCATCCAATTATACTATTTTCACTATAAGATGATATGCCAGACAGTTCTCATTGTCCCGTGTCACGCATACTATTTCAAACTGAATACAAAGAAACTGGCGGAAGAAAATGTTATATACTATTAAAAAAACTATTGTCTTTTCGAATCTTATCTTATAACCCGTTTACTAAGAATTTATTTAAAAATAAAAAATCGGTAGATCCGCTTCCATTTCCTTTTCCAACTCGATTAAATTACATTCGTTACATCACTTTAATTCACAATTATGAACTGTCAGGGATATCATCATACGGCGAAAGTAGTATTGTGATTGGATACTAAAACTGAGACCGATCATCTGAGATCTAAGAATACAAAAAATATCATACCGATTTTGGTGGCCTCTCTTTGTGGTACGTTGATAAGCTCTTCTTATACCGATCGTCACATCCAATGATAAGTTGATAGCGATAGGCAAAACCTATAAATTATTTACCCTAGGTTACATAAGATCGGAGAACTTCAGTAAGGGACCAATTAGTATCAGTTGTTGAAATAATGGTGATTAGCTACCTGTTATTTTTTTTCCTGAATAGTTCCCAAACTGCTTTAGAGTCATCCGAAAACATGAGGTTTTAAATCTTCTCGAATTTACTTCTTTGAATAACCCGGGGACTGACACCATCAAGAAAAAATACAGTTCCGTAAACGTAAAATAAACTACACTTTTCAGCTTTGTCGTTCGTTCCGTGCAGTATCACTGTATAGCTGTAGTTTAGTTGACGAAATATCTATATAAATATTCATCTTTCCCAGGTCACCGGTGAACCGATGCCCGAAACAAAATGGTTCCTCGCCAAGAGGGAAGTGAAAACAGGCGGCGAGATGAAGGTGCAGCACTCGGACTACAACACGAAGCTGAGCTGCAAGGCGGCCGCGCGCGCCGACAGCGGCCGCTACACGATCACGGCGGAGAACTGCAATGGGAAAGATGTGGCCGAGGTCGAGGTCGTGGTGCTGAGCGTGCCGAGCCCGCCTGGGGGACCGCTCAAGGTCAGTCAGAACTCTTCTTGTCAGTGTTTATAACGGTGGTCACAACTTTAGAACTTTTCAGTATATCGACTACATGACACTCGAAAGAAAACTAATAAAATACTTCATTTTATTAATTTATAATCAAATCAATCAATTTACATCATCTATGAACATCACCCACTTTTCGAGAAACTGTCATAGTTAATTGTATTGTTGTTCTATTGTATCTAACACATACAACTACTAGGGGTGTCAGGATTAGACCTTCATCTAGTGTTGCAGCAACCTACCATCAGATCGTCTGCATAATAGTTTAAATTGAAGTCGTACAGTTTTTTTTTTTAAATTATCTATGCATAGTTGTACATTGCTAACTGATTAACTGTCATTTAAAGTACCTTAGATTGCATAAATTTTAAATGCATCGTTTTCATAGGTGTCCGAGGTCCACGCCCACGGAGCGAAACTCTCCTGGAACCCACCAGCCGACGACGGCGGACAGCCCATCGACAAGTACATCGTGGAGCGCATGGACGAAGCCACGGGAAGATGGGTGACCGCCGGGGAGACCGACGGGCCGCAGACCAGCCTGGCTGTGGACGGACTCACGCCGGGACACAAGTACAAGTTCCGAGTGAGGGCTGTCAACAGGTCAGTTATCAAAAATTAAAATGGAATTGGTTGTTCAACAATCCCTATCAGTGTCTTCTTTCATGTTATTTTTCTTTCTTAATGTTGATTTACTCTAGAAGCCCCTAAACTTAGATTGTAGAGGAGTGGTATTTAATTTTATTTTAAATATCACCGACTGGTCAGGTGTGTCGTCATTTACATGGAGAGTTCAAATAGGAATTATTAGGTTGGGGAAAAAGTCTTTTCGCATATTGTATGTATGAACTTGTAATAAAATCTCTTTGGCTATACTATTTGGATCTAGCTGGTTTTGGTATCATTTAAAGTTTAAATTTTAAAGGAGATAATCCCAAATTCAAATTAGATAAATGTGTGATTTTCATTTGCGATATTTATGGACCTAGTGCAGTGTCTGTGAGAGTAGCACAAACTTGGTTTAAGCGTTTTCAATCCGGAAATTTTGATGTCAAAGATGCACGTCGCTCTGGTCGCCCTATTACGGATAAAATGGATGCTATCTTTGAAAAAGTGGAGCTAGATCGGCATATCAGTAGTAACGACGTAGCTGAAGAACTGGGAATTGACCACAAAACAGTTTTGGCGCATTTGAAAAAAACTGGGTACACAAAAAAGCTCGATATTTGGGTACCTCACGAGCTCACTGAAAGAAACCTAATGAACCGTGTACTCATCGTGTGTTCATTTGTGATTCTTTATTACGACGTAATGAAACCGAACCATTTTTGAAGAAGCTGATAACTTGTGATGAAAAGTGGATCACGTACGACAAGAATGTGCGAAATAGGTCGTGGTCAAAGGCCGGGAAGGCTTTACAGACTGTGGCGAAACCCGGGTTAACTCGCAACAAGGTGATGCTGTGTGTATGGTGGGATTGGAAGGGCATTATTCATTATGAGCTGTTACCACCAGGCAGGACCTTCGATTCTGAACTCTACTGCGTACAACTGATGAGATTAAAGCAAGAAGTTGAGAGAAAGCGGCCGGAATTAATCATCAGAAAGGGTGTGGTTTTCATCATGATAACTAGACTTCCCACATCTTTAGCCACTCAGCAAAAATTATGAAAGTTTGGCTGGGAGGTGTTTATGCATCCGCCGTATAGTCCTTGCACCTTCAGATTTCCACCTGTTTCGGTCTCTTCAGAATTTTTTAGGCAGTGTCAGGTTAACATCACGAGAGTACTGCCAAAATAACTTGTTACGGTATTTTGATCATAAGCCTTAAAATTCCTATAGCAATGGGATCATGTCCCTACCTACAAGATGGCAAAAAGTAATGGAACAAATGGCACCTACATACTTTAGTAAATGTAAATAAACTATTTAATTTTTTTTTTTGAATTTTCTTAAAAAATGCGAAGAAACTTTTTCCCCAACTTATGTTGTTAAAAGTCTAAAATACGTATCAGTGTTTAGAGCATACTTTACCTGTTTCCCTAATCAGATAAAATAAATAAGACTGTTTTTCGAATGTAGGTACTTCTACAAAACTACTTAGGGTCTAAAACATTATTATTTCCCTACAATGTCATCTTTTCTTTTTATCAAACGTTATTCCCCTTCCCCAGGCAAGGTAAATCCGAGCCGCTCACGACTCCTCACTCCACGGAAGCCAAGAACCCGTTCGACGTGGCCGGCAAGCCCGGCGCGCCCAGCGTGCGCGACTTCGACCGCGACTTCGTGGAGCTGGAGTGGGGCAGGCCGGCCAGCGACGGCGGAGCGCCGATAACGGGATATGTCATTGAAAAGAAGGATCGCTTCTCGCCGGATTGGGAGGAGTGTGCTCAGGTTTGTACTCTTTGTTATGATTATTGATGATTAGAAGTTCTTTATTCGCATAAAACATGATATAAGTTTTAAAATGATGTTTAAGATAAACTAAGCATTATTTAGTCGATTTAAAAAGTCAATATATTTTTTACTAAGTTTTTAACATAGTTATACTAAAGAATTGTGTTTTTATGATGATAGGTAAATAACCATATTTATTATATAAAAATAACTTTAATAAACTAAAACGAAAAATCTATTGCAGATTTGAATGAGACTATTGCAAATTAATTGAAAATACTGATTCCACCAGAGCGCAGTTGAATGTTCCTATTACAAGTACTTTTTTTTAAATAACGGAATAATTAATACCCTTAATAGGGTTCTTCTCGTGATTTTGCAATTTGGGCTAGTCTATCTACAGTTTCAACTGGTCCAAACAGTACCTAATTTTAGCTCTTTTCTCAGATCGATGGCGACGTAACGTCAGGCAAAGTACCAGACCTAATTGAAGGCAACACGTACGAGTTCCGCGTCCGCGCCATCAACAAGGCCGGCAAGGGTGAGCCCAGCGACGGAACCGCCCCGCATCTCGCCCGTCCCAAGAACCTGCCGCCCAAGATCGACAGGAACTTCATGTTCGACATCAAAGTCAAGGCCGGACAGAACTTCGAACTCGACGTACCGGTTATCGGAGAACCGACCCCGACTAAGGAATGGCATCACGGCGATAACATGGTCATCAACACAGACAGAATCAAGATCGTCAATGATACGCATTCTACCAAGTTCAAGGTTGTTGATGCTAAGAGAAACGATTCTGGCAGCTACACTCTTAAAGCTAAGAACATTAACGGACTTGACACAGCCACAGTCAAGATTACAGTTCTTGACGTTCCTCTGCCACCAGAAGGACCATTACGAGCTGATGACATAACTAAATCAGGATGCACGCTCCGCTGGAAGCCGCCTAAAGATGACGGTGGCAGCGAAATCTCACACTACGTCATCGAAAAGATGGACCAAGAGAACATGAGGTGGATCCCAGCTGGCGAAGTACAAGCTTGCAGCATCAGAATCGACCATCTAATCGAAGGACACGACTACAACTTCAGAGTCCGCGCTGTCAACAAGCAGGGCGAATCTCAACCTCTTATCGGCCACGAGCCAGTCACAGCTAAAGATCCCTACGGAACACCAGACAAACCTGGAACTCCAGTTGTCAAAGACTGGGACAAAGACCACATGGATCTCGAATGGGTTCCACCAAAGAAAGACGGCGGATCTCCGATTACAGGCTACATCATCGAGGCTAAAAAGAAGTACGGACCTTGGGAAGTGGCCGCTACTACTACTGGACCTACAACAAAGGCAACTGTACCAAATCTGGTAGAGGGTGAAGAATACGAGTTCAGAGTTATTGCAGTAAACAAAGCCGGCAATGGCGAACCCAGCGACGCTTCTATGCCTCAAATCGCTAAAGCTAGGTTCTGCGTACCGTACTTCGACAAAACTCTGCTCTGTGACAAAACTGTCAAAGCAGGACAAAGAATACAGTACGAGATTCCGATTGAAGCATCACCGAAGCCGACTGTCGAGTGGCAGATCAACGGAAAAGTTGTTCATCCTACTGATCACATTGACATACAAGTTCTGCATAATAGGGTCATATTAGACATTCCATTCTCTGTCCGCGCTGACGGAGGCGTTTACAAATTGACCCTAAAGAACGACCTTGGAGTTTGTTCAGCATCAGCCCAAGTCAACGTACTAGACAAACCATCGAGACCAGAGAAACCTCTCGTCGTATCAGAAATCACGAAAGAATCATGCAACTTATCATGGAAGATCCCGTTAGACGATGGTGGATCACCAATTCTGCATTACGTCATCGAAAAGATGGACCTGACGAGAGGAACTTGGTCCGACGCTGGTATGAGCACATTCTTGTCACACCAAGTTACAAGATTGATTCACATGAAGGAATATCTCTTTAGGGTGAGCGCTGTAAATGCTATCGGCCAATCAGAGCCACTTGAATTAGACAGAGCTATCATTGCTAAGAACGAGTTCGATGAGCCTTCAGCGCCTGGTAAACCAGAAGCGACAGACTGGAGCAAAGACCATGTTGACCTACAATGGACGCCGCCTAAATCGGACGGTGGATCTCCAATCACAGGATACATTATTCAGAAGAAGGAGAAGGGCAATCCATATTGGGTAAATGCTGTCCATGTCCCGCCTAAGCAAAACAGGGCTACAGTACCAGATCTTACTGAAGGACAAGACTATGAATTCCGCGTCATTGCAGTCAACCAGGCTGGCCAATCAGAGCCCAGTGAGCCATCTGACGTCATCACAGCTAAAGACAGATTCGTGGCGCCGAAGATCATCACGCCGCTTAAGGAAATCCGTATCAAGGCTGGTCTCATATTCCATTGTGATATTGACTTCATTGGAGAACCCTTCCCTGAAGTTACATGGACTTGCGATGGCAGGCCAGTTGTTGCAAATGAAAGGACGACAGTGACATCTGTTGGACATCACACGATTGTTCACACAGTTAACTGCAAGCGCTCAGATGCTGGAACGTATAAATTGAAACTTAAAAATGATTCTGGAACCGACGAAGGTGAATTCGAAGTGGTAGTACTAGACGTACCCGGAGCGCCACAGCCTCCGTTCGAATACGAAGAAATCACAGCACAATCTGTCACGCTATCATGGAAACCGCCTAAAGACAACGGAGGCAGCGAGCTGACAGCGTACGTCATTGAGAAGCGAGACTTAACTCACGGTGGTGGTTGGGTGCCAGCAGTTACTTACATTAACCCTAAAAACAATTACGCCACTGTGCCACGCCTCACCGAAGGCACCAAATACGAGTTCAGAGTGTTCGCTGAGAACTTACAAGGACGCTCAGAACCTCTCGTCTCAGAGAAGCCGATTATTGCCAAGAACCAGTACACAGTACCTGGTAAACCTGGCAAGCCAGAGCTGGTGTCTGCTGACAAAGACCATATTAAGATCAGATGGTCGTCACCGATCTCGAACGGCGGTTCAAACATTATTGGCTACGACGTCGAAAGACGAGACAAGGCTACTGGCCGCTGGATTAAGATGAACAAGGATCCTGTCAGAAATAACGAGTACGAAGACGAGAGAGTACAGGAAGGCCACCAATATGAGTACAGAGTATCCGCAGTCAATGCTGCCGGACCAGGCCAACCATCAGACGCGTCCAACGTATTTGTCGCTAAACCAATGAAGGAGAAGCCTAAACTATACTTGGATCACCTCATTGGACGCAAGATCAAGGTGCGCGCTGGCGAACCAATCAACATTAACATTCCAATCACTGGCGCTCCCACGCCCAAGGTTTCATGGGCTAAAGGCTCGATACCTCTACTGCCTTCTCACAGGCTCTCAGCCGAAACTAAGAACGATGAAACCAAACTTAGCATTGAGAAGTCTACTAGAGACGACGCCGGCAAATACACGATCACAGCAGAGAATGCTCACGGAAAGGACTCTGCCGATATCGAAGTTATTGTTGTCGACAAGCCAGGAGTGCCTAAAGGACCTCTGTTATGTACTCCAGTTACACACGACGCTGTTAGTCTTACATGGCAACCGCCTACAGATGATGGTGGCAGTGAAATCACCGGCTACGTCGTTGAAGTTGCCGAATTCGGAGTCAACGACTGGAGAACGGTCGCTGGTTTCTGCCCGAAATGCTCATTTACTGTTAAGAACTTGACAGAAGGCAAGAAATACATATTCAGAGTGCGCGCTGAGAATCTATACGGCGTTTCAGATCCGCTAGAAAGCAAGCCGATAGTTGCCAAGTCGCCATTCGACCCACCAGATGCGCCAGACACGCCAAGGATTGCCGGATACAGTGCAAACAGCTGTTCATTGGAATGGGATCCGCCAGCGAACTGCGGTGGCAAACCCATCACTGGATACTACGTCGAGAAACGCGAGCGTGGTGGTGAATGGGTCAAGGTTACCAACTACCCAACGCCGAATACTTGCTACACAGTTTCTGACCTTCGTGAAGGCAACAGATACGAATTCCGTGTTATTGCAGTCAACGAAGCCGGACCTGGTAAACCGAGCAAGCCGACCGAACCAATCACAGCACAGACACAGAGGCTCAAACCTAGCCCGCCTGAAGCGCCTAAACCTGACAGAGTTACCAAAGACTCTGTTACGTTATCATGGAGACCGCCCAAGAGCGATGGCGGATCCAAAATCAAGGGATACATTATCCAACAGAAGGGCAAGGGCGACAAAGACTGGAAGGACGTCAATGATGTTCCCGTTACAAACCTTGTCCACACAGTGCCAAAGCTCAAAGAAGGCGAAGACTACCAGTTCAGAGTTATCGCCGTCAACGACGTCGGCCGATCAGACCCGAGCAAGTCGACTGGAGACATCACAATCGCTGAACAACCTAACAAACCCTGCATGGATCTTGGTGGAGTTAGGGACATCACAGTTCGCGCGGGTGAAGACTTCTCCATCCACGTGCCATACACTGGCTTCCCGCAGCCGACTGCGTCATGGTTCGCTGAAGACAAGCTGCTGGACGTCGATAGCGACTCGAGAATATTCCAGAAAATCACACCCGAGTCTGCATCGCTAGTAGTCAAAAACACCAAGAGATCCGATGGCGGACAGTACAGACTACAACTGCGTAATCCGTCTGGATACGACACAGCAACAATCAACGTCCGTGTTCTGGACAGGCCGGCGAAACCAGAGAACTTACGAGCTGATGAATTCGAAGGCGAAGCTCTCACATTATACTGGAACCCGCCTAAAGACAACGGAGGTGGTGACATCACTAACTACGTTGTCGAAAAGCGCGAAGCTCGCTCGCCCACCTGGACCAAAGTGTCCGGTTATGTCACGACACCGTTCTTCCGCGTGAAGAACTTATCAGTAGGCAGGGATTACGACTTCAGAGTCATGGCTGAGAACCAATACGGTCAGTCTGACCCGGCTCAGACTACAGAGCCAATTAAAGCGAGACATCCATTCGACCCGCCTGCAGCGCCTGGAGCGCCCAGACCTGTCGAAACCACAGAATCTTCTATCACCATTACCTGGACGAAGCCACGTCACGACGGTGGCTCGCCCATCACAGGATATGTGGTTGAAAAGCGATTGATTACAGAAGACAAATGGACGAAGGCGTCCCACGCTCACATTCCAGACACGACATTCAAGGTCACAGGGTTGATTGAGAACCACGAGTACGAGTTTAGGGTGGCAGCGATCAACGCGGCGGGTCAAGGCCCGTACTCGCAGAGCTCGGATTCGATCCGTGCGTGCGCGCCGCCTAACTCGCCGAAGATCACAAGCGACCTTAGCCTTAGAGACATCACAGTCATTGCTGGGGAAGAGATCAAGATCACGGTGCCGTTCACTGGCAACCCGAGACCGAAGGTAAGTTTAACATTATCTTCTTTTACTCATCAGTGCTGACCTATAATATTGTGTCTGTGAGACTAGGTTTTCAAATCCATAAATATATGTTTTTACGTGTGTTTTATCAGTTCAATAGCTAAAAATATAATCACAATAACACCTGATACAAATTTCACTATTCCTAGGTGTCCTGGATGATAAACAACGAGGAAGTGTTCCCTGACCACCGTGTCCGCTTCACAACATCAGATGTGGACACCATCTTCATCAACACGTCGGCCAAACGGTCGGACACTGGATCGTACACCATTCAGCTGATCAACAGCGAAGGCTCTGACAGTGCTACTTGCAGAGTGAGTAGATAATTATAGTTGGCGAATAATATTATGTCCTGCAAGTTTTGGATTTTTTAGCTAATAATCATCAACTGACATGATTTAAATGATCGGAGTTTTAGCCCAACGTGGGACAGTATACATCGCTCTTTGTTCACATAAGTATTTAACAGCTTTCCCCAAAGGAGAAAGGAGAAATCTCTAAAAAAGCGGGGATTGTACCAGTTTAAAAATAGCGGTGCAGGGCATTTCTCCGCATTTTACCTGTTTTTGGTTCTTGCACCTTATAACAAAGGTTAAGATGATTCTCAATATTACATACTAAAATTGAGATGTTTTTGCAGGTTTTGGTGGTAGACAGACCATCACCGCCGGTCGGTCCACTGGACGCATACGACATCACACCAGACACCTGCACATTGAGTTGGAAGACGCCATTAGATGATGGTGGTTCACCCATCACCAACTACGTGGTTGAAAAGATGGAAAGTAGTGGTGTAAGTACTGCTGACAATAAATGAAGTCTTCTTGAGATTCTAAAATGCCAGTGCTAATTAGGCTAGCTAATAAATTGATTAAAATAGGATTGTTTGTTCTTAGTTTTTTCCTACATCAGAAAAAAAGCTTTCCCTGTTGTACAAAAACGACCTGTATTTAAAATGTAATAGTTTTTGTTGTCAAAAGTGACCACTTTCGGTAGTAACTTATCTAAATAGTATTTCAGTACAGTTCCTCTAAAATTGAAGTGGAACTAAAACGACATACAAGTTAATTATCATTGTTTACTTATTGTTGTAATTTTTTTTTATAGAATGCATAATTTGACATTTTAAGATTTTAGGAACGTATCTCAATTTGTATGCCGCAAAGGCACGACATGTTGAAACCTAATTTTCATTTATTTATTAACCTATTTGCACACATGTTTCGAACAATTGAATACATCTTTATCTTTACGTGACATTAATAATGTCAGAAATTTCCAAGCCGCCTATTTAGGCCTTCGAAATTGCTTATTTTATGTCTTATAAAGGCATAACGTGTAAAATTGAACATGGTTTTTAGTTACCCATTCCGTTGACATCAGGTATCCCTAATGCTAGCTCATTCTCGTTCAGATTTGGACTAAAACATCGTCGTTCGTCCGCAACTGCCACTACAACGTGATGGGCCTGGAGCCCAACAGGAAGTATACATTCCGAGTGCGCGCCGAGAACCAGTATGGCGTCTCGGAGCCGCTCACCATGGACGACTACATTACAGCCAAAGTAAGCCTGTTTTAATTGTATTTTACAGATATTCTTAACTTTTTTCCCCTTTTTTTTAATAAAATCCTAAACTGACTAAAATAAAACAGTGAAAACACTTTAGTAAGACTGATTTAGTTTTTATGAATTAGTGTGTTACTGTATACTTGAATTCAATAATATGTAAGTCTAACTCCCGGATTCACAAATGTAAATCAAAAGATGATCACACCTCAAATTGACGCTGCTCTGTTACATGTCAATATAAATGAAAGTGACAGCTGTATTTGTGAGAACTGCTCAGCTTTGATTGCTTTTTCTGGATTTGAGCGTAATTCTTTTAAAATTATATGTACAATTTTAGGGTAAGATCAGGTTATTCATTTATGATGCAAAAATACACATTAAATTAAGTAAGACGATCAATTTCATTTACGCGTATTGTGAGTACATAGTCTGTTTTCTTAATACCTTTATTGATTTGAATAATAAGTAAAAATATATTTTTGCACAACCATGTGTACTTCCTTTGGCTTCAAAGGTAGTAAAGCTATCTTTTTATCATCCAAATCCAACCGTGAAAAGTTATTTATGTAAAATCATAGTCAAAATCGTGCCCTTGACCGTATATAGCAAATCTATAACAACATATATTTTCCAGTTCCCATTCACAATCCCGGACCCGCCCGGCGTGCCCCGCGTCACAGAGTGGGACGGCTCCACCGCCACGGTAGTCTGGGACAGACCGCGCTCGGACGGCGGCGCCCGCATCCAGGGCTACAAGATCGAGTTCCGGGACGTGCAGGACGGTCTCTGGAACAGCGCGGACTACCTTGTCAAGGACTGCAACTACCAGGTGAGAGGAACAGTGGGACGGCTCACAGCCACACTGTAGGACCGGCCCCGCCGCATCCAGGGCTACAAGATCGAGTTCCGGGACGTGCAGGACGGCCTCTGGAACAGCGCGGACTACCTTGTCAAGGACTGCAACTACCAGGTGAGAGGAACAGTGGGACGGCTCACAGCCACACTGTAGGACCGGCCCCGCCGCATCCAGGGCTACAAGATCGAGTTCCGGGACGTGCAGGACGGCCTCTGGAACAGCGCGGACTACCTTGTCAAGGACTGCAACTACCAGGTGAGAGGAACAGTGGGACGGCTCACAGCCACAGTGTAGGACCGGCCCCGCCGCATCCAGGGCTACAAGATCGAGTTCCGGGACGTGCAGGACGGCCTCTGGAACAGCGCGGACTACCTTGTCAAGGACTGCAACTACCAGGTGAGAGGAACAGTGGGACGGCTCACAGCCACAGTGTAGGACCGGCCCCGCCGCATCCAGGGCTACAAGATCGAGTTCCGGGACGTGCAGGACGGCCTCTGGAACAGCGCGGACTACCTTGTCAAGGACTGCAACTACCAGGTGAGAGGAACAGTGGGACGGCTCACAGCCACAGTGTAGGACCGGCCCCGCCGCATCCAGGGCTACAAGATCGAGTTCCGGGACGTGCAGGACGGCCTCTGGAACAGCGCAGACTACCTTGTCAAGGACTGCAACTACCAGGTGAGAGGAACAGTGGGACGGCTCACAGCCACAGTGTAGGACCGGCCCCGCCGCATCCAGGGCTACAAGATCGAGTTCCGGGACGTGCAGGACGGCCTCTGGAACAGCGCGGACTACCTTGTCAAGGACTGCTACTACCAGGTGAGAGAAACAGTGGGACGGCTCACAGCCACAGTGTAGGACCGGCCCCGCCGCATCCAGGGCTACAAGATCGAGTTCCGCGACGTGCAGGACGGCCTCTGGAATAGCGCGGACTACCTTGTCAAGGACTGCAACTACCAGGTGAGAGGAACAGTGGGACGGCTCACAGCCACAGTGTAGGACCGGCCCCGCCGCATCCAGGGCTACAAGATCGAGTTCCGGGACGTGCAGGACGGCCTCTGGAACAGCGCGGACTACCTTGTCAAGGACTGCAACTACCAGGTGAGAGGAACAGTGGGACGGCTCACAGCCACAGTGTAGGACCGGCCCCGCCGCATCCAGGGCTACAAGATCGAGTTCCGGGACGTGCAGGACGGCCTCTGGAACAGCGCAGACTACCTTGTCAAGGACTGCAACTACCAGATGAGAGGAACAGTGGGACGGCTTACAGACCCTCAGGCTATGAATAAGAAGAAATTATAACATTAGAGACCTTGTAACAATGATAGTATGAGTAAAACTTCACAGAGGTCTTTTACTCATGCAAATATGACTTGTCTCTCAAAACACTTGAAGCGCTTGAATTGTATTTTGCTCAGATTAGTTATCTTATTCTCCTTTGCGATTGTTTTTAACTTTTATTCCCATGTATCATGATAACTTGTAACTCAATTCTCAAAATCTGTCAAACGATATTGAGTTGTTTAGAATAAATTTATATAACATAAGTAAACTATGTGATTATGAGAATTGAAATTTTGGATGTTCCCCTATATTTTCGACTTGTACGTCACATACTGCAACAAAAAAAATTGCTTTTCTTTCATTTTACTGACCGTATTCATGACTGCACTATCAGCAAAGCTTTTTCTTGACATTCTTACTAGTTTACTAATGATTCTATCTTCTCCCTCAGGCTTACAACCTAGAAGCCGGACACGAATACGAGTTCCGAGTCCGCGCGCAGAACGCGGCCGGCCTCAGCAAGTACTCGGGCACGTCTCAGCGCTTCAAGGTGAAGCCGCGCTGCGGGCCCCCCGGGGCCCCGCGGTCGCCGAGGGTCCTGCGCGTGGGACGCACTTATGTGGACCTGTCTTGGGACCCTCCGGCTTCGGATGGAGGTGAATATCTTGTGTTTTATTTCATTATTTGCTCTTGATTTTATATTTTACAATCATTTTTAAATCCTTTAAGAACTCTTCAAATTGAGTGTTGGTCAGCATGAAAAGGCTTACCACCTACCACGTAGTTTTAACGTTAGTCAACGAAGTGAAGAACAGTCCTCTATCTTTTAACTAGTATGTAATGTATTATATTTTGCTGTTGTATTAAAAAATAATATTGTAAAAATGGCGATTGCAGCGTGTCGCGCAATCGATATTAATAACACTAAAAACAGGCATCCTAATATCGATCATTCTGGAAATCAAGAGGGAACTACGTTCAGCAGTTGACGCTTATGATTGCTGATGATGGTGATACCTTAACAAGTATCTTATAACCAAGTACGTTTTTCCTCAGGTTCTCGCGTGACAGGCTACATAATCGAGAGGAAAGACTCGAGCAGCTCAGTTTGGGTGAAGTGCAACGACTACAACGTACAAGACACTACTTTCTCCGTCATGAACTTGGGAGAAAAGCAAGATTACGAGTTCAGAATCATCGCTGTCAATTCTGCAGGTTAGTTATCACCATTTATATTCATTTGTTTGTTTAAAGGAAGTAGAAAACATACGGAAATTGTAGCTTTCACAACAATTGTAACACTAAAATTAATATAGTTCTGTGCTGCATCTGATTTTTTAGCCTCTTCAATGAACGAACATGCGAACGAAAGCAGAGAGTTCATTTTACATGGCCTTTCTTGAGGCAAAAATGTTGGAAACTGCACGGGTTTTATAGCGCGGGTGCGTTTATAACCAGTTCCTTTCTCGGTTGTTACAGTCTGATGTTGTACTGACAACAAAAAAGCGATTTTTGTTTGTTAACATTTTTAATTTTTAACCTGATGATTCAATCACTTTGTAGTAGTGGTTATTTCTAGATAAAAGTAATAAAATGTCAAGCGAGGGCTTACACTGTTGCTTTGTTAGGTTAAGGTCGTCCTATTTTAGTGAAAATATAATACTTCAAAGTTAATGGTGAATTTACCAAAATTTTCAAGTTACATTGATCCTCCCTAGGCAAATCGGAGCCATCATCCTGCACAACCCCAGTCCGAACCGGCGAGGAAGTCGGCGGCGCCAAGCCAGAATGGCTGAAGCCCCTCCCCCCGCACCTCGCGGCGCCGCTGGGCCGCCCCGCCACCCTGGAGTGCGTGGCGAGCGGCAACCCGGTACCTACGGGAAGGTGGATGAAGAATGGCAGGGAGCTGGTACTGGGCACCAGGTGAGACGCCAAATATGAACATCAGGTTATCAGCATCACCTGACAGAATACTGGCTGTTGGCGACCCCGTAAAGAAGTCGCCAACAGCCTACTTACAATGGCAAAGCTACTAAACATTTGCTTGGAGTCGTAAATGACTAAATAAAATACATTTGACTTGATTTTAACTCTAGATATTGTTTATTTATTTATTTTTACTTTAATTAAAACGGCGTAGGTACACCAATAACAATAATTAAAGACATAGAGAAAAATAAAAACATTAAATCAGACCTACATTAAATATTAGCAGACACTAATACACACATTAACATACTTTCACAAAAACACAAACACTGAAACACAACCTTGATGTACTTACATTGTTGATAGTAAAGTAAAAATATTGATGCTTGCGTCTATAATTTATTGCCCTATGAGCTTTGAAGAAATAAATACTATAACAAAGGATATATTTTTTGACCTTCAGAGATATATATTAAAGTAGGCAAGTAAGATGCAATAGGAGTTTTTTGTGATTTGTCAAAAGCATTTGACTGCGTAGATCATGAAATCCTACTGATTAAGCTGAGTCATTACGGTGTTTCAAATATTTCACTTAGCCTTATAGAATCTTACCTCACTGATAGAATACAAAAAGGGAGTATCAATGGTACGAACTCTTCCGGTGCCACTATATGTATGGGCGTGCCCCAGGGATCAATATTGGGTCCTCTGCTGTTTTTAATCTATGTAAATGACCTGCCTTATTTTGTCAAAGACCTATGTGGGATTGTATTATTTGCTGATGACACTTCTCTGATTTTTAACGTAGATACAAGTAACAAAGCACTTGATGACGTAAATAATACTCTCTCTAAGGTACTGCATTGGTTCACGAGTAACAGTTTACTGCTTAATGCTAAGAAGACTAAATGTATCAAATTTTCTATGCCCAATGTAAGACAGGTCGATACCATTATAAACATGAATAACGAGCCATTAGAGATTGCGAATTCCACTGTATTTCTAGGAATTACTCTCGATTCCAAGTTACAGTGGGGTCCGCATATTGCTGCTCTGGCAGGAAGACTTAGTTCGGCAGCTTATGCTGTTAGAAAAATAAGGCTCCTGACTGATATCGCAACAGCAAGATTAGTGTACTTCAGTTATTTTCACAGTGTTATGTCGTATGGTTTACAGTTGTGGGGCTCGGCAGCGGATCTCAACACCATCTTTGTTCTTCAAAAAAGAGCCATCCGCTCCATTTACAACCTTAGACCACGCGACTCGCTTCGTGAAGTATTCAAAGAGATAGATATTTTAACTGTGTACTCTCAATTTATTTATGATAATGTAGTATATGTCCGTAAAAACTTGCATCTCTTCAAGAAAAACAGTGATGTTCATAAACTCAATACCAGAAATAAAAATAAGCTCGTAACTCCCAGTCTAAGACTGCATAAGGTAGGGAAATCATTTGTTGGTCAATGTGTAAAATATTTTAATAAGTTTCCGCAAACTCTTGTTGAACTGCCTCCTCACAAGTTTAAGTCACAAATTAAGGCTAAGTTAATGAAGCGAGGTTATTATAGTGTTGAGGATTTCTTAAATGATAAGAATTTGTGGTCATCTTAGGTATAATCTGCTCCTCTGCACACTTTTTTGTTATGACTTTACTCTGTCAATTCAATTTTTGTGTATAAAAACAAGATTGAAAAGAGTAACCATCGAGTTTCTTGCCGGAGTCTTCTCGATCGGAAACAACCTCCGAACCGGTGGTAGAGTCACATTATGTTTAATTATGATATTAATTAGAAGTATTATTTTATGTAAGTTTATTTTAATACAGTACTAGCTTTCCGCCCGCGGCTTCGCCCGCGTGAACTTCATTTTTCTTTCCCGCTTTTCTGTTGAAATTTTTTCTGAATTTTCTTTGCTATAAACCTCACGGAGCCCGAGACCTTTCCAACGAATGTAAAACCGTGGAAATCGGGTCGTGCGTTCTGGAGTTATAGCGTCAGGAAGGAAAACCCGACTTATTTTTATATAATAGATATTTTTGCTACAATTTTTTTTTGTATATGACTTGTTATAAGTACTTTTTATAAGTCTATATGAATAAAGATGTTTTTTTTACTTTACTAGTAAACTTGATGTTTTTCATGAAATCGACACAATTTAAAAGTCGAGGTCTTCCTACCTATTATTTGAATACATGAAAAATACCTGAGGAACTGTCTAATAATGTCTAAATTATTGACCAATCAAAAAAAGAAAAAATATTCGTCTCTTTGATGCATGATTTTAGAAATAATTTCCGTGATCAAAGTGTTTTTTTACCAATATCATTGCGTCGTGACCAACTGATCTAGGTCCGTCTATTTCACCCATTGCTAAACAAACTACTATTTCCACAGATTCATTGCGGAATCGCGCGAAGGCACTCTCAGGCTGAACATCACCGAAGCCAGGGATGAGGACGAGGGTGACTACACTTGCGAGGCGTCCAACTCTATTGGATTCATCTACACCACTGCACACCTTAAGATTGGAAGTGAGTACTTTATTTTTGAATACTATTATGAAGGAAAGAGAAAGGTTTAGAAGCCATGTTGATGAGCATGAGTTGCGCAGGTTAGTTGGTCGATGTTTCAATAAGGAGGTTTTTAAAAATTTAGAAGTACAAAAATATATTGTGTAGGTGATGATTCTAGCTAGTTAACGGTCGTATTATGAGAACACTGCAGTGTATGCTGTTTAAATATCTAATATTTAATTCTGCTATTAAATATTCGTGTTTGCTACTTTTGAAAGAATTATGCACACTAAGTTTTGTAATCGTTGCAATAAACTGGCAATTACATTCATAGTGTAAACATCTCCCGATTTTGAGATGAACAGATATCACTCATTACGTCATCGAAAGGAATGACAATATAATATGGGTATAGCAAAACTTCAGTGCCGGACTGTTTCGTGAATATTGACTTAGATTCGTTTAGGTTTATCTTTGAATTAGCATTTTTAAATACATTGTTTCATTACTAGAAGCAGATTCAGATCAGAGAGCCCACCAACAAAGACAAAGGGCGCTCTAAACCAATGCTTGCTTTTCATATTATTATTTCATAAAAATACTTAATCCTGATTACTGACCTCCTGATTACTGCGTTTATTGCGTATTGCTTATGTTTCTTATGTGCATAACGTGCCCCCCCCCCCCAGGCCCCCCGCGCATCACCCGCATGCCGGGCGACCTGCACCTGCCGGAGCACGACAACACCAAGATCAAGATCCTGTACAGCGGGGACCAGCCCGTCGACGTCACGCTCACCAAGGACGGCCACAAGGTGTCCGAGTCCAACAGGCTCAAGTTCACCGTGTTCGATGATTACATGCTCATCTTTATTAAGGATATTTCTAAGGACGATATGGGTAAGTGCTTGCCGTTTAATTCGTCTTTATTTTTCGTTTTTTTTAAGGCTCCTTTATACTATGTTCGCTTTTTTACTTAGTGTTTCCGGAGAGTCACGTACAGAGTAATGAAAGTTACACTTTCTTTTCACTTTAAAATACGCCTGTGGACAGCCTGATAGTCCGCGGTTACCGTAGCCCACAGGCACTTCAGCCCTTAGCCAGCCACTAGCAAATTAGGGATCACATTATTTTAAATCATAAAGCTCAGAACCAGCGAAAACTTTGGAAAGCCTCGTCGTGGCTTAGGGTGTGGAATGTGGATATCCATATCAGTTGTATCACTCGCGCGTTACTGACTCAATAGGATCCTATTCAAACTCATCTAGAAAAAAACCATGCTAATAGCATTTTGAGAATGCAAGTGGAGTTTATTGCACATTTTAGCATCTTTGGGGAAAAAGACACTAACCCCCGTATCCGCAAACGCTAGTCAAAAGTTAAGGACACTTGAAGTGTCCTTAACTTTTGATTCTGTCCTATCACAAAATGGCAATAGAAATGAAAGGGACAGCTATACCTACATGTAATAACTGTTTAGCTTTGATTGACGTATTCGGGCGTTAGTCAGAAACTTAACAAATTATGTTTTCACAGGCACATACAAGCTAACAATCAAGAACAGCTCAGGCGAGACATCAGACACATTCTCGATCACAGTAACAGGCCTACCTGGGCCGCCACAAGGCCCGCTCGAAAGCAGTGACATTTCCCGTCACTCCTGCACACTCTCCTGGAAACCACCAGCATACGATGGCGGTTCACCAGTCACTCATTACGTCATCGAAAGGAATGACACGTCTGGAACGGTCTGGATAACGATCGCGTCCTCAGTGAGGGACACGAGGTTCACGGTGCAGGGATTGGCGGAAGGACATGAGTACAACTTCAGGATACACGCCGCCAATGAGAACGGAGTCGGACCGGCGCTGGATGGCGCTAACCCGATTAGGGTAAGTTGTTTTTGTGTATATTGTGTTTGGATGAAAGTAAGGATTATTCGCATCAAAGGAGTGTTTTAATGAAGAGGAATTTCTAATTCGCAAGATACCTGAAGTACAAAAACTGTACTTTTTTAACAATCTGCTGTAAACGATAAAGATAGATAGATACGAGTAAAAGCGTTTACTACAGATACTTACAGATAAAACTCAAAAAAAACCTGAATTTATTTATTACAAAAACAAATACATCTATTTTTACAGGAATTATCCTAATACAATAGTGTAGCCAGCCTTATACTAATACTATTACTTATTTAATCTATTAATGTATTTAATATGGTCCCCATATTAAATTTAATATCTATATATATATTTTAATGTGCCAGTAACGCAGGTATTATTCATTTTCTCTTTTTTTTTATTTCACTAACCTAGATTAGTCAAAATGAAATCAAAATTTTAAAGTCTTACATTGGATTTGCTTTTCAACATCTAAATATACTCTGATTAACAGATTTCACAAGAAATGTGTCTAAAAAGCGATCCAAGATCTAGTTTATTTAATCCTACAATCTCCTACAGGCCAAGGTGCTGCTTCTTTCTAATATCTAAATTTCAGACATTACTCTAATAGACTGATACGTACAAATGATGTACAAAACTGTCCGAAATGCAGTTTATTTATTTCTACATTCTTTTTCAGGCCAAGGCACCGTTCGACCCACCGTCCGCGCCCGGCATTCCCAAGATCATGGAGGTCGGAGGAGACTTCGTCCACCTTGAATGGGACAAGCCTGAGAGCGACGGAGGATCCAGAGTACAAGGTATGTGATTTACCATGAAACTTATCGCTATAGTTTTAGGAGTATAATTAGTAAGTTATTGGTCTACCGCGATCGGGACCAGTTATGAGTTAATTTTATGTTATGAATAAGTCAAGATGTTGAAGTATGTAATGTCATAAATTAAAAAAATACTTGCAAAAAATACTTTTGAGATTGCATACAAAAAAAACCTATAATCTGGAAAAAATTGTAAGGGTAAAGTCAAAGTCAGAAAAGGTTTTATTCAAATTAACTACATTAAATGAACACTTTCAAATAGCTTAACTACCCAATTAACTAATAACGAAATTAAAGCAGGTACGCTCCTGCAAATTGTTGTAACAAGGCCCAAATATTTATTAATAATATATTAATACGAAATAAATTGATATCTGGCCTCCACGGTGACACTTTGTAAAAAAAATACCTTTCTATTAACAAGTATTGAACGGTAATAAAAACTAATAGAATGAATGCTCTTTACTTCATTCTGTACTTTCTTCATCAGGCTACTGGGTGGACAAACGCGAAGTCGGAGCGTCCACCTGGCAGAGGGTGAACGCCCTCCTCTGCCTGCCGAACCAGTTCAACTGCTCCAACCTGATCGAGGGTCGCCAGTACGAGTTCCGCGTGACGGCGCAGAACGAGGCTGGTCTATCGCCGCCAAGTTCTGCCAGCCAGCAAGTCAAGGTTCAAGACCCGAAGGGTGAGTGTTGTTATTTCACTATGTCACTTTTGTCCCTGAAAAATGTGATAATCTGACACTGTTTATAATGGTAATAGGTCTCATTGTTTTTTACTCAGGCAGTCAAGAATCTGCTAGTCATAAATATCACCACCCACCCACCACCCTAACCGAATTGAACATTAATTACACCTTAGTACGACCGTCTAAATCAGTCTTCGCCTGCGTGGTACAGGGGTGAGGGGGTAGGACGACAACGGGGATCGAGAGAGGTGCGGGGGCGGGCGCGCGAAGCGTTACGCACATGAGGTGAAATGCGTAATAGACAGTTCTTAAGATTTATGTGACGTCATAGTGGATTTTTATATATTTTTTAAAGCAGGGACGGCAAATTTGAATGAAACAACTAATTTAATATTTAGGTAACAAACTATTATATTGTTTATTACAAGAATCATCAAAACCAAAAATCAAATCATCGAAATCAATCACATATGTCCATATCAATATCACTTGAACTTGATTCTTCACTTTCGGAGCAGCCATCCTCAGAATCATCAGAATCGTTCTGCACATTAATAATAAAATCAACAGCATCATCTACAATACCATCATGTTTGCAGTATTCGTCCTCAATTTTAATTACGTGGTTAACGCAATGCTCCCACTTTTCTGCAGAATATTCAGCAAATAATCCCTCTAATATACTTTTTTTTTGGTCCAAATTAGTGCCCGTGGCTAAGTGACGGCAGCGGATCGGCAACGATCCGATGTTAAGCAACGCCAGACAGGTCGGGTTATGGATGGGTGACCATCCCGACCGAAATTAAGTGATGCGTTTTTCGGGCATCTCCGTGCTTCGGAAGGCACGTTAAACAGTTGGTCCCGGCTGACGTCGCAAGATATCAGTCGTGAAGCCTAGTCAGAGGCTTAAAAAGGCGGCTTGATAACATCTGACGGTAAGGTTTATCACTGGCCTTACATTCACCTCTCCAACAATCCGCACTGAGCCCGCGTGTTGGAGTATGGCTTGTACCACCTCATAGTTGAGGTGAGGCCTGTGCCCAGCAGTGGGACGTATATGGCTGTATTTGTTGTTGTTGTTGTTGTTGTAGAGTCGAAACTTTTTTGAGCTAATTGTCCTTCAACATCACCCCAGACTAGCTCAATGGGGTTCAGGTCTGGATGGTAAGGGGGCAAACGAAGTCTAACTCGTCAATTTTATAAATGTCTTCTGTGAAATGCCTTTTAATTAATTTATATAACTCATCCTTCCTTAGTTTATCATCAAATGGCACGTCATGTCGTCGTAGCCATGCTTGCATAGCTGGCTTAGTAGAAGCCATACTCGGCTTTTTCTCCTCTCGAACCGAATGATAAGCAGCGTTATCCATCACTATGACAGAATTTGGTGGTATATTCGGCATCAGCTTTTCATTTATCCATTTCATGAAATTCACAAAATTCATGGAATCATGATAATCACCTGTTTTACACTTGGATTTGAATATTACAAGTGCCCCGTCTACAAATCCAGTTTGGCCTCCACAATGAACAATGATCAAACGGTCCCCTTTACCGATATTAGACAGCACGCCGTGTTCATCCTTTGATTGCCAACACTTTGATACGTTATGAGACGCATTGACATAAGTTTCGTCAAGATATATAATATTTCTTCCTTCCCTACGATATTTTTTTATAGACTGTAGGTAATTCCACCTCCATGATGTTATATTTGGCTGTTCGATAAGAAGTTTCCCTTTGGATCCGCATTTCTTAAATTTGAAACCAAGATCATGTAATAATGGCCTTAAATATTCCCTTCCGCAGTGTAATATATTCTCTTCTCTAAGGATAACATTCAAAGTTTTTAGAGTTGGTATTTTTTTATGAATTGTATAAAATTGAGAGACTTTTCTTCTTACTACTCCTTTTGCAAAATCGTCTATTTCAACTCTTTTTCTGCGCACTTGTTTTGGTTTTTTTGGTGATTTGAATATTTCGTTATCTTTCAATAGTCTCCTTTGTTGTACAATTCTAGATACAGATTTATCCGATAGTCCAGTAACCTCTGCTACGGTTTTGTTCAAATTTATATCTTGCAGATATTCAGTGGAATTTGGATCCAGTTTCTTTTTTCTAAAATATTCATATACGTTAAAAGCCATTTGCTTGCACTGGCTATTAATTTTATGTCCGAAGATATTTCTACTCATCTTGAGAATGTAATCTCATGTATAACTGTCGTAAAGCGTCCAGAACTATCAACACGAGTGATCGCTAACCGTGTAGCGAGCGTACTGAGTTGTTACAAAAATGCACCTGCCGCCCGCACCTCTCTCGGTCCCCGTTGTCGCCCTACCCCCGCACACCTGTACCGCGCAGGCGAAGACTGATTCAGACGGTCGTACTATAGAAGGATAGTTCCATCCAAAAAGTCGCGCCATTTGTGATGCCAAAATAAACTGTCAAAATAACAATTCGTTACACATGTAATCACAATTTTCAGTATTAAACATGTCTGAATACTACTTGTGCTTCTCTGTTATGTTGTTGCAACCATTTACTGCACAAATAAACATTTTGAAGAAGCTCTTACCTAGACAAAAATAACATCGGTTAGTTCAGATCCAGACGTGACGTCCTGATATTTGTGGTATCAAAACGGGTGCGCCGACTCGCCTTCTATATATGTGTAATTATTCTAAGTCCCAACCCTTATTGAATTTCTCCCATATCACTGCCCTCGTAAATGACCAATGAGTTCCAAGTCCAAATCTTTTGAAGATGTTTAAGTGCTGACTGTTCTTTTCCAAAACGATTGCTTATATTAGTATGTTTTTGTTTGCAGCTGCGACTCCACCGGAGATCGTGAAACCTCTGAAGAACGCGAACTGCATCCAGTACCACAACGCCAAGTTCCAGTGCACCATCACTGGTCTACCGAAGCCTACCATCACTTGGTACAAGGGTGAGTACAAACATATTTACTATGTCTTTCATAAAAGTGCAATGCTTGATGGTGGTGATTATTCACGTCTGAATCTATTGTGTGTTTTAAGAGCTAAGGGCAAACATGAACAGTTTTTCGTAATCTGGAGGTGGTCCGAAATCTAGGGGTACTTAGTTAAATTTTACTGAAAACAATGTGTATTAGAAATTAGAAATTTATCGGAACTTACTGGGGGGTTTGCAATCAAAAACCCGCATTTGGGTAGGCTAATAGAGCAAATTACCAATCAATTGAAGTGATAACCTTCATGAATTATAAGGCTAGCTTTATCACCAATAAGCTCTTTGACATTTGAGTCAATTGAAAAAGTCCTATAATATTTTGAGCCAGCTAACGCCAGTGTAATTTCACACATCAGCCAAATGAAATCAGCTGTCTGAATAATTACTTGAAAAATCATCGTAAAAATCCACTAATATTTTGATAGATTATGATGAATTTCAAAATCAACTGTGGCAATCTAAGCAATTACCCACTTCCCATAGGTGCCCGCGAGATAACCAACGGCCCGCGCCACCGCATCTGGAGCGAAGGCGACAACCACTTCCTGACCGTGGTGGACGTGTTCGGCGAGGACGCCGACGAGTACGTGTGCCGCGCCGCCAACCGCGCCGGCGTCAAGAGCAGCAGGGCCGAGCTGCTGATCATGAGTGAGTGTACTCGCATTGTGAGCATTACATCTACGCCGACGAGTACGTGTGCCGCGCCGCCAACCGCGCCGGCGTCAAGAGCAGCAGGGCCGAGCTGCTGATCATGAGTGAGTGTACTCGCATTGTGAGCATTACATCTACGCCGACGAGTACGTGTGCCGCGCCGCCAACCGCGCCGGCGTCAAGAGCAGCAGGGCCGAGCTGCTGATCATGAGTGAGTGTACTCGCATTGTGAGCATTACATCTACGCCGACGAGTACGTGTGCCGCGCCGCCAACCGCGCCGGCGTCAAGAGCAGCAGGGCCGAGCTGCTGATCATGAGTGAGTGTACTCGCATTGTGAGCATTACATCTACGCCGACGAGTACGTGTGCCGCGCCGCCAACCGCGCCGGCGTCAAGAGCAGCAGGGCCGAGCTGCTGATCATGAGTGAGTGTACTCGCATTGTGAGCATTACATCTACGCCGACGAGTACGTGTGCCGCGCCGCCAACCGCGCCGGCGTCAAGAGCAGCAGGGCCGAGCTGCTGATCATGAGTGAGTGTACTCGCATTGTGAGCATTACATCTACGCCGACGAGTACGTGTGCCGCGCCGCCAACCGCGCCGGCGTCAAGAGCAGCAGGGCCGAGCTGCTGATCATGAGTGAGTGTACTCGCATTGTGAGCATTACATCTACGCCGACGAGTACGTGTGCCGCGCCGCCAACCGCGCCGGCGTCAAGAGCAGCAGGGCCGAGCTGCTGATCATGAGTGAGTGTACTCGCATTGTGAGCATTACATCTACGCCGACGAGTACGTGTGCCGCGCCGCCAACCGCGCCGGCGTCAAGAGCAGCAGGGCCGAGCTGCTGATCATGAGTGAGTGTACTCGCATTGTGAGCATTACATCTACGCCGACGAGTACGTGTGCCGCGCCGCCAACCGCGCCGGCGTCAAGAGCAGCAGGGCCGAGCTGCTGATCATGAGTGAGTGTACTCGCATTGTGAGCATTACATCTACGCCGACGAGTACGTGTGCCGCGCCGCCAACCGCGCCGGCGTCAAGAGCAGCAGGGCCGAGCTGCTGATCATGAGTGAGTGTACTCGCATTGTGAGCATTACATCTACGCCGACGAGTACGTGTGCCGCGCCGCCAACCGCGCCGGCGTCAAGAGCAGCAGGGCCGAGCTGCTGATCATGAGTGAGTGTACTCGCATTGTGAGCATTACATCTACGCCGACGAGTACGTGTGCCGCGCCGCCAACCGCGCCGGCGTCAAGAGCAGCAGGGCCGAGCTGCTGATCATGAGTGAGTGTACTCGCATTGTGAGCATTACATCTACGCCGACGAGTACGTGTGCCGCGCCGCCAACCGCGCCGGCGTCAAGAGCAGCAGGGCCGAGCTGCTGATCATGAGTGAGTGTACTCGCATTGTGAGCATTACATCTACGCCGACGAGTACGTGTGCCGCGCCGCCAACCGCGCCGGCGTCAAGAGCAGCAGGGCCGAGCTGCTGATCATGAGTGAGTGTACTCGCATTGTGAGCATTACATCTACGCCGACGAGTACGTGTGCCGCGCCGCCAACCGCGCCGGCGTCAAGAGCAGCAGGGCCGAGCTGCTGATCATGAGTGAGTGTACTCGCATTGTGAGCATTACATCTACGCCGACGAGTACGTGTGCCGCGCCGCCAACCGCGCCGGCGTCAAGAGCAGCAGGGCCGAGCTGCTGATCATGAGTGAGTGTACTCGCATTGTGAGCATTACATTTACGCCGACGAGTACGTGTGCCGCGCCGCCAACCGCGCCGGCGTCAAGAGCAGCAGGGCCGAGCTGCTGATCATGAGTGAGTGTACTCGCATTGTGAGCATTACATCTACGCCGACGAGTACGTGTGCCGCGCCGCCAACCGCGCCGGCGTCAAGAGCAGCAGGGCCGAGCTGCTGATCATGAGTGAGTGTACTCGCATTGTGAGCATTACATCTACGCCGACGAGTACGTGTGCCGCGCCGCCAACCGCGCCGGCGTCAAGAGCAGCAGGGCCGAGCTGCTGATCATGAGTGAGTGTACTCGCATTGTGAGCATTACATCTACGCCGACGAGTACGTGTGCCGCGCCGCCAACCGCGCCGGCGTCAAGAGCAGCAGGGCCGAGCTGCTGATCATGAGTGAGTGTACTCGCATTGTGAGCATTACATCTACGCCGACGAGTACGTGTGCCGCGCCGCCAACCGCGCCGGCGTCAAGAGCAGCAGGGCCGAGCTGCTGATCATGAGTGAGTGTACTCGCATTGTGAGCATTACATCTACGCCGACGAGTACGTGTGCCGCGCCGCCAACCGCGCCGGCGTCAAGAGCAGCAGGGCCGAGCTGCTGATCATGAGTGAGTGTACTCGCATTGTGAGCATTACATCTACGCCGACGAGTACGTGTGCCGCGCCGCCAACCGCGCCGGCGTCAAGAGCAGCAGGGCCGAGCTGCTGATCATGAGTGAGTGTACTCGCATTGTGAGCATTACATCACAGAACTGCCTAACTGCTATGCCGAACATTCGCCTTTAATGTACATTTCAGATTCGTTTTTGGGCATTACATTGCAATACTGCCTTACAAAACTTCAGGGTAGTTGTATAATAGTACATTATGGTACAAGTGTGTTATGTTGGTGATTACCGCTGAGGCGCCATTGAGACCCGAGGGCGGTAATCATCAATACACACGTGTATCATACGACGTTTTTTCAACACACTTGTGAAGAAAATAATACTAAAAATAACTGTTATTTCAAGAGTGATAACGAGTTGTAAAAACTTTATCGCAATGGCGGGAAAAAATAATCAGTTTTTTTTTTTTTTATACTACGTCGGTGACAATCAAGCACGCGGACCGCCTGATGGTAAGCGGTTATCGCGGCCTATGGACGCGTGCAACACCAGGGGTATCACTCGCGCGTTGTCGACCCTGTAAAAACCTTTTTAAACCCCTCATGAAGAACTATTAATTATATATTTCTTAAGCGCGCGCATCTTACAATGGCGTTCGGCCATAGACTAAAATAATGAGGTTTCTTTTTTTTGGCTTTTCGCGGATAGCGTTTTAGCCACGTACAAAATGAGGAATTTAAAGTTTTCTTTATTACAGAAAAAACAAAAAGTATACTTGAGTGAAGGTTTTATTTATTAAACACGTACAAGTTGAAATTATGTTTTTAGATACGAAGTTGCATGAAATAAGCGAGCAACACTAATTAATTATACTATTGAACACGATCTTTTTTGTATCGAAACAAAGCAACTCAACAAATGAAAATGAAAAAACTCTATAACTCACATGTGAATATTAGCAATTAAAAAGTCATAGTTTAATTACAGGTGTCATTATGTGCCTAATTGCGGTAAAATTCGAGCCATTTATGAGCAAGTGTGTTGAAAAAAATATTTATTAGTCACACCCATAGAACAAGCTCTGCTTAGATGATGTTGGTGTGAATTGTCCCGGATGTATCAACCTTAAACAATGAATCCTTGACCTGTTAATATCAAATATTGCTTTAAAATCGTAATTATTAAATTATGTTTGACCTCACATTCTAAATTGTTGGGTTAAAAATAAAATCGACCTACTCTGCAAATTCGTAAATATATTTGAATTAGCAACAACTACCTTATACTTTTTTTAGCCGCACCAAAACTGAACGTACCGCCTCGCTTCCGCGACACGGCGTACTTCGACAAGGGCGAGAACGTCGTGGTCAAGATTCCATTCACCGGACATCCGGTGCCGAAGATCACGTGGGTCAGGGAAGGCGAGACCATCGAGTCTGGCGGACACTACCACGTTGAGAGGAAAGGTGAGCAATCACTTCTTATCTTCTGCAATGTTTACATGATGCTATACAGTACAAACATACAAGGTGTAAAAATATCCTAAACGAAGCCGGCGTCTACTCACTCAGACCATTAAATCAAGTCACAGATAAGGTAAATTATTGATGGGAAACGAATTTTTTTTTAGGTGTCAATTTTAAACATAAAAACGTACTACGCAATGTAACGCGTGCAACAGACCGCTCCTGCGCTTGTGTGCCGGCGCGCGTCTGTTACGCGTAGTCAAGGAGTACGCACGATGCACATTGCGAGTTGAACGTTAGAAGCAATTTTTTGTTAGGAAATACTTGAAATTTTGATAATGTTTCTTAGGACAAAAATTAAGTTATAATAATGATTAGAGTTTGGTTTCATCAAAATCTTTAGATTTTTTTTTTGACTCTGACCTTCAATAACTTGGTAAATATTGAGTTCCCAGTTATGGTCTAGAAAGATAAAATGGTCCTAATGATGTGCAGAATACGTAGGTGCCGGCTTCGTTAAGGGCATTTTTACACCCTTTATAGTTAGAAGAATACAAAATAATGTTCATACATACATAAAATTTACTTGTACAATTTATATATTTGAGAAACACATAAAAACGTGACACCCACTGACCAGTAGTGGTTTTAGAAAAATACAACGAGTCGCTAAGGTTCTTCATGGACGACGCATTGCTCTGGTTTAGGTTTTCAAGAATTCTACTGAAACACAATGGTGGAAGAAGAATAAAACTGTATTTCTTCTGCTGCTATCATTGTTATTGAACTCTTATGCTACTGTTTTTGGTAATCTCTTATGCTATTTCTATCTCTTTCAGAGCGACACGCGATCTTAACGATCAGAGATGCCAGCAAACTGGACTCTGGACCATACAGGATTTCCGCTGAGAACGAGCTTGGACAAGACTCAGCCATCATCAATATTGAAATCAGCGGTAAGTACACCATTTCTTGCCTTTCTTTTAGTCCTGTCCTACTTTATACATCTTGTTTTTCTAGTCCTCCTTGCGTCTTCATACGGGCCCAATATCAAAAGTCAAGTAAGGCTAACCTCTCCTTTTTACAGAGGTCTGGGCTTCGAATAGTATAGCTGGACTACTTTTAAAAGCCTCTCAAATTATAATGATTGTTTTTTTATATCAAATCTTTGTTTGTCTTTATTTGCCATACTTATGAAACATTTATTTTGCAGACCGACCAGACCCGCCACGATTCCCAGCAGTGGACAACATTGGTGTGGACTCTCTGGCTCTTAGCTGGAAGGCACCAGTATGGGACGGTGGCTCAGACATCACCAACTACCTGGTTGAGAAGAGGGAACATCCAATGACCAGCTGGATAAGAGTTGGCAACACCAGGTAAATACGACGGATGCTGCTTAAAATATGTTTTCCTTCTAATGCAATCCTTCATTCATTTAACTTAAGAGCCATGCTCTTGTCGGTGGAGCAACCGCCACTTTCCTGGACCGCGCCAGCGTCTTCACTTCTCTATACGAAATGACGCTTACTTTCTATTTTACTTGTTCCATGTAGTTTCGTCTTGATCTTCCTCTACCTCTCCTCCCTTCTACTTTTCCGTCTATAATTGTTGTTAAAAGTTCGTCATGTCGTATAATGTGGCCTATCATGCAATCCTAGGCACCCTAATAAATTTAATAAGTTGAGTAGGTTTTCTTATCGTGGTTGATCGCTATTATCTTTCAAAGTGGCGTTTCACTTTCTGTTATTACTTATTTTAATCATATCCATGCATCGTGTCTTTTAAGCTGCTTTTAGCAAATAGCTCACGAATTTCCGCAGGATCACTTCCAAATCATTACTCTGATCCCTTAAAAATGGTCCTAAGAAACGATTAAAGCTGTTAAACTCAGAACCATTCTTAAAGCGTTCCGTTTTGGTAGGCTTTCTTTTTGACAGTTATAGGCAGGTATATTTCGTTTAATTAAAAAATAAAATTCTTTGAGTTGGTTAACCAAAATTAGCAGCATTGTATTCCTTCATTTGACCTTTTTCTTTCCCACCAGGTTCACAACCATGGCCATCACTGGCTTGGTGCCCGGCAAGCAGTACGAGTTCCGCGTGTACGCCGAGAACATCTACGGCCGGTCCGACCCCAGCGAGCCCACGTCGCTGGTGCAGACCAAGGCTGTCGTGAAGAAGGAGTTCAAGAAGAAGGAATATCCAGGTATTAATGAGTTTTAAATATCGTTCTCATCTTTGGTCAGCGTTTAGATCAATGATAGGCTTCACTGAAACATATCATGAAGAAATAAAGGCGTTTTTTTCTGAAACTCCATAATACCTTTGCTCGGCTCCCTTATGACAATTTCACAAAAATGGTCTCTGTAACAGTTCTAAGTAACCAATAATTTGTGATTCTATTTATATTTTATTAATAAATATTCGATTTTAATGTCTTCTTTTAAACAATTAAATAAATCGATGTAAACTAATCATCTTGAAAACATAAAATACTTAACAAAATACAGGTTGCAAACGTGAGACGGATCGTTTTCGTAGTCTAACGAGACAAAAAAAGAGGATATGTCAATAGTATTATACGAAGCTCTTGACAGGTTGCAGCGGCGTGCTATCCATATTATTGGAAACCCAGAGGCAACTTTGACCCTTGAGCCTCTCCAATTGCGTAGAGACATTGCCAGGCTAAGTGTTCTCTATCGCTTCTACAATGGGGAATGCTCTGACGAGTTATTCCAGCTTATCCCACCCTCACCTTTCCACTCCCGTACCACGCGTGCTGGACTACGGCGTCACCCACACACAATTCAACATTTGTTGGCCCGAACTAAAAGGTTCGGTGACTCGTTTCTTTGTCGTACCATCCAGACGTGGAACGCTCTTCCAGCACATGTGTTTCCTTCCTCTTATACTCCCGGGTTCTTCAAGCGGGGCGTGAAAAGGCATTTCTGCAGGCCTTCAAGGTGAGGATGGCCAGCCCAGTGATTCGTTTGAATGACTGGGCTTGTCAACCTCATATCTGGACCTCACGACCGCTTTCCATCAGGTGGAGTGAGGTCATCTTGACGGGCAATATAAAAAAAAAAGTGATTTCAAAAGCGATTGTCATTTTGATGTCACGAAAGATTGATATTGACAGGTTTCCAACCTTTACCTTTTGACAAAAGTTTGACATATAATTTCTGTTCCTCAAAATACGGAATATTAAAGAAGAAAACTGACATAACCTCTTTCCGTAGTGGACGAGACCGGCAAGCGCGTGCGCACGAACGCGGACCACGGGCCCGTCAAGGACTACGACAGCTACGTATTCGACGTGTATAGCAAGTTCGTGCCGCAGCCCGTCGACATCAGCACGGCCTCGGTTTACGACAAATACGACATCCTTGAAGAGATTGGTGAGTTTAATATTTTTATTGGCTGTTTGAGGTTTAGGCATGATACGTATGATAGATAGTTGGTCTTAAGCTGGGGCATAAATCCCAAAAGGACGCCTGGGTCCTGCATTTTTTTTTTTCGATTTTTGTGCAGTCAATCATTCTTACATTATTATATGAAAGGCCACAAGTCGCAACGCTTTTATTCATAAAAACTCGACGGCTCGACTTTTCAATTCCCTATGTCTTAGAACTCAGACATAGTTTTTTACAGCTTAAGAATGAAAAAACTTATAACACTGATTGGGGATTTTCATTATGGGATAAATATTTTGTTATACGGCCAGGCTTTCATTTTGATTGCACTGAGGTATATTTATGACTAAGTTAAATAGTTGAAATGCTGCTGTATCTCTGCATTCTTAGCAAAATTAAGATTAAGGAAAATAATGAAAAGTTTATGAATTGAAACAGTGTTAAATTGTTGCTTACCTTAAAAGTCTGGTTTACATTTTATTACTGGTGTGCTGTTTGATCACTTATGAGATTAACAAAGAGTTATAAATACAATTTAATAAAAATTTGCTAATAATAGTGGTAACTATATACTTACTACTGATTCATAAAAGCTAAAGCAATGCTTTAAGACTACAATACTATAGTTAAAGCAATGCTATAGTACCACTTTAAATTTTAAGAATAAGGTGGTGACTAATTAAAAAAATATCTGCATGACAAATATGAAATTGAGCTAAACTTACTCACGAAGTTGGTTGCGGATAAATAAAGTGCGGTCGCCAAGCAGAAAGAATTTCGTACAATGACTTTTTATCACCTGTCTCTATCGCTCCCGTGCAATATGTTGCGTCACGCTCGCACAGGTGCAATGTCCGGCGTCTAAGGGATTGCAAACCTTTTACCGCGAGAGTAAAGGTCTGTTCTTGTACTCGGGGTTTGCTTGACATTATTGTATAATAATATATAATATTATAACGAACGACATTTCATTTTGGGACGCGCAGTTTTCGGACAAAGTGAAATTATTTCGAAAGTTGTTTTTGTTGTGATTGTTAAATTGTTAAGTTGTTATATTGTTTGTTATTTATAATTTTATACATATAGCTATATGTTTTCATAGATACTTGAGCCCCCGATCTACAATAAACTCAAAATATATCCAGTCCCAAATGAAACCATTTTGAATATTAAAAAAACATTAGTTTTGCACCACACACAAAAAAAATCAGAAAAGAGATTTTATCTACGTCAGAAACATCTTTTCCTCAAGGATTTTACTTATGATGTCAGATGTGGCTCTCGTGATAGGAGAGAGTAGACAATATTTCGAGAAACAGCAAGTAATCACCAGGCCTACCCATCGTGCCTAGAGTCGTGTGATTTGGGTATTTATGTTGGGTATGTATGTAAACAGTTTTCGCAGCGGGAAACAAAATCCACCACGTCCTTATGCAGGCTGGGTCAGAAATATTTTAAAATTAGGCGTTTATGTGTTTTAAAAATGCCAAAGTGAGCAGATGTAGGTTCAGAATGGTTTTTCGAGATTACATCTTGACGATATTCCATGGGAATGACCTTTTTCTATTAGAACTCCCTGGTTAGTGGGTTAAAAGACTTTCATGAACCGGAAAAGTATGCCATTAGCCACTCGATAGTTCAAGAAAGATGTAGGGAAATGATGTTTGGTATCCGTGGAATACTTTCAAATACCACGAATCGTTGGTATAATAAGTAGTTTCGACCCTATTAATTGTTGTAAAGAAAGTTAATACTTTATTACCTATCGATTGGCATTTTTTCCAGACCGTATTTAGCACTTTGCTCCTATGTCCAAGTCCTTTTTTTCAAGTCGGGACTAGTGTGAGACGCACATGGCGAATCTATAAGGATTTCATGTAAACTTTTAAACTCTAAAAATGTAATTTGCACACTAATAAGTTTAATTTATTTTCTTCCTCCAAATATATCATATTTTAAAAACTGGCTCACAATACAAACATGTTCTTACCACTGGCAGTAGGTGAAGAGGTCATTGTACGAGATTCTTTCTGCTTGGCGACCGCACTTTAGAATGTAGTTACTTTTGATTAATTTATCAACAAAAATAAATCCCTAACCTTTTGTGAGATGCCAAATGTAGAACCCTCTAAAAGTCGACCTAATTAATCATTTTACGTCGGAGCAAACGAGTACCTCTATAAAAGCCTTAAAAAATATTAAATAAAAGACTGATCATTTTTATCATTGAACCTTAAGATTTCCCACATCGTGAAAAAACGATTCCTGCTAGATCTAATACGAATATGAATAGTCCAAATGCAGTACTGAACTTTCCTTTTATTACCGTGCGGGTATTTTTATAAAATATGAAAGCTCTATGATGATACTGTACTTTTTTATCATCCAAACTTTTGAGCAATATTCCAGCATGTAAACTTTCATAAAATAACCCATACTAGAACTTTCCATGGCCCGCAACATAGTTTACTAACATAGCGACACTAACAAGTAGATTCTGAACCCTAACACGATGGTACATATAAAGATGAATTTCGCAGGTGACTTCGTGAGAGCTTCGTCTAAAAGGAAACGCGCCAGAGGTCTGTGTGTGAATAGATCGATGTAGTGCATCTCTCTCTCTGCATCTCTCTGTCTCACACGCATACTTTTACATTTATTTTTTTAAAAACAAATAAATAGCATGCGATAAAGATTCGAACATGAAATATTGTTTTAAAGTAGACTTTTGGCACTAGAATTGTTTACTTGCAAGAACTAAAGTGAGAAAAACATGATGGTTGTGTCCATATTTTTGTCATGAACTAATAAAAACAAACATACTGCATTATGATCAAAAAACACTAGTGAAATACGACATACAATCTTACATGTTTTTCTTACAAATTAAAATGTGTTGTAGATTTGGTAAAAAAAATGTAATGTCTAAACAACAAGCAATTATCAGATATCACTAAGTAAATAACTGTTTACACCATATCTTTATATATTATTTATAATATGAAGTAAATTTAATATGTTTAAAGTAGATAAATAAATGCACGGTTTTCAGCTTATATAAAATATTTTATGAATATAAGAAAAGAAAATATACAATTAACAGGAATGTGCGTCTTCCTAGTTATAATTTATTAAAATATCGTACTTATCGAATTACCACAGGTGTTGGCTAGAATCCACGTTCAATTAGAATATTCGATAAACATGAAAATTAACTTTGCACTATTAAAAACCGAGTATTAGACTTTAGTTAAAGATAACAAACTAAGAATACTTTAGAGACATCCAAAGAGCAAGCTTCAAAAGTTACTTAGTAAACCCGTTTCAGGAGTACAAAATAACAGACTTTGAAAAGTTCTCAGTAAAAATGTTCGAAGATAATTTATAACCCATTACTAGTTTTGACATCCCAATCAGGGCTTTGAACCGGTTTAAAAAATACCGTTTTTAAAACGTTCCGAACGGTTCTTTGCAAGTATTTTGTTCGGAACGCCAACGAAATGAGAACATTTTATGAGAACGGAAAAAACCGGTTAATTCCACAATATACAGAGGCTCGTGGCGTGACAGCAAAAATTCACACATAGCGACACTTTTTATTTATCTTAGAATGAAAATATTTCATGGCGATAGATCTATTCGCTAGATGATAAAAGTTAATGACAAAATACATTAAACATTGCAGACAAAAACAAACTTTTATTATTGCATCAATGTTCTTTAGTTCAAACTTTAACGACACGACCCGTGACTAAGCCTAATTGCTCGTAATTGATCGTATTTAAAACCAGTTTATGATGGTTAAAACCGGTATATTGAGCTTGAACGATTCCATTTTGTTCCTCTTCTAAATCGTTTTTATTACGTTCTCGTCCGAACGGAAACAAAACCAATACGTTCTTAGGCATTTCGGACGAAACCGATTTAAAAAATAAAACTGTTTCCAAGCCCTGATCCCAATTTATAAAAGAGATTTAAAGGTAACAGTTTGCTCTATGTATGTTCATAAGTCAAAATATAGCCTAAACTAACCTACATAACCAAGGCCCCTTTAAAAAGTTCAAAAACTCAGATGCATGAGGTGCGGTTCCACTGTTGTAGGCACAGGGGCGTTCGGCGTCGTGCACCGCTGTCGCGAGCGCTCCACCGGCAACTACTTCGCGGCTAAGTTCATACCGGTCACTGGTGCGATGGAGAAGGAACTCATCAAGAAAGAGATAGATATCATGAACCAGCTGCACCATAGGAAGCTGATCAATCTGCATGATGCCTTTGAAGATGATGACGAAATGGTGCTGATATTCGAATTGTGAGTATCTTTATTTTGACTTCTTTTTTTCTTTTCATCACGCTCAAACTTAGGTCCGTATTATAATACTAATCTTAGCCATGATACGCTATTCAAACTACATTTAAGAGTCGTTTTTGTTTAAACTGACGTTGACAAGATTCAATTATTCTGGAACTCTTCTGGTTCGGATTTGCGAGAGTATTTGTAGCCCCTTAGTGGATTTCAATGGCCAGTTTAATTTGGGATCCGGAATTCCGGACTGAAAGTATGACGTTTTCTTATATTAATTACGGACTACTTGTTAGATGGTGGTGTCAATGGTAACATTTTAATTGACACACAGTTTTCTATGAATTTGTGAACGCATTTTTATGATCTTCGCAAGATGTATACGGCAAAACAGTCCCGATTGACAGAATTGACATTATAGCAATCACAGAAACATTTTAGTTGTCTAGAGATAATCCACATTAGCATCTCGTTGAATACATGAACGGGAAAATCAGTTTACCTTTAGAATTATTAGCATACCAACTTACAACGATGACCCGTAACAATTTTACTTAAATCTATTCATCCCACAGCTTATCCGGAGGCGAGCTATTCGAGCGCATCACGGAACCAGGCTACAACATGAGCGAGGCCGAAGCGGCGCACTACATGCGGCAGATCTGCGAGGGAGTCAGACATATGCACGAACAGAACATCATCCATCTCGACCTGAAGCCGGAGAACGTGATGTGCCAGACGAGAACTGGTACTGATGTCAAGGTACGTTTTAAACAAACCTTTTCAAGAGATTTTGATGAGACACTTTCCTGTCCAAATCTTTCACTTTATCAAAGAAATGTTCCAGTGTCGGTCCCGATATAAGACTTGTAAGTATGTATCTACTCCTCACAACGGAGCCCTAGTAATTAATCCTACAGTCTTCCTAGGTTTTCTTAAAATTGAGTCTCAATCACAAAAAATCCTCCATTTTCTATGTGACGTTCAGCTTGTGAATTTGACAGCTCACAGTATTTTTCCGAATGAGCAAATTCAGGTAAGCATTTACCTACGCGTTTGAAGATTACGTTGGGATCCCACCAACACTCAGCTTATATCGGACTACAAATAAAGTCAACGTTACTGAGCATCACTATTGTGTTTGACAAGGAATATTTTTTTATACTCATTTTGTTTGCAGATCATCGACTTCGGCCTAGCGACGAAGCTGGACCCGAACGAGGTGGTGAAGATCTCCACCGGCACGGCGGAGTTCGCGGCGCCCGAGATCGTGGAGCGCGAGCCCGTCGGCTTCTACACCGACATGTGGGCCGTGGGAGTGCTCTCCTACGTGCTGTAAGTTTGTCATCATTATCAGTCAATGTACTTTCTACATTCAGATAAAATCAGAATCAGTTGCACATAACTTTGACGTTAGCTGATGTCCTTTTAAAGTTGAATTGAATACATCGATAGATCGCAAATAGAAAAAGGGTTTTTCCTTTTAAGCAGAAAAAGATGGATTCAGTACCTAAAACTGATGTTGTTTGTCTGATATTACCTACTCTACTCATTAAGAATAAAACGACTTGTCTTTGGTGCCTTCTAGTACAGATTACGTAATAGTTATTAATGTAACAGATAAATTACATCAATAGAAAAATGACAAATTTCTTCCAATCCTAAATGCGTGCTGTCATGGGTCATACATATATTGCCAGGACTACCTCTTTCGATATAGATGTCAGTAGTCAGTTCCTACAGTACGTCATCGCGTCAGTTGAACCGCAAGATTCGCATACAAATGCTCTACGCGGCTGTTGACAATCAACTGCAAATGGGTGTTCCATGTCCCGACAGCTGGTAGGTTATTTTCACGCGCAACTTCGTGAAGTGGCAGGGGCCTGCTTCTGGGCAGGTCAACGGATGCCACTACATTCTTGTGTGTCATAAAAATGAAACCTACTTGCAAAATTTGAGCTATCAAAGCGTTATTTAGGATGTTGCGATTATTAAATCACCCCTTCACAATTAGGTAACAATTTAGGAGGTATATTTTGCAACAAAATTCACATCAATCACAATTTTCCTAGGCTATCTGGTCTATCACCGTTCGCGGGTAACAACGACATCGACACGCTGAAGAACGTGAAAGCCTGCGACTGGGAGTTCGACGAGGAAGCCTTCCAACATGTATCTGATGATGCTAAGGACTTCATTAGGAGGCTACTCGTCAAGAACAAGGAGTAAGTAGTGCCGGCTAAAAATAATTTTAACATATTAAATTGGTTGAAATAGTTTAACCTATTCCTTGGAAAAAGCTCATTATTTCACGATTACTAAACCAATTTACGCATCTTTAACTTAGTTAGTTTGACTTTTATTATTTCCATCCCAGGAAAAATTTGCTTATTTAAATTTTAAAGACAAAAAGATTTTTCAATTTAAAGTTAGAAGAGAATATTCCAAAAGCAATAAAAATAATACATTTAAAAATTCTTATTATAAAGTGCGGCTTGGTCTCAATATTCGTGTTGTCACCATCAAAAGCCTTGAATGGTTTAATTGTATCTCAAATTTCAAGGCCCCTCTTTACCATTTGGTACTTTACGTGCCCAGGGCCCCGCGATCCTAAGGGCACCCCTTAAATCAATTAAATAAAATATTAGTCACTTAACGTCCAAAACCCATAATCTTACTCGTATGTGCCCAGGGCCTCAAATACGTCAAAAACAGTCCTGTAAATATCTGTGTTTTATTTAGAACTAATACCAATTTATAATAGATTATATAACCACCACGTCGAATAATATTTCTAATTGTTTCAATTATATAAATGGTATTAAAATATCAGGGGTTCATTGAGGAATTATATGAACCAATATATGTTGAGTATTATTAATTCAACCATAAAATAGAAATCTTAATCATAAAGGTGGAGTAATTGATAATGATATTGTTAAATGACTTGTTCTAGTAAAAATATAAGGGAATAATCCAATAAAATTATCCACACCCTTCCCAGGAAGCGCATGACGGCGCACGAGTGCCTGGTGCACAAGTGGCTGGCCGGCGACGCGGCGGCGGGCCGCACGGCCACCATCTCCGCGCGCCGCTACGAGGCGCTACGGGACCGGCTACGCGCGCGCTACGAGCACTGGGCGTCGTTCGCGCTGCCCATTGGCCGGCTGAGCGAGTACAGCTCGCTGCGGAAGCTGCTCATTGAGAAATGGAAGATCTACGACGGGCAGTTCGGTAAGTCGCTGAATGGTGTCATCTATCTTTTATCTAATTAAACGTCACAGAAAACTACAAATAAGTTTATTGACATCATTTCCAAATTTTTTGTGCAAGTTAGTCTACTGTTCCTCTTTTTGCCGTTTTTATCTAGTTACTGCTTGTTAGATGCTTCCGAAATTGGATTTGCGTCTTTAAATTCATTTTAAACATGTGCCTTTTGTGTTTCTCGTAATTAAGAAAGCTACGCTATAGAGTTTATAGAATGTCTTAATAATTGATTTTGCAGTATATTTCTTACGGCGGACTATTGATTGCACAAACGAAAAAAAAAGCATTTAGGCTGAAAATATCGTATTATATTTTGACCCTCAATCGAACCCCTTTTGTTTTCTGAAAGCCAAGCGTAAATACTTCAATTATAGTTTTTTTTTTTAACAAAAGCCCTCAAGGATAATGATATTTTAAATTTAAACTTTACAATAAGTTCGGTAACGATCGATTTTAATTTTAAAGTCAATTTGGTTCTTGAATCTTGTGCCGAGATCTAAAGTCGTTACTTAGCTAAGCACAGACTTATCACATTAATTATTATCTAAATTATTGAGTATTGTTATAATTATTACTCACGAAAACCTAAACTGATGTTTAACTAAGACAAAAATAATTGAATATCGATAAGAAGTAACTGATATAGATAGATACAGCTGTTCAAAGTCTAAGCTAAGCCTAAGTTTGAGCTAAGCACGTTACATAGATCTACGCCTTATTCTTACAAGTGTACTAGTATCTCACGCACTCCCCCCCCCCCAGACCGCCGCCAGGCCGCCCCACGCTTCGTGATCAAGCCGCAGTCTGCGTTCTGCTACGAAGGGCAGTCCGTGAAGCTGTACTGCCGCATCATCGCGTGCGCCGCGCCCACCGTCACCTGGTCGCGCAACAACCACGAGCTGAGGCAGTCCGTCAAGTTCATGAAGAGGTAAGGAACACTTCCCCCCCCAGACCGTCGCCAGGCCGTGAGGAACACTTAAAAAGGTCAAATGAAGTCAGCTGAGCCGTTTAGTTACAGCTAAAACGGGGAGGCCCAGCCTACGTTTCCCAAATAGGCCTACAGTGTTTGTTAGTGACAGACTAAAGCGTTTGTCAGTTTTACTAAATTTGATTTCCACGTAGCAAAGTATGGTCAAAAGCAGTTTCCCGAAAGGGAAGGGCTGCTGATTCTCATTCGAGCAGAGTTGAGTTTATTGTCTTAAACCCAGACGTAGAATAGTTTGATAACGAAGTATTTACATGAAAACCAAACAAAACGTGAAGCAATAACCTTTCTTACCTCTTTTCTTGATTTAAAAAAGGTTCAGTTACATATTTTGGATCATTAATACCTTTCTCATGCACAAAAAAGCTGTACGTGTTTCCGAATCCCACTTCACAGCTTTCCTGTTCGTAGTTTTTTACGGCTTGAATTAGTATTATAGTTTTCGTGTATGAAATTTTCGTTGTAAAACATCAAAATAACTACCTCTAGTAAAATATGTTTCTTTTTAATAAAAAGTATTTTTTATGTTACCATGTTTTTGTCCCGAAATCAAAATGATGGCATGAATTTGTTTTTTTTTAGGGTTCCGTACCTCGAAAGAAAAAAACGAAACCCTTAATTGAAGGATCACTTTGTTGTCCGTCCATCCGTCCATCTGTCTGTCAAGACCCTTTTTCTCAGGGACGCGTGGAGGTCCAAGCTGGAATTTATATCAAATACTCAGGTCTACTGTCCCTTGGAGCTGTGAAAAAATCAAACTTCTAAGCCAACGCAATCAAAAGATACAGCCCTTTTCTGCCGAAAATTTTCGACACTTGCAAGGGAATTAAAACCTACAGGGTACTTCCCGTGAACTCAGAATCTTGAAATTTGGTACGAAGCTACGTCTTATAGCACAGATAGAAATAGAAACCGTAAATTTTTTACCACATCATATAATAAAAATATTTTAATAAATCTAGCTACAGGTTTGTGAACCCTCGGTGCGCAAGTCCGACTCGCACTTGGCCGGTTTTTTAAATTGTCATTACTATGATTATTGCTTAAAAATTAAACCTGAAATAATGTTGCAACAGATACGCCGGCGACGACTACTACTTCATCATCAACCGCGCCAAGCTGGAGGACCGCGGCGAGTACATCATCCGCGCGGAGAACCACTACGGGTTCAGGGAAGAAGTGGTCTTCCTCAACGTGCAACGTAAGTACAGATTATAACTACACTAGCTTTCCGCCCGCGGCTTTGCCCGCGTTATCGTGATATATCATGGCATAATTACATAAAATCTGTGTAAATTGTTGTAGCCTATGTGTTATTCAGATGTATGAGCTGTATTACTGTAAAGTTTTATCTAAATAGATTCAGTAGTTTTTGCGTGAGAGAGTAACAAACATACACACATACATCCTCACAAACTTTCGTATTTACAATATTAGTGCGATTAGTAGCGATTTGTTAGTTTGGGATCAATATTAGTGAGTTATTTTATTATTTAACATACAATGAAAATAAAATATACCATTTTACATAAAGTTATCCCAAATAATAATATAGGACTAAACTTCATTACTTTGCGATTAAGAAAGATAATATTTTTTCTTTTGTATAATAAGAAGTGTTTTCGAGCAGGTTTGCACAACAAAAACAATGGCATACGTTTTGTTTTTAATAAATAGCCAGAAATATTACGTTATCCATAGTTTAATAACAAATATTATATTTTCATTTCCACTTCAAAAGTAATAAATAAATAGTAGTAAACTAATCATCAGGAAAAATTGTACCCTATAAAATACTCACGACGGGCCGTTGGCGAAGTCTAACGCGACAAAATAAAAGAAAATGTGTCGATACAATAGTGATTTGGGAATAACAAAATACAGATTTTTTAAGTGATCGTCACTTTGATGCCACGGAAGATTGACAGTGACAGGTTTACTACCTCTATTTTTTAAACCTATATTTGACACATAATAAATATTGCTGAAAAGAGGAATTTATAGTTCAAGACTTTTTTATAAAGGTCCAGTGAACCCCTAACTTACCTATAGCTTGAAAAGATCTTACAACTGTAACTATTTCATATTTGCATAAACTGCTATAAAAATTCTAATCAAGAATACCCTAAAACACACTAAATTATTGCACTCGTTCGAACAGCAATAGACTATCATCCTGCCCTGCCTCGCATGTTCAAAAGACCAAAAAAAATAGAGGTGTAAATTACGACAAGTACTAATTAAATTGGTTAAAATATTACGAACGAAAATACCAAATAGATAATAATCAAAACTAAACCATTTATTAAATTCACAATGTAAATGTCTTACTGATCAAAGACATCAGCGCGTTAGCTATTTTGCACCTTCTCACATTCTGTCGTCCGAATTTAGTCACATTACCGTCACCAGTAATTTAAACATATCTGTCGGCAACGAAGTCTTTTTAATAAAGCATCATTATAAATAAACTTTGGCCTGACGATTGTAAAGTTGTCACTTCAAAGATTACTACGGCTAGACTAATCGTACAACGATTTAATAGTTTAATCCGAACAATTGGGTCACGAATGCGAGATCTATTCTCGTAGACCTAGACTGCGGGCAATCTAGACTTTAATTAGTCGAAGTAATTCCTTCAGTGAAGTCTGTATTGTGTGGGTATAGAGGTGACAATTGAGTGCATTTTTTGAACTGATTTGTGTTTGTGAATTTTGGATGTCACATCAAAGGTTATATTTTATTTATTGTTTTTACTGTAAAGTTCAAAAATACCTGGTTGTCGCTGTGACAAATTATTCGTAGTAAAAGTAATTACTTGTAACAAAAAAAAATTGTATTCTAACTTCATTGTTAACGTGAAGTTTAGTGAGAATAATAGTATTATTATTCACATAAACAATATTTACTGGCAAACGTACTATTATAATACGGTAACATCAGGGTTTAGACCTAAAGTTTTTTTTTATCAATACATACATTTTTTGTGAAAGAAATTGATGCTGTTCTTGGGTAGCATTAAAAAGCCTTTAAATATTTTTTTATCATGTAATTGATTGCATCTATTGTTAGTGACCTAACATTATTAATTGGTCGTTCAAAGTTGATGATAGGTGAAATGACATCGTTGTTTTAGAAATGTATAGTTTCCTTAAAGTTTACTTAGGTCAAAATTGTCAAAAAATGTTGCTAAACATTATATGTCTATAATCGGACTTGTATGATAATAACCCGATTCTATCTCTTCCAGCTGTCCCCAAAGTCCAACGCCAGCACCTTCCAGAAGCCCCGCGCCGCCGCGAGGCTCTCCCATACACATTCTGGCAGGAATCGAGCGAGACGGCGCCCGCGTTCACGTTCCAGCTGCGGCCGCGCGTCATGCAGGCGCGCGACACCTGCAAGCTGCTGTGCTGCCTCAGCGGCAAGCCCACGCCCACTGTCAAGTGGTATGTAGATGTTTACGGAAAAAGAATACATGAAAACGTAAATCCTATTTTTGTATCATTCAGAGAAAGTGGCGTTATGGGAAATAATGACACTAAGCAAATGTGACATTACAAAAATTACATTTTGATACCGTGACATTTTGTGACATACCGTGACATTTTGTGCCATGAGTGTGAGTATTGAAAAATTCGAATGTGATGTGCTATATTTCGAAAATGTCACATCATTGTTGTAACATGACATTAGCCAGGAGGTCTGCATCTTCCCTAAAAACTTTTTTTTTTGATCAAAAGCAAAATGACTAATAATAATCGTCATAATTTATTTGCCTTACAGGCGAAGCGTTAAGATAATATCTGCCATAATCCCGTGTACAAGCGAGAGTCTTTTGCTTTTCTGATTCTAGCAAAATGCTAAGAAGACTTTACCGCCTGCCCTTACATAGCTTTAATTTAAGAAATCAGTTACATTTTTTAATGCAATATGAATTAGAATTTTAAATAATTGTACATAATATTGTGGCTTATACATACTCATTTTTGCAACCCATTTATGCTCGTCCATGGTCACTGTATTTATTTTGTCTATTTCGGTCCTTTTAATTCTTCTAGTAATCTTCGCAGTTTAATACTCGTATTGCTGCTTCTGAGAAAAGTTGAGAAAAACAGAATGTGACGTTGTTTTTTTGTCACTCTTTCTCTCACGATATCCGTTGCCCATGGCGGACTTGGCCTACTTTCCATGGTTTATTCGTTATACGCTGGTCTCATCTCATCTTTGTTTGTACTATCTTTGCACCAAAGTTTTGTGCGTTTCAAGATAGGAAGAAGTTCTTTCGATCACTGCTAATCATCTGTTGCTCTACAGGTTCAAGGACAGAAGAGAGCTGTCGAAGACGGACTATTCCATGGCGCATTCAGATGGCGTGGTCACGCTGGAGATCATCGACTGTCGCCCGGAAGACAGCGGGAAGTACAGCTGTGTGGCCACCAACGTGCACGGGACCGATGAGACTTCCTGTGTCGTTATTGTTGAAGGTAAGATTTTAGGTTACAATGTTCTGTCTCTCACCTTTACCAAGCACAGAGTTTGGAATTGAGTATTTGAGCTTGTGGAACGTGTCAGGCTATTGGTCCCATGCAAACTTCCTCGACACCCAATTGCTAAACTGTTCCTCCTGCCAACTGCAAAGGCGAATTTCGGTCTTCAAGCCCCGTTGGCAAGGTGTTGCTTGCGCTACAATGGGCTAAATAAAAAAGGGCTACAGTTTGCCTTTTTTCACGACAAGTTAGCAAATTTTAAACGCAAGGGTGATTTTCTTTTGTATCTTTGATTGTTTTATATTTTTATCTTTATTTTACTTTTGATTTGTATACTTTTGAAAATATTTAATCATAGTTGTTAAGAAATGCTGTACCTATTTCCAAAATTGCTGTGTATGCCTCTTAAGGGTATGCATATAAGAATTACTTATCTTTAATTTGCAAACAAATGTATATATGTATACTGTTGGTGTACCTTATCAACAAATAAATAAATAAAAACAATAATCGTGATAAAAGAAAGTGTGATAAAACATGAAGGTAATGTATAAAGAGCAAACCTTTCGTTCATACATCTTTGCCATCTTTTTATTTCAGTAATCATATTTCAGGTGTAATCATTTTACAATTTTTTCTTAGGGAAGATATTAATCATTGATATACCTAATAAAATGCTGGAAAAAGTCACGGTCTCAATGAAATTGGGACTGTGTGCAATGATTACTCAGTCCGACCAGTGTTACGTTCAAGTTGTTGACCATGCCGTAAAGTAGTCTTTGTTAAGTAGTAATTAAACTCAAACTCAAATAACTTTTTTCAAATAGACTTTCACAGTAAGTACTTTTAAATCGTCAAATTTAAAGCAAGAGATACTAAATAATAGACATAAATGCCATAAATACACATTAAACAGACATTATTCTGCTCTTATTGATGCATTTAATTTGTAAACTTTTAATCTTAATATTGTAATTACACTATTGCATTAGGTATTATCCTGTAATGACAGTTGTATGTGGTAAATAAATAAATAAATAAATTAAACAAAGAAACAAACAATCAAATGTCGCTCTGAATTCGGGTTGAATTGACCCGACTGGGAATCGAACAACACGAAAACATTTAGAACAAAAAAAAATAATTATTAATGAAAAATTTAGTTCTTTATTTTCTGTTCCTAACATTGTTGAGTTTCCCAGGCGAGGTGGTGTCCGCGGAGCAGGCGGCGCTGGCGCACAACTTCCTGCACTCGGGCGACCGCCGCTACATCGAGAAGCCCATCAAGCCCGCGCCGCCGCCTATCATCACCAAGACCAAGGTATCTATGACCACGTAATGTGGGTATTATTAGTATACAGCATACTGCCCTTACCGAACCCAGGCAGATTAAAATACTGATCCTGAAATATATTTTTTCGTTTCTTTACCAAATCAATGTAGTTACATGCATTCACATTTCGATTGAGTTGAGTGACATTAGTGTTTGTTCTGTATCTGAGAATTTACATTTACAAAAGGATGTATTAAAATGTAATGTATATCTTTTTCAGACCCTATAAGTTAAACACAAGCTCTGCTTAGTTAAGGTTCAGATATCTACGTAAATTATATCCCAGATTTTTTTTTAAAAGTATAAGTAAGTATATAATAAATAATAAACAAATGAATGGTTAAATCTATATTATAGGTCTACATGTTTTTATTTCGAAGTTTTAGGCAGAAATGTATTCGGAATCTCACTTGGTAGAGTGCCATATGACACAATATGTCCAAAAAGAAAGCAAAAACAAGTTATATCGGCTTGGAACACTTGCAGGGGAAAAATGTTTTGATAATTTTGGAACTTTATTTCCTTCGCAAGGTCCAAATCAAACAAACATAAACATGATGTGCCAAATACAGCATTAAGGCTGGGATGTCCGATAGAGCATTCGGTGGGCCACTGACTAGTTCTGCGCGAACGGAATAACGCCGCGGCTTCCTTCTAGTTTCGTGTAACGAATTCATTATTGAATAACATTAGACAAATTAAAAAGTTTTAAACGTTGTCGACCTAGAATATACAAAGACCTATCTATATATTTTTTTTATGCATAATGTTAATAATGAATATTTGAGAGTAAAACAAAAAAATCGTCGACGTACTTCTTTGTATTTTTTGTATCGGTGAAATTATGCTATATCGTGTTTTGGAAAAGTTGTCGTTTTAGTTAAATACTCGTAAAAAAAACATTTGCTAAAATATCTCTCAATTTAGTAGTTATCTTCAAACAAAGTCGATCAAATATTGTCAATCTTGGGAAAGCATAGCCTAAATGATCCTTTTCCGTTCCCAGGTGACAATTGACCCACCTACAAAGACTCACGCAGCGCCGAGACCCAAGTACTCGCCGCAAAGCTCCGTAGACGCCAGCAAGAAGAAGTACGGCGCCAAGTTAGACTCCGACGCTTCTTCACGATCCAGAAGTACCACTAAGGAGCTAGTCTGTAAGTATTGATTTAATGACATAACATCACGACTATGTCCCAAATGAGCTAGTGAACTAGCCACAGGGAGTTAGTAAAGCACTTTATATACAACTAGCTGCCTTGACAAACTTCATGCTGTCAAAAGTGATTGGGCGTCGGTAAAGCAGCACATCTCGCCCGCGTTTCTCTGACTTGATTTACATAGATATACTATTATTTTTTACTGAATGTTTTGTTCAATCATCACTCCCTGATAATGAAGCTTCATATTGGTTGAAGAATTTTTAAAATCGGTCCAGTAGTTTCGGAGCCCATTCAATACAAACAAACAATCAAATCTTTCCTCTTTATAACATTAGTATAGATTCAGACAATCTTTATTTCAAAGTAATCTTTCCTAGACAATCTACAGAATGACGTTTAAGTGCAGTTGGCTAAACTGCCGTATATTATTAAACTTTTAAGACTTTGACTGCCGAAAACCCAGAAATGATATCAAAAATAAAACATATGGCGCTGAAAAATAATATAAAAGCCAGGTAACCTATATCAAGCTTAATTTTTCAAATCGTGACGATAAGCGAGCACAATGACCTGGGATTCGATGAACCCAGGACTTCCGGATTTCGGATTGAGCGCCCTCACAACTGCGCCACGGAGGCGGAACGTTCTTAGGGCCCTATTTCATTAGGCAAGCTGACTCCAGCTGGGCTATTCACTAACTCCGAAAGCAAAAAAATCACGAAATTGACAGAAATTATTGCTATTTGACGTCGAATACTGCATCGTCATTGGCTGACAAGCTGTCAAAATGCAAGCGATTAGCAATCGACCGGAGTTGCTAGTTAAAGTATAAGGGGGCAGGTGAGATACCCCTGTATGCTGTACAATTTATTGGTTCTAACATGGTGTCCTTATGAAAAGTACCTTAGGGAACTACACATTCTTTCTAAAAGTTTTCGAGGTATTTATACTCCATTAATTATAGCATTAGTAAAAAAAGGTTCTTATTAGGGTACACTTTGTGGTAGGAGAACATTATTACTTTTAAAATGTATCCCGAATTTATTACAATGTACTTATTAAGCAGCTGTCACACTTAATTGTTATCATTCAAAGTTGATAAATAATACGACGTTGATAAAGTAACTTCAGAATTTATGAGACTTTTGCTTAATTAAATTATTTTGTCTTACATAAAACTATACTGTCTATGTTAAAAACTTAAAAGCAGGGGTTGAGATCTAACACATTTTCACTGTCACTATAACTCTACCGAATGTAAATGTTACATTATCCCTTCATACGTTATGGCGAAAGGGGTTTTAATTTGCCATGTTATACTCTGGTATGTCATCCGGAATTGCAACGTCAAATGCAAATTTAGCACAATCATTTTAGCAGCCCTGCTTCTATGAGCCTCTTATTTCTAATTTTAAAATGAATTGAATATCCGTCAGTAAATAACTCTCAATGTCTCCCACAGTACCAGCATCAGACTCGACGATGTGCAAACCATCGTTCGCGCGCGCGCTGCCATCGGAGCTGCAGGCGCGAGACGGCGCGCCCCTGCTGCTGTCGTGCTCCGTGCGCGGCGACCCCGACCCGCGCGTGCAGTGGCTCAAGAACGGACAGCCTCTGCACTCCTCCGAGGTAATTAGTACCCAGGGGGATCCGGGTAAATAGTACCCAGTAGGGGATCCGGGTAGATAGTACCCAGTAGAGGGGATCAACATTGTACGACTCGCGCGTGCTGTAGCTCATGAGCCAGCCTCTGCACTCTTACGAGGTAAAAAATAACCCAGAAGCCTTATCATTTAACTCCACCCATGATAAATCTTACCTACAGAACAATATTCAGCACATCTTAATGTAACTGATTTAAAAAATATATTTTTCAAGTATCTCAAGTAGTCAAGTAGCTCAAAAGTATCAAAGGTGGGCTTAATGCTTGAAGCATTCTTTACCAGATAACCATCGGGTGAGACTGAAATGCTGTTGGCATTCCTCAATGCTACCCCATTCAAGAATAAGTATTAGGATATTTATTTTGCAAGTATATGGTACATTGTGTAGTAGTGGTACCCCACTCAAACTTGGTTTATTTTGTGACATTTCTCTGTCTTTAGTGTAATTTTGACATCCAAGGGAAAAAGTTTCTTAGTGCGAGTTTTATTCTAGATAATAAGACAAATAAAGATATGCTTGAAAAAAATAAAATATTTCGATATGAACATAACTTTTTCAGTACGAGATGTTACAAAAAAGAAAAATCGCACACAAAAATTGGTAATTTAACTCAGACAAGTGAGACCTTGCTGTTCGCCAATTTCGATGATTTTGGAAGTTCTTGATACTTTTTCAGGATTTTTGAATGCGTTTCCAAAAAACGATTTCATAATAGTGATGAAATGACTGTGTACTAACACTGTTTATCTCATACTTTTTCAAGATTTTTGAATGCGTTTCCAAAAAACGATTTCATAATAGTGATGAAATGACTGTGTACTAACACTGTTTATCTCATACTTTTTCAAGATTTTTGAATGCGTTTCCAAAAAACGATTTCATAATAGTGATGAAATGACTGTGTACTAACACTGTTTATCTCATACTTTTTCAAGATTTTTGAATGCGTTCCCAAAAAACGATTTCATAATAGTGATGAAATGACTGTGTACTAAAACTGTTTATCTCATCACCGCCAGGTCGTGGACCTCAAGTACAAGAACGGCGTGGCCTCGCTGGCCATCAGCGAGGTGTTCCCGGAGGACGAGGGCGAGTTCTCGCTGAAGGCCATCAACAGCCAGGGCGAGTGCGAGACCAAGTGCAAGGTCACGGTTAAACGTGAGTACATCTTTGGCAACACACGTCACTAATTAAAAAAAAAAAATTTTGTCATGTCAAATATGGCCCTTGAATGCAAAAAATGGTTTTTAAGTATAGAATGGGTGTTTCGATAGAAAGTACCATCGACAAGTATTAGTCAACGTATTTTATAAGACTAATCTTTTGTAACGCGGTTGTTGTTAACAAAGTGATTGTGTGGTAGATCAAAATTTGTGACTGAATAATTTTGAAATGGAGAGAAATCAATTACAACCACACATAATTCAATCGCTTAAAAATTCTGCATAAATAAGCCTCAAAGTCCAAATAATGAATTGAAACTCGTAGCTGAGCAGCCTTGGCATGTATTGCAGGTTCCTTTGCTGCTACTGTTATATTATGAAACATTAACTAAAACAGTATTTAACGTTGAGTTACGTTTCGAAATTCGGTGCTTCCACTTATAATAATAATATTTAAACTACGTTAAATTTGGAATCAAGTGCACTAGTATCGAGATAGATATCGAGCTCCTAGGTATGGAACTCTCGTCCAACCTTAACTTTGGTAGCTCTATTGAGTCGAAAGCAAAAACCGCTGCCAAAAAACTTGGTATCCTCTTTAAGGTTTGGCGATACTTCATACCGGAACAGCTGCTCCACTTGTATCAAGCACAAGTTCGGTCGTGTATAGAGTACTGCTGCCACCTGTGGGATGGCTCTGCCAAGTACCAGTTGGATGCAATGAACTCGGTGGACCGAAGGGCTAGGAGACTCATAGGTGACGATGCGCTTGTTGGAACCAAACTTCAGAGTTTGGAGCATCGGCGTAAAGTCGCCTGTCTATCGGTTTTTTATAAGGTGTTATTTTGGAGAGTGTGCGCAGGAACTACACAACCTGATACCACCCTCTACTTTCTACCACCGGACCACTAGACGCCGGGAGGGCTTCCACCCCCATGTGGTTGACTTTCCAACAATCCGTACCCAACGGTTTGCTGCGTCTTTTCTGGTCCGCACCGCTAGGGAGTGGAACGCTCTCCCTGCGTCTGTGTTTCCGGATACTTACAACCTTGGTGTCTTCAAGGCCAGAGTGAATAGGCATTTTCTGGGTAAGCGTGTACCACCATCGGCCTCGTCATCGCTTACCACCAGGCGAGACTGAGGCCAAACGCAAACCCATCTTACTCGTAAATTAAAAAAAATCCTAGAGTTTAATTTTGTTGCATTTTCAGCCATGGAGAAGGACCCTGGGTCCGCGTCGGGCGCGGCCCGGCCGGACAAGGCGCCGCGCATCGTGGACCACATCACGTCGCAGGCCGTCAAGGACGGAGACGCCGTCACGCTGGCCTGCAGGTCAGTTAGGCCACGATTGTGACGATTGTAAAAACGTATTAAAAGCGTTTGCTGGGGGTAGATCGGAAACGTCACATTTTTTGAAAGATTTTCGTGATAATATCGCTGAATTAAAATTTAAGTATATTTTTGTCTCTATTATCTTCTGCACCTTTTATTTTAGAATTATGACTTAACACGTTCGTTACTGCGAAACGAGACATAATAGATATTCTATTGTTGTTACTACGCGCGGAGTTGACGGCAATCAACCTGTTAAACTGTGTTCAGTGAATTATCATGTTTCTTAATAATTATTCAGTAAAAACGGTTTTCTTTTTTAATTTAGCAAATAATCGGCGAAGACCTAGTTTTGGATGATTCAATGTATTTATAAGTGGTATTATGGTTTTATTTCAATTCAATGAAATAATCACGAAAATCTCACATAAATACAACGTTTTCGATCCACCCCCCGGAAACTCTCTTAATATAAATAGAAATAAATTTATTTGACATACTCGTACATACACAGGTTGAACAATTTAAATAAAATCACAAGAGTTGTAAGTTTATTAAGAGCGGCAAATTCACAATTTTTTCATTTAGAAACGTGGAACGTTTTTTGACCTTGCCTAATATTTGAAAGCAATATTGAGTGAAGCGTCACTTCACTATGGTTCTACCGTTAAAATAATTATATAACTTCCAAGATGAGGTTGACCAGTTCACACATGTTTGCAGGTTTTGCATTGTCAAACACATTTCTGGAACTCACAGCCGCTTCCATCAGGTGAAGTGATTTATCACCAAAATCAAATCACCACTGCAATTGATGATTACTGTTCTAATCACCACGGTTGCTTAGTGCGTTTTGCCTTAGTCAAACGGGAGTTCCTAAAAATACATTTGTCAATAAATTACTATTGTAACAGCACTTTAATTCTTAAAATTCATTATTATGTGTACAGAATCGTGGGAGCCGAGCGCTTCGACGTGGTGTGGCTGCACAACAACAAGGAGATCAAGCCCTCGAAGGACTTCCAGTACTCCAGCGAGGCCAACATCCACAAGCTGCATATCGCAGAGATATTCCCTGAGGATGCCGGTCAGTAACCAATAATTTGAACACAAACAAAACAAAATAGTAAAATTTCAAAGTAATAAAAGTTTAATTTACAATTTACAATCTCTCATTTCTAGTCCAAATTGTATGCAAGCAACCTAAATGAGATTTCCATAAATGAAAGCGACGATCGTTAATTTTATGGAAAGATTCCCTGAAATCAACATTGAAGCTATCATTTTGCCCGTACTGAGGCTTGTACTTTGATATTTAAAAATTCGAAGGTGGCCCACCCTTTATTGTCATTAAATAATGGTTTATCTGTAGCTATAGTAACTCGTATGATCTTGGTGTCAAAATCAGGTTAGCATCATCATGATTAAAAAACATGTTTTTTAAAGTCTACGTTAGGGGCTGCCTGTAATTTGTCGGTCTCATGTAAAGCATTTGACTTCATCGGTTTACTTTTTTCCAACTTTAATTCAGCCATTCGACTCGGTGGTTCTACTAATGTCTTCTTTCTGTTCCAGGCGTGTACACATGCGAGGCGTTCAACGACGCCGGCGAGTCGTTCTCATCATGCTCACTGGTTGTGATGGTTCCTGGGGAAACCCCGGCAGCCCCGCAGTACAAGGACTTCCCGGCCTCAGCTACGAGGTCTTCGGCAGAACCCGCTGTGTTTATTGCTGAGCTTGACAAGGTAAAATAATGAATTGCAAAGAAAGCTGTATGCCAGTTCATTATAATTGGTTCAGTGGTTTAGGTGTGAAAACGTAACAATCTGAGTAACTTTTGCCTTCTGAAATTAGTACGGATACATTGATAATGGTCTCCAAAATGAACTAAAGTTTTAAATCTAGTAGGATTTATTCTTACTTTTTTTCTCTTTATTGAATGAAAATGTACTTTAGACCAAAAGACTTGATCCACCTTCGTTTTTAAACGAAGTAGTTATTATTACTCAAAATAAAAACGAGGAATCCTGAAAAACGAAGTTGCCTTTAATCCCAAGTGTAGACAGCTAAGATTATGACAAACTAAAATCTGTCAATCTTGTACAAAAATATTGTTTAGACGAATTTTTACTTCATGCTAACTTCGATTTCATATTTGCAGCCACCACTACAACTTCAATGGCTGAAGGACGGCAAGCCCGTGGACGAGACCTCTGCGCGCTACAGGTTCACGATGGAAGGCACCTCCCGGTACAAGTTCGAGATCGCCAAGAGCACGCCCGAAGACAGCGGCCAGTACCAGGCGCGCGCCGTCGGCTCCAAGGGAGACTCCTTCGCCGCCTTCTACCTCAACGTCAGCGACCTCTAGACCAGCCGACCCACACCTAACTACAAGGACTGACAACACATTTAACAAGGGACCCAAGACGCCACCTTGCGGTACCCCCAAAAAATTTCAAAAGTGAGGAATGATTCAAATCTTGCGTATGATTTTTTTATACAATTCGGAGTCTAAGTGTGTAAAGGAGTTTTTATATAAAAAATATTTATTAATTTATTAAGTATTCTTAAGTGTTACACCCTATCGAATGCCTATGAGAAGTCGCTTGGACGGAATCCTCGCTCTCTAGTCACTGTTAACGTTTAAATGTTAATTTATTTATCTTCGAATTTATCCGTTGTTATTATATTTCTTTTTGTTTTCGTTCATAATTGTATCTATCGTCCTGGCCTAACAGATTTAATCGCAGCTTCGTTAAAAGTTTAAGCTTGAGTTTAATCAATGTTGCGGAAGTGTGCGACGGCTCCCAGGACGTTCCGAGCGCCACCGACGAATGTCTGCGGGATCCCGTCGCTTCACACACTGTAATAATTATTTTTATATAACTGTATTATTTAATTGTACATAATTTAATTTATATCATGTGACCGCGCGTAATTTATAAATAAATATGTATACCTTAAAAATATCAGACGTGTTTCATTTTAGTTCATTCAAGACAGGATGAATGCACAGCGTTTTTTTAAGAATATATGCAGTCAGAAAAAGTTACCGGTGGCATAATATGTTCACCAAAAGAAAGAGATGAATAGAGATAGTATAATGCTAAAAATAAATTCTTACGTCTTCTAAAATAAACAGCACTAAAGCTCATTACCCATCATCAGATTAAGAGAACAATAATATTAAATTCATGAACAGAGAAATTAATCGTAATTTATTGAAGACCCGACCTGCGATTCCACCAAAAAATGGACGAGTTAGCTGAGAAGTGCGCTTTAGAAGAGAACCTTAAGGCCGCGGGAACGAAATCGGCGTTTTGCGGGACGGGAGCGACGCGTTTTATTCAAAGCATAGAATATTGGACTGGGCTCGTAGCCAGCGGCGCGGGCGAACAGCCCGGCGAGGTCTGTGTTGCCGCGCCGCCGCTGCTCTGCTGACTTCATGGCCACGGCCTAAGGCATAATGTGTTAGTTTAAAGCTGAGTTATGAAAATAAAAGACCTTTATTGGTGAATATCATACACATCCTTAACTCATGTATATTCGTAGAGGAAATGCAACATATAATAGTACTTTAGCTGTGTGTAGCAGCAAGACAAACCTGAGCTCACCACTCAATAGCTCCCGGATAATCTTTGACTGCCTTTTGCGCTAGAACGAATACAACAGTCTTTTTTGCCGGTTCAAAAGTATTTCCTATAGGTAGGTATATTAAAAAGGTACCTTATGATGTTTGAGTGTACGTTCAGCGGGTAGTCGAATACGGGCGAAGGAATCGCTTGTCAAATGAGATTTGGCGATCCAACCATATCCAGTCTTTGTTCTGAAGATACGAAAAATAAGAAAGAAAACTAAACAGTTTACTTAGTTCACATCTACTTTTACAAAACGGGTCTTAAGACAGCAGCATAAACTGCCCATGTAAAGCTTGACGTGAACGCGTGTGTACATAAAAACACAATTTTTCAGTCCTATTAACAGAACCCCAGAACCTTTAAGCCAGAGCTCAACCGCGAAATGAGCGAGTTCAATAATGAGCCCGCTTAACTAGCAAAGATATTTGACGACACGATTGTCCTAGTGCGCTGTAGCACGGTTTCTCGCCTCGATTACCGCAGTGTCCCGGGTTCGATCACCGGTCGGGTCAATTCAGGCAACGATCTTTTCTGAATTGACTCGGGTCTGGGTGGGCTTGGATACGCCCCTGGCTTAATTCCTTGTCTGTCTGGCGCATATTCATGTATTTGCTTATTATTATTTTAATAATTTTTATAGTTGAGGCTCGACCGCGAAAGAGGCTAGCGTCTATGAACATTATCGTTGCGAGTTAAGCGGGCTCATTAATAATGACCTCGCTCATTTCGCGGTCGAGCTCCGGCTTTAGAATTCGGGCTAACTGATCTAATCACTAGGCCACCGACGCGTGATTTCGAAGAGTATAACCGGAAAATAAAGAGTGCCGCCCCTGCCATACGTGATTAGTGTGCCTGTTTTATTTAATTATGATAGTAATAGTAAGTAGTCTCAGAAATGACATTCCGAGCCTTCATCTGAGAGGTTAAAATGTATCCTTCAAACAACTCTGACACAAACTAAATCCATAGTTACAGTGACTGCCTCCTCACGGCTGAGAACCCGGGACCCGCCGAGTATAATCGAAGCGGCATTACTTCGGACGTGACGCGGCACAACGCCTCTCATTCAAAATACGCTTATTTTAAAATATGAAATCTCGACGAACGAGTTATGATTGTTTTTTATTGGCCTTTTTATTCGGATCGGCGCTAAAGATACCATGCGTTTTATTGTCTTGGGATTCACTTCGACGCGAAGAGATTACTATCGATGTTAGAAATAGGAATGTGTTAATTTATGCTACGCGGCAAAATAGACAAAAAATAATAAAATTAAAAACATCAACCAAAACTAGTGCCAACGAATTTACTAATGGAAGTACCAAAGTTACCAACACATGGCAGGTTTGTTGTTGGCTAAGAATTTAAAAAAAAGATCTGGCGAACTTGTTCCATTCCATTCCATTGGCCCTATACATGTCAGGTAAGGCCTAAGCACGAGAGATACCTTCACGTTGTTTACTTGCGTTTATTGGGCCTGCCTAGTTCACTCGTACAGCGCAAAAAGCAGATTTTTGTTCCTTGTACTATACCGTCAGTGAACAAATCTGACAGATTACGCGAAATTCTGATATTAACACAACGTGAGACATTCCTATACTCCTATTCCTAAATTAGTGAGATAAGCATGGTTTAAGTTAGATGCAATCGGGAATTGATGAAGTATGTTATCAATCAATTATTTATTTATTTTCCTCAACATCCAAACATTCATTTTATACTACGTCTGTGACAATCAAGCAGGCGGACCGCCTGATGGTAAGCGGTTACCGCAGCCTATGGACGCGTGCAACACCAGGGGCATCACTCGCGCGTTGTCGACCCTGCAAAAACCTTTTCAAATCCCCCTTGAAGAACTCCCTACTATAACTCATTAGGAAAACCTCGGCAGAGCTCATTCCACAATTTAAGTGTCCTTGGAAGGAAGCATCTCTGAAACCGAACCGTACGGGACCACTGCGGATTCAAAACGAGCGGTGCAATGGTAAAAAGTAGCCGTGGGCATCATATCAAACAGCTCTTCATAACAAAACCCGTTATACAAGCGGTAGAACACGCATAGGGAGGCAAAGTCTCTTCTTAAAGTTAGCGGTTCTGAAACGCTTGTCAGTCCGGATCGCACGCTTCTGGACCGAGTCAAAAGGACTAAGTTGATATCCAGGTGCGCCTGCCCAAAGGTGACAACACTATTCTACGTGTGGCCTGATTGCGTTTTATACAGCAGTCCTTTGCGTCAAGTGAAGTACTGCTTCGCCCTAGTTTGCACACCGAGCTTTTTGGATGCCAACTCCGCTTTTTGTTCCAAATGACTCCGAAACTGTACGTCACTAGAAATTATGTCAACGCACAGGATCCCAATACTACATAATATGGTAAGGATAGTGTTCTGAAACTAAGGCGCTACGGTAAATGAAGTTTTCTTAGCGGTAAACGCGCAAGCTTCGGTCTTAGTAGGGTTCAACTGGACTTAATTGTCCCGACCCCAATCAGATACCCAAGATAGGGTATACTCAATTTCAGACACAAGCTTGGATCGACTTTCCTCCACAATGGTACGAGGGATATTTGCTTGGCCTGTGTAATAGGCATCTCCAGTGCTATTATCCGCATAGCAATGAATACCATAATTGGACAGCATATCATTCATATGCAAGAGGAACAGCGTTGGAGATTGGCACAGAGCCTTGTGAGACACCAGAATTAATGTCTAAGCTATCGGAGCAACTACCGTCAACAACGGCTTTGATGCGCCTGCTAGACAAGAAGCTGGCAATCCATCCGCATGGTGATCCCTTGTTTCACAGACAGAACTTTCATAGAATTTCGTTTAGCAGAGAATATTTCATAGAATCATATTTAGTCCATATATTTTCATTTCAAATATTATTGTATCACCGACTATTTACCTCATTGAATATTCAGTTCATATATTCTCATGTCGAATATTATTGTTTTACTTCATAGAAACACATTTCCCAGAAAAATGCACACACCCACAGGGGTGAGGCTAACCTAAGTTGAACTGTGACCACACCCAGAGCCAGAACCGAATTGTCGGCGAATGAACATAAGTGGCAAATAAATGTATTGATATTCGGAGTGTAATAATAGATTGTCCCTCAATATAATATTTTTCCTAGTAACAATAAGTAGGTACACACATACCATCACGACTTCATCCCAAACGGGGTAGTCAGAGGCAAGCGACTGTTGCCGTCATGGGGAACGGAACACACAGAAGCCCACTTTTCACCAATGGTATTAGAACCCAACGTGGTAGGTGGGGAGACTTCCGCCACTATCCGGGTTGATTTGGTTTTATATCGATGTTTTCTATCACCGGAGAGTTAGTCGGAAATTAAACAATGAACACATAGATTTTGGTCTGGCCAGATTTGAACTCGGGACCACTCGAGCCGCGGTTTGAGTTAAGAGTGTTTAACCACTAGGCTACGACGCTCTCAAACACTAAGAAAATTAATATTATTTGAAATGAATAATCTATGATATAAATGTTATTTGTAACAAAAATCTATGATCTATAAATTTCTTTGAAGTAACTATTCTGCGTATTGATTATTCGCTGAAATGATATAAGAGAAACCATTTATGTGAAACGAAATTCTGTGAATAGATTTTTTATAAAACAGTGTACAACCCCATCCGCATAAACCCTAAAAAATATAAGTAGGATAAGTGTGACCCTATCTGATTTAGACAGTGTATAATACAGCTGTAAAAATTGATCGACGTTTGCAGAAGACTGTGTATGAAATACTTAGTAAGTAAATATTTTTTTTCATTATTTTGCGTGGTCACCCTGCTCCTGAGGTGACGCGCCGATCTATTCATTGTCATGTAGAGGTGTGTGTGCGTTTTGCTTTTACAATTCTTACAAACGAATATTTCCAATGAAATATTCAATTAAAACTGAGTGGGATGTGTCTTATAAATCCTGTTGGAGTAATACAATAGTCAGTTTGCTTCTAGCTACGAAATTAAAATGGATTACTTATAACTTTTATGCAAAATGATATGAGGCAAAACTTTTTTAAAATTGGATTGCCTTTTTCGATTCGGACTCAAAAAAACTATTTACTAAATAATATTTAGAGACCCAGTAGGTTTAATTTAATCTAAGGTAGGTCAAAGTGTATGTAGGGATTTTTCAGAACATAACTTGGATTTTAATCAGTGATCACCAATCCTTATTTGGCGCATGTTGATTAGGCCATTACCTGACAATTGTAGCGATGTCTTGATTTCAATCATCTCTTGATCTTGTATCTGCAGATAATCATAGTTTTGCACGTTTTGTAGTTATTTTGAGCTAATAAATAACTTTACTTTTACAAAAAATATCATGTTTACAACTTCACGTTTACAAGTCTAAAATATGAGTAGTAATTTCCAGTCGACGACAAATGACATTAAAAACACAATACAAAATCCACACAGAGTTGTATGTGGGCGTCTTGTCTGTATTTAATTTGGGCGTGCAGTCAGTGAGATTATAAAATATTACAGAGGCTTTGATCACACTGTCTTGTTTGTTTATCTGACCAAGTACAAACTTTTTTGATGTCCTACCCTCTTTCAACGAAGGTGCTAAACTCAAACTCAAATAACATTATTCAAATAGACTTTCACAGTACATAAGTATTAAATCGTCTAATTTATAGCAAGATATACTAAATAATACACATAAATACTATAATAATATAGATATATAAATTCACAGTATACAGACATAGGGCTATTCCTTAGCGTGTCCTATAGTGTCGTGTCCTTTAACCCGATGTCCTAAATAACACCTTGGAGGGTGTGAGTGGAGTCGTGACTCGTGAGGAAGTTAGCGGGCGGGTGAAATTCAATGCCGCCAACCTAAAGATTTTGACAGTTATATAAATCTGGTTATATACAGAGTGATCTTAATCATTTCTATCTGAATGAACCCCCTGTCGACGGGGTTGCCAGTTGTCATTGCGTCAGATTACTAACTTCATGTGAAATGCATGTTGTGTACTTTTTTAACCATCGTGTCATGCGCGGGCGCTTACCGCGCAAAGCAGAGAATGTACATTTGCATAGGATACACACTTGGACTGTGACGTCACATGTTACAACTTTAACTGTAAGTGTAGGTTAATTATATGTTATAAACTGAATGATACGAGGGGCATGCCAAAAGAAATTAAATGTCTACTCAAAAATTATAAAATTTATTCTTTAATACAAGTATCGAACTTTTCGAAGTATTCACCCTTAGCACGTAAACACTTTTCCATACGTTTGAACCAATTCAAAAATAACTGTGACCAGTGGACCACTCTTCTTTAGTCACCTCAGAAATGTCGAAATAATAGGCAGCCAGCATCTTATTTGCTTTCAAACCTCTTCTCCTTTAGTTTTTCTTAAATTTTTTAAAACAGGTAAAAATCACAAGGCGCTAGGTCAGGGGAATATGGTGGGTGAGGAAGGATTGACACATTTTTTGAGATGAAAAAGTCAAGTGTTCAGACGTGTGTGGCGCCACATTGTCGTGGTGCCAAAGAAGGTGCCACATTCCTGACTTCGGTCGCTTGTCACACCAAGCTGATATTACTGTTGGAGCACAAACTGTCACATACCATTCAGAGTTCACCGTTCTTTGATCCTCTAGCACTACAGTAGCAATATGACCCGTTTTACAGAAAAACGAGGCGACCATTTGTTTCTGTGTGCTTCGTGCAAGGTGACATTTAGTTGGAGTTGGTTCATCTTCAAAACAACATACAGTCGACTGTCGCTTTGTTTCGGGATCATAGTTATATAGCCATGTTTCGTCATCAGCTTATTCCACCCTCACCTTTCCACTCCCGTACCACGCGTGCTGGACTACGCCGTCACCCACACACAATTCAACATTTGATGGCCCGTACTAAAAGGTTCGGTGACTTGTTTCTTAGTCGTACCATCCAGACGTGGAACGCTCTTCCAGCACATGTGTTTCCTTCCTCGTACAGTCCCGGGATCTTCAAGAGGGGCGTGAAAGGGCATTTCTGCAGGCCTTCAAGGTGAGGATGGCCAGTCCAGTGATTTGTTTGAATGACTGGGCTTGTCAACCTCATATCTGGACCTCACGACAGCTTTCCATCAGGTGGAGTGAGGTCATCTTGACGGGAAATATAAAAAAAATCAGTCAGTACATCATACACGTTTTTTTTCGCTACCGTCGAATTTATCTATCATGAATAGGCACCAATTCTCCCGACGGTCTTTCTGCTCATAGGTAAGTTTGAGCGGCACCCATCTCGAACAACGTTTACGTAGAAAAAGGTGGTCGTGAATTATGGTTTGCATTGCTGCTGATCCAATTCCCAGTTCTCGCTCCAGCTCTACATACGTAATTTGTCAGTTTTCGCGAATAAGTTTTTCGACTGCACGAACGTTTTCTTGTGTGACCGCGGTTGGCGGCCGACCTGTCTTCGCTTCATCTTCGAGACTAGCTAGAGAGCTAGAGGATCTAAGAACGGTGAACTCTGAATGGTATGTGACTAATGTGACAGTTTGTGCATCAACAGTAATATCAGCTTGGTGTGACAAGCGACCGAAGTCAGGAATGTGGCACCTTCTCTGGCACCACGACAATGCGGCGCCGCACACGTCTACCAGAACACTTAGACATTTTCATCTCAAAAAATGTGTCAATCCATCCTCACCCACCATATTCACCTTGTGTTTTTACCTGTTTACAAAAATTAAAGAAAAACTAAATGAGAAGAGGTTTGAAAGCAAAGAAGATGCTCTGGCTGCCTATAATTTCGAGATTTTTGAGGTGTCTAAAGAAGAGTGGTCATAGGTATTTTTCAATTGGTTCAAACGTATGAAAAAGTTTATACGTGCTCAGGGTGAATACTTCACAAAGATCGATACCTACTTGTAATAAAGAATAAATTTTATAATTTTTGAGTATCTAATTTCTTTTGGCAATCCCCTCGTAGTAGCCAAAAGTTCAAAACATTCTTGAGGCTTTAAACCTTTTTTATAGTCATAATAAATCATAGCGCGAAAATCACGTCGACTGAGCTCCATTGCTGCAAGCGAATTCCCGCTAGAGTCTCGGAAAAATGATGCTCATTCAAATAAATAAATAACAAATTTGTATGTTCTATTTTCAAATATTTCAATAAACAACCAGCCTATAAGATGGTGTATAACTTGCCAGTGTCAATCAAATGAGTAAAGAGTATCTAACTTCTTTTAGCATGCCCCTCGTAATGATGATGCAATGATGTTGACGTGGCAGTGGGCAGGGCACATTACACAATAAACTTAGAGCTGAAAAATCGCAACCAACAGGTTACAATGTCCGATTTCGATTATTACCTCTCAGTGACACTGTTAGGAATATAACATACAAAACATAACCTACCTACGAACGAAACACTCAGAAGCCCTCTTTTCACCAATGGTTTATTAGAACCTAACTTGGTAGGTCCTGAGCTTTCCGCCGTTATCCGGGTTGATTTGATTTATTATCGATGTTTTCCATCACCGGAGATTCAGTCGGAAAGGAGATGTCCTATTTCCGGCCAAGTTTATGAACACCTATTTAAAAAATGAAGAAAAATCTACTGATTACCAGTAAAAATACAAACAATAAGAATGATACTTCATTTTTTAGTTCTCTAATAAGAAAGATTCAGTATTCAAGTCTTATTTCAGAATGGCAATTCACTTGTCCATAGACATTCAGAGCAAATTGTCACTGTCACTAGTGTCACTTGTGTTGTGTTTTTACTTATTTTGGCTTTCGATTTTGCAATTTCTCAACTTAGCTTTTGTTTTGGGAACTTAGAACTTCTAATCCTATTCAGGCAATAATAACTACAAAAGTTGTTCATAACAACTGGTTGTGATAATAACTTCCATATTGTTCTTCTAGTCTTGTCAAATTGACACTGCGAATCTGTGTTGACACATTTCTGCCATGATGTTTTTCGTTGTGTGTTGCAATTGTATTATTGGAAATATTGTTTGAACCAAGTTTAATACACCTCTTTTAGGAAATTGAATGTTCAGAAACTGTTCACGTATTATTTCCCATTTTTTGCTATGGTGTACATATACACGGCCAATACTCCATACATTTTGGGACATCTCTTTTAACAATGAACACGAAGATTTTGGTTCTGGCCAGACTTGAACTCGGGACCACACGATCCAAGATCCGAGTTGGTGTGCTAAACCACTAGGCCACGACGCTCTTAGGAACATTAGCATAATTAGCTTAGCTTTATCAACTTCAGAAGAATTGAGATCTTTCTTCGCTAACCCTGGAGTCCAGTAGGTAACGCTGTCAAAGTTAAATGCAGCTAAACAAAGTAATTTCGAAGTACCTATTTAAAAAACCCCTTTCATGCTAAGGCAATAACAATCCAAGAGCTACAGTTACACTTGCTCAATAATGGCACGAAAGCATGCTACTATTAAGCATTTGCTATTGAGTAGCATGTGTGTCGAAGCATTTCTAATTATTGAGCATGTAAATTGCAGTGAAAAGTAAGCATACTCGTTTGAAGCATGCTATTAACCCTTGAGTTGTCCCGTCATCAAAAAAATGGCGCTACCGTGCTAGAGCATGAACTGTTTAAGTTACAAGTGACAACTTGCTAACTACGGTAGACATAGCTGTTCAGAGAGGCAAGGCTGCCTCTATCCGTGCTGCCTTGCCACACTCACAGGACTTGATGATTGACTGTGATTGACTAGCCAGCAAAATGATCTCACCTTTTTGCTGTCTGGTTTTCGTTGTCTTTCATTTTGCGTTTACTGCATTTTTTTGGCAGCGTCGTGGCCTAGTGGTACAGCACCCGAACTCAGATCGTGGATCGTGTGGGCCCGGGTTCAAATCTGGCTAGAACCAAAATCTTTGTGTTAAGTAATTGTTAAATATCCGACTTACTCTCCGGTGATGAAACATCGATAAAAAACCAAATTAACCCGGATAACGGCGGAAGGCTCACCACCTACCACGTTGGGTTCTAGTACCTACCATTGGTGAAAAGTGAGCTTCTGAGTGTTTCGTTCACCATGACGGCAAGGTCACTTGCCTCTGACTACCCCGTTTGTGATAAAGTCGTCAAAAAAAATACATAACATACCCTTTATGTATTTTTTTTGTCAAATTACTTGATTTAATTCTCGGTTAAGCATTCTTTATTATATTTTACCGTTTGCAGTTTTTGTAATGAATGAACCGAGTGTGTGCCGTCAAAGATTATTGTTAAAATCTAAAATTGCTATCGGCCAGTGGCCGGTTGCCAGTTTAGCAAAAGTCTAAATTTGGACAGGGCTAACAGTAACAGCCTATTGGGTAGTACAAAAGTTTGGGAACCCAGCTACCGTCCGTAGATATTAATAGTCCATAAAACGGTAGCGCCCTCTACGGGGCCAGCAGTTAACTCGTGTTCAGAACCCCATTAGGAGCGAGAAATAACAAAAAAAATACCTAATCACCAGTTGTCCGTCACAAAGAGGCGACAAAGTCGCGAGTGGTGAATTTAGAAAGAAATTGAGAAGTATTGACACTTATTGGTGTTGGTTCATGCAATATTATTTTTAGTATGATTATTGCCAGGCGCTTATTGGATTATGTCGAAAGTAAAGCAGCAAGTCAGCCTACCAGTTGTGCCGCTAGTGCAGAGGATAGTGGACGACCTTCGTGAACCTGAAGCAAGTGACTGGAGGAAAGCAGCATCAGGCTGGCACAAATTGTGCCAATCATCTTGGTGGCCAAGGAAAAAATTTCGCTGAGTGATTGCAGTAGGTAAGTTTGTACTTTGATCTTGCTTGTGGATAGCATTGTTCATTTACACTGCTTTTATTTCCCAGACATAGATTTTACAACCGCTGGAGGCTATTTACATTTCATACTAACTGCCCCGACAGACTTCATTCTGTCAAAAGTTATTGGCCTGTGTGCCTTTAAAGGTTTGACACCTTGGAACAGAGTGGTTTGTATGGAAAAAGAAAATTGACTATTTTCTTTGAAATTTTTACCATATTTTTTTTCTTCTTAAGGACCTTTTTTGTGTCTGACAAAAATAAAGGAAAGATAGAAGAAAGCCCTATTGGCCGACTCGTCCTCGAGGTTCACGCTTAGCAACACGTTTGGCGATTCATTTTCTTCATATAGATAACTGCGAAATGCAGAAACGCATTCTTATTCAATAATAGTTTCAATAAAGCCACCGTGTCGCAACTTTGTGGCGCCGCAATCAACCGAGAAGCGATCAAAACAAAAAGTATCATATCTCCATTCCATATTTCAATATTTATCACACACGAGATCGTTCGTTTTCGGTCAAAATTCGAAAAGGGCAAGTTTTTTTGTCCGTCTGTCTGTTATTATAAATGAGTCCGCTGGACCAGACGCAGGCTTATAATTTCCATCTTGAATTTCTTATTTGTACGAAACGGTTTTGTTGGGTTTTAATGCAAGGCATAAGCGAAGATCTGTGAAACTTAACCGACGAAGCGCTCATTTAAAAATATTCAAGTGAAGGTTGATTAACGAAATTAGGTTTTATTCAAAGTACTGAAACAATGCGGTACTATTAAATACATTTTAAAATCTTATTGGAAATATTGTTTAATAATAAGAAAAGTTCTAAATAGCTTAGATATTTATCCACTGCTTGGAAAAGGTTACTAAGTTACATTCAGAACAGTTAAACTACATTTCGCCTGTTCTTTTGCCTTTAATAACTTATTTACGGTAATAAGTTATTAAAGGCAAAAGGAAATTTAATCGTTAAATTTTTTGGTTGTGTAGAACTTTAGCTGATAGCCGGGACATGGTTTTAGACAACTGAATTTTCGATCAAAGTAAAGTGACTTAGCGGTATTGTAGACCAAAGATTACTGACCTTACTGACAACACAGTAAAATGTTCTTTAAAAATAATTAGAAATTCCCATATACGGAACGAATGCGTCTCTGAATCAGAGCACGCCTTATAGTTAATTTTTCCATATCTTATTTGATTCTCGGAGTGGGCACAGGAATTCTATGGAGGAGCTTCTTTTGTATTTTCTTAATTTTTTATTTTTAGACGAAGATGTGTCTTTGAAAGCATGTGTTACCTCTGTAGAAACATTATTTCTTTTAGATCTGCATGAATTCCTTTCTTTTTGTTTCAATTTTATCAGAGCAATAGCAGATAACACTCAATATGACTATGAGTACATGTCAGATTACTGTTGATGCTGTTTCTGTTTTGGGGTAAACTACACTTTCTGTTACGAGTAAAAGTACAGGGGCTAGATGATTACGAGTACTTCTGATAAGCATAGCAATGTCAAAACAGCTAGGCTCTAGAATGCGTATTGCCGACCTTAACTTTATCTTAATACTAATTAGACATGAACATGTTATTATGACTATGATAGTTTTAAAAGGCTTGAAGAAACTTTTACTGCGTTTAAATTCATAAATTCCTATCTTTCAGCAGGCCATGATAACGAAAGGGTTATGAGTTTAATGAGCCAGTCAAATAAACTGTGCCGGATGTTGTGCACCTGAAAGTCACAAGGCGTGGTGATTACGCCAATGCCCACCAATTACAGCGATGGCTTGATCTAAATGATGGAAGCCTTTGCCCAGCAGTATATAGGCTAATTACTTACTTTTTTAATGTTTTAAGCTCTTAAATCTCCATAGGTTTCCCTGTGCCAGCACTTACAATACTTTATTACGTCGTTCATTCGACTCGTTTATTTGCGCGATCGGCCCGTACTGATTTAAAACGCATGTGTCTTCGGTTCGATTCCCGGCCGGGTGCTACGATCTCATACACGCCTAGATATCTCCTTCTTTCACCAACTTGTACCAACAGTTCTTGTGGTTCTTAACTAGGCGAATATAAGGTCGATTTTGGTGATGGTTATTGGTGTTAAGTTGGTTTTTAATACAATTTAAGTTCTATAATAAACGCAGATAGATTTTAATGTAAATTGTTATTCATGTGTTTATGTCTTCCTTCAGATGCCATCTTTACTAAAATAGAACTCATATTCCCCAGTATATGGATTGGGGTAGATTAACCTTTTTTGACTGGCCAAGTGGAGCAAAAGTTAGTGATCCTGCCTACTGGGCAGGGGTCGTGGGTTCCTTTTCAAAACATTCATGCGACGTTTTGTGTTCGTTCTAGGTGAATATGTAGCAGGTATGTTTTGAAGAATTTGTCTGTGCTGCAATACAAACTCAGTCTAGTTTGAAGTCAGATGATCACTGATGATATTTAATGTCTAGTACCAGATAATATTCAAACAAAAAAAGGTATACTTATTAGTCAAATGCCCTGGCCACAGATTTGTACAATACATGTCTGGGGCCTCTTGTCGAGAAGCAAGATAAGAGCTAGGAAGGTGAGAGCGTTCAGCCCAAAATCTAGCACGTTAAGGATTTATCACCGAATTATCACCCTGCATTTGGCAAGCGTGATGATTAGGCTAACAATCATTAATGGCAGTAATGACTTGGGATCATAGGTAGGCTTTTATTCAGTACTAGCTGTCCGTCGGCGGCTTCGCCCGCGTAGACTGTCTTTCCCGTAAATTAAAAAAAATATAGCCTTTGTCACTCCCTGACAATGTAGCCTTATATTGGTGAAAGAATTTTCAAAATCGGTTCAGTAGTTTCGGAGCCTATTCAATACAAACAAACAAATCTTTCCTCTTTATAATATTACTGTAAATTTGATATAGGTAAGGCCACTGTGGGGGTAGGGTATTTAATACCATGTAATTCGTAGCAGCTCGAAACCCGTGTGGTATTTGGGTTCAATTCTGATCAGGGGCCTTAAACGATCTCTTAAGGCCTGTGATTTCTCTCCTATCTCCAGTCAGGTGACGTGACCATTACGTCATGCATGCAAACTCAACTTCTGCGCGGCGTATTGGTATTACGGTCCCTTATTTGAAATCGCTCTTTAGCGATAAGGCCGCGTAAATTGTACAAATTGTTTGTATAATGCTATGTTTCTGTTCTCTTATTTGACGTTTCATTCAACTGTTTGTCTGTCAAATAGGACCAGTCTGTAACTTTTCAGTTGCAGGAGTAGCATTAAGAAGTAACATCGTAATACCAATACAAAGTCAGCGCTTTTAGAACCGTAAACGGTCACACTGCGAAAGTGGCAAAAGATTATCATAACCCTTTTTTTTAAAGGTCCAATTTTTTTTTGGTTAGCAAAAGTATTACTTTACCCTATTCATGCATCAATAGACAGTAAAATAACGCGACAAACAAACACAAAACGTGTGGAAGTTTACCACGAAAATCAAAAAATGAACTCTAAAATCAAATGAAGAATTCTATAATCAGTCGATCCAAGATAAAGTATTCTTTCAAACCCATTTTAAACCAGTTTCCTTTGCCCCAGAAATCATATACTAATCTCCGCCCCCCTCACCCCTCCCTTTACAAAAAGATGAAGTAACCCAAGCCTTTTCGACCCGAATCGGGAATTTCGTAGTTTTTTCAAAAATGATCAATGACAGCCTAACAATGATGGAATATAACCTTTTTTCTATACATCCTTATTGGAGATCCGCGGTGTAATTGTAAAACGGGAAACTTTTTGTGCTGGCCTGTTGACGTAATGGGTAGAGGACCTGCTAACAGTGCCCAAAGATCGTGGATTTGATTCCCACTCATGAAAAGCATTCATGTGATTTCTGTTTACTATATTATTATATGTTTATAATATCACAGATTATCTTGGTGTTAGTTGTCTCCGTTTTTTTATTACTAATATTTCAAAATTCAAGAAGTCACTTCTTTCAAAACCATCTCATAGACATCAGATAGACAAAGCAATAATTACAAATACAGTTAGATAATTCAAATTTAAATTACCCTTCTCAGAGCGAAAATTCAAGAAACTACCTTTATTATTTTGTAATACCGAATCTAAGCCTTCTTTACCCACTGATACTCGTAAAAAATAACTACAAATTCCAAAAGATTCACGACTCAAACAACAGAACCATAGGAAATTTTAAAGCAACTCGCATCACTTTTTCTACACCTTTTTTATATGTTTTGTGGAGAGAAACAATAGCCCTCTGGGTCATTCCCCCCATCGATGAGTTATTCGGCGTTCGGGGCGCGATTTATGATAATATCCATGGTGATACTCATGGTAACTCATGCCAGAGATATACGCGCTAATCGCTGTTTTGCGCTCTTCTTTGCTTCGAAGATAGGCCGCCATTTCTAAAACTTGCTGCAGTCGAGCATCTGTCAAATTTTAAGCCGATTTTTTATTATTATGCTTCACTTACATAATATAGCCCAAAATGCAAATACAGTTTTGGAGTAGATGAACTACCGTCCAGTCTAATCAAATTATCTGCCCGGGATATTTCCCGATCAATTAAAAATAGCTCTTATAAAGCCAATAAATAAAAAGAATTCAAAAACCGACGCAAATAACTACAGACCTAGCGCTCTTTTACCAGTAATATCGAAAATATTTGAAAAGGCCATGTTTAATCGATTGAACTCCTTTTGCGAAAAAAACATTATCTTTGACGATTCACAAAACGGATTTAGAAGTAATAAATCGACTATATTGGCAACTTATAAATATATCGATAAAGTACTTAATATTATTAATGAGAAAAATTAAGCCATAGGAACTTTTTTCGACAAGACAAAAGCATATGAAAAAGTAATCCGATATCCTCTCAAATAAATTATATGGAATAGGCGTACGTGGAATTGTACATAAGTGGTTTTGTTTATTCCTTAGCAATCGTCAGCAGTATGTTCAATTCGAGACCCCCGATGAAAGGTCACATGAAATCACCAAAGCAAGATCGCAGGGGCGAGCGCTGACGGGATCCATTCCGCAGGGCAGTGTCCTCGCATGTAACCTCTTCATCATTCACATAAATGACCTCCCTAAAATAATAAATGAAACCTGTGTTATGTTTGCTGATGATGTTTCGCTTCTACTGTCATGTAAATAAAAATAATATAAACCTGAACTTAAATATTATAAATGTTTTAAATAGGATAGTTGAATGAGCGATCATAACTTGGAAATAAATTTCATAAAATCCAAAATAATGCAATTTAGGCCCAATAAAAATGAAATGGATATTAAAGTTATTTACAATGGGACACAATTAGGATGTGTTCCCCCTTTTAATTATTAGGCATAGTTTTAGATTCTAACATAAATTGGAAACAACACGTACAAAAACTTAAAACTAAACTGTCCCAATTCATATACGCTCTGAGGGAATTGAAAAAATCTACCAATGTACAAACGGCAATCACCGCTTACTACGCCTACGCACATGCGTGGCTTAGTTACGGCGTGATTCTCTTCACGGGCAACAGTACTTTATTGCAAAAAAAGTGTATACGAGTCCTGACAAACACTGAACAAACAGATATCTGTAAACCCCATTTTAGATCTCTAAATATTTTGACTTTACCATGTTTGTATATACTACAAATTTGTAAAATTTGTTAAAAAACACCCTGATTTTTATCTAAAAACAATAGACGTTTCACGACTTAATCTGTCTCGCTACAAAAATAATCTAGTCCCACCTACATCAAAATTAACACTACACAGCTCCAGTCCACATCCCATGTCAATAAAAATCTTTAACACTTTCAGCGGGGCAACGTTTCTTTACGTCATTTTGTGAGTGCATGAAGTGGCTCAACGTACAGTCACGTCGACCAAAGGTATGCATTTATTCGCAGAACGTTCTTCTACGTCCGTCGCCTATACCAAATTCTATTAGCTACGTCACTGCGCCGTATCAGTGTGATTTTCCAAGTTTCTAGCGCCGCACCACATACATTTTCACCCTATTTTATACAAAGGTACTCACACATGCATTTACACTTACGTAACAGTCACAAAACCTCAAGACACGTCGCGTCGCCTCGTGTATTGCATGACGTATTTAGTCACCTCAGTAAGCCGCAAGCGGGAAGGGCACGCGCGCTGTTTTGGTCTGTCGCCTCACACTCTGTGACTTCTAACGTATACAGACGCTCGTGTCATAATACAAACCCTCCTATTTTGTATTATATACAGAACGTCTGTAAACGTCCATTAAATATGTATGGATTAAGAGTGTGACATATCACGTCAATATATGAGTCAGGCCGTTCCGCTGAAAGTGTTTAATAAACTGCCAGAATCACTAAAGAGTGAAAATTGTTACTGTAAATTCGTAAATCAGCTTAAAAAACCCTTGAAGAAAGGCTATTATACTGTAAACGAATATTTACTCGGTAGAGGTATGAGTGTTACTACCTAAGATGCCTACACTAATATTATTCATATACATCTATAAATCCATACTTAAGTTTCACTAAATATCAATTAATTGAAGATACTCGTACCTCTCTCTTCTATCTCTAATATTTTGCCGTACCTATCAAGGTGCATGTTAATTGTAAGTATTGTTAAGCACATATTTGTAACTCTCATGTATGCAATAAATAAATAAATATATTGAATTAACTAGTATGAAGTAATTATATGGGCCAATTTTATTTTGTAACATCTGAAAATGAAATTTTGTAGCCAGAAAAAAAACGATGTACTATGATGAATAATTGCTTTGCCTATACTGTCGAAGTGAGACCTTCAAATTGACACCAAGTTATGACTACACTTGAAGTGTATTGGCTTAATTTTTATTTTTTATAAAATATCCCTGGACATTATTCCACACAGCGCCATCTAGCCCCAAAGTAAGCTAATTAAAGCTTGTGTTATGGGATACTAGACAACGGATAAACATACTTAAATACATTTTCTTTTGTAAATACATACTTATTATACATAGGAGACACCCAGACCAGTACAAACAGACATGTTCATGCACACAAATGTTTGTACTGTGCGGGGATCGAACCCGCGACCTCTGGTGTAGTAGCCAACTTCTTAACCATTACACCAAGTCGGTCCGGTAATAACCAGCATATTAAATCATCATCATCAGCCTTTGGAAGTCCACTGCTGGTCATATGCCTCCCCCATTCAATGACACAGCGAGCGGCTTTGGGTCGTACGCATCCAATGGCTTCCCGCAACCTGCACCAGGTCATCGGTCCACTGGGTAGAAGCCTGCACACGCTACGTCTGCCAGTTCGTGGTCGCCTTACTAAAGGTAAAAGTGGCGAAATATCAAATGTGGGTTGGTATTAATTAGCCCGGATTAAGTAGGTACCGAAAAAAACTGAAAAATACTTTAGCGAACTTTGGAATTTTTCATAATTAATTTAAAAAGTTCCTAAGTAACTAACCTAAGGTTATTGCGTAAAAGAAAATGTATTGAACTGTACTTAAAGCAACGAAATTGAGTCAAACAAAAACGTAGGTAGTGCTGAATGATCACAAGTAAGTAACTGAATCTCTCAAAACACTGATTTTGTATTTATGGGACCAACTGGCCCAAACGTATAGGAATGTTCCAGTGGCTGCTATATTAGGACCTCTAATTTTTTGTGCAAGTTAAAAATATAGAAAGGAGATAAAGGACCAAGAAAGCAGTGAGTTATCGTATGAGATGAGTTTTGAACTCTTTAACTGGGTGGCATACAGACAATTTTATTACTCAATAAAAGACAAACGTTTCGTTTTATCAGAAATGTTGCTAGTTTATATTCGTCATGTAATTTTGACAAAAATCGCTAAGCCGAAGCAAATCCTCAGAAAACATGCGTCTATGTCGTTAGTGAACATTCCGAAAATTGTTCAATTAGTGCTTTTTGCGGCGCTAAGTGTCCTGCGCCGGCGCAGCGCTTCCCGGTACCAAGAGGTGGTCCTTCGGTGCAGATATCTGGATTATGGGGCAAAAATGGAGAACAAGTTTAATTAAGCTGAGGAAGGTACACAAGCTGATATGATTCAATAGTGTTTTTGCCTGGTCTTCACTATTTTGTGGTTAAAATGATTTGCATTATAAGCACTAGACATTTTACTCAAATTTAAGTTGATTAATTTGATAAATCTCATTAGATCAAAATCCTGAACTAAGCCGACAGTTTTATGCTGTATGTGTTTTTTTTCACAATTGAAAATACAGCACAATTTCTGCAGTAAATGATAAAATATAACATACTGGAACCCTATTAGGCTGTTTAACGCTAACATATCTCATTTTGAGACTGGTTTTTGTACTTACAATAAAGTATCATTTTTTTAAGCAGGCTGCGAAAACTTTTACACGCAGTTGTTTTATGACCTAAAACCATTGCAATGTTATTGGAAAAAGTCAATCTACATAGCAAGAAAGTAATTTACATTTCCAATACATTACCTAACTTTAATTGGTCATCAATGTACCTATTGGGCCACTACAAATCCAGCAAAACATTCCTACAATTGTTAAATTAATGTTTCTTGTGACTCCCGCGCATGTTTCTCGGTACTTTGACGTAGGTCCCGAAGTATTGACTAAGGAGATATCCCTTTACGAGCGGGGTTCGGGAAACAATCGTATTTATTTTGTGTTGGGAGAATGTAAACGAGTGTACTCGTACTGTACCTATGCCACGAGCTTATGCCGATGATATAGTCGCTAGTGGGAGCGTCTGTTTTCAAGTTACAGTTAGACATGCTCATATTGCTCATTACTAGCACGAAGGCATGCTTCTATTGAGCAACTGCTACTAAGTAGCATGTGTGTCGAAGCATTGCTAGTAATGAGTGAAAAGTAAGCATGCCAGTTTCAAGCATGCTATTTTAGGGGTAGGGGTCGATTACCGAGTAGAGCGTAACTGTTAAGATCCACCATGGTCTAGTACGTGGCCGAGATTCTGCTAGTTAATAGTAATGGAATGACGTGATTTGACGTGACAATTTTAGTATACACATATCCACATTCTATTTATATTTTTCGTAATATCTGGTCAATTTGGGTGCATTTACTTGTGATATCTGTCTGATATATGTTCTGTTTCATCTATGGTTTAATTAGTTTAATAAAGGGCTAAAATTATTTGTACGTTATCTATAGTTTATCTACTACTATAATATTTAAGGCATATAAATATCTCCAAATATAAAGAAAGTTTATTTTATTTAAGTTTGTTATTAAATTTACATATTTGTCCTTTTAAATAGTTTCTGTGATACTTAAGCACATACTCGCCTTTTGGAAGAGATCGCTACTGGCGACATGGCCGCCTAAATTGTGCATTGTTTTAAATGTAATACTTAATAATAATAATAAATATGCGCCAGACAACACACCTCTTGTAATGGTCTCGAAATAGGGATTAATATCCCTGTGTTACGAGGTACCACACAAGAAAATAAGCCAGGAACGTCTACCAACACACCCGGACCCGAGTCAATTCAGAAAAGATCGTTTCCTGAATTGACCCGACCGGGAATCGAACCCGGGGCACTACGGCAATCGAGGCGAGAAACGGTGCTACAGCGCACTACGCCAATCGTGTCGTAATAACTTATCTTTAAGTTTCTTTGTTATTGTACATTAAATAATATCTATTTATCTATGGACAAAACATCTATATCATACAATTCAATAACGATTCCATTGGAATTTAATTAGTAGTATCGGACCCCAGTTGGGTGTCTTAGATGCGTGGAATGACGAGGTTTCACCAATGAGCTTGGAGTAATTCAAGAGAGGTTTAAAAAGGTTTTTACAAGGTTCGCGTGTTTGTTGGTCACTGACTTGCAATAAAAAAAAAGTATAGGTTCCCTACATGACATCGAACATTGCTACATCCAATGTCACACCGATCGATGGTACGCCACATCGAAAGTCGCGAGAGCGAATGTCTCGATGTCGAAAAATTACTGCATCGAACGGTTATCAAACAGAATGTCTTAACATCGAAGGTGGTTTGAAAAACAAAGACTAAACTCTAAAAATTTAACAAAAATATGGATGTGAAAGTGAAACAAGTTTAATTCTTTTTTCAATTTATCTATACTATAGCTTGACATAAATATATTTCCCGTCATCTAAAAAGAACCCTTGCCAAGACCTGCGCAGTAAGCAAATTTAGGGCCAAATTGGAGGTATGATCCCCCCCTTCACACTGTACCTGTGCGCAGAACCATCCCTTTTTACATGACGCGATCTGTACTATCTTGAAGGAAAGGAAACGAGGTTACTATACCAACTGTGATTTCTTCCGTTTTTGATTAATCACACGAAAGAAAAGAAAGAAGGTGCGTAGTCATTAGATTCCTAACAAAAGCATCAAATCAAACTAGTTTCATTACATTAATTACACTGTTAACGTTATTTATGAACTAATTACAGACACAAAGACGTTACAAAGTGTTTAGTACGAACGAATTCGTGCCTCGGCATTTGCGTAGAATCCAGCTCGGAACGTGATCTATGATCTATATTTGTCGTAACATAGTATTTTGTTATGATTCTAAGAGTTATATGACTCATCGCTTTCATAGTTCTGCGGTGTTTGTACCTAGTTCTAAAGATGCATTCAATCGAACATCATTGTCATTGGAGAGAAATGATACAGCATTACAAAAAAATGCCTAGTAGTTGAGTAAATATTATAAGTCTTGGTGCACCCGTGGCATAGAATAGTATGTATTACTGTTTTGAATGTACCTACACCCATTGATTGTCATGCTGTAATTGGAGAGCGGTGCCCCTTGCCTGTCACAGGCTTTCATAAGCCTAAAAGGAGGCTCCAGCCTTCACAGTGTTAAGAATTTGTTTAAGGAAATAAATTATTTTTATTTATTTTTTATTTTTATTTTACATTGCCTTATTACAATCCCTTATAACTTGCTAATTTCATTCTCTAAACTGAGCGTAGCGAGCAATTTCGTAATATGAACTTTCATTTCCAGCCAGTCAGCGGTTATCTAACACTTACGCATCTAGTTGACTGGATATTTACTTACAAAATTGCTCGTTACCCTCAGTTTAGGGAATCAACAAATAACTTGGCTGGTTTCGCGTCACTTCCTACCGTAAGTGTCCAAAATATGCGACGATTATTTAAATAAAATATTTATCATTGAAATTGCACCGCCACATCAACTTCACTACTTATATGTTCATTTTGTGGTAGACCATGTTTCAGTGATATTGGAAACGATCTCAGTCAACTAAATTAAACTGTTACACTAAAACACTTGCACTTAAAAAACACTGGCAAGTTATACACCATCTTATAGGCTGGTTGTTTATTTAAAAATAGAACACAGAATTTTTTATTATTTTTATTTGAATGAGCATCATTTTTCCGAGAATCTGGCGGGAATTCGCTTGCAGCAATGGAGCTCAGTCGACATGATTTTCGCGCTATGATTTATAATGACTATAAAAAAGGTTTAAAGCCTCAAGAATGTTTTGAACTTTTGGCTACTACTTTTGGTGAGTCTGCTTGTTAACGAGCAACAGTATTTAATTGGTTTGCTAAATTTAAAAGAGGACGGGGATGTCTCGAAGATGAAGCGAAGACAGGTCGGCCGCCAAGCGCGGTCACACAAGAAAACGTTCGTGCAGTCGAAAAACTTATTCGCGAAAACCGACGAATCACGTATGTAGAGCTGGAGCGAGAACTAGGAATTAGATCAGCAGCAATGCAAACCATAATTCATGACCACCTTTCTCTTCGTAAACGTGGTTCGAGATGGGTGCCGCACAAACTTACCGATGAGCAGGAAGACCGTCGGCTGGATTGGTGCCTATTCATGATGGATAAATTCGACGACGGTAGCGAGAAAAAAACGTGTACGATATACTGACTGGTAACGAAACATGGCTATATAACTATGATCCCGAAACAAAGCTACAGTCGACTGTATGGTGTTTTGAAGATGAACTAACTCCAACGAAATGTCACCGTTTGTTTCATGCGAAGCACACAGAAACAAATGGTCGCCTCGTTTTTCTGCAAAACGGGTCATATTGCTACTGTAGTGCTAGAGGATCCAGGAGGAACCGGGTTCTACTAAGCTATATTGTTAACATGACACATGAATGCGTGCTGTGCTTTAGATGCGCGCTATGGATGGATGCTAAGGATGCGTTTTGTGCGTGCTTTCTCTACTGGCCAGACATCGCATAACTCGAGATGAGCAACTTCCTCGCACAGCTACTCGTAACTTGCGGCAGCGCATCTTCTTAACACATCTTACTCGCTCCGTTACATGGCAAGAATCAGTGGAAACAGTCTAATAGTTTCGTAGCTTAGCTTGCAAATCCTCACAGCATAGCTGCATAGTACCATCTCTGGTGGAAATCAGCCTAATTATCTCTCAAACTAAGAACACTAATAATTTGCGTTTTCTCCGGTCACTTATAACTCTATAACCTTTACAATGCTCCGGTTATTTTTACATATAAATTAGTGCATCTTGATTTTGCTAAGAGCGAGCTATATATAAATACGCGGGCAATGACAAAGGAAGGCACAGACAGACACACAACAATGTGAGTATTATAAGTAAATACATGAACATCTCGCGATCGCTGCCTTCACCCATACATATGAATTTTATGAATCGAGCCTAAGAATCTGTAGAGTCGACGTTGTAGACGTAAGATTTTTTTGATAATTATAATTTTTAACAAGCAGTTACCAGTAAAGTTTTTCTAAACTTTTCACTTTGTAAGTACATAAAATTAATCACAAATAGCCTAGTTATATCAAAATCTGGTTTTATGAGAGGAAAGTTCAAATAAAAACCTTCCATTGGTTTTGACGTGATTCTGTTAACACAGGCACAAATTCTGAAAATGTTTTTTCGTAATCAGATGATTTAAGTGATTTAAGTATTTTTTGATATTTTTTTAGAATAATTACGTTTGTTGCGTTCAGAGAGTATGCCATTTTTGGTTCCATTTTAAACCACCACGGGGCGCTTTACCGAAATCCCATACAAAAACGTCAACGTGGTTTAGCGGCTATCATTGATTGGTGAAAACTCATGGTTCACGTACAGGTGGTGTGTGAGATATGCCTGCCTAGCAGTTCCTTCAGGCTTTTTTACTTGCCTTATTTTAACGTTTGCCATGCCTGTTTGCATGCTTATTATTATTATTTTTAACTGGAGACGCTGGCAGTGGGCCGGGTGATCGGTCCGCTTGTGGTGGACCATTTTACCCCCGTACGTGCAACGGGGAAATGGGTAAAATGGTCCACCACAAGCGGACCAATGCTAGGAGCATTAAATGTAGGTTTCATTAAAATAATTTGAGTCAACTAAGAGAAAAAAAAAGATACAGTTTGCTTACCTTCTTGTTTTGCACGTTAAAATAGTTTTTTTTTCATAATAGCTCAGCAAAAGCGAGACGAGAGTTATCTAACCTTTTTTTAAATTATAGTTCAATCTAACTAGAGTTCTTGTTGCTAGTGTATGTATGTATGGTAATACTGCAACTGTCATTTCCTTTGTATTCAGGAGGAAAACATTGCATTAGGTTTCAAAATTATGATCAATTTGATATTTCGATAGTTTTCCTAAAAATAAAATCATCAAAAGAAATACATTCAAACCGTGCGCGCGCGCCTGTTCGCGGCGGCCCGCGGCGACGGCCATCGATTTATGCCGATACTCGATAATTAAAAACAATCCGCCATATTGCTTTTTGTCCCTTTTATTCCCGTTTTTGTGCGTCCCTCATTTGATTGTCTTACTTTTGCGCTTTTTTCCAATGTACCTTGTGCGGTGCATTAACGTGGATCAGCGTTCTTCGCATTGAGTTGAGACGTTTTAATTTATGCTTTTATCGGGCTCTTAAAGATCGATTTTACGTTTCATGATTAATGGGAGAGTTGGGTGGATGTCTCGTTTCGGTGCAGTGCTTGTCTGCGCTTGTCGCCCTCAGTAAGTTTAAAATGAAGTTACACTATGATTTTAATAAAAAGTGAACCATTAAAAACTATTGTTGTAACTGTAGTAGGCTCTTTTGGTAAATAAATACATCTTTAATAAAGTACAATTTAATAATAGTCTATATCTAGAGTTTAATTAAATGTTAGAATTGAATTAACTCGTATAAGTATAAACTAAATCACTAATGCCAACTAAGTCAAAACGTCTTCCTCTGTCCTATTTGCTGTGCCCGACAGGGTCTGTAATGATCGTAAGAAATTTTGTCACATCTTTTACTATAAATTATGGAATGCAATTAAATGATTGAGTATTAAGCTGCATAGTTCTTTTTTAGAAAAAATGTTGCAAACCACCATTAGAACTTGTAAGCGGTATTGCAGCTTATTGACACGTTCACGTGCATCGAGCCGATGAGACTGGGAGGTCTTGTGTAGTCATCACGCCGAGCAATGGTGAACCTGGAGGTCTCCCAACTGACCATTTTATTCAGTAGGTAATTATTAAAGTTTCTACACAAACAACGCCTCCGTAGCACAGTGGAATGAGTCCCTTGCTCATAATCCAGAGGGGCTTAGTTTCAACCAAAGGTCAGCCAAATGTTTTGGCATTTTTCGAACAGAGCCAGGGTTTTTGATCACAAACCCACATTTGCCAATCGTGGTGAATTAACTCATTATCATGGTGTTCATCGAAAACGTATGGCACGCTCCAATGATGGAGGCTTTGCCCAGTAATGAGACTGTATGGGCTGAGTAATACATTTTTTATTAGGGAGCAAACGAGCAGGAAGGTCACCTGATGGAAAGTGATCACTTCCGCCCATGGACAACGGCAACACCAGAGGTGTCACCGATGCGTTGCTTGCCTTTTAAATGGGAATACGCTCTCTTCTTGAAGGCTCCGATGTCATATTCTCTTGGAAATACCGACGCAGGAATAATTACTGCTACTAATACAAAGTCCCCGAACAATCAACGCTGTTGTTTATTTTCATTTAAAAACAGACTCATCCAGTAACCCTACCGTGAATCTTAAAGTCGCTAGCGTTTGTTGTCACGTTTATGTATAGGATTTAGCATACAAGTTGCCGTTAACTATTGACGTTTACTTGCTGAACTCGCTGAACTCACGGTAGTGGCAAGCCTCTGTCACTTCATGTACTTGCGCGCACTAATTACCTACCAGCCGCCGGGTCTCCGAATACTCATTTGGCAGTTGGTTATCAACCGCGTAGAGCATTTGTACGCGAATCTTGCAGTTGAACTGACGGGATGACGTACTGTAGGTGTACTGACTACTGACATCTATATCGGAAGAGGTAGCCCTGGCGAAATAAAATGCCTCTCACATGACATAATTCATTTAAAATTGTTAATTGTCTATAAAGTGATTTATCTGTTTCGTTAGTAACTAATAAGGAATCTGTGGTAGGGGTGCCGATTATGTGAATGAGAATTATCACCTCCTTTATCCCTAGATCTAGTCATAGTCCTGGAGGATAACTTGTCTCTTATTTCTGCTTTTTTATATAGATAGAGCAGTTATCAACAATACAGACTAATAAATGACAACTGTCTTTTGTTTCCATTCTAAGGTTAAAGAGTTATGGCCTCATCTGCAGTATCAGATAACGAACTGCTATTGTGTGATACCGTTTATTTCCTACCAAAAATCAATATTGACCCCGTAAAAAACTAAATTTTGCACTTTTTAAACTTTAACAAAAAATATTCGAGGACAAAAAAGTCCAGGTGCAGAGAAAGGGTTGAATGGTATATCTGTCCCGCTCTAACGCGGAACAAACGTCGCCGCTCTCGCTCGCTAACCCTTTGACGAAGGGTGAATTTTTTTGGGTCAAATCTCATATTTTCTCATTGATTTTTTTTTTCGACATAATGAGATATTGTGTTTCGGGGCTTTTGTTAAATTTTTAAGTTTAGAATTCGGTCTGGATTAAATGATGTCGTTTGATAGATGGCTAGTGACATATGCTACAGATTAGTAAAAATGTGTAATGTTTAAAAATTGTTGAATAGAATCGAAGTTAAAGAATAGGTACCTACTTTATATTATATGTTCAATTTCTAAACTTGTACAGAGTTAAGTAGGTTCCATTTTGTTAACGAAATAACCTACATCTTCCTCTTTGGCCTTAGGTGTAACATTTTGACATTTACTAACAAGTATATTGTCACATTCGCTGTTCATAGAAAAAAAATTGAATTTACAATTCAAATCTGACGAAATTAAAAAAACTTGGCTTTTACCTCTATTAGCGCTACGTGCAAAAATATTTTAGCAATAATGAACCTTATTCATAGCTGTTAAGTGCCAAAAGTACAAATCTTTTTCGGGCTGACTAACTAACTCAACGCCTACGCCTCGTTCAAATCACAAACAAGATGAAAAAAATAATTAAATAGATTTGTAATTGTGTAATATGCGCATACTACGCCATGTTCCGAACATCTGTTATTGTCAACACACCTGAGAACGAAGCAGTGTAGCTGTCCTTGTCACTCATAGGAAAATAAAGAAGGGACGAAAGGGACAGAAGTAAGATTACGGCTTCGACGAGACGTGGAAGTGACAAAAAACTCATGCTTCCTGTGTCTTTGGTATCATTTGAAAAAGGAATAATGCTGGCGTAGTATCTATAAAATTCAGAGATAGTTTTAATCAATATTTTTTAACCACTGAAAACTACCTTTTTAAGGTTACTGAAAGTGTATCGCCGCTAAGTTACATACTTTTAATGTCATTTGGATGAGCCGATTGCGGATGTCACTTTAAACTCTACGATAAATTTGATTGTTCAAGTATAACATAACAACTAAGTACCTACAATATTGATCAATTTAGTTGCACTTTACTTACAGCAAAACTCGGATTTCCACCTTTGCGTATAGTAATTACCTACCCTATATTAAATAAATAGGCATGTAGTTGTGACTAACTACAACGAGTTGCGTAGCGTAGTCTTGTTGTTAGTATGAATGCCCCAACCGATGGAGGAGTCACAGCAATTGCCATAGTTTTTATTGTTTATTATTTAGCATCATTTTATTCACATGTGTTTTGTATTTGTTCAGATAGAATACCTAACAAGAAATTACTTTTATTTTTAATTCGATGTCCTATTCTAGATTACGATTAAATGATTATAAATAGTAATAAATAATACATATCTGGGACAATTCACACCAAGATCATCTGACCCCAAACTAAGTAGAGCTTGGAATATGGGCGTCAGAGACTGATAAACATACTTACATATTTCGAAATACATACTTAAATAGATAATAACACCCAGACACACAACAAATACAAATGTTCGTCACACCAATATTTGTCATGGATGGGGATCGAACCCACGACCTCCGGCGCTAAAGATCCTGTCTTGATTATTATTATTATTATTTATAAAAAAGCCCGTAAACAATGTTAGTCATGTCAATAAAATATTCTACATCTCAGCAGAATTTATGCGATCTTGATTTATTTTTTCAGTAACATTTAAAAAAAAATTTTTAACAATGTTTATGCAAAACTTTTCCTTTTACTACACCCGCTATGAAGTTTTGACGTATTCCATACAATGTGAACTTTTTAACAATTCGAAAATAGAATGTTTTTAACTTAACCCTTCCTTATTTGACAAAAAAGAGTTCTTATATTTAGAACGCGCCGCGGCCAGAATGTGAATATCGTTCTTTTGAGTTCAAGATTAGTCTAACGTTACTTTTGAACTTAGTTTCCTTTTTAGTTTTAGCTTTTCTTTAGCATTTTTTAGTTATGAATAAAAGAAATGCGTTGAAAGTTCGGCCGGCTGTTTCAGAAATACCTTTGTCCGGGAATATTTTATCTGGTTTTGTTTTTAAGTTATCGATCGTAAAATACGAAAGGGTTTTTCTTAAGTTTAACAAAAAGGATAATGGAATATTTGGAAAAAAGATACCTAAGCTTTATGGTGGTTGGTATGATATAAGTCAAAAGTGGGTCATATTATATGTATATTATTATACCCGCGAAAAAAGTGGATGCCCAAAAAGCGGTCTAACGGTCTTGTGGTCAAGTCAACTTTAAAGCGTGTCGCGAATAACAGATAGTTAATTGGTATTTATTTGATTTCAGATGATTTGGCACGGTAACTAATTGGACAAGAAAAACTCAGTCAGAGTAAAGTGTGTTTGTCTGCCCCCTTAGCACGGTACGGTTATTATATTACCGTGCTGTTAGATTTTTATGTTATGGTTTGATCTAAGTACCTCTACCCACATGTATAAGTTAGGCGGATCGCTAGTAAGATATACAACTCAATAACTTACTTATTTGATAACTAAAAGTAACAAAAATCACGAAAGAAAATACGCCCTTGGCATGACTACAATATTTCGGATCTGAAAAACATAATTCTAAAAAAAGCAAATATCATCAAAAATACTTCGATCCCAACACCCGGTGGTAACATGACTCCGCAGTTTAGTCAAAACATTGCGACAATGTTGCATGCAATTTTTTACCCCATTTCACCCCTTCAACCCTAAATTTCTTAACCCATTCACGGAAGGGCATTGTTGAGACATCTGATATTTTAGATTCAAGATAACGGTAATGACAAGTTTGATACAAACTTTCTTGTGGAAAAAGGACACTTTTTTGGGTTAAAAGTTGAGCCCGGCTTTTAAAGGGTTCGATTTCGCCCGGTGTGAAGTTTAAAAAAAAAATTCATAACTAGCTTTCCGCCCGCGGTTTCGCCCGCGTTATTGTTAAAATTATGTCCAATTAAAATGAAATCTTGATAAATTGTAGCCCACGCGTTATTCTGATGTTATAATCTTTATACTGTAAAGTTTCATCCAAATCCGTTTATTAGTTTTTCTGTGAAAGAGTTACAAACATACCTACATGCTTACATACATCCTCACAAACTTTCGCATTTATAATAATATTTTGTTAAGATAGTAAGATATAAGTATTATTACTGCTGTAAAAAAGGAGGTTCTCAATTCGACAGTATGTTTTTTTTATGTTTGTTACCTCATAACTTTCGACTGGGTAAACCGATTTTGATCATACTTTTATTTGAAAACTGGTGCTTCCCGTGTGGTTCCATTATAATTTGGTCTAGTTCTGACAGTGGCATCCATCAGAAAATCATATAAGTCTTAAATCTAGATAAACTGAATGCGCGACAAATGGACGAATATCTCAATATCACACCAACCGATTTCGATGCTTCTTTTTTTATTGGAAAAGAAGACCTACTTCAAGAGTAGTTTGGTGAGAGTTTGGTTAGGTTCTGATTATGGGATCCATGACCAAGTAACGGAACTCTTCAATTCTTAGGAGCAAATGAATGATACTTTTTCGATGCATAAATTGAACAAGAACGATTCACTGAGAATCAAAAAATAAACATAAATTTTAACAAAAAGAAAACAGAACACCGACTCCAACAATAACAATAATTGTACCTACATTATATTATTATCGTTTAAGTTTTAGAAGAATACGCAATTATTTTTTTTACTTTTTAGTGTTTTGTTTTGGAAGTTTTTTTTTTAATATTGTTTTTTTTTATCACTGAACTCAGGTTTAGTAAAATGTGAATTAATATCATAAATGCGGCAATAACTTTATTTGTAACGTTTCCCGCCTAAATCACTAAATCAATTTCGATGAAAATCGTTTATTGGTAAATTAACCGAATTCTGAAACAACAACCTATGATCAGGGCTTACATGTGTAGCTATGTAACAGGACATCATTTTTGTTATTATTTTATACTTTGATTTACTTTACGGGATTTAGACATATTGTATTTTTGCCTAAAGCAGTTTTTTGTATGTAACCTTAGCTGATCAGTAGCCTAGGCAGAATAAATTAATGGGATTTTGTTCAGCAGTGAAGAATTACGACTGTTGATGAACACCTCATCATGAAAAATATATAGAGAGAGTCGTGGCCTAGTAGTTAAGCACCCCCACTCGGATCTTTGATCGTGTTCAAATCAGGCCAGAACCATCTTTGTGTTCATTGTTAAATTTCCGACTCAATTTCCGGTGATGGAAAATATCGATAAGAAATCAAATCAACCCGGAAAACGGCGGAAGGCTCACCACCTACAACGTTGGGTTCCAGTGGTACCATTGGTGAAAAGTGGGCTACAAAGTGTTCCGTTTACTAGGGCGGCAACAGTAACTTGCCTCTGACTACCCCGTTTGGGATAAAGTCGTGATGGTATGTTATGTCCTGAAAAAATATAAAAATCCTGTTAAAATGCTCGCTGCAACATTGCAGTGCACATTAAAGCTGCGTCCTTCGCTCTGTCTCTACATACCACCATATCTTTTACATTTACACCTCTAATTATAATATTTTAGCACAAGCAAAAGTTTAGAGAATGTAATAAAAAAATCCTCACACAAATGCCACAAAAAAGTAAGATCAGACAGTTAAAATATTATATGACAAAATGCCGCGCGTTCGTCCACTTTCAAATATTTTGCTTCGCGTCGGCTAAAAAATCGTCTAAATCCCTAAAAATTTTCTAATTAAGGTGGCTCGCAAAAACAGCGGAGGTCCGTTATTATTAAATTTTGAAAATTTAAACAAATACCGCGTTTCTGAGATCGACAAGTATGTCGGGCGTTTGCCGCGGCGCGCGTTCTGGCGGGAAAGAGATGGCCGATGCGTTTTCTTTCAAGTGAAAAGAACAGATGCGGCGGCTGTTTTACGGCAAAATTGCACAACTGTGCTTTTGCAATATTTGATTTGTTCCCTTTTAACTGGATCATAGGTACCTAGTACCAAGATGGCACGAGATTACACAATGTACAAGAGCATTGTAAAATGCTGAAAAAAAATTGCATTACCTACCTACTTACTTAGTATCACTAAGTTCAACAATGTACTTGACTCAAAAAATATTGTTAATGACTTTTCCCTCTTATTCAGAAAAACCTAATCAGTGCTTTAATACATATACTCTCCTTCTGGCACTTTCTTTAAAAGCGTTTAATTAGCTAAAACTGCCACTCTTGCCTTATTCAATGATAGATGCTGGTGTGAAACAGACGGCAGATAAAATTCCGGTCAACACAAAAAACTAACAACGAAACGCAAATTAACCATGAATAATGTATTATTTAAAAACAGTAAACAAACGTTAAACAATTTTGCAACGTTAGTGCTACTACCTACTCCGCTCCGCTCCGCCCCGCCCACTGCTGATAGACAAAAAGCATTGTTTTTGAAGTAAATGGAAATGTCGCCTACAGACCGCAACCAATAGTAGCAGTGTTACGCCTACAGCTGTTTCCTAACTCCATTCATACATTTTTAAGTCAATGGACTAAGTAGAATGTTTGAGTAATTATTCGTTGAATGCTTTGTGTTGTTAAAAAGTGTCACCTGCTTGCAATTTTTCTAAACAATATTTCTAGCTCCTTTTTTTAGGTTATGATTTTATTGAACGTAAAGATGGTGTCCAAATTTATATCTATGATATTCAGGTAACAAATTCTTAAAAGCTACGGTAACAGATTTTAAATATATATGTAAAAGATAAAAAATCCAAGCGTAATAAAAACTGTCCTCAATTCCTAAAGGATTAACGTAAATAAGGACGTAGATAAGTGTTGTTTTGGCAACCCAGTTGCTACTGGTGATTTTTCTGAAATAGCATTCCTTAAAAAGCAACTATTTATCAAAAATACTGAAGAAAAACCTAAAAATTTAATAAATTTGTATGATTTAAATTTCATTTTATTTATTGCAAACCATAATACATAATATGTAGGTACAAAAGACAGGATTGAAGATTAAAAGTTTATTGTATTGTACTCTATGAATTTGGGCCAGCTACCATTAGTTTTAAGTGCTGAAAGTCATGTTGAATGCCACTTGACTCACTTGTAATCATAGCAAGCTGTCATTGTTCAAATTACATTACTAATCAAAAATGCATAAAATCTGACTTACGGAGTTTTTCGTTCCGCTGGACATATATCTTTTTGCGTGGTCTCGTAATTTTTGGAAAATTCGAGGGCGCGCGCGCCGGTCGCTTAGCTCCCGTAATTACGCCTATTTCGATCATCGATGTTTTTGCAATACGCGTATTACACTGTAATTATGAGGCAGAAGTAGCTTTGACGGCATTTATCGGTCTCAGCCTTACTCCTAAGGTCAGACTATTAGAAATTTAAAGGCTTGATTATTAAGTAGAAATGATACACTACATCATTAGGTAATAAATAAGCCTGCCTATTTATTATTTTAAAAATAATGAAAGCCACGAAACATCGAGCTTGAATTAATTAATTACACGAATTGCTCGCCATTTCTTAACAAAAAGACGATACCAAATTTAATTGAAGAAAATAATCTTTATAACCCAAAACTGCGCAAGGGGCCTATCTGACCCACCTGCTAAATCTCGACACGGACAAAGCGAGGCCACGCACAATAGCGCGACCCTCGCCCCGCGCTCTAAAAAAAACACACGATTGTCGCAAAAAAACGAAAAGATGCCAAAGGTGTCTCAATTTTTAACAAAAAAGTTCGCCAAGGTTAAGACCCATGGGAAAGAGTTAGATACGCTTTAAAACACTCCCTTTTCCTCGCCTTCCGCGTTTTTTTAAACTAATTGTTGGCAAGGGTACCGTTTCGCTATTATGTTCGGCTCAAAAATTGCTGAATTCACCCCTTTTAGGAAGCAACAGATGATACGAGACGCGTGAGATAGTTTTTTCTTTAACTTTTCGCCGTTTGATTTATAACTGTTTGCAGTAATTTGAGAATTTTATAGAAATCCGTCTGTTGTAGGTGATTTCAAGATAGATTTAATAACGGTTTTCGATGAAAAGGTAAGAAAAGTATTTTCTGAAAGTTGATATTTTTAGGGTTCTGAATTAAAGATTATTCTGAACGTAGGTATTCATTGCTCAAAAGAGACTAATTCAAATATTTTGAAATCTAAATAGCTTATCTTCACTAAAATAGGTACGTATTTAGACGCATATCAATCACCCTGCCACAAACTATCAATATCGAAGGCAAATAAGCTTATTATAATGCACGATTAGTTTTTAATAGCAAAAACCCACGCTCTATTGATTTTTTAACAGTTTCTTCACTGTGCGTTTTTTTTCTCGCCGCGCAATCAGTAGTTATTGTCCGCGATTGTGAACAAGATGCCCCTTTTGACCAGGGCCGGCCAAAAGAAACGAAAAGGTCTTCGAGGTCATAAGTCAAGCTATTCAATAAAACAGGGGTCACTATTTCTTCGGTTTATTTCGACAAAAAGGTCAGTGTTGAATTGTTAGTTGCGAATTCCAGAAATGTGTGTTTCTTAGTAACGCGATACTGGTGTGACCCGGGGTCAATTGGACCTGAGTTTCTTTGTGGGTTGAAAGTTAACTATTGAAATCAATATTATGATGTGATTGTACTTTTGCAAAAGAAATTGGTAAGAGTATCGGGCTGGTGACTTGTATAGTGAACAGCGATTTTTAAATTAATTTCTTTCTTTGTAAATTTACACTTATTTTTGAGCTTCGAATATTAGTGTAAAATTTAAAATTGAAGCCTTTTTAAAAACGGTGCATCGGTTATTTTTTTTTAAGTAATAAAGTTTTTTGTAGAATTGTTTATGTGCATCACTTGAAGAATACTTTTTGAACAGATAATAAAAGCAGGCTGTTATTTTTGTATAAATTAAACATTGTAAAATACTTTTTAAAATCAAGTTTCATAAATCACTGAGTCAGCAAAACGAAGAAAACCGGTTAAAATGTACTTTATATCAAAGCACTATTACTTTTAGAGTTTCATGAAATTTATGCAAACCACAGATGCATAAAGTAATAAATTTACACATTATAATTAAACATACGAATTAAAATGTTAAATTAATTACCTTCATCAAACAAACATAATTCATAAAGCATGTTAATAACTCACCACGGTTGGTTTTAAACTTTTTAGTTAATTTTTAATGTATTCTTCAAATTTTTAAAGTTCGTGCTTGAAATTATTAATTCTTTTAACGTCTATTATGAAACTCGTTTCAAAAAAAGATATTAATGGAGATTAACCTTGGATTTAGTTATAAATTATTCGCGAGCGCTTCACCCCAAGAAAACCGGGCTGTTTGAGCTATTTCCCACGAATCACCCCAAATTCGATACAGGGTTATCTCTTTACGCGCGGTGGTCACAAAAAGTAGATCATTTGAAAGTGGTTCTTTTGTATGTTTCTCGAAAAAAGCTAAAAATTGTTAAAAACGTGACCCCATCCGATGATGAGGTCCCGACATTGTGAACTAGGTTTAACCCTGTGCGATTTTGAAATTCGATCCGAATACTTTTTATAAAGATTATTGATGATATTGGTCGTTTTTTTTGGGTGAACTTTCTTGTGAGAAGATGATTTGGAAAATATTTCTTTGAAGATTTTTATTCTATTTTTCGTATTTTATTGAAACTAATAAATATGCATGGGTAACTACCACATAGGTATTTCACATTAAAAATCACATTTTAAATTAAAAAGCACACATGGTAACTGGTCAATCTATGGACCAGGCTTTTATTTCTTTAGCCGTGAAAGATGTGCGAGTACATAAGAAACAAGTTAAGTTGTTATTTCAATCTTAATTTCAAATTCATATTGCTATCTAACAAAAAAAGAAGGTTAAGCTACTTAAATTACATATATTTAGTGCTTACCACTTGGTTGCTTTTTACAAGCACTGCCACTTATCATTCTGCCCGATAATTCGGAAGCAAGATACAGCTTAGGTATATACTTGGTTAATCTAATACTCAATCATGTACCTACTATCGAGATTGATTAGAAAATATGGTTCACAAATACTAATGTTTGACTGATGATATTAACAATATGCTATTGAATTGCAAAAAGATGTCTGACTTAAAGTTTCTGAATTTAGGTTACAGAAAATGAAATCAATCATCAACTTTTTAATTAACCTCATTATTTCCAAATACAATAATCAGAAAAAGGACATTTAAATTCCATAAATGCGCACGCGCGTGGGAACATCCAAGGCAAGTGTTGAGAGCAAAAAGTATCGACAAGCAAAATACGAAACTCGCATCGAACAGAACACATTGTACATTAATATCGCATATCGATACGACTCGAAACTGCAAGCGTTTCTTGGTAAAAAAGCGTACACGCCGTATGAGCGGGGCTAAAAATAATTTCCAACGTTTAATACAAAAATCTCAATAATTAACTTCGTTACAGCCTAATAAATTACAATACGAGAAAGAAATGCAGCTCGCGCACACAGAGATGCGTTTGCGCACACAAGCGTCGCTAGGTGCGACCGCACTGTTTTGGAACTTGTCGATATTCTATTGTTTCTTGCAGACTAACATGTTCGATGCCGACCGCCTATCAAAGGCCTCTATACTTCATTCATTATAACATTAGAAATAAGAAGCAGGGGGGCTAAATTGAATGACAATTTGCATTTGACGTTGCCATGACGATAACATACCAGAGTATAACCTGACAAAATTGAAAACCGCTTTCGCCACAACGTATGAAGGGATAATGTAACATTTTAGATTTGGTGGAGTTATAGTGACAACAAAAATGTGTTCGTATTAAAACCCCTGCTTGTTGTAGGTTTTTACATCGGTAATATAGTTTGATGCAAGAAAAACTAATTTACTTAAACAAAAGCTTCATCAATTCTGAAGTTCCTTTACTTTCAGTGAGAACAATTAAGTGTGACATCTGCTATTTATGTAGATTTTAATAAATTCGGCATAAATCTTAAAAGTAATAATGTTTATTATACTTTTACCACAAAGTATACCCTAAAAAGAACCTTTTTTAGTTTTGTCTGATGCTATAATAAATGGAGTATAGGTACTTTCATATATGAATGAATGTGTTATGACTGCAAATGTATGATGGTGTGATTAACTTCATTTCACGATACTGTAAATGCTCTAATTTTCAGCAGCAGAAAAATAATCAAAATTTCAGTCAGGAGATATAAATTTATTGAACTGTGATTTATGTCTCTATTCCTCATATTAGAGTTACTCTTAATTTCAATAATTCTCATCTTTTGATATGACAAGGCCTTTCGCCCACAAATCTGTTTCTATGAATTTATTATCTGGATTTGCAATGGGGCAAAACTCTCTACTCAGTGCTTTATTTTATTCCATAATAACAAGTTTCATTTGCACTATAAATAACTTTATATTTGTTACAACATAATCAACATTACAATTGTAGTTCACCCTACCCTTTTTCAAGAACGTAAATTAATGATTTTAGGTTTTTTAGAGCCTGTTATTTTGAGTGCAGCCATTTTATCGTAACATCATCGATATCCCGCCACCTCTACACAGTCAGATCACAAATACATCTGTATGATTTATGGAGTACACGGATACTGTGATAGTACCACGCACACATGCGCATGCGTACGTGACGCGATGGGTGCAAAGTGCAGACTGTACTTTGCAATATGAGTCGTTCGATTTCGTTGATTGTAGGAGTATTGATTGTGGATATGATCGAGTTTGATGCCCTAGATTTTAACCATATTTGGAGTAGCATCAAAGGAGTGAAACTGATTGTGACACAGCATTATGAGGTTGAGATTGTCAACCCGTAGCAGTGGTTACGGTGCTTAATATACCGGTTGCAACGCAGAGGGTCGTGTATTAGATTTTCGCGCCAGAATTCATTTGTTGTCTCCATTGTTTCTGGTTTCCATAACACAACGGAACATTTTGGGACAGTGAATGTGATTTTTGATTTTTTCTTGTTTGAGGGAAAAACTACAGCTAATTAAAGGTTCCACTGGTTGGTTGGTGCAGAAGGATGGGGGTCGTGGATTCGATCCGGTGTTTTTATTCATTAAATATGTATGATGTATTTACTCCTTCGGTTCTGCTTCGTTTAGGTACTCGTTTGTAAGTTATTTATTATTTACTAACCTTTGCCCGGGATTTTGTATGTCTTTACCTGCTTTTTCCCATTACATACATACATACCATCACGCCTTTGTCCCAAATGGGGTAATCAGAGGCAAGTGACTGTATCGTCATGGTGAACGAAACACTCAGATGCCTATTTTTCCCATTCCCGTAGGAATTGTCTGACAGTCTTACAACTTGCTATGCTAGTAGAGGCAAAGTTTAATAAATTGATGGATTGATATTTAAAGTAGCGAAGTGTGAATTTTTTCTTTCTTTCTTTGTAAGTGGGATTTATTTCTGAATTCTGCAGAATGCCATAAATGAAGATTGCTGTTTGTTCTTCTGATAGGATCGATGTTCTGTCGTTTCATTTTAGGCTCTGTGTGTTCACCATTAATCTAATAATAGGTCTATGAAATTGCCGTTCTGCAATACTGGCCATTTCAAATCAAAATATTTTTTGTTTGACTAAGAATTCTAATTTCAAATTAATTTTATTTTGAAAACATGGAATTCTTTTTTTAGAAGTAGTCAATTGTTTATTGATTAGTGTAACATTTTCATCGCATTTCAATCTTTTTTGTCATCTCATGGATACGTTAAAAATTCGAGTAGTTATGGAATATGAGTATCGTCGTGGCAGCAACGCGGCACAAGCGGCACGCACCATCAACGACGTTTACGGAGCTAAGACTACAAACCAACGCACCACCTGTTATTGGTTTGCTGGCTTCCGTTCTGGAAATTTCGACCTGAAATATGAACCTTGCGGTCGTCCGAAGACTTTGGTCGACAATAACGAATTAAAGGCGATTGTGGAAGCAGATTATACACAATCTACGGCTGAATTAGCAGCAGCATTCGACGTTAGCGTCAAAACAATATTGGTCCATTTGCGTCAAATTGGCAAGGTAAAAAGCTTGACAAATGGGTGCCCCAACTCAATGATCTCCAGCGCAAAGTACGCATCGAGACGTGCCTTGCACTGTTCAAGAGACACACAAATGAAGAAATTTCGAACCGTATTGTTACCTACGATGAAAAATGGATTCTGTTTGATAACCGCAAGCGCTCAGCAAGTTGGTTGGATCCTGGTTCAGCACCTATACATTGTCCTAAACGAAAATTTACCCCTAGAAAAGTGATGGTCACTGTTTGGTGGTCTAGCGCCGGTATGATTCATAACAGCTTCTTACCAACGGAGTGAGCATTACTGCAGATGTGTACTGTGAAGAACTGAACACAATTATGGAGAAGCTGGCACATCTCCAACACGCATTGGTCAATCGCTCGTCTCCGCTGCTCCTGCACGACAACACGCGACCTCGTACTGCACAGCAGACGGTCTCCAAGTTGCAAGAACTGGGGTTGGAAGCTCTCCGTCATCCGCCCTACTCACCAGACCTTGCGCCTACAGACTACTACTTTTTCTAGAATTTGGATAACTTTTTGGCGGGAAAAAAATTAAATCCCGAGAGGCAGTACAAAATGCCTTTGAAGAATTTGTTGCCTTCCGTCCAGCTGATTTCTGAAGGGCATCAATATACTGCCACTGCGTTGGCAAAGATGCATTGACTGCATGGGTGATTACTTCGATTAATACAAATAAAATATACATGAAAAAAAATCGTTTAATTTTTTTCATACAAAACGGCAATTTCATAGGTAAAGACCTATTATCTATCTCCATTATTATAGGGAGTATCAGTTACAAGCCCAACAGATCATTCGAATCATTATGAAGTAACGATAAAGATACTTGAGTAGGGTGTAAAATATCGAATGCTTAAACTTTAAATCGAACTCTAGACTTCAGGGCAGATTTTAAGAAGACGTAAATCGTAAAATTAACGGCCACACATTAAAACTTGAGGATATTTCTATCGGAGCCAACCAACCGAAACGCCGCGCAAATTCTAGCATTGTACGTAAATTAAAAGAGACCGCCCATTCCGCCCACACGTTGCTCCAACGTTGGCCAAGACTGCCAAGGTGAGGCCAACATTATAGAGAGGAAATTGTTTCAGCTCTTTGTCAAATACTGCTACGAGTCTACATTAATTAGGTAGAGAGCATCGCGGCGTCTCGTGGGCTACGGGGTTAAGCACCCTAACTCCCGATTTCAATACTGGTTAGAACCAAAATCTTTGTGTTCATTGATAAATTGCCGACTAACTCTCCGACTAAATCGACCGTAGCCGTAACCAAAACTCCGTCGTGTCCCGGGTTCGATTCCCGGTCGGGTCAATTCAGGAAACGTTCTTTTCTGAATTGACTCGGGTCTGAGTGTGCTGGAAGACGCCCCTGGCTTATTTTCTTGAGTGGTACCTCGTAACACAGGGATATGAATCCCTACTTCGAGACCATTAAAAGAGGTGTGGTGGTTATTCATTTACTGTCCCACTGCTGGGCAAAGGCCTATCAATGAAATGAAGTCAGCGCTATTTTATGAGTATTGGTTTAATCACCACGCTTGCCAAATTGGTTACGACAAACCCGGGCAACGTTCCAAAAATCGAAAACTCACTTTGCCCGACTTGGGATTCGAATCCCAGAACCTCCGGATTTTGGGTGGAGCTCTGTTAGAGACGAGACGTTAGTACAAGCTTACGGAGTTAGTTTTGAGGTAAAATGGTATTATGTGATGATCAATCTATATTGATCTATATATTTTATTTAAAAGAGAAAAAAATATTAAATTTGTATTAAATAGGTTCCGAAAGTATGGGTCCGATTTTAAAAAAAAATTTCACCAATATAAAGCTGCATTATCATCTTATGCTATTTTCTATATATTTTTTTAATGCGGGCTTTATATTTTGACGGGAAAGACATTCCACGCGGGCAAGCCGCTGAAGAACAGCTAGTCCTAGATATTTGGACAACCTAGACATTTTACTGGCCCTCAGATTTAATTAAAATGGAAGATAGGTGACTCACCTCTAGCGCGTGAACCGCTTAAATCAGGCCCCATCGCCTAATTTCACTCGTCGCAATATACGATTGACAGGACTTCACTCTGGCGCACGCCTGTCTAGCTTACACTATGGTCCCCCGTTTTTAGTCCCCCTTGTCAATTCGAAGGACGTGCCGTATCTTCCGCTATTTGATTTAATCTAAGTACTGGCCACGTCAAACGACCTCATTGCATCTTATTCTGCAAAACAAAAAAGACGACTTCCAGCCAACACGTCCAACAGCCAACATTGGGCCCAACATAACAAACGCTTCGCTGACAGACAAGACATAATGCGGTGCAAAAATAACCGGTGACATTTTCACGCGTTAGGAATCGAACCCGTTACTGTTCTGTTATAGTGAGAAACTGAAATCGACTGGATTTATAGCTGCGCATAGCTTGGCAGCGGTAGTGAAGTCTGGACAAATGAAAGGTTTTCAAATGCTATGTTTGATATACAGGGTTGTTCAGGGAAAACATACGTAAAGTGGGCACTGACAATTATTAGAGGTTAAACTGTGTGTCCTTTTGATAGGTAATTTCGGTCCGAATTGCAGTTGTCTCTATCGCACTCTGCGGGGGGCTTGGGGTTAGCAACTGACAGCAATGCATTTTAGAAAACTTATATTTTTCGAATCTCTCGCCCTTGTGTCTTCTTAAATCCCGGGGTTTTAAGAAGCGGAAGCTCAAGCGGGGCGTCAAAAGGCAAAACCAGCTCAGTGATTCCTTGACGTGACTATGCTTGTCAGCCTCATATCTGGACCTCACGACCGCTTTCCTAAAGGATAACCAACCATTATCACCTCACTGAAACCTAAATGAAGTTTGAACGGACAGACAGAACCTAAAGTCACAAATTAGACATGCGCGGCGCTCTGACAGATAACAACACGCCATTTTTGACACACGCATACAAAGACGTGAGTTTAAGGGAGAAGTCAGTGAGTTTCAGTGTCGCGGTCAGTCGCACTGTCAAAAACATTGAGATATTATTTGGACGTGGTCAGATACTTACATTATAGTTCAATAGTCAAAAATGGTTTCGCGCAGATATTTCTGTTGCAGTGAATTTGGCTGCATGAACACCACACGGAATTGTGATGATACATTTTTTAAGTTACCAAATGATGTTGAAAGGTAAACCATTATATTTCGTAACACATTCAAATCCAGCACAAATGGGCTTTAACTTTTTCCGTAGCCTATCTAATCATGCATTGGTAAAACATCAGTATTTTTGGTATATTCTTTTAAAGCACGCGCGGCTGCTACATCCGCGCCGCGCCGCCGACAGGTGACCGCCGAAGCGGTGGCTCATGGTGTTATCTACAGCCTACTAGGAAGGTAGGTAGGACTGTATGATCAAAGCCTAGCAGGTTGCACCTGGACCCCGGTAAATGACTTCTTATCATATAATACTTTTATATGTATTCACCCATCTTAACTCCTTTTAATCTAACTTGACCCCTTTTGTATATTTTTGTTTTTGTCGAACTAGGTGCAATTTTTCACTTGATTTATTTTATTGTTGGCGGTATCTGTCTGATCGCGCTCATCTGGCGAATATAGTAGCGAGTAGCAACCCTACGCGATTAGGCAAGTTGATAGAAAAAGACGAGAGCGGTCCTTCTGTAAACTCTTTATTTTGTGCTAAAGTCCCGACACCCACTCACACTCTATTTCTCTCTCACTCACACACTCACGCACACACTTTTTATACTGTCATTAATATTGTTGTTTGCTGTGACTGTAGTTATTTTAATAAGTAAAATGTAAATCCATTATTGGCTTTAAGTGTAATATGTACTGTCTGTAATAGATATGACAGACAGTCTGAAATGGAAAGCGTTTATAAACCATAATATATCTGTGGCATATTATGTGAAACTACCTCTTTTTCATCTACGACAGTGAAGAGTATTAAAATTTAAATTGAACTTGAATTTCCTTTCGGAGGCGGACCTACGAACCACGAGTATCCTATTGGACCAACAGACATCGCTAATGATATCAATGATTACAATTTTATGGAATACCTTTGGCTTGAGGTGTAAATACAATAGATAATTCGAAAGGTCTAGTAGGGCACAGAACATGTAATAGAACTCCGTAGTCAGGGTATCGGAAGCAATGACAAAAACAGTCACCCGTATAGCAAAAGGCCTAATTGATACTTGAAGTAAAGAAACGTATCAGTAAAAAGATTTCCTAACTTTAAGTAATGTTTGATAATTCATAAGTTAACCGATAGAACGAATCAGCCTCTCAGAAAATGTATGACTCAATACAAAATACTGACAATGATGGTGATTGAAGTAATCATAATAAAAACGTATGACTCAATCTTGTAATCAGAATTATACGAGAGATCGACGCCAATTCATTTGATTCGAAAAATTCTATAAGAGCATAACTTTTTTTTTCAAAATTATTCCTAAATATATGATTTTTTAATTCATGAACTTTTTTTGCATTTATAGTTATTTCATCCAGATTCAAGTAACTCACTTTGGCTGACTTAATTGTTGGCGTAATGGGTAGAGGTTCTGCCTATGGCGTTGAAGGTCAGAGTTCAATTCACACCCATGACAAACATTCATGTGACGAGTTTGAGTATGCATATTTAATAAAAAAAACAACTGTGTTTACAATCTCTGTTACCAATAGAAAAAGAGCGCACGGTTTCTCGCCTCCGTTTCCGTAGTGTCCCGGGTTCAATTCCCGGTCGGGTCAATTCAGGAAACGATCTTTTCTGAATTGACTCGGGTCTGGGTGTGCTGGGAGACGCCCTTGGCTTATTTCCTTGTGTGGTACCTCGTAACACAGGAATATTAATCCCTACTTCGAGACCATTACAAGAGGTGTGTTGTCTGGCGCATATTTATTTATTTATTTTATTTAACTTCTACTTGGAAGAAAGAGGCTCTACTTAGTTTACAATCAAAATGATCTTCAGACCAAGATCGTCATGTCCTTAATATTTAGTTCAGTTACGAGTATATGCACTTTTAGAAACATTCAGAACGGGGCACCGTTAAGACAATTTATAAAAACAAGTTGCTCATCTATTTTTGAATGTACGAAATTAAATTATATGAAAAATATGATTTGGGAAAGTGTTATTACCTTACTCTTGAGAATACTATCTATATGTAATTTAAGTCCTAGTTTCTAAATAACATACTAAAAACAAAATATACTTACCTACCTAAAAATGTTAACCAAATCCACCAATTACAAACATCTTCGTATACCGTTTTATAGCCACGCTATAACAGTCTTAATAAAAAGAAACGTGCTCCAGATTTAACCATCAAAATCACCGAGTGCCGTAAAAAATATCCACACATCATCTTAACAGTTAACCCTAAAAAGGGTCCTTTCTTACCGAGTTTTTTGGCGGAAAAAATCGGACCCAGTTTCTCGAGCGCTACGCTCCGTATTCGTGGCCCGGTGGCTGCGGCGAGCGGTCGTGACGTACGCATTCTCCATATTTTCCATAAGCGCGGGAAAACTCGATGCCGAACCGAACCCTCAAAATTGGAACATCCGTGTTTCATATAAAAAAAACAATCACAAGAACAACCACCGATTTATTTCTTTCAACAAAACTGGCCAGTGTTGATTATTATCATTCGTACAATTTAAACTCTTGTATTGTTTTAAATATTTCGACACTGTCGGAATTCTATTGTGTGAATTAATTGTTTAATGTTTTGCTTAATCTAGGGCTTTGTTGAGATGAGCATACATTTTTGTCGTTTAATATAAACAATTGATAATTTCGCGGGCCGTGCGTGGTTTTTATGAATGTTTTTGCGTATCGGCCGGTGGTGGGGGAAAGGTGGGGCCTCCGTTGACTCGTCCCTCTCCTAGCGAGTATTTTGATTTAGTTTCCGAGTCTTACACAGATGTGGCAATTTTTTCAGTCGCGTGTGTGGGGCGCGCGCGACTACATTGTGGTGTTTCCGAACGTTAATTCTATAGCGCGTCGAGTTTTTCCGCGACCAACTTTTGCGAACTTTGAATTACTTTTGCAGGTTCACTGTAAATAGAAGCTTAGTACAAAAAAATACTTTTTTTTTCTCAACTGTGTTTGTAAACTGTTGTGTTTCGAATTGTGTTTGGTGACATTTGGATTTTTTTGGTGAAAAACACAAGTGACTCTGTGTATTTTATTGGTGTTACTTTCAAGTTTGGATGTTTAGAATAAGGTAAGGTGAATTATTTAAATATTTTTTACTAATATTTTTTAATTCTTTGTCACTAAACATACTTTATGTAACAATTAAATAACAATAACAATAGCATGCATGCATGACTCAAACTAGCTAAAAAAATATATATTAAGAATAAAAAACTTTTTTAACCGAAAGTTTTGCAAAAGTAACTTATAATTAAAGAGTATAAAAATACGATTCAAACAATTATTTCGAGGTAGGTACGTAGGTTACATAAATATCTACCCTTTTAAACACATCTAAAGCCTTTTTAAAGTTTGAGTCATAATTAGTTGTAATGTATCCCTGCACCTTATAGATATTAACTTATTAAAGAAACCATACCTACATTTCAAAGTATAATTTTAACTGTTTATTACAATTGAAAGAAAGAAAGAAATAGAATGTAAGTATTCGGAGCAATTATTTTACATGATCCGCCTGTCATTTTCGGGATGGCAACTTTGCAAGATAGTTTAAAATTTCGAAGATAAGAATGCACTGGATTCCGGCACTAACTTTCCTGCAATCAAACCGTCTTGTTTCAGTTATTCATCAACTGAAAATAACTCCTACAACTGTATTGTCTAGTTTAATAATGCATGTTTAAATCTGTTATTCTATAATTAGCTTTATATTAACTGTTTACGAATGCTACGTATTTGACATAACTGTTAAATATTTACACAGGCATGTCAAAAGTTAAAACAAGTCTGAACCATTTGTACAAATACCGATATAACTTGAGTTATTCTGTACGCATGTTAACGAACTTCTTGAAGTATAGGTTTTCTAAACAATAATGGCAGGATTGTGATCAGAAAACTTTTGGTCAGCGTGGTAATTGAAACCAGGCATGATTTCCTGATTTAATTTTGATCATTGTCAGTGTGGATACCTGATGAAGGCCGAAGGATTTCCTTTGTTGCTTGACGTAGCTATACTTCTTTTAATGAGAAAGTCAATTTAGCTGATTTCGGCCGATTTCAGAAATGTTACTCGAAATTGATCCAATTGATGCTGCTCTGTCATTCTCTCAAATGTCAATAGATACACGAAGGAGCTGCTCAACTTTTATTGTCGTCTTTTGATTTAAAAACAAAAAACATTAATAAACCAGTAACTAATAACTATTCTAATGTTAGTTACCATGAAAATTTAAAACACTATTTCACTGTCGTTGCTGCATTCGGTAATAGTGTGGACATTATAATTTGAAGACTCGATCGCAGCAGAGGCAGCCTACCCCCACGTAGTAACGAATACTTCCAGGCGTGAAAAAACATACTAGCCGTTCAAAATTGATGTTGATTTTTTGGTATTCTGACAACCATATCTCATTGTACAAAACAAATGAAACCTATTTATATTATACAACGTTTTGTGTCTTTTTTATCCTTCCAAAGTTCCACTTCGGAAATGCGTACCCGGAGGCCCTGACTGAATTCTAACATAGCATACCATCACGACTTTATCCCAAACGGGGTAGTCAGAGGCAAGTGACTGTGTCGTCATAGTGAACAAAACACTCAGAAGCCAATCACCAATGGTATTAGAACCCAAAGTGGTAGGTGGTGAGCTTTCCGCCGTTATCCGGGTTGATTTGTTTTTTTTTACTCAACTGAACCACTAGGCCACGACGACGGAATTCTGTCTTAGGACATTATAATTATAACAGCATAAACGTTTTATTATTATTATTATTATTTTAAAACCAATGTTTTTCTACATTCTGGTTATCGCAGGAATGGGTGATGTTTAACCCTCTTAGGACCTTAGTCAAGCGCAATAGGGTGCATAGCTGCTGATGTTGATCCAGAAGATAGACATTTTCTGGTGATTCAGCACGTGTTTAATATCGTGGCTTTCTGAAGGGTGTAGATTATTGTTATTGTTAAGTTGAAGAATCAGTTGCTTTTAAAATGTGACAATACGTAACTGAATAATTCATTGAAATTATTGTTTGGAACTTACTCATGACTAGAAAATTACCTGCATGGCTCTTGTTTTTCACGCAAAAGTTGACTTCACTACAAATCTCCGACACAACAAGTTCATGAAACCAGTAGAAATTGTCGAGTTCATTCCTTACACTAAGCGTAGCGAGCAATTCCGTCCAACGTACCTTGCTTTTCCAGCTAGTCAGCGGTTACACTTGCGCATAATTTAGGCTGGATATCTACTGACGAAATTGCTAGCCACCCTCAGTTTAGGTAATCAACTTGACTGGTTACTAAGCGATTGTAATGAAATCCCTGAGCTATTTATTTTTAATCGCAAGTCTTGTCAAGTATGTGTTTTTTCAATATTTACATGAATCTGTTTAAACTGTACCTTGTTGATTATTAACAAAAATCTGTGCTTATAATAAATATAAATATAAATAAATATAAATATGCGCCAGACAACACACCACTTGTCATGGTCTCGAAGTAGGGATTAATATCCCTGTGTTACGAGGTACCAGACAGGGAAATAAGCCAGGGGCGTCTCCCAGCACACCCAGACCCGAGCCAATTTAGAAAGTCATTTTTCTGAATTGACCCGACCGGGAATCGAACCCGGGACGGAAGCCAAGGCGAGAAACCGTGCTACAGCACACTGCGCCAATCGTGTCGTCAAATAACTAATTATAATTTTAGTGCCAACACTGACTGATTGTAAATGTCAAGACATTATGTATGTACACACCCACACACTAGAATTTATATTAGAAGTCTAAAACTTGGTAAAAAACTGCATTCATAAAGGCTAACAACGAATAGAACGACGAATATTTTGGTAAACCGAGTTCCGCGTGTGTATTTTAGCGTGTAGGTAATTTGTTTTGAAACATTATTTTCTACAAGTAAGTATTGGTAGAGCAAAAACACGTAATTTTATTTCAGTCATCCAAGAAAACTCTAGCATCTAAACTTTCGCATTTATTAGTGTATTAGTTAGAAATGCGAAAACCTCGTAATCTGGCTATAGGTAATAGATTTTCGCGGAACTTTTCCGATTGCATTATTAAAATTTTACTAGTTTTTGTTTACCAATCTCAATTGTTTTATTATAAAAATGCTGTGTACCCAAATTTATATTCACAATAAATTTCATTTCATTTCATTTCAATTAATCTTAACTTGAAATTTTTATGCTCTTATTTTAAATATATTTTATTTTTAATTACGAGCATAATAATATTGTCATTGTAATAAAATGTCAGCTTTGTTTCAGATAAGGTTTCCTTGTGACAACTAAATTACTAATAGATTTTCTTTAGTTCCGACAAGGCGACATTTTACTCAAAATAATTAACTTTGCACGATACTTAGTACCTAGTTGTAAACTAAAGGGAGCAACTTTGGACAGAATGCAGACAAATTGTGGGCTTCTGTGTGTTACAACATAGTCACCTTGCCTCTAGTCTGGCTACCTCATTTATTATACCTGTCCTGACCGTATCTAATGGCATGTTGTTAATCATCAAATTTAACTGAAATTGTCTTAAAAGGGTTGTTTTGATGCCAACCGTCAAATGAAATAAATTCAATTTATTACAATTCGCTAAAAACAGCCTTTTCGTAAAAGCACTCGATTTTATTTTCTTCTTTTAATGTCTTAAATGAAAACAATCCGCATTTCAAATTGAGCAGTTATTTTAGTAATCGATGACAAAAATCTACAAATCAAAATAACGCTTCAAATAACTCGAAGATCAGATATGGGGTCAGAGGTTAGTGGTTAAAAGATCAAGACACTGTACGGGATTCGAGTCCGAATTGGACGCACAATGTGTAGAACGAATTGAATATTAGTTTTATTCGATTTTGTCGAGAATAATGTACTTACATAAGTATGAGTAGACTGTTGAATTGCAAGATAGTAGTTATTAATATTGTATAAAATATATTTATAACACTTAGGATGTTGTTGTGCTCTTGGAGAGTTATTGTGGTTACTTCTATGTTTTTTAATTTAAAATTAGGCTTTAACGCAATGCACGCTTGAATTTGAATTTTGGCAGACCCTCCATAAATTTGTATACTTCTCAATTTCATAAGTCTAATAAAGTTTTGGAAACGGTTGCGGTTTCGGCCAATACTATGGCAGAACCCGAAGGTTCGGAGGAAATTCCGTTTCAGTCGTCGCTAATTTTAAAACAAACTAAAATTACAAGGCAATTAATAAGTGATTTCGATCATGGATATCACCTACTAGTATATTCAAACTCTATTTCAGTCGTACATGCTCAATTTGTATTTATTTACATAGCTAATCAGTAACCGATGTAAAACCGCGTTGGAAAAATCCATAGCGTTGCGGAAAAAATATTTCTGAAATAAATTATGTCTATTTGTTCGTATGTTCCAGCTTTACGTGAAAACTTCTACTCACACAGAGTGAAATAATCATTTCACGAACTCAGTTGACGTTTTGTCATCAGACTCATCACATTTTAAGATCACAACATTACCACCATGTCTTTTCATCAAGACAAGTTACAAATCTGCGGGCTAATCGACCAGAAAATGACAAAATTTCAAAAACGCAAACTTGTGGCATCATCTTAGTTTCGGAAACAATTCTACTGTACATGCACATTGTCCGAAGTTATTTGATTCCAAATAAAATAAATTTTAAAATCATTTCTGGACTAGGAAATTACTTGAAATAAAGGAAGTAATCGATAAATGTTACTCGCAGCTGTAAAAGAAGCTACCGGCAATCCTTCTTATCAAACACGCCCGAGATTGTAATCACAAAAATTCGTCCTCAAAACGGATAAGGTCGCTGCTCATTCGGTCACCACACGCACCGTTTGTTCGGTCACCATTCACTGGCCGGATCGCCGGACACGGCCCTTATCGGGTGCCGGACGTGACGTCAGATACAATGCCCACGACGTGATCGTTGTTATAATAATTTTGTATTTGTATATTTTAAACGAAATCAGAGAAAAGTTATGGAATTGATGTTTAACTTTTAACGGTTTTTATAATACGGAAGTGTGGTACCATTTATTTAAAAAAGGACTATTTTAGTGCCGGGTCTGAAAACATTTAGTTTATTGTTGCGCCATTTCAGTTCTATATTACATAAGTATATACAAGTTGTCCTGAAACATACACAGAGACACAATTCAAAGATTGTAGGTAAAAATTCATGCTACCGTTTGTTATTCATGAAATAATAGTTATTAACTCAACAACATGCAACTGAACATAACATAACATACCATCACGACTTTATCCTAAACGGTGTAGTCAAAGGCAAGTGACTGTTGCCGTCATGGTGAACGGAACACTCAGAAGCCCACATTTAACCAATGGTTTAGAACCCAACGTGGTAGGTGGTGAGCCTTCCGCCGCTATCAGGGTTGATTTGGTTTTTTATCGATGTTCTCCATCACCGGAGAGTTAGTGGGAAATTAAACAATGAACACAAAGATTTTTGTTCTGGCCAGATTTGAACTCGGGACCACACGATCCGCGATCCGAGTTGGAGTGCTTAACCACTAGGCCACGACGTTCTCAAATGACTGAAACTATTTGAATTTTCCAAATTAACCTAGAGAAGAAGTATCTGAACTAATTAAACCTTTCCAGTATTTTTCAAATATTTAACGAAGAAAATGATAAAGTTTACTGATGGTTTTAATATTCAAATGTACAGAAAGGTGCAATAAAAACTTAACGTTTATAATAAAACATCAAACATGAAAAATCTAACTACGTGATCGCCATAAATAGAAATTTCACGGAATAACCACCTTTTATCAATAAATGTACAATTAAATTTATGAATACGATTCTTTATCAATAATATACAAATCATCTCACGACTCTAACTGGAATTCACGCGTATACAACTCCAATTGTAATTCCACATGCCATATCAATAAAAAATACATTTCCTAATTTACTCATACGTAAGAGTATTGTGTATGAACAATAGAATTGACTCACATAACGTGATTCATTGAAACGCTTAAGCGATATCGATAAAACTGCATTCGATTCAAAATCGCCGACCAATTTTGAAACACTAATAACCGATTGTTCACAAAATCACATCCCTGTAAATCCCGATGCAATTTCGCTCTCAAAACATGCCGTTGAAATTAAAATTCGAACTTTTCAATTTCCAAATTCGCGTTCCATTTTTGAAGCGGTCATTTTCTAAATTGTTCATTGTTTCGTCGGATTTAAAAATGGCATCCCATTTTGGAAAGCCTTTTTTGAATGGAATGGAACGTTCTATTTTCATTTTTATCACAAATTGTTTCCGTAATTGAGTCGTGCTCCAATGTGTTGTTTTCCAACAACTAAAGCGTTGTAATTGTTTACATTCGCGGCAATGTGAATAACCTACTTGTGTAAATAATTTGAGTTTACATCGTTGCTATAACAACCAATTGCAACTTCATTACTAGTTTAAATGGAATTGAAATTGGAATTCTTAACAGGAATTATAGACTGCGGAAACCTACGAACATTTCTTACTAGCTTTAGAGGTACTCGAAAAATAGTATCATCTTTTAGAACTTTAAGTCACAGGTTACCAGATTCAGGAACATTTCTACCTTTCTTGACTCTTAATTTTTTTTGTAAAAACATTGTGTACAGCGTGTTCAAACCGTTTTCAATGTTTTTCAAAGAGAATCATTTCATTCATTGCCAAACACTTTACTGATTTAATTACAGTTTAGTCTTGCACTTAATTTTATTTCTGTGTTTCAACAAACATCTTGCACACAAATTGTAATTTAAATATGGATCATCATCATCATCCGTTCGGTCTATCCCGGTTGTGAACCCACACTAGGGTGTGGGGTCCCAGGGTCCGCCTTTCTTATTTTCTTGGCCCACTTCGCGCGGTTTCGTGCATCCTCAGTGGTGAGTCTGTTGGCACGCATGACACCCTTGACGACGTCGAGCCACCGCTTCCTGGGTCGACCTATTCTACCGGTACCTGGCGGGGGCAGCATGGCCAGACATTTGTTGCCCACGTAGTTTGCGCATCTACGTGAGACATGACCATACCAACGAAGGCGGCACTCCTGCAGCTCGTCTGCAATGTCACGAACACGAAGGCTGCCACGGATGTGGGTGTCCCCCACGCGATCTTTACGTCAGACCCCACACATCCACCGCAGCTTCTTCATTTCCGTGACGCGCAGCTCCTGCTTGTTTCACTGCCATATAAAAGGACAGGCCTAATGATGGTTTTATAAAACTGCCCTTTCAGCTGGATCGGCATTTTGGGAGTCACAAATGGCACTAGTCACCTCACGCCATTTGGCCCAAGCCGTGGAAATTCGGGCTCTGACGTCGCTGTCGATGTCCCCGGACGCGCTTGACACAGATCCCAGGTATTTGACAGGGTCCGTGCGCTCGACCACGTCAACGCCTATGCGGACGAACCGCGGATTTGTGGTGTTTGCAAGCCATATACTCTGTCTTCGCCACATTAAGTTTCAGACCGCCGTTTTCTCTTGAATTTTTCCACTTATTCACCCGTTGTACCAGCCGCCCCCTCTCCGAACCTGCGCAATATCATGAGCATACATGAGCAACCAGGGTAGAGCAACTGCTCATGGTGGTCTCGGATGCTGTTTGACAGAACGTCTAATATTACGCTGAACAGAAATGGACTAAGCACGTTGCCTTGGTGTACTCCAACGGTGATATGGGAGGGAAGCCTGTCACCAACCGCAGTCCTAACTATGGAACTGGAATCCCAGTGTGTCTACCCGGTGTAAACTAGATGTCCCGGATAGTGTCAATAAAGACCTCAGTAACGGGACTGGACAGCAGCGCCCAGCCGATCGTTACACGAGGGACACAGTCGAAGGCCTGCTGCATCACTAAGAAAAGGAGATGCAGAGGTGTATTTTTCATTCTCAAGGCAAATACGGGGTGGTCCCGCAACCTGGTCGAAACCCATACTGACACTCCGAGATTGTACGTTCCTGTCGAATCCGAGAGTCCAATGTGCGCTCGAGGAGCTTCATGGTGTGGGACATCACCTTTATGCCGCGATAATTGCTGCACTCCTGCACCGAGCCCTTGACTTTGAAGACCGGCGTGATAATGCTCAGTCTCCATTGGTCAAGTACCTTCCCGGTGAGCATAATGCTGTTAAAAAGGTTACAAATTTTTAGTCTCATACTTATGTATTCTTAATTCGTCCTCTTCTTTATATCTTATCTGTCAGTTATGAAGTTATAAGTTTCCTATGTGATTTCAGTAATTGTTGTTTTGTTTCTCTAGTGAAGTACATGTTTTTTTATGGATAAGTTCGATTTTCTCGGATCAGGATTCGTACTAGCAACTACAACCGTCCTCATAGTTTCCGAAGGCTCTACATCACATGTCTGCCTGTCTGTCACAACCCGTTCGCTGGTAGCTACGGCCCTTGTAAGGGTTATATTAAGTCTTATTTAAAATTGTAAATAGGCAATTTATTTTACAGCAAAATTGTTTGAGATCTCCGTTGGATAATTATTTTTGACATTTCGTCTAATGAGACCGACGAAGATGTTGCTGACTTGCCAACATACATAGTAGCATAGTAGCTTTTACATAGTATTTATTTACATAGTAGCTTTGTTGAGATAGACACACCTTTTTAGAATTACCTATGTCTTGATACATTTAGCATTAATTATGCTCGATCAAAATGAATAATTATGGGTACTGCCATAAAAGTTGGGTAATTTCCGCACAAATTTAGAAATTTTTAGATAAAGAGAAAAAACCTTATTAAATTTCTGTTTTTCTGAAATCTGTGTTCTAGTGACTGACGGGATATGATAGGGACTGACGCAAAACATTGGTATTAGAATATAATCACATGTTTAACTACCAATTATCATTTATTTACTACTTCTTACTCTTTTTCTTATTTAACGAATCCTGAGTCAGATGCTGCCCCTACCTTATTGTAAATATAATGGAGTGCATTTGGAAATATTATTTCTAGAAGAAAAAAAATCTGATTACATTTTGAAATTGACTAAAGCGAAATTTCAACCCTTTGAAATATTAATTTATTTCTAATTGTAAATTAGATTACGCTATGGTATTTTTGTTACCTAGCTTATCACCCAGACACAAAATTTTGGACTCACAATGTTTGTTACCAAAGTTTCCAAGTAATTTTCGCAAAAGTACTTGTTGTCACTTTGAATTATAACACCTCTTTTCCAATTTAAAAATATTTGTTTTACCATCGGATGTCACACCTAACCCCTAGCTTAATCTATGTTAGTTCAGCTACTTAAGGCATTGTAAGGCTGGTTACAATATAAAAGTGTTGCAAATTACAACTTAAATATATGTTAAGTATTTAAGTGACCATATCCTTTGTCGATGACATTAAAGAAATTGATATTAAATTGTTCTAAATACCAATATCGATATTATGTTTCAATTTTGTCCTCGCATAATTATCATAATAACATTGCAGAATCGTGCATTAATTCCTTCTCTTTTTATTATACACCCCTCTCTTTTGCACTCATACAAGTCAATGTAAACCAATTAGTAAGCAATTTCCACTCTTTACTCCATGAGATAAGATCCCTTTTGGTTCAAGCAAATAAAAGTTAAGGAATACAGCTGCGCTTAAGTCAGTTCACCTTTAATCAGCTTTAACCCTAAGAACATAAGTCACATTTTTATTCACAGTCAAACAATCAATGAGCCTCTCTCGATGAAATGCGAAATGGATTATTTTTTCAAAAATGGAATTAAGAAGAGACAATAACGTTCATTGTTTTTAAAGATGGCGGACGGGTTGGCTCAAATATGAGATTATTACTTGTGTGTCTGCTTTATGATAATTTTATAGCTTGGTGAACAAAAGCTGGTTTTATTTTGATGCAAAATTGTTCTGATGTCGGAAATACATCTTGTTATTCCGGTCGGAACGAAAAGGTTATATAATTAAGATGGAAGTTTTCAAAAGGCAGGAAATTCGATATTTGACATTGAGGGTTGCTCTTTAAAATATATAAAATATTCCAGTCATAATTTACTACAATTCTAAATACTTACGTAAGTCTACGATTTTCTATATCTGAAGTAAAATGATCATTAAATTGATACCTAAAGTAAATCATTCGTCTAAAAATTAAGTCAAAAACCTTTTAATTTAACTTTCCAATGTCCTGGCCACTAATAACCGAGAAGCAGCTATTAGTTATCCGCACCAAACATCAGTATCGTTTTTTTGTTTTATTATAATCGGGCCTTCAATAAACGCATCTGTTTTAAAAAATGGAACGTATTCGCTTTCAGTGGCCATCATTTTAAACATGGAATACAGTTCATCTTGAGTTTCGTTAATTTTCAAATATAGAACGTCTAATTCTCAGAGCAAATAGATTAACGTGACGTGTCACACGCTTCCAGAAAGCTGAATAGTTGGAACAATTTAAATAGTACGATCCCTCAATTGGGGTTAATTCCCTAGTTTGAGGAATATGGAGTTTAATTATGAGGACTGGGATGTGTGCTGTATCGATTTCAATGCTTCGCTGTGTTCGAGCGAGTCTTTATTGTAAAGTCTTTTGTTTTTTTCTTGTATTTTTTTCTTTGAGCGTCCACTTAATGAATTTTTCCGTTAGTATTTTTTTTAGTAGAGTTCTTTTAATATTTTGTTATTGTGGAGCGCTTAAATTAGATTTGCTGCTAATCTAGTGTATTTAATTAAAATGAGATATAAATGACAAGGTTTGGTTGGCGTTTATGTTTTACTATTCACCTACATCCTACATTGATTATAAAGCGCATTGTTCTTATCACTTAAACTATAGCGCTCTCCCGAATAAAAGATAGTATATGAAACCACAGAGCATGCCGTATAAACCGTTTCCCCTTTTGTAAAATTTTGGAAAGTGTGTTCCAAAGTATCAGTTTTTTAAATTTACGGCGCCGTCATAAACATTTCAGAGCACTTAATCATTAAAAACTTCAACAAGTCAAAATTTGTTGATTTATTAAATTTTTAGAACATGTTTTATTACACTTTTATGGCTTCAGAAATGAGATGATTAATAAAAATTTATAGACCATGTTTTGACCTTACAATTTGGACGGTTCACCGTATGAACGTGACGTGGTTAATTATACTAGTGTAGAGAGTGAGTGAGTTCATTGTGAGTTAGTAATAAGGCCCAAATCAATTCACATACTATCTTCATACATCTATAAATCAGGGTTGCCAGATTTCTCACCTCGAAAATGCTAACTTCACTCGCTAAATAGCCGATTGACATATTTTCTGTCCTAGTGAGTTTTAAAATTTCCCAAAGCTAAGATTACAATTCAAAAATAAAAAGTAAATCGATGTCAATGTCAAGATCAATCTTAGGAATGTATTGAATTATTTTTCATTGCTATGGTTCTTGCAAATCACGAGCGCGCGTGAATCTAACGAAATTAAACTTTATTATTCGGTATTAGGAGCGTCAGCACGCGCGCTCGTAAAATGATTGTACTATACCGGTACTGAAACAGATTTTTATTTCTTATACGATTTGACATAAAATCTCGTCAGTCGATGCAACCTGATGCGATAAATTGTATTGTTTGTACTTTTGTGTCTACTGACGACGTGTTGAGATTATCCAAATAACACGCCTTTTCTTTAAACTATCAAACACGAAGTTTCAAAAACCTGACAACCCTATTTACAAAAACTTTCAAATCAATCCGGAAACTTCAAATTCTAATAACATAAAGAGCACGTTTGCTATCCACTTACATCACAACTCGTTTCGACTTTTTACCGAATCGTGAGCGACTTTTTTTGAGAAGCACATATTCAGATGCGTAATGACCAATCTCCCGGGCGTCTGACAAAAAAAAAAGTAAGCTGGGCATTAATGCATCAGTTACTAAACCGTCAGACGCATGCGAGCATCCTTACCCATTCGTAATAAGAACAAGACGTTCCGTTTTCAAATTACAAACGGGATAGGGATGTAAGTAGTCGAGAATACTGGCGTTGTCTATGTGTTGAAAAATGACAATAGTTAAGCTGAAATGAAACGTAAAGTTCTGACTAAGAACAGGCTGAAAAAAGATTCTCTAGAACTGGTACCTATTTAATGAATTGCCTGAATGTTTTGAATTATACAAAAAAAATAAGTAGTAGGAATACTACCGTAGACATCGGTTCAGTCAGACAGTTGGTAAGAAATCTATAGCAAAAAACCTCAAGAGAGTAGTTATCTATATTTCTGTAAGTTTGAAAATAGAATGCAGATTCAAAATTAGAACCTTTAATAGGTCCAGTGAGTCAATGGACGCTTTTTAACGAGTCTGTCAGAACAAGACACTGGCCGGAAATTAGATGGATGCCATGAAAAACATTAGCATTTTGTTTTCATTCAACAGTTCATAATCTACTAACGCTAAAAAACTAGTAAGTGCATGAAGATGTGTTGGTCTTATTAAGTTTTTAGAGTTTCGAAATAAGATGAGAACTTCGCGGCCTAGTGGTTCAGCACCCGAACTCAGATCGTGGATCGTGTTGTCCCGAGTTCAAATCTTGCCAGAACCGAAATCTTTGTGTTCATTGTTAAATATACGACTTACTCTCCGGTGATGGAAAACAAAGATAAAAAACCAAATCAACTCGGATAACGGCAGAAAGCTCACCACCTATCTACAATGTTGGGTTCTAAGATAATACCATTGGGGAAAAGTGGGCTTCTGAATGTTTCGTTCACCATGATGACACAGTCACTGGCCTCTGACTACCCCGTTTGGGATAAAGTCGTGATGGTATGTTATGTTATGTTACAAATGAGATTCTTACATGAAACTGTTTTTTAACTGTCTGTTACTTACATAAAGGTTAACACAGCTTTTAATAAACATGACACTGACAGGAAATTGAGACAGATGCCTCGAAAAATCTCTCGTCTTATGGGGACGACGCAAATGCGCGGCAATTATATCCAATTGGTCACAATTAAAAACTGTGCTCGACAAACACGGTGGGCGGCACCGACACGTAATAAATACTTTATACATTTTTAATTAAGTTCAAAACGTGGCTCTAGCAGGGTCAACACACTTAGAAAAAGCCAGTATTCATTGATCCGTTAACTCACTCTCAAACGTACCTAATAACAGCCTCCGATACACTGGATATTTCAATCTCTAACCGATTTAAATATACCCCCAAAATCTATTGCACTAAACGCGTGAAGAGCTCGAAGTATATTGGTTGGTGAAATCGAACGCAGCGTGGTCACCTATCAATCAATGGGATCATATCGCCAGCCGAAACTAGCTCCGACCGAGATTATGATTTTATAAGTTTGAGTAATATTTTATTCAAATTTTTCGTTGATTGAATGTTGCTAGTCGAATGTTTTTAAAAGAAAAAACATAATGGTTGAACTATTTTTATGGCTCGGATAGTTTTAACGATCTATCTGTTTTTTTAGGTAGAAACGCAACATTTTTGTATTTTAAGATAAAGATCTTAGATAAATAAAGGTGACTGTTCCTTATAAAGACAGCATGTACTGAAAAACTGAATAATTATGTATTTATTAAGAATAAAACACTATCATTGAGAATACATTGACTAATTTATTGTAAAAAGCTCATCTTACTACTTTATTTTATGCAAAAAAGCCTTTTAATTAGTCTTCACCTTGATGTTATCAAAATTAAATACGCAATGAGCAGAAACAAGTTGCTTTGCGTTTAAATGTCGAATAATAGAGTAGCTCGCATTAAAAAAGTGAAGTCTATCGCTAAGTAAGAAAGAAAAAAGTATGATTTGTGGCATATCAAGATGTATTCCAGCCAGCGTCCGCCCGCCCGTCATAATCCATCTCGCTTCGATATTTGAATACTCGAATTTGGAACACGGCCGTAACACGAACTTGCTTCGTTTCGTTTTTCAATTGCTTCACTCATATTTTGAATTTAGAATGACGAGATAAGAATTTAGTGACGTTCGAAATTTAAAATTGGGCGCGCGTTTTTTTGTCTAGACGAGTTTTAGTGGGTAATAAATTTGTGGGCATTGTGCTGCCATGGTAGTATGAAAGGTGATAGAGAAATCGCGATTCGAATATTCTGATCGCGTGTGAGGTTACGTAAGTAGATGTTGTGTAGGTATGTCAGGGCCGGGTAGGGTTGCCAAAACAACTCAGTTTTTTAAATAACATTGCACTGAAAAACGCTGCAAGTGCAACGAGTACATTCTTACGGATTTCATTGACTGTCTATATGTTTATCACTTTGTTTACATAAAGATTCAAGTCGTCATAAAAACTTGATATACCACAGCTGTTTTCTATGATAATATTATCACATTAGGTACGCCCTAGTCCTTCAGTTAAACTGTTGGGCAATAGTCTCTACCCAAGTTTTCCACGAGTTTTGCCGCATTCATAACCTTTTCCTCTAGCAATACCACAAATAATTTACAAATTAATGATTTTACAGATGATTTTTCAACAAAATGAAACAAAATACTAATCTAAATCATCGTTTTTTATTTTCCTATGCTCTTGTCTATGATTCTCTGGGTCTCTTAGTTATTTTTTTGCCGCCACTGCCAACCCTACAGGTGGCACGCGTCGCAGTATTCGCAATAGACGCCCGGGTGGTCACTGCGGGTCATCACATTCTTATTCGTTTGATAGGTGCTAGAAAAGCGATGACTTTATTATAAGTGTTTCAACTACTCCTTATCAGGATCATTTATATTGCTTATTAATGTAATTCGCACGTCGTATCATTTGATGACTTTAATAGGCGGATATTTTTGTGGCCAAGATAATATTTCTCACTATTGTCCGAATTACATAAATGTAGAGCTTGTCTTATCTAAAATGACGCGCCCTCCACTGCATTCATGCACACATAAAGTAGAGAAAAGTAAAGTAATAAGCCTTCATACTGTCCCTCCATCATTAAAATAAAGAATAAAAAAAAATTGTTTAAAAATTGGAATAAAAATTGTTTGTTTCCTAAATAAAAAAATAAAAAAAGCCATCGCTACAATGGATGGGGATTAGCTTCATATACAAATTTTAAATACGGTAAAAAGTAGTGGGGCCTCATTTCTGGTTAGACAAGCTTCTACTAGCAATTTTTTTGCAATTTTAAGTGCATTTTGTTTTAAATATTTTTTCAAGCTGAACTAGCACACCTCAAGTCCATTTTACATCCTAACTAATATTAAAATACAATAGAGAAAGCGGAAGACTACATAAATTACCAGTAACATCATTTGAACACGTCAGGGGTCACATCTCGAAGACAATGCTCAATGAAGGCACGCGCTGGGAGGGGGCAGGAGGGGGTAATTATTCGACGCTAGCCCGAGAACCACGCCTGCCATTGTAGTACTAAATACGGCTTTTATAACTCACGGTATGTTGACACGAACGTGGATTCTCGAATCAAGAATCTGATTTAGTGAAAATATGAAAAAATAAGAATCCGTTTTAGTGGAGTGGAGTAATTGCTTTTTGGCTTTTTTAATATTGCTATTTTTTAGCATAATTGCCGTTATCTAGTAATCAAAGAACTTGACATTTAGATTTTTTTGCTTCATTTAAGTAGTTCAAATTGATATATTATATTACTATCTCAAGTCTTCCAACACAAGTACAATTTTTTTTGAAATATAGAAATGTTATATTATAATAACGATGCTTTAATATTAAATGCAATTCAAAACCTTGAATACAAATATTATTTTTGGCTTTAATAAACTAAAATTAGTGTTAACCGGTAACACGCTGTTTTTTCTAATTAAAAACAAATAACATACCCAAACTTTTCCCGTTTAATTATTTCAATTGAATCTGACGTTGAGTGAACGATGTGAGCAGGCTATAAAGCTATATTCGTTCACATTCCATTAGCTAGGAAGTATCTAGTAAGTCTTTGATTAATTGTTGTGGAGAAATCTGACCGGTGATTATAAGTTTTTTGTGACTTTTTGCTGGAAGAGTGCGGTAAAAACGCAGCCTAAAAAATAAGTAGCGCTTATTTTGTGATTTATTTTGGTAATTTAGTTAAATGTAGTTTTGGTAACCAGACGATTTTATATTTGTTAATTTTACCTTCCTTTTAATCTTGAGGCGTAATTTCTACCTAAATCATTGCCGTTCCAGATTTTAGCTGTAATTTTTAGTTTAACTAACTAATTAAGGTGACCTTAAAGTAATGAGTTAAATCATCTGCTAATAAAATAACCACAATAGAAAGGCTAGTCATGAGGTTTAAAGCTGTTTGAACTAATCTGTCATCGCGCAACAGTAACAAACTGTCATGGCCGAAATGTTTACATTTAACACCTACCGTGAACTCAATTATGTCGATGACTTATTGAGAGCTCGTAAACTCTTGAACTAAATCGATTCAATAAACAAAATCTACTTGGTTTGTATAACTACAGCAACCTAAAGGCTGGCATGTTAGGTAAAGCCGTAGTTTGTGGTTTCGATCCCTAGCCACGACAAACATTCATATTTAGTAAGTATTTTGAAATATTTTCTCATTTAACCTGACCATAATAAATGCTTTGCCTAGTTGGGATCTGCTGATTTTGGTATGTGGAATAAAAGTCTCATTCACATTGAGTGTCCGTGGCATGAATGTAACGATTTTAATATATCTCTCAACTTGAAGCCACCACTCAATATTAACTAAAAATACACAGGATTAAAGTAATTAAAAAGTACTGATCCCAAAAAGTACGAACCATTTGGTTGTTTGAAACGCATCCATCTAACTTATCTTTGTACGAAGCACTCAGAACGGCTATTTTTACCAAAACTGAAGCGGTTACCGTCGGACGTGGGGCAAATGTAAAAATTTCATATCTACCGAAGTCGTTACAAACAAAATGATTGATTTTATTGCTTCGCGTTCCCGGATTGATGTTTTAAAATACTTACGCTCTGGCGATCTGACAGTTGGCGAAACGGAAAAACCGTTCGGCGTTCGATTTTCGAACGCACTTTTGTCAGCAAATAAGTCGTGTTTCGGCCGCGGGTATTTAGTTAGACGGTCCATCTTACAGTCACGTTTTTACCTAGCTTAATTTTTTATTAATTTTGAATTTGCGTTTCAGTTTATGCATGAAATGTCACACTGTACTTTTACAGACGCAGCTTTCCTGTTGATGATTTTTACAGTTTCTTTAACAAATGAGAAATAAAAAAACAAAAGCATTAATCCATAGCAAAAATCCTAAGCTATGTCTAGTGGTGATTAATTACTACCACTTTTTTAAATAAAGCTAATCATACTGAACCAGAAATCCACTAAAAAGCTTCCAAGCCCAATTGAACTTATCGAATCAATTAAGAACGATGTCCAATTGACGGCATTTACTCATGAATGTTAGGAAAATAAACGCGTTCTTATTGGAAAACAAACACGCATCGCGTCTGGTTTACATCAACCCCTCCATCGCATAATGTTTCTCTTTAATCTGTTCGTTCATTCCTTAGGTTCATTCAATTTAGTGAACACAATTCCTTAACCTTGGTTAATAGAGTCTCTTTTTGTTTAAGCATTCGATATTATTGTAACAGTTAAAGTAGCTATGATAACCATTCATAGTTTGTAAAAGTATCAACAAGTTGTCGTACTATGGTTTTCCTACCATAAAAGCTCTAGGCACAGTAATATTATAGTATTACCGTGCTCTAGGCTTTGTGTTGGGTCAAATCAAAAAAGACAGATTTCACGGAAAAAGTGGTAGAGTTTGTAATTTGTTACCGGCAGGTAAACAAAAAATTATGGCGTCCTAGCAAACACTGCTGCGCTGTAATTTCAATATTTTTGCTCTTTTAGTTATTTCATTACTGGCTCTTAGTTCAAAATACAATTTACAGAGTTTTCACCATGGCTATTTTTAAAAAGTGGAATAAGCTGTCCTTTTTAAAAAAGTATCCACGGCTCTGCCAATCAAAGTGTGACCAACCGTAACGACGTATGACATAATAATCCTGCACTGGACTTATTTAGAATACTCGTACTAAAAATTCAGCTTCACCAGAATCGATTTTCAATAAAAATGAATATTCGTTTTTCGTAGCCGGCCGCTCAATCACCTCCCGCTTATGAATCTGGAATCCGACCGTTTTTCGCCCCATTCCGCGGCACCAAATTAAAAATGTAAGAATTCTCGCTTGCAAAGGAATTTATATTTTATTTCATTTCATTAAATCCACCATCTTTTGTTTCCGCGGCCCGTCCCGATCGGAATTCATATTTTTCTGTGTTTTGTTTCGGTTTGCGGACCGCGTATTGTTTTATTGTTGTGTCCGCTAAATGTTTCGCTCGTTCCGAAGCTGGTATTAATTATTTTCTTATTTTTGACGAATGCGCGGCGAATTTGGACGACGGGTTTTGCAATGCGCTAAACCAATCACGATTTTCATTAAGCCGAAAAGAATCTACACGATCTCAGAGAGAAATCGTTGCCAGTCAAGATTAGAGAATACTGCTTCAACTATTAGACGCTACGTCGGTTCCGAATAGACAAGATACGTATCGTTTACCGAAAATAATACCGGACCGTAATCTGACATTCTCATACGAGGCTCTCGGTTACGCAAGTGACTTTCCGCCTTCCAAACAACGGAGGATTATTCGTTACTCATCAATCTTAAATAGACACGGCACTCCATTGTTCCCGTGACATTTAGCCGATCTTATAAATACGCCACCGAACAAATTCTATCACCTATTTCTAAATTTAATTAACGCACACCCAAACGCAGTTCTAGTGATTTTGAAATTAGAATTCGAAAACCCGATTCGATTGTTACACAGAATCATAAGTTATTCTAAATTCAAATTGCTCTATTCGTATTTGAATTTGGAATAGAACGCATTCCTAATTGTTTGTGTCGCCCGTTGGCATTTTGGCATACGCTCTAGCGCGATTGGCCGTTACCTTTTCGTATTTTGAACGTCTCTTTGTATTCGAATTTAGAAAAGGCGATTATTTTGCTTTCTTTTTCTGTCGTTATATTGTGTGCAAATGTAATTGTTCCCGTGTCTGGTTATTGTTGTAAATATGAGCGCGGATGGATAGTTTCGCGTCGCGCCTGCGCCGATCGGGACTCCATAAAGATTGCGACGTTGAATACGAGTTCGTGATGACGTATGTCGTTTGTATGGAGTTTATTAGTGTTCACGGTTGACATTTTTACACTTTATGTGCGCGTTGTATTGCGGCGGTACTCCTTAGTCCGATATACTAATAACGTTTAGGAATATTAGTTCAGTAATCTTTGTGATAGAAACAGATGAGAAAGTGAGCTTTAAAAGAGAAAAAAATGCAAAAAAAAGATGTAATTTTTTTGTTGGTTTATTACGTAAGTAACATCACTAATAACATTGAAAGACATATTGGGACATAACAATGCAAGTAAACAGAAATTGCATTCCGTATAAAGCACTGTAACATTGCCAAGTAACATACTGCCAAATTTTGCATCGTCTCCGGATTTATAGTCAATCTTCGTTTGATGTAAATGTGACGATTATTTTGTTTCTGTATTGCGTTTTGATGGGGTTTCAAACAGTTATGATAGTCGTTAGTCAGAGTTGACTGCAGTGACTTATTGGACTGTAGATTCTTGATATAAGCTTGAGACAGTGACGATACTGCATCCATTCAATGTATAAGTAACAGATAGATATAAAAACTGCGAATACTGGTTTAAACCAGAAATCATTTGTTTTGAGTTTCATTTAAAATCTATAATTATGATGTTCCACAAGACGTTTTCATGTAACACTTGGATATATTACACTCAATTCATTTTAACTGAATACTTTAAGCTGGTCTGTCGTTTTATTTCTAACAGATGCCTACCTTAAGTACCTTTTCATGTAAACAGATCGAGGTTTTATACCTCCGTGATTTACTGTCCTATTTACATCGAAGTGCGAAGCAGACGACTCAATAAAATCATCTCCGCTTAAATAAACATTAAGTTCTTAGTAATATTATAATGAGCGATAGCATTTCCTGGCATTCGAGTGTCAGCAGTCAACCAAAGGCACCTTTCTACATTGTAATTCCTTTGTTGTTCCTTACTATTCTAGCACTGTGCTATTTGCAAAATCAGGCCCTGCCAGAATACCAGCGTCTCTGCAGTGCTTGCAGGGAGAACAGAGGATTTTGTTCATCATTACTTCGCGTGTTTTGGTTTTTTGTATTTTTGTACCCTTTAGTTTAAGTGAATTATGTTTGTATCCCATGTATGGGTCAATAAAAGATTTTTTTCTTTCTTTCTTTCAAACTGAACTGACAATTAGTTCCTGACCTAATTCTAACAAGAATTATTTTTGGTTAAACGGAACGAAAATGACGGAACCGCTTCAGAATTTAAAATGTCATTTAAACGAAGTTTGCAATAAAACTAAACGAGCACTAGGTTTCAAGTTTAAATTTTAAAAGAATAGCGCGTCGTATATCAGGTTTTGGAATTGGAACACTTAAAAGTTGAAATGTCATTCTAGGGTTACTTCAAAAGTTTGAATTTAGAATGCCACTTCAAAGAAAGATGAGGCGTGTTTCGAATTTGAAATTGGAAGCAACTTGCGTTTCCGATTTCCCACTTTCCCGCCAATAATAGCCGAGAATAACGGCCGGTTGAATAATAATGTTCTAGAATTAAATCTATCTAAACTGTAGTGCTCGGCTCGAAATAGGGCGCGTTTGCAGCAATTATTTTAGCTCTGTCTTTCTGAAAATTGGCAGCCGAGTGAGATCTTTTGCGTTCGGTATTCGGTTGGGAAACCGTTGTGGTGGCGACCAGCGTAGCTTGGCCCGCGATGCGCCCTTACTTTTATCACACATCGGGCTAATAAGATGAGCAGGATGGGTCGATTAGAACTGGACGGGTTTTATAAATAAAGTGCCCTGATATGCGAATAATAGGTAAGTCTACTCCGTGCGTTCGATGCGTTGCATTTGCACTATTTTATTTTCGTCTAACTTGCCAGCTCGGTCTTTGTTTGAATTAATTGTTATGTTTATTAGTAATTATTTTCGTTCGTCGAAATTTGAATTAAATTAACGGATTTATTAGTGCAATGTGCCAATCTTGCATGCTCTTGTGCCTTAAATAGATTAATGAAATAAATCAAATCATATATTAAATTTCACTTAAAAAACTAGAGAAGAGAGATCTTTTTGTGTCAGTTTTGAAATAAAATGTAAATAATCTTCATAGCAAAAATACACAACTCTACGAAAGTTTGTAACTTCATTAACATTAAGTATAGTATATTCCACAAATGAAACCACTCCGCAGTTGTAAAACTAGTCTATATTAAAACGAAACAATAGAGTTGCGTAAAAAAACAAGTCACGATAAAGGTTTGCCACAATTTCTGCAACAATTTAATACCATAGAGAGAAATCGAACAGAAAAAGTCGACCAACGCCGGTCCCCGCTGAAAATTTACATTTGTAATAAGAGCCATTAACGTCTACAATAAACTGCATTGACATGCTGTGAAGCGGGACAGAGTTATAGCGAGGGAACGAGATAGTCGCCGGTCGCGGAGTCTCGCCAGACACAATAGAGGCGCGTGCGCTGCCCGAGCGAGACAGACGTATTTAGCCAGAACAAGATAGATATGTTTTGGTGCGTTGTTCTTGGATTCAATAAGTGCGTTTGGATTTTATGCGTTTGGGAAAAGTGCGATTTATAGTTTGACTTTCCGCGTAATCTATTGTAATGGAACAATACGCTGCAATATTTTAATCGGACGATTAATTAAACTTCTTAACAGCGATTGATTGAGATTTTAATTTCAAATTATTTGAATACCTGAATATTGTATATTTTTATTTTATCGCTGACGCAATAATATAATAACGTGTCTAGAATCCTAGTCATTTAGTAATCAAATTTTTTTTGTCTTTTCTTCTTCACCAAATTTTGCTGTTAAAGTTATTACTTAGAGTTTAAGTTAATGGTTAAAAAATCACTTAATGGAAGTATTCCTAAGCTTACTTTTAATAATAAGAGCGCAGAGTTTTAAACAACTTAATTTAATTAGTTGCATTTGACTATAACTAAAACACATTTTACTGAGACGGCAAAAAATTGTTGACTTTTGAATAAAACAAACTTTTTTTTTATTTTGCTCTAATTTTACGTTATATTAAAATTTTTCATAATACAGAAGTGCGATTCGCAAAAAACCCAAAACAATAACGCACGAAACAGAGTGCGGGACAGGTGCGCCCGCGCAGCGCGAATACTTGAAACGCTTAAAATGAAATACGCGACGCAGGTTAATTAATAACGTACACTATTTCAGCCACCGACGAAATATTGTTGTTATTTATGCGTCTGAAACACCAGTTTTGTGCGCTAGTCGGTGGTGCTTTGTTCGAGTGATTTACGCGTTGAGACGAGTAAACGTGGATAGTAGAAAGGATAGTACTCATACATTGCCACGAACCAACAATCATGAAAAATACCTCTTAGGGTTCATAAATACACACTTTAGTGTCACAACGTAGTTTATGGACGGACAAGTGTCCGTCTGAGAAATCGTTAATTATCAAAAAAGTAAAAAAATTGAGGTTATATTTAATAATATTTTAAGTGGTTTTATTTGCGTGAGTGGGAATAATGTTCTTCAAGCACACATTTTGTCGATTTTCCAGTAGCATGGAACCACTAGCTGAGCCACATTAATTCGCACAAAATATTGATTTCGTTGCGATGATCTTAAATAAGTTATTGCCGAGTTAGCGTATTTGCAGGTTACAAAGTCTGTAAATCCAGCCAGGTAGGTCACCATACACATATACAGGGCTATCAATATCCGTTTTTTAAGCCAATTCGTAAGAATACAATTATAAAAACAATAACACAGCGTTGCAATAATTTGAAACCGAAAAACACAAGTAATGCCGGTATATATTTTTTTGTATTGAGGTGTTAAGTGTCAACCAAACGTCATTGACTTTATCTTATTTTTTGGCTTCGCACAAAGCTGATTTAAGCCAATGTATAATCTAACCTTAAATAAAAAGTTGATAAAACATCTATTGCATTGACAGTAATGTATTGTTACTCATTTTTAAGAGCCTTTAGTAAGTTCACAACTACATTTTCTTGCACATACAAGGTTTCCTTTGTCAGTACGAAGTAAAAATAAAATATTGTTGCGATGGCTAAACAACAGAGGGCTAAAATAAACAAACATAATGGTATTAAACAATGTTTTCGTACGATAAATTCAATTAAGTATTTTTAATTTTGCTAACAAAAATCAGAAGTGTTCGTGACAATCTAATGTGTGATAATTATGTCTTAAATCATGCCCAGAATTATGACAAATATCAAATGTTTGTTGGTTCATCGGCCCATTTGGGCATGGTCTTTTACGGATATGGAGAAAATTGTTTTATTTTTTAAAATTTGGGTACGAAAAAGTAATAAATACTCTCAGTCAAAATATTATTACTGAATTAGAAGTCTTTTTGTTTATTGAGGAATCATCCTTTGGTCAGAAAATGCTTGTTCAGATCTTAGTCTATTTTTGGTGTGTGCTGGATACTAATACTAATCCTATTTGTAATTTTTTGGCTAACTATCGGTTTTCTGGTACTCACTAAACAACTGAGCTTCTAGCAATGATATTCATTCTTAAGGTAGAATGAAGTAGAATGAACATAAGTACTTATTGTAAAAACATATTCATTAAAAAATTCAGATTCCAATTGTGAAGCTTTATAAAACTAAACATCTTAGCATTTCTTGTCATAACTCACTCATACAAATTTAAATCTTACTTAATTCATATAAAGTTCATTATAACAAACGTTAATCGCGCGTCGCGTCATTAACCGAACACACGTAATATTCGAATTGTGATAACTTTGGAACAACGAATCGGAACGCGAATAGCCAGACGTGCAAACATTAATGTGTACAGAAGGGCGAGTTAGGCACAAAGGTTGCTATAGTTCCTTAAGAACAACGAGTTATAATAAGGAAGGACGAATACGAGTACGCCGGTGGCGGGGTCAACTTGGCTGAAAAATCGCTCAATTGTGTACGATTGGTCAACTTTTTATATTTTTTTTCATCTATACTAATATTATAAAAAGAAAAGCGTTTGTGAGTTTGTATGTTTGAGGCAGGTAATCTCCAAAACTACCGAACCGACTTAAAAAAATATTTCACTGTTAAAGGCTACATTATCCCTGATTGCTACAGGCATATATTTGTTTTGAAATAATTAGTTTTCATGTCATAAAAATGAACTTCGCGCGGGCGAAGCCGCGGGCGGAAAGCAAGTGATCCTATAATAACATCTAAACAAATTCATATTCTCCATACTAGCAACACTGAAGCTTGAAAACCAGCCCGGTTGACAAAGTTTTCTCTGACTACAGCGGCGACAATAAAAGTAAGGTCATCTACTTTTATTGAACAAACAGATAGATTATTTGGTGCTCTTCATCAACCATATTCATAATATTTAAATAAAAATCAAAAGTTCACACGTCTGCTTCAGATACCGTGTAAACGTTACACCAAAAAACCACCGAATTGTTTTCCCCTATAGCAAAATTTTTGAACAATTCAAAGAATTATGTGGTAAACCGCGTATAATATTTGAGTTTTTAAGCAGCAGAACTAAACATACATATTATATATATAGATAGTTTTTTTTGTTTTTACAAATAAAAATGTCACATTTTAGCCAAATCCAATTTTTCTACTCGTTCTTCTGTTACTCTTTGCCAGTCGTCTGCGAGTGCACTTGCGAAAACGTGCGCGTACGCATCGACCATTAGAATAGAAGACGCTTCCGTTTGCACGTTTGAATTTAGAACGTATGGAGAATATAATTATTTGAAATTGGAATGTATTCTAACAATAAAACAACGGTATTTTGTTGTTAAGGTTTTTTATTTTTAAATCAAAAACCACTGATGTTTCTACAGGATATTATTATTTGCCAAATAAAAACTAATAGCACTTACCCTATTCTTGTTCATTATCTGTTCTTAATTATTTACATTTAAGTACTTATTTTAACAGAACTAATAAAATGGAGTTTTTGTAAAATGTGGTCCCTGCCTAAACTCGTGATAGTACCTAATGCATTTCTACTTAATACTTTAGAATTTTAATGAAAATAAACGCAACTATTTAAGAATTACAATGAAAACAAACTAATTCCCTGATTTTCCTCAGAAATTATTACCACAAATAATTATCGCAACATATTCACTTTTATTTCTCATACAAACAACCACATCTAAGTTAACACAATAGTCAAAACCTGACAGTAATATGTTGTGAATCGGCCAGTTAACAGTGCGGCGATCATAAAACGGTGCTAACCACTTTACAGTCAACCACATTCAAAGCGTAACATCGCCAGCATAAGCTGAGCCCTCATCGTTATGACCTCGCGTACTGGGCGGAGACCGTACGAAGAGCAGATTTGCGCTGTAGACTGTACGATCGCGTAAACTATGCGGTGAACTGACTAAATTTAGTTATTACGGTGACAAGTTTAATGCTACTAATAAGTAGGAGATACTCAAATAGTTTTCGTTTCACTTGCTCAATGCCAAAGTCAGGTACAGAACCCGTCGTCTTTGCCTCTGCGCATATTTATAAATAAATAAATATGCGCTAGACAACACACCTCTTGTAATGGTCTCGAGGTACCACACAAGGAAATAGGCTAGGGGCGTCTCCCGCACACTCGGACCCGAGTCAATTCAGAAAAGATCGTTTCCTGAATGACCCGACCGGGAGTCGGACCCGGAATACTACGGAAATCAAGGGGAGAAACAGTGCTATAGCGCACTACGGCAATCGTGTCGTCGAGTGTTATCTGCGAGTACTACCACGCCAGCTACTATTATTATTTCCAACTGGGGACGCTGGCAGTGGGCCTGGTGATCGGTCCGCTTGTTTCGTGCCATTTTATCCATTTCCCCGCCATGGTACTAAATAGCTCAAATAAATATAAGACAAAGTAATATTATCATACCAAATATCACGTCAGTTCATCTCCGCGGCCGAGTTGTGAAATCCAGAGGTGGTGGGCTCAAATCCCAGGTATGGCAAATTGTGATTTGGGATTTTTCGGAAAAGCTGACGAGTCCGAACCCGGGCAGGGTTCGGACTCGTCAGCTAGTATTTGGCAAGCGTGGTGATTAAGACTACTACCCATCATAGCGATTACTTGATTTCAATGATGAACGCCTTGCCCAGAAATCTGTCTCATCAATGGGTCTGAATATGGACTAATTTAGTCATCACAATAACTTCTACCCAACGAAAAATGTAATCCTAAGATAATTTTAACCCTTCACTTACTACGATATTTTTAGGCAGTTTCCTAAAACAGTCCGAACCGTTTACCCATTCTTAAAATACGTTACCATACGACCGAATTCATTATAACTCGAACTGAACATCTGTTTTAATAATGTTTCTAAAGAAACTGGTCTAACTATAATAACCATTATTATTATGACGCTTATCCCCCCCTCCTTATCCGGACTCCCCGTTGATTTCCGATGGTGAAGAGCGTAAAGTATACATTGCGAGGTTTGTTGGACCTGGTTAGGAAATTTTGGAGGCAAAGCAGCGTTGCATCAAAATCGAAGGTATATGTGTTTTTCCAACAACCTGAACCCTAGAAAATCTTCCAGTTAGAAGCTACTTCCAGTTAGATGTTGGAGGGCGCAATAATAATAAATATGATTAATTAGGCCGGAGGTTTGTTTTTTCCGTCGAATTTAAGGCCCGTATTCGGAAACAAAATCTGTACTTGAGCATAGATCTAAGTTACGAACTGACGTTTTCAAATCTCTACTCAAGCACAAATCAATGCTTGAGTATGATTCTAGAGTAAGGGCCTAAGTGTCCAAATAGACGTAGAAGCATATCGATTGATATCCTGAAATAATATGTCAGTGGATCTTTTAATAACTGCTGTTACTTGGTGGGTGCTTAATTTTTGAGTTTTTTTCAGAACTCAGTGGTTTTTTTTTAATATGCAATCTTGAACTCTCAACTTTCGAGAGAAAGTGATGCAACATCAAAAGCAATGATGACACAGCTAATGTAGTGTTGAAGTTTTGATTACGCTTTACGAGGGGTTAATATTTTACAAAACTTAAACAAGTTAAGATAATGAGAGAATTATTTGTTCGGGACCGACAAAGTGTTGTATCCCAAAAAGTCTCAAAGTGTATAACTAAAAACATTTCCAATCCAGGAGTAACAAAAGGACCAAAAATATCTTAACCCATTTTGGAATCTATCAAAATCAAATCACGTGAATCTATGAATCCAAATCAAACCCTTCCATATTAAAACAATTAAACAAAATGACTCACCAAAAAAGTAAAAGCAACCCTGCACAATTAAAACCTTTAAAGAAAAAAAGGATGTGGTAAAAAAAAGATATCTGGAAAAAAAGGCGGGTGAATAACCTTATGGGGAAGAAACATGTGGTTAGTAACACTGTCGACTTGTGAAGAATACAACGCTCCCTTTGTACAAAAAACCGTGTGTCATGGTGAGATGAACCGGAGATGGACTGCGGGTGGAAAGGAAACGTTGGAAAGAGACGCATTTACATACCAATAAAGATATTGAGGTGGGAATTTATGATTGGAGACCATGTGGCGTAGTGTTGAAGCTCGCGTAATAAGTCTAAAGTTCGGATACCAGTCGTGTCAGTTCGGGAAATGTACTAACTGAATCGATTTTGATATTGGTTCTACAAGAAATTATTACAATTGCAGGAATTAATTGAATAAATTTGTATTTTTTATTGCTGTCCAATATTATTACTTTTAACTACGGTTGACTAGAATATAATGGAATACGTAAAATTATAGACATTGATGTTATTTTTAGATAGGGAAAATTATACTCAGGGTTTTTATAATGACACATCCCATCACGACTTTATCCCAAACGGGGTAGTCAGAGGCAAGTGACTGTTGCCGTCATGGTGAACGGAACACTCAGAAGCCCACTTTTCACTAATGGTATTAGAACCCAACGTGGTAGGTGGTGAGCTTTCCGCCGCTATCCGGGTTGATTTGGTTTTTTATCGATGTTTCCAATCACCGGAGAGTTAGTCGGAAATTAAACAATGAACACAAAGATTTTTGGTTCTGGCCAGATTTGAACTCGGGACAACACGATCCGCGATCCGAGTTGGAGTGCTTAACCACTAGGCCAGGACGCTCTCTAATAATAAACTCGTGCTAAATCATATCAAACTTAGATCACTCACACACACAGCAACAATAGCACTTACTCGTAATAATAACAAAACATTAATCGACCCATAAAACCTTACAAAATCTATTAACAACCAAACTTTTAACCAATCCATAACGAACCCTTTTCAATTCTAGCAATTCAATTCAAAAAAATAATACAGAACCCGCATGTTGGACAAAAATATAACCCTTTGTACGCCCACACCCTCGCCCCAAGCTAAAATAGTTCCAGAAATATTAAAATAGTCAAAAGAGTTAAATTTAAAATGGAGGGTAGTCACAAAAAGTGTAAGCCCAAAACTAACACAGCTGAGCGAGTACAATAAACTAGAGGATTCGGGCGACGCAGGGTTTAGTAAAGCTTTTGATTTTTTTAAATTCACATTTAGAAGTAACAAACATAACTTTTAGAATAAAATGAGAAAAAAATGCCGTCTGTTTTTGGTAAAAAAAGTTATGACAGTATTAAACAAATTCACGCACGTGTTATACGGTTACGTCTCACTCGGCCAATGTGACGGACTATATTTTTGCGAGTGAAGATATTTTCAGTAAACAAGGCTTGTATTTTGAGCCGAGTCCTATGTCGAATTCTTTGTTAGAGTTAATAGGAGTATGCACAAAAACGAATTAAATGTTTTTAGAAAAATATAATGAAAAAAAACAGCCAGCATCCGAATTCCGAATTCAAATGTTTCATTGTTAAACGGACAAGACACAGAACGCGTCGGTTGTCATTGATCCATTTGTAGGGAGCACCATGACGAAAGCAATTTAAAAATGGAAGGGTTTCGCTTTTCGATCCAATTTTAAAAAATGGACTCGCGACGAGTGATTTGACGATTTGGACGGATTGTAAAATGGATGATTTGATGCGGGAGGGAACTAGTAATGTGGTTAATTTATTGATTTGACTTTTTGTCCTATTTTTTCACATATAAACTTACATTGGGAAAATCTAAAGCACTTACAGCAGAATTAAACTATAACCTCAATATTTACAGCAAAATCTACTTATAATTTGAACAAAAACTTTCCTTTCATTTGATAAATGTTTTATATTCCTAAATCATTATGAATGTGCGGTCTTGAAAAAACAAAAAAAAATAATTCAAAACATCTATTATCAAAAACGCGTCGGTCAATAAATCCTCTTCAATACCATGCTCCGTACTCACGATAAATATAAACTTGAATAAGTAAAACAGAGAAACAGTTGGGAACACTGTTCCCATCCACTTGAAGCTTCATAACTTTTTAAGTAATTTCACTTGTGTACATAAACCCCTCTCGCTCACTTACTCACTCCGAATAACACGCACACACACAAGCAGGCTTTGAATAATACGCGCGCATACAAACGCGAGACGCAGATGTTGATTCCATAAAATAATATTTCATGTAAAGCACTAACCGCCCGACCGAGGGCGGAAGGATTGCGTTCTATTTTTAAATTTTTATATTTCGAAGCAATTTAACCGTGGAACAACCAGTCTCTTTGTATTTCACATCGCTCCGTTCCTTTTTTAAAATTCAATTTTGAATAATGCGCACAAGCCAGGTATAACTCATTTCTCTCTGAAAAATATTCCTTTCCGAGATTGCGGTGCGTATTCATAAAATTAACTCAAAATCGAGTGTCAATTCGAAATTGACCTCTAAAACTCGTGACCATTCATCAATTAAAACGGGCGAGGGCTCGTTATTAAGGCGAATAAAAAAGAAATAAATCTTGAGGCGAGTTTAAAAAGCTTCGTTTCGGAGTAAAGAATGTTGTGTACAATCTCGGTTCGGACAAAAAAGTGACAACAAATAAAAAAGGAGGAGACAACACGGCCAAGGAACAGATTATCAGCGCTAAAAGGGTTGCACCCGCGCTCTTCTTCTTTTGTTCCTTCCAAATTCAAACTTCAGATCCGTACAAGGAGGAGCGTTCGAATGCGAATTCTATTTTTGAATATTCTACCGAGAATTTTTAATTAATGCCGCTCGGCCGTGCTCGTATTTTTAAAATTCGTATTCTGTTTTAAATCGAGTTCGATATTCAATTTTTGCGTTCGATTTCCAGTGTTTTTTATTTATGTTGTGCGATAATGACGTTTCGCTTTAAGTGCTTTATTTCGATTGCCGATTTTATTCCGATGTTCTCCTTGAAGGTCGGTAGTTTAGTGATTAATGGCGGAGATATGTGGAATGCTTTTTAAACGAAATATTGAATTTAATGATGTTTTGTGGAACTCGCGATCGGTTTTTGTTGGGTGTGGGCGTTTAGACGGTCTCAATGACACCGCATTTCCACATCTTAGATAAAGTGCATACATTATTTATCGATCACTACCACAGACTCGATCAGTCTTTCTATGCGATATTATGTTAAGCGCATTGACCTTAATAAGCGTCTTTACAATGTTCAATCAGTCTATTTATCTAATCTATGCGGGTTTACGAGTTTATAAAGAAATAGTACATTAAAATTTATTTACCATACAAATGCCTGTGGCTCCATATATATTTTTTTCTTAACAGAAAAGTAAATAGAACAAGAGCCTGAATAAAATCAAGACATTGACTGACATACGAATATAACTTTTAACATAACGAAACCACAAAAAAAACTATTATTTTACCCAGGGCGTTTCAAATTAGAAAAAGCGCACACATTTTCCGATTCATCGCAAAAAAAACTCTTTAAGCAATACTAAAACTTATAAGTACTCAAAATGACAACCTCAACCCCATTAAGGTGCCTATTAGAAATTCCAACTACCAATGAAATATCAGAATGGATACAATTCGTAACGTTCTAAGTGAAATTCAAATTCAGAATTTCAGGAGTTTTGACCTAGCAGCAAGCTTTAAAGCTCCCTCAATTAGTTTTAGTTCTACCAAATATCAATAAAATACATCTTGTAAATATCACCAGTATAATAAGTATCGTATCGAGGTCGTCGACTTGCTATGCCGCGCGCGTGTGATGCGCGGTGACCCCTTAATGCGACTTATTGGTAGCTCATTTGGACTGCACGCGTGAAGCAGGGCTGGCTCTGGGTGGAAAATAGAAGAAGCTGTCCTGACAGCTTAGAACTCAATAATAATGACAGTATCATATTCCGCAGCCATGAGACTTCTCTGCTAAAAATAGTCATTACCAATAGTTTTCTAGGGCGGCCTTCGGTAGCGGTCGGAATTCAGCGCCCTTACCTGTAGAGGTACTCTGAAAAATTCAAATTCGAAATAGAATTCACTAAGTTTAATTGATCAAAGACACTTACATACGTATCATTTCTAAACGTGTAATATGCAAATCTCTTTATTTACTCTACTACCATGATCGTCAGTAAAAAACTACGGATTTTGAAAACCGCATGGAAGGTTAAAGTGAGTTTTTCAGAATAGGATCCCGCTCAACATCATATTAACGACTGAATTTTTTCGTTTTCTATCTTTAGATGCAAGTATGATAACAAGCATTTTCAAATGCTTTATTCAGAGTAAAAAGCTGAACACAATACTACTACTTCTGTCTAAGACTGCAAGTACACGCTGTGTTTTCCTTCCAAATGTATCGCCATTCTGAAACTTTATGTTTTTAGACTTCGTTTAGAAAAATATATAGGCTTGAAATAAAATGTAGAAATCATAAGCAGCAGTTAATATGATAAACACAATCGCAGCACCAACTGAGCACAGCCCTGCCACAGAGTAACTAAACTACCCAATAGAAGCGTTATTGACACTACACAGTGCGTTTATTTGTAGGGCGATCGCTTGCGCTATGTCTTATAGGGCAAGCATGAATAACTACCTAGTACGTAATCGTCACGTTTAATAAAGATTCGTATGCAGTGCCCCTAGCGTCACGTAAGTGAAATATTTTTATAGAAAGCCAATCTGTGATGTGAAATTTGAAAAAATATTCCTACTTGCGCCACTGACTCATATTGTAGTCTATTTCTATATAGATTCACGTTATTTAAAACATACATTATCGTATTGTACATCTAGTTAGAAGTTTTAATAAAAATAACTTGAGTAATATGTTTAGCTAATAAACTGTAATGTGTTTTTATGAGTTAAACCTAGCCAGCCTTAGAACTAAGTTAAAACTGGCCTCTAAGAAGCATGATCTGTTGACGTAAAATACGTCAATGATATTTCATTCACAATTCCGACAGAATTAAAACAAGGGTACAGCGCAGTACTCACAGACCCTAAAAATCCCACTCATAATTATGTAATAAGAGCGTGGCAACTAAATATAGTTTTTAATAACACGTCTCGAATAGTAATCGACCGGCCGTATAATGGCTTCACTTAATATTCCATTTTCGAAAATATTTGAACCGTCATGCTCTATTCCTTTGTACGACCAATACGGCTGCTGGTCGATATCAGATTTTAAATTTGGAAGATCGATTCGATTCTTATTGGGTTCGAAATTTAAATTTGAAACTTAATTGCTGTTACATGCATGTTTTAATTTAAATTATAGAGGTCTCACTCATGCATGTTTCAACTGTTAGGAAAAAGATTGCAGAAATTCAAGTATAGTGCCTGTTGGTAAAACAAGAAATATTTATTTTTATTTCAAATATTAGGAGAAGTCCAAATCTTAAAAAATGTATTTTCTTTCTTTCAGGTACAAACTGGCCGAGTTAACTTCATGTGAATCTACACTAATCCTCTATTCCATATCTGCAACAAGAAAGATGTCCAATTAGAAAGACATTTTCAAAGAACCAGAAACAAGCTTTCAAAACGACGATATTAGAAAAGGAACCATCTCAAAAGAGGATGTTAGAAAAAAGGTTAAAAACATACAAGTTCGAATCCCGTTGCCCTACGTAATGTTATTAGAACCCCCTCCGTATAAAGCATAAATATATTTTAAAAATGGAAAGCCGAGCATTCACAAAAATAATTGATGATGGAACTGGATTCACCCTTTCGTAATCTGGTTGGGGTTCAGACTCGCACAATGTTAAAAAAGCAATCTGTTATAAAAATGCATAATTACAAGGTATATGACGCACTTTTATGGCTACAGTCGCTTTTATTGAGAATGTAAGTAATCGCACCAATGTATTTTAGTAGCAAGAATGTTATGAAAGCAATAGTTCCTAGTAAGATTCCAATATTATTAGACATTTTATTGAAGTAAACATTTGAACTTATCAATCAGGCGAGTACAAATATTGCACAACTATTCGAGTAGGACGCACGTAAGATACTGGCCACTAAGCTTTTTATCGCGCCATTTACCTACCATTTTACTTTTAAAATCCAAACATCTAGTTTGCAATGACATTCAATTTAAAAATCGAAGCATTTGCAATGACATTTGTCTTTTTTATGTATTTGGAGCGACAAAAAGTGTTATGAAAGTGGCCAGCTACATTCCGGTTCGACCAAACAGGATAGCCATCTAATACGGAATGAGCATTTTAATTGAACCCGTACTGATGCCTTAATTAGAACTTTAGAACTGTGAAGTTGCAATCACAAAGCCGTGTGTATAATTACAATGAGTATTGATATTGAAAATCGTGTTTTTGTGAGACGAAAGCTGAAACAAAGCGTCGGTAATTCGTATGAAGTGACTTGCATTTAACGTAGCGCTTTGTCCGTGGTGTTCACAAAACGATGTATTTAATTTTTTCTAAGATAATTGTCGTTAATGATTGTGCTCAGAGATTGTTCGATTACAAAATTGTAAGGGGCTTGATTTAGAAAAAGTATTTCTTTGAGGCTTTTGGGACTAATGAATGCCTTTTCAGTCGCGATTTTGTAGTGGTCATTTCATCACAGCTTTAAAGTTGATAGCGCACCAAAAATCATAGCTTAAAGCTTCATGAACGATTGACTCAACTTTTGACAATAAATGAAATATATATCATACATATATCTAATTTAAGTACTTGACTGAAATTCAGTACAACTTAATTCATGTGAGCGTCGTGACCTTTAAGCACTCCAACTTCAAATCTGGCCAGAACCAAAATCTATGTGTTCATTGTTTAATTTCCGACTAACTCGTCGGTGATTGGAAACATCGATTAAAAACCAATTCAACCTGGATAGCGGCGGAAGGCTCGCCACCTACCACGTTGGGTTCTTAAACCATTGGTGGAAAGTGGGCTTCTGAGTGTTCCGTTCACCATGACGGCAACAGTCACTTACCTCTGACTACCCCGTTTGGGATAACGTCGTGATGGTATGTTATGTCAGTTCTTGCAGATGAAGGTTATCTAATGCATGCAAAACAAATGACTTACGAAAATTTCATCCTCTTTTGTATGTTTTCCGGTAAATTTGAACAAAGACGCAACTTTATTAGTCTAGCTGGCGTGTCTGGTCTCAGAAATATGTCACTTAATTCCTTGTAGCATTCTTGGCTTCCATTATATTTTATGTGACCAGTATTGAATTCCTTTAAATTGACAAGATAACTTGATTCCCATGATGGATCCCTGACTGGTATATTAATAAGCTCTCCGATGATTCCTCACACCACTAATGATTTCCTTATATGGTGTCAGTTGAAAAATTAAAAGTATTTTATTTGGAGGCAAAAGTGTATTTTATCAGTGCAGTGACTAAGTCCCAAAAGTGTACAGGCATGAATAATTTATGAACAACTTTATACTTCACTGCGAGCGTCGCGCAAAAGCGGGCGATTTTGGGTATAAATTCATCGAAAAACGCCTTTTTAAAAGCATTAACATTATTTATGTCGGAGGACGCGGAATGGAATAGAATAACCCTTCCCGTTTAACCGTTACATGCCGATTTAGCTCCGAGTTAAGTACTTGTTGTTTTTCTCAATACAGGGATATTGATGTCACTTAAAAAATAGGATAGACAATTTTCGATAAAAGCTTTCCAATACAATATCTCGGAAAAAAATATAATAATCACAAAATACTGGTTTCGTTTTCAAGAAGTATTTATAATGACTACCTACAGGGTGACAGGGTAAATAGACCTATTCCTGAAAAAGCGTAATAGTAGACGTTATTTGCAACTAATTAAGGCCCATCAACTCAGGGTCCAAAATTAATGGTTAACGAGATACTTATTGGCGTTTTAATATTTGACGACCGACTTGGTGTAATGGTTAAGAAGTTGGCTACTACACCAGAGGTCGCGGGTTCGATCCCCGCACAGTACAAACATTTGTGTGCATGAACATGTCTGTTTGTACTGGTCTGGGTGTCTCCTATGTATAATAAGTATGTATTTACAAAAGAAAATGTATTTAAGTATGTTTATCCGTTGTCTAGTATCCCATAACACAAGCTTTAATTAGCTTACTTTGGGGCTAGATGGCGCTGTGTGGAATAATGTCCAGGGATATTTATTTATTTAATATTTTTCTAAAGTTTCCTACTTATCTCCGAAAACCAATTGCTTTAAAAAAACGAATGAATTCTGGGCAATTAACTAATACTTTTTAGAACGCTAATAAGCTAGCCAGTGTTTTAAAAAAATGGTTGAGCCTTAAGTTTTCGTAGTTTTAGAAATAAACAGCATTACATGGCGACATTTACGAAATTTCGTAATTTCTTCCTGAAAACTACATCAATTACTCGAGAAGAATGTATGAAAGTCAGCGTAAAAAATATTAGAATGACTACCTGGTTCTAAGGCCCTTCTAAAAAGATATAATTGTTATCAGTTTCTTTAATAGTTTGCTAGAAAATCAATACGATAAAGGTTTTTACGGTGTCGGCAACGCGCTTAAGTTAAGTTTGGGTTGGTAACCTAACCCAAAGGACCTCACACCGGCGGTTGTTAGGTATAATTTTCTTTAAAAATCAATAGAATACAAACTGCAAAATCGATGTGCACTTAACATTTCCAATAAAAGCGAAAGGAATTTTCGTTAAGGTAAATAAATGAGAGATCAGATATTCATAATAACCCTGTGACCCTGTATATTATTATAATACCTTCTATAACCTGGATACCCAGATAGATAAGGTATTGTGGTCTTAGTATATTGCATGACACTGAATGAATAGTGATTTAACAAATTAACATAAAACTAGTTAAAATGTGATCTTACAACAATGAAATTTTAAACAGTTGAATGTCACTGGTTATCTTATAAATGCAGGCCACTTAAATCACACAAAAATGAAACATAAAACCAAACAATAATTTCTCGTTCCAATTTCAAATTTGGAAACAAATCAACATCACGAGTTGCGTTCCGATCGCAACCGATGTTTTACGAAAAAAAGCGCGGTTTCGCGAATGCCATATTAAGTTTGTGAAATAAAATTACGAACGTCCGTATGATACGTTCGAGAAGGATATTCTTCGCAATAAGCGATGAAGTTCTTTTCAAAGGTATTCTGCATTTTTTTAAATCAGAACTTAACTCATTTAGTAAGTGAGTATGTTGATGAGTTATTGTGAGCCATATAAATTACATTGATATGCGAAAGTGTACTAGAAAAAGGAATCTTTTAAATCGTCAATAACCCAGTCAATAGCTCTAACCCAGTAACTTATTTATTTAAACTATTTACATCTCGCTGATAAAATGTTTTAGTGAATAGCGTGACGCGGATAAAGCCAACGAGAGCATCTTATTCAGACACGATATTGAGTGTAGATTATAGCGAACAATACTTTACTGGCCATTTGCAGTTGCAAAGATATAATTGTTATCAGTTTCTTTAATAGTTTGCTAGAAAATCAATACGATAAAGGTTTTTACGGTGTCGGCAACGCGCTTAAGTTAGGTTTGGGTTGGTAACCTAACCCAAAGGACCTCACACCGGCGGTTGTTAGGTATAATTTTCTTTAAAAATCAATAGAATACAAACTGCAAAATCGATGTGCACTTAACATTTCCAATAAAAGCGAAAGGAATTTTCGTTAAGGTAAATAAATGAGAGATCAGATATTCATAATAACCCTGTGACCCTGTATATTATTATAATACCTTCTATAACCTGGATACCCAGATAGATAAGGTATTGTGGTCTTAGTATATTGCATGACACTAAATGAATAGTGATTTAACAAATTAACATAAAACTAGTTAAAATGTGATCTTACAACAATGAAATTTTAAACAGTTGAATGTCACTGGTTATCTTATAAATGCAGGCCACTTAAATCACACAAAAATGAAACATAAAACCAAACAATAATTTCTCGTTCCAATTTCAAATTTGGAAACAAATCAACATCACGAGTTGCGTTCCGATCGCAACCGATGTTTTACGAAAAAAAGCGCGGTTTCGCGAATGCCATATTAAGTTTGTGAAATAAAATTACGAACGTCCGTATGATACGTTCGAGAAGGATATTCTTCGCAATAAGCGATGAAGTTCTTTTCAAAGGTATTCTGCATTTTTTTAAATCAGAACTTAACTCATTTAGTAAGTGAGTATGTTGATGAGTTATTGTGAGCCATATAAATTACATTGATATGCGAAAGTGTACTAGAAAAAGGAATCTTTTAAATCGTCAATAACCCAGTCAATAGCTCTAACCCAGTAACTTATTTATTTAAACTATTTACATCTCGCTGATAAAATGTTTTAGTGAATAGCGTGACGCGGATAAAGCCAACGAGAGCATCTTATTCAGACACGATATTGAGTGTAGATTATAGCGAACAATACTTTACTGGCCATTTGCAGTTGCAAAGATATAATTGTTATCAGTTTCTTTAATAGTTTGCTAGAAAATCAATACGATAAAGGTTTTTACGGTGTCGGCAACGCGCTTAAGTTAGGTTTGGGTTGGTAACCTAACCCAAAGGACCTCACACCGGCGGTTGTTAGGTATAATTTTCTTTAAAAATCAATAGAATACAAACTGCAAAATCGATGTGCACTTAACATTTCCAATAAAAGCGAAAGGAATTTTCGTTAAGGTAAATAAATGAGAGATCAGATATTCATAATAACCCTGTGACCCTGTATATTATTATAATACCTTCTATAACCTGGATACCCAGATAGATAAGGTATTGTGGTCTTAGTATATTGCATGACACTAAATGAATAGTGATTTAACAAATTAACATAAAACTAGTTAAAATGTGATCTTACAACAATGAAATTTTAAACAGTTGAATGTCACTGGTTATCTTATAAATGCAGGCCACTTAAATCACACAAAAATGAAACATAAAACCAAACAATAATTTCTCGTTCCAATTTCAAATTTGGAAACAAATCAACATCACGAGTTGCGTTCCGATCGCAACCGATGTTTTACGAAAAAAAGCGCGGTTTCGCGAATGCCATATTAAGTTTGTGAAATAAAATTACGAACGTCCGTATGATACGTTCGAGAAGGATATTCTTCGCAATAAGCGATGAAGTTCTTTTCAAAGGTATTCTGCATTTTTTTAAATCAGAACTTAACTCATTTAGTAAGTGAGTATGTTGATGAGTTATTGTGAGCCATATAAATTACATTGATATGCGAAAGTGTACTAGAAAAAGGAATCTTTTAAATCGTCAATAACCCAGTCAATAGCTCTAACCCAGTAACTTATTTATTTAAACTATTTACATCTCGCTGATAAAATGTTTTAGTGAATAGCGTGACGCGGATAAAGCCAACGAGAGCATCTTATTCAGACACGATATTGAGTGTAGATTATAGCGAACAATACTTTACTGGCCATTTGCAGTTGCAAAGATATAATTGTTATCAGTTTCTTTAATAGTTTGCTAGAAAATCAATACGATAAAGGTTTTTACGGTGTCGGCAACGCGCTTAAGTTAGGTTTGGGTTGGTAACCTAACCCAAAGGACCTCACACCGGCGGTTGTTAGGTATAATTTTCTTTAAAAATCAATAGAATACAAACTGCAAAATCGATGTGCACTTAACATTTCCAATAAAAGCGAAAGGAATTTTCGTTAAGGTAAATAAATGAGAGATCAGATATTCATAATAACCCTGTGACCCTGTATATTATTATAATACCTTCTATAACCTGGATACCCAGATAGATAAGGTATTGTGGTCTTAGTATATTGCATGACACTAAATGAATAGTGATTTAACAAATTAACATAAAACTAGTTAAAATGTGATCTTACAACAATGAAATTTTAAACAGTTGAATGTCACTGGTTATCTTATAAATGCAGGCCACTTAAATCACACAAAAATGAAACATAAAACCAAACAATAATTTCTCGTTCCAATTTCAAATTTGGAAACAAATCAACATCACGAGTTGCGTTCCGATCGCAACCGATGTTTTACGAAAAAAAGCGCGGTTTCGCGAATGCCATATTAAGTTTGTGAAATAAAATTACGAACGTCCGTATGATACGTTCGAGAAGGATATTCTTCGCAATAAGCGATGAAGTTCTTTTCAAAGGTATTCTGCATTTTTTTAAATCAGAACTTAACTCATTTAGTAAGTGAGTATGTTGATGAGTTATTGTGAGCCATATAAATTACATTGATATGCGAAAGTGTACTAGAAAAAGGAATCTTTTAAATCGTCAATAACCCAGTCAATAGCTCTAACCCAGTAACTTATTTATTTAAACTATTTACATCTCGCTGATAAAATGTTTTAGTGAATAGCGTGACGCGGATAAAGCCAACGAGAGCATCTTATTCAGACACGATATTGAGTGTAGATTATAGCGAACAATACTTTACTGGCCAGTTGCATCGGCGCACTAATCAATAAAAAAGAAACCACAACAGTATGGACAGCAATTCCAAACGCCATATTGCCACTTGATTCCATTGTGAAACTTCAATAACGCGCATGCGTAGCCCGCATATTAAAAACCATCCAACTAAACTAACTACGGGCGAAAACGGGAAACAATCGGCGCGCCATATTTGAAAAGGCGCGTTTGAATATGGAACTATTTAAAATTTCGAATCCGTTGCGTTATCGCTGCGACGTGTTGGCGTTTCCCGATTGTTCTTTTTAAATTTCGAACGCGCTATTACGATATCCGTTCGTTTATCAGGTTAGTGTAGGTTTTGTTAACGGTCACGCCTCGAAAAGGACTTGAAGTAGCCGCCATTCCGTATATTAATTCGCATCCGTTTAACGTACAACATGTGTGTGTACGTCATCGGGGAGTAAACTTCTCGCGCATGTGCATTAATCATTATGTAGGAAGCTTTAAACTGAGTCGGGAAGTCTTAAAGTTTGGGAAGTTTTAAAGTCCATTAAGTACAACTGAGGAAATATTTTATGTAACCAAATTCTTGGAGCTACTAGGCTGACAAATGTAGAGATGCCTGTGAAAAAAACTCTACTTATCAGTTAAGATATTGTTCAAAATGACCATAATCCTTATGAATAAAGTGGTTAATCTCCACAATAAAAAGCTATTTATATCATCCATCAATTAGGTTCTTGCCTTTATTCAACATGAACACTGTCCATGCAAATATTTGATATGCTCGTTCGGCAAAACCGTCCGATTCCATAGAAAAACGCAGCCCACTACCGTGGAGAAAAAGAAAAACGAACGACAGAAGGCCTGAAGTTGCGCAGTGCTTATTGCATTGCCTAATTCCTTGCGTAGGAATTTAAGTGGCCCTTGTTTTTAAAGCATTTTGAACACTATACTGATAAGTAGGGATTGTCGCTGCTAGCCTATTCTGTCCCTGTTGTAACGATTACTTATTATTTTATTTTATTTATTGATACATAACTTGGATGCAGGGTCCATATAACATCATGTTAAAAATAGAACTCAAATGAGATCTTAATAAATTACAGGAATTATAGACAAAACAGTTTTTAAAGACATGTTATGTGAAAAGACTTAATGAGTTCCTAAAGGAAAGTTTTAACATTAAAATCTCCCAAAAGTGAATAATTCTCGTACAGATAGTTTTCTACGTATACATTTCTTCTTTTAATTTGCATTTTGTAAACTATTGAAAGGTTCCATTCGGTGAGTACATTTTGTACGGACTGTCACCTCTGTTCTTTTATAACAAAACTTGCGTGTTACGCGGAAAAGTGGCAATAAGTCGGCCCATCAGTATGCAGGCCCCGGGTTCGACTCCTGATCACGTACCGGTGAAAATATTCGCCGTGCGACGTTAAATGATGTAGGTACTATTATTATAACTACTTTCTACGACGGTTTTGGGTGCAACCAATGCGCTGTTACTAAATGGTCTCTTAAGTAGATAATAAATTGTTCTTTTTGCTAAAAAAATATTAAACAAACTTATCATTCAATTATTAAGCCACCATTGATCATTGTTGTGTAAATGTAAGTAAAAACCCGCCAATAAAGTCATATCTCTTGCGATTCTTCTTCTTGAACGCGACGGTTTCCCAGATTTATACCTATATTTTATTGCATTGCTGATTTTCAATTCAATTCAATTCAACTCAAATTCATTTATTGCGGACAACAGAAATTCATGGGTTACTAATACATTAACACTTAAAATCTAGGTGTTAGTACTTATTACATTAAATCATATTAAAAAATAATTATAAATTAAAGATTATTATTGAAAACTTAAAAAAAAAAAATTAAAAACAAATCAATAAAATTAGATAAAATAAATCAAAAAAAAATTGACATCACTCAAGTTCTTGTAATAGTTTCCTCTTGATTTGTATAATAAATAAGATACAGTAGCAATTTTCTGTAGTGAAGCAATGTCTGTTAAGTAGTGCTTTTTGGGACGGAAAGCCTTCAGATTTCGTGGTGGTGTAGTTGGCATTTTTGGCTTAACAATCGGGACGCCTTTTTGGTATGTAACTATTCTTCTGGGTGTGATTATTTTAAGGTTACAATGAAATACGTGCTCTTGATCACTTAGGTACCTATTATTATTAATGGCATTCGATCATCAATCGATTTCTCAACCCATCTCTACTTACAACCCAAAAATATCTGGAAAATTTTTGCCCGCGGCCTTTTAAGGGTTAAACGTTGTGCAACAAACGACACCTGAATACAAATACAGGTTAAAACTGTGATTATTACAGCAGGATGCATTAATTATTAAGTGATGTTTGATGACCATTTGTAATTAAATAATGGTTTATGCGTGCAGTAAGCCACAATTTCTCATTTGATGATGCAATGTGTGTAGTGGTGGCATAATTTGTTGAATTATTTTCCATTTCAGTGTTTTATTCTTTAATTTGGTTTCTTCAAGACCTCTTTAAGAATAATCTTAAGTTGGTTCTTATATTAGTCTTGGTAAAATGATTATGAACTCTAAAGGCGCGGGCGCGATGCTTCTGTTGAAACGACACGACCGGCACATTGGCGTAGTGCGCTGTAGCACGGTTTCTCGCCTTAAATTCCGTAGTGTCCCGGGTTCGATCAATTAGGTCAATTGAGGAAACGATCTTTTCTAAATTAGCTTGGGTCTGGGTGTGCTGGGAGACGCCCTTGGCTTAATTCCTTGTCTGCTACCTCGTGAAACAGGGATATTTATCCGGTCCGGAGGTGTGTTGTCTAGCGCATTTTTATAAAAAAAAATCTCTTCATTGATAGATATTATTAACTGTCTGGATTTGTTTTTATTTTTTAAACAAAAGTTTTGTTCTCATTTTATTTTACTAACTTAATTACTAGATAACTTTAAAAAACAACATTTCTGTACATTAGGGTCGCTTCTTCTCCGCGTTAGAACGTATCTCACTATTGCATCTTGGCAGTTGCAATATTGACATTAACTCATGGCATTTCGAGTTGGCTGTGAGAACTGCTTAATTACTGAGTTAACTAACAAACTTGAGTATATCTTATGTAAAGGGAATAAGGCTTAAAGATGTTCTATTAAAGTGGAATCGCGATTCAGGCTGCTAAACGTAATTGATCGTGAATTACTCAGTTGAAGACATTACCGGGTTTGGAAACAAAGGGCGGTTGTTAGGAAGTATTAGAAAATCACTAAACCACTCGTATAAAGTGATTTTAGTTTATTATTACAAACCATTATTGTCAGATATACCTAAATAAGTGGCCTGAAAATCTGTGATCGCAATCAACTTACGTACTGGGGCAATCAATTTAAAGACTTGTAAATGTCATTATGATATCTTAACAAAATTATTAAGTTCCTCTGTTTTTTTTTTCATTTTTTATATTGCTCACTCCACCTGATGGAAAGCGGTCGTGAGGTCCAGCCAGATATGAGGTTGACAAGCCCAGTCATTCAAACGAATCACTGGGCTGGCCATCCTCACCTTGAAGGCCTGCAGAAATGCCTTTTCACGCCCCGCTTGAAGAACCCGGGACTATACGAGGAAGGAAACACATTTGTTGGAAGAGCGTTCCACGTCTGGATGGTACGACAAAGAAACGAGTCACCGAACATTTTAGTTCGGGCCAACAAATGTTGAATTGTGTGTGGGTGACGCCGTAGTCCAGCACGCGTGGTACGAGAGTGGAAAGGTGAGGGTGGGATAAGCTGGAATGACTCGTCAGAGCATTCCCCATTGTAGAAGCGATAGAGAACACTTAGCCTGGCAATGTGTTTTTCATGCTCAGCTTCAGGAAGAAAACAGCAATTAAACGTAGAAAAAGATACTTCATTTAAATTAGGATATATTGAAAAAAACTGTGCTGGAGCTGCCGTGGACCATTCTCTAAACTACAGGCCATAAAAATGAAATTCACACGACTTTAGTTTATGTATTACTCTACACCGCTTCTGAAAAGATGTATTAAACAGATTTCCTGTCGCTTATTAAGATTAAGAAATAAATTAGCCTAAACGTTGTATCAAAGGGCTAATATAATTGATTTCACAATCCACACTCACCTTCCAACCAAAAACCTACTTTAAGTCCAGCACATATGGTTCAAAATGCCTCATATGAAAGTTTCTGTTAGCAACTTGGTCACAAATTGGTGACATCCTCGAAGATTTTTATTTTTATTGATAAAAGCAAACGACAACAATTGTTAAAGATTTTTGAATTGATCGAATTAAGCGACATATAGGCGTAAAGCTTCGTGTGTTGAATGTAGGACCTAATATGGCAGTTGAAGTTGATTCATTTGGTATATAGCTAGTTTTGGTTAACAAATGATGTAAGTATGTCAAATATTTTCTTTTTTTCTATAACGAGGCGAAGGTCGACATACTTTTTTTATGTCTAGGGTTACATATTTCTAATCGCCTATTTTTGTTCAGTTTTTTGTAATTACGCTATTTTAACAACAATAGAGCATAATAAAGAGCCAAATAAGCACAAGCAATGCACATGCAAGTTCATTTTTAAAACAGCGTTTATTTTAAAAAGTAATCTCTTTAAAAAATATTTGCCGATAGCATCGCATGCCAAATTAATCAAATCCTCCGCCATTTTGAAACTTAAAGCATTAAAATCTTTCACCCTATTTTACAAAACTGTGATAGTGTCAAATTTTCCTTCGCCCCGCGTCCACTCGACCAACCCTTCCAAAAAAACTAAAAATAAAAAACGAGGGGACTTTTAAAATCGTTATTATAATCTCGGACGCCATTGCTAGACCCTCGCCCTTCAATTTTAAATCTTTTCCGAACAAAAACCCTTTGATGTTTATGCGTTTTGGCAATAACTCCGCCAAAAGCGACATTTGGCCGTTTCGAGGATTTCGTTGATGCATGTTTTAGATTAAACTTTTTTAAAGTTGCCAATCTGACGATGAATCATTCTTATTCACCATTGTTGAAATCCCCACTCAATCAAATCCTAGGAATTATGTTTATGGGTAAATACAAAACTAAACAGTGCATACACAGCCTTAAGCGCAAGACCCACGTAACGTCCTATTAATCAACGCATTTCAAAGACAAACAACTAGAAAAAAGACGTGTGGGAAAACGTATACGTATCCGAGGCATTCCAAATTCGAATGAATCTGAAAGGCAAGCGAGATTTGAAAAGAGAATGAGATTTGAAAATAGAACACGCCATTAGGAGCGAACACAATGGTCTCATTGGTCGATTTGAAAAAGGAACAATTTGTTAAACGTCAAATATGAACTTTTTTATTTCCGTTGTAATGAAACGCCGCTCAGTATGATGCCTAGTACACATCTTTGTGGTTTTTTGTCGGATCGCGCGAGTCGTTTTTCATTTGTTTTGTACATCCAGCTCCGCCATACTTATTAATGTCAAAATTAAAATAAGAATCGGAGCGATTGTCAGAACCGCCTTCAGCGACAAGATTATTACGTTATTACGGGCCGTTGGACTGAGACGACGACCTAATTAATAGTCAATGACGCGAAATATATCTCCTTAAAATACAACTAAAGTAGATAGGTAACAAAAAAACAATAAGCCCCATTACACGAGTAACAGAAATCAGAGAGGTCAAGCTTTTTTGCGTATTCTGCCTACCGCCATAACACGGTATGTTATGGCGGTAGGCAGAATACAATATCGAAAATATTCTATCATGCATTAAATTTTTTCTCCCTGTCAAACTTTCTATCTTCTCAACTTTTATCGGGTGATCAAAAACACGAGCAATGACATGAAACTATCAATATTTCTAATAACATTTAAAAACAAAGTGTATTAGTTTCTTATACGGACGCGGCGGCCATATTAATCATTGGAACGAATTTCCGTGCGCCTTGTCATACGGAGTTCGTTTATTAAAAATGTGACGTATCAAGATCAACATCTCATAGAGAGAGCGAGACAGCGAGTTGGGAATACATCAAGTTGAAACGAGATAGACATGTTGACATTTCAACGGGTCATCAACCTTATACGCGTCCCGCTCTAACGAGAATTCGAATTTGATTTGAATTGTTCCTAATTTAAAATATTGATTCGTTCGACCGCCGAATTTTTATAATATACACTTTTTTTGATTCTCATGGTTCGTTAAAATTTATGTGTAATACGTATGCCTTAGGTAGCTTCCGTTTGAGCCGTTAATGGCTCGAGTAATCCATAAAAGAGGAGTAAATGGACGTAAGGAGTCGTTAGGCAATTTTATGTCTTTACAAAGATTGATAATAGTTGAGATGTGATCTGATGGCACGCCGATCCATTTTAGCGTTCCGTGTACTTGTGACCCTTTTTTGTAATTGATATTAGGTGCCCGAATCTGAAAAAGCTGAAACTGAGTGTATAGTATCTAAAACTGGGCTGAATATTTTTTGAGTGAGACAAAATTACTAACATGTTACTAGCTCCTTTTCAAAGTTTTTGTCAATTTTTTTGGATAAATTTAATCTTAAGATAATGCGGTTTTTTATAAATAAACTATTTCAGATTTTTCAGTGTCATTTTCTCACGCGTATTTTTATAGTATTGTTCTGTTCACCTTCGAGGCTAAGACGCGCACCGCGAGCAAAATATGCATGCATTTTCACGTCCACCTTCACAAAACCATTGCAAAAGTCTTAAAGTCAGGCAAGTTGATGTGAACGCCTCTGTACAATTTGTATGGACTGGAGTGAGAAAGACAAAAACTTGACTTTTTGAAGCAATAGTAACAAGTTGTTTTTGGTTAATAGAGAGAGAAAAGCACAAATCATACCGATAACGCGAAACGGAAAAATCTAAAAACTATAAGTGACGTATGTCTCCTAGCCGTGTTTATTATACGGGACCCTGAAACCTAAGTGCAATAATGCTTGTTCAGCTTTTTGCGCTCGCTCAGCGCATCACGCTCGAACCCACGACGACTGGATATTTACGACGCGATAACTCCAATCACGGACATACACGTCTTCTGTGTGTCTGGATTTCTTTGTAAAATGCGATTATTTGTTTTGTATTTTCTAATCTGATAGTTTTGTAATCCGCTTGATTGAAAGCGAATACAGAAATGATCTTGATGTCTACATGTGTCTTTATTTCGCCTACAACATACACATCATTAGGATTGGTAAATAAATTTTAGTGAATATGTCTGCGAAAATTAATCTAGGTGGAATTTTATCCCTGAAGATTATACAAAATATGACTTTAGGTGCAGAAGAATTAATGACGCAACACCTATATTATGTACTTTACGTCACATACAATAATGGACTCAATTTGCATGAAAATAAAAGCCCTATCATGACTCACCATACATAAAACTACTAACTCCGAATTAAAATGCATGGACACAGTCCTATTCGAAACAAAAGCTACAAAAATGTTATGCGGCATAAGGGAATCATAACCAGTAATAACTGGTTACGACGAACCATTTACAGAGATGTAATCCTATTGTACGGCTGCACTGGCTATGGTAAAGGAATAAGCATTTTAAAATGTGTTCAATCATTAATTTCTTCGGTAATTGAACGACTTGCGATCTGGTGGACCGCAAAAAGTCGGTGTTTCTCCGAATCCGGCCGAAGTATTAAGTGTACCGATCAGATGACGTCGCGAACATCGCGAATTTATACGTTCATAAAATTCTTTTGTCAAATTTACGCCGGAGTTCCGAATGAAGTGGGCTCGGGAGCCGACCGGCGGATTCTTTACCGAAATCATCGTCTACGTAGTTTTTCTGGCAGTTATTATGTCCGCTAAAAATATTTTGAGCCTTTCCAATAACGAGGTATTAACGAGACTCGGCATTCGGCGTTTACAATGAAATCAAAGTATTTACGGATACTTATTCGACTCATTAAACTTTTTTTGTGGTATTAGCACCATTTAACTAAGATCGCCGGCGTTGCCCAGCGGGTGGGTAAGTTGAAGTAGCAGTGTTAATGGCAGATAGAAATGAAAGCATTTGGGACAGAAAACTTCTACAATCATCTTCATTTGAACGCAATACCAACGCGAAACTCCCAGCGTGTTATTTATGCGTTTAATACATTTAAGTTCTTGGCCCCTAAATTGCCAAATACAATTAGACAAGTTATCAAAATCAGTCAAACGCCGCACTCAGAAGCTCAAACAATAAACCAGTACAGAACCGCCACATTCCGCCTTTAATTGCCCCAAAAAAACCCCAATCACATTCATCACTTATCTCCTGATATCGGCTACTTGGACCGTTCAATCCAGTTTTCTATTATTCATTAGCCCATTGTTGCGTTACGACTGTGCTGCAGCGACCTGAAATTCGGTGCCCGCCTTTACATTAATAATTACTTCTCAAAATAATGCTAAGTTAGATCCACGACTGAGATAAGGTACAGTCGGCGCGCGCGGCTACCACGGACGCTTGTCATAGCGCATGAAAACCAGTAGGCTTAGGGCTGCTGTGTAGGCGCAGAAAGATTTTGAGTTTTGAGTGTGTGCAGAAGGGTACTAAACACTATTAGTAACATCCTTATGGGCGCCCCATTGTCGGGGATGACCCTCAGTTTAGGGCGTATAGAAAACAAACACAAATTATTGCAATCGGATAAAATATGCGTTTCATTCATTTTGCTAATACTTGGACAAGATTTTTTGTGATGGAGGCCATATTGGACAAGGATATTAAAAACAGAAACCTAATGTCAACAACATCAGAGAATTTCAGAAAGTTTACAGATTTATCATACCAGCGTAGTTTTTTTGTAGTTTATTTGTTTATTATCGCAACCCTACATTAGGTCAATCTTATCCACTTTGATTCAATCACACGAACCAATCTCATTCCACTGTCAGATCAAATCCACTCATCGGCACAACTGGTCTTCTTTAATCTATGACAAACATTTCGAAAAACATACTGGCCTTCCACATATACATATAAATTGTAATGATGACGCGAGTACGTACGTCACGTGTCGAAAAGATTACAGTGCGGCTCTTTTGACGCTGCTTTATTTAATCCACATTAAATCAAGTACATTTAAAATTCCTATTCCTCTTTCTATCTATACTTAGTTAGTTTGTTTGTTTGTTTATTTGCTTGTACGCGATAATCTCGGGAACTACTGGTCCGATTAAAAATTATTTCAGTGTTTGATAGCCTATTTATAGAGGAAGGCTATATCAGCACGCTAAGACCAATAGGAGCGGAGCGGAGGAAAGTAACTATTCCACGCGGACGAAGTAGCGGGCAGAAGCTAGTAAATACATAAATATGCGCCAGACAACGCACCAATTGTCATGGTCTCCAAGTAAGGAAAAAATATCCTTGTGTTACGAGGTACCAGACCAGGATTTAAGCCATAGGTGTCCCAGCACACCCAGACCCAAGCTAATTTAGAAAAGATCGTTTCCTGAAATGACTCTATCGGGAATCGAACCCGGGACACTGCGGAAGTCGACGCGAGCCGTGCCACAGCGTATGTGTTCTATGCATAAAATTTCAATCCAGTGAGAAATTGCGTATACCTATCAAAAAAGCGGCACGTTCGTTTTTCAATCGGAGTGTTGCGATATCTATTTAGTTTCATGTCTCTATGGTCCCCCATAATCTGTGATGCATCATTTCGAAAACATTGCATCACTTAATTAATTTCATTCGGTGTCCGGATCGATCACATAGGATTTACCGTCACAGATGAAAGATCTACAGATGTGACATGTGTCTGTAGGTACAATACTTGCGTAACTTTTTGTCTCGCTGACAACAGTGACATAACTCCGAGTATTATGATTAATGACATAAATTCTGACACGTCTTATAATTGCAACACTGGACATTGGTTTGGATATAATCTCAATCTGATCACGTTTGTAGATGGAATTTTAAAACAACGAGTTATTATTCATATATTTTTCTAAGTGAATTTATGTAACAGCATTGTAAAATTAATATTCAAATTTTGCTTTTCACAGTGCAAAAAAGGAACAATTTTACAAAACGTTGTTTTTATAATTATCTTGATATTTTCCTGACTGTACAACAAAGCCACGTGTTCTTACATAGCTTGCAGCCATTAGAGACAAATATAAAGATTTTTGTCAACATCGATACAGAATATCGATCGATAAATTAATAGGTTCTGTCCCCCAGATATCGATTTACATAATCAATAAACGATCGTTCTGTCTGTAGCTGCGGGCATTTACCATTTTGGGTAGCTTTGACTATATTTTTTAATTAATTTTATGTCAGACTCTAATTTTATGTGTATGTCATAATAAGCTAGTGTTATTTCGTGTTGAGAGGTAATAAATTAACAATACTAATTAGAAAAATGTTCAAGTTTATTAATTTAAACAAATAAATCAGTCGTAGGTTCAGTTAGGACAAGTCCTATCTCCCATAACTACACTATAACGTCTTGCCGCCATATTGTCAAAAAAAAATGTGAACCTCAACGCTACTTTAGCCAATGCATTGTTCTGATCTTCACCCACGCGGAAGTATAAAAAGCGCCAGAATAGAGGCAAAACAGTAAATTAGTTAAAATAGTCTTAGAGGACTGATTGGGCTTTTAGAGTTACTATCGAGTTTCTTGCCGGAGTTTGGTAGAATCAAAGTAGAGAGGGAATGGTAGAGTCACAATGTTCATTTCTATTTCCCATCATAATATACATACGCCTATTTCTATTAATAAAAGAAATGATTTCAACAAGCTGAGTAAACTATTCTCTACATTACTTTCATAAATAAGGGGTTTATCCACAATCATTTCGACTAACTAATAATTACAGCAAATGGCCGCTATTAAAATGGTCGAAATTAAGTACATTATTGCGTTAAGCAAAGCCGCGGGCGCTAACGGTACTTGTGCTCTGAATATCCGCTGTCAGTTTAGCAGATTTCTGTTAGAAGGCTTGATGGAAAACAGTTATTAGAACCATTATCGAGATGTATAGTGTTAAAACTGTTTGTACTTAGACGGCATAAATTGTACGTCTATATGTTTTTTAAGCTTACTTAAACTACATTAAGACGTTTGTTTCTTGTATTAGTATTCAAACTATATACTGTCTCCAAGCTGAGCAAATGTCTCTATTATTTAAATCATTTATCACTGCAATAGATGGGTTATGTCTTAGGGTCAATTCCCACTGAAAGAGCAGCGGCCGGCAGCGGCTTTTTAAGGCAAAACCTTTCTAATCACGCTTGTTAAATGCGGGTTGGTGATTTCTGTATATACCCAATTGCGGATTTCAACTGTGAATGTTGATCTAGAGTTGTGATCCCCCCTTACCCTCGCCAATTTATGCTTTTTGCATCCTCATTTTAATACCATTGGTGAAAAGTGGGTTTCTTAGTGTTCTGTTCACCATGACGGCAACAGTCACTAGTCTCTGACTAACCCGTTTGGGACATCCCAAACCGACAAAATCCGTTTGGGACTACATGGTCGTGATAGTATGTATTCTCATTATAGGGACCAACGTATTTTGTTTTACGTAATAAGGAGCAAACGAGCTGGAAGGTCACCCGATGGAAAGTGATCACCTCCGCCCATGGCCAACTGCAACACCAGAGGTGTCGACGATGCGTTGCTTGCCTTTTAAATGGGAATACGCTCTGATGGTATGCTGATAGAGTTTTTTGGCCATAGCGCAAATCAGCTCAATGACAACTACAGTTGCGGCCAAGATATCCCTCTCTCTGGTCAGTCCTTCATGTCTGAAGATCGTGATAATGGTGGGGTGTAAATTGGCGCGGACAAATGGTCTCCACCGGCCTCTGTCGGTAGCAATTTTGGCGACTGTGTAAAACGTAGGTGTTTCTGCATCTTAAAGTTGACCAGACCATTAGTGATCGGCCTCCAGGTCTCTTTCCTTCAATGTTTACAACAATGATCGCTTCTCAATGATCACCACGCCTCATTATATGAATAAAATATCTAAGTACGCGATGGTAGCATATTGTTGAAAGACTCTGTATTTCTCCCAACTGTGAAAGGGTTGATACATTTGCGCGTTTCGCGGTCCAGGGAATTCGTAGCATCCGCCTCAAGCACCACATCAATCATCTGCCATGATATAAAAAAGTATAATTAACTCAATAACAAAAGCTAAATGGCCGGTATCCCAGTAGCAGCCCCAACCATTAACTTGACATTGAATCGAAGCTAGAAAGGTAAATTATGTCCACAAAACCACTCAGTGTTGTTTTTAAAGACCGAATCCGACGAATATTTATTTCCGTTGTAAAGCATGGGACAAACGGACGGACAAACACTCTGGTGTTAGAAAATTTACATTATTCGAGTATTGACTTTTGGATTTGGGAAAGATCGTAAGTGAGGAAATATTGACTTATGTTCGACGAATGTCTAAGATGGATATTTTAATTTGAAGATCGTTGGAAGATCTTTCTTAAATAAACCCTTCGATAATATCCTTTGACTTAGCAAGTTTTGATTTCAAGTTCATTAATCAATCTATGTTACTTCAAAACCTTTTTTATGTTTTGATTTAAAGTTTAAAGTTATGATTCAATTAAAAAAACAGTTGCTTTGATTCTTAGAAAAAATGTCGCACTTGGATTCCTTGGCTAGTTACTGATTGAAATCGAAACGTTCGTGACGTTCGAAATTCGAAAATCGTAATGATTGATTGTCAGCCAATGACAATCGCGTACATATTCAAATTCGAACGAATTTGAATGTGAAACGGGTTTTTTTCCTGCTATGCGACGCGTGCTGCCAGTAACATTTCCATAGACTACTATACAATAAGCAATTATATTTTTAAAATGGGTTTTCGTTTGAAACTTGCTAATTTTATTATTCAATAAAGCATAGTGTATACGTGTCTTGTGTCGCGTGCCTTTTTATCTAAAGGTCCACAGCAGTTTATATTATTGTCATTGTTACACTAACTTAGTTTCATTTGCTCGACACAATGAAATGTATAATCTATGTACTTTAATAAACGTATACTTAACTACGATAACTTTTCGTGTTTCCTTAATGAAATTTATTAGTTTTTTTTTTAAATGAAAGCTAGAATATTATGTCCGATTCCTTTTTATTTCCAATAGACCCTTTTAAAAACTTCCTCAATCTATTTTTACATATAAAGGGTTCGGTGAAGTAAAGTAACCTAATATGAAGTACCACGACTGTTCCGCTCAAAAAGCCATATGTTTATCTTATAATTACTCGGTCGTGCGTGTGTGAGTGTCTGTGTAGGGTTGCTAACGTCAAGTTCGAATACCACGACTTACAATTATTTTATCTTCAAATACTTGACCGGAGATAAGACAGACCAATTTATTCTAAAATATTAGAGTGCTCGTTCGAGTAATTAACAAATAACTTGATTACTCATTTCTAAAAAATACTCACTTCAATAATTCATATCGCTACTTCAGACATTGTCATAGATCATAGTCCTCATTAGTAAATAAAGTAGCCCTTCAAAAAATAAACTCTACAACACTAATGGAACCTTGAGTTTAGCACAAAAATCTATCGATGTATTTACTTAATGCAAATTAACAACATCGAAATTTAAGAGGTTTCAGGGTTAAAATTATGAAATAAAACGTTTTAGATTCTAGACACAGAAAACAGTGACTGGTAAAATAACATGAACATTTTTTTATATAGCTACAATCAGTGTAGGTGAACTCATGATAAATTATTGTAGACCCTACTTCAATATGCATAATGCGACTCTACCAGACTTTTAAAGATTTCGCTGGCGCCAACCCTACTTGCACATGTGTGCGTGTGGGTGTACAAGTACGTAATTAAAGTATGGAAATAGTAATATACGTTTTGAAGTGTTTTCTCTATAAAACAGTCGAGTATCTGGGAACGCGGAGCGACGACCTCTATATTTTTTTAAGTATCTTAATAACAGATCTGTTATGAGTACGTCTGATATTTTCAATTTCTGTTATTTATTTTGGTTAGTTTGCGCGTTTTATCCAGCTTTAAAATACAGAATGTTCATTGCAGCAAATATCTTAAAGATCTATGCTAAGTAGATAGATAAACAACGAACAGCCTAAATAAATAACACTCATAGCACTGAAACTTAAGGTGAAAAGTTATTATTAATTATCATCTTTTTGTTTTTTTCTGAAATTATGTAGATAATCCTACTAGTAATGCTATTTTGTCACTTTTGCATTAGCTCACCTAAAACAATCAAAAAGGTGGCTCTACCATTTTATTTTTATCGCGTAAATAATAAAAGCTTTTAAAACAACTTGCTCTATTTAAACAAGTCGCAATAAGCCGAGTAAGACAAATTGTTTATTGCAAAAACGTTTTAAACGGTCAATTTGAGTGGAGTGCCAAATTTGAGTACTGTTAGTGAGTCGTTAATCTTGCCTGATCCGAAACTGTCCGCGGTTGAAAAATGCGCTTCAAACTGGAGTGATGACGCCATTTGTAATTACTAAGCATGTTCGCAAAGATTAGATTTTACCAGTATTAGGAAGTTTTTGATACTTTTGAATATTTGACTGACCTGTTAGCGCAATGGCAGCGATACCTTCAGCGCCGAAGGTCGTGGGTTCGATCCCCACCCATGACGAACATTTGTGTTTGTTGTGTGTCTGCGTGCTATTATCTAATAAGCATCTATTTAGAAATATTCAAGTATGTTTAGGTGGCTCTGATACATATAGTAAAAGTTCTGCTTACTTGGGGTTGGCAATCTTGGTGTTATTGTCCCAGATATTTGTTTATTTTATTTAAATGAATAACCACTTACTAACTGGATACTAAACTAAATATATCAGTGCACCACACCATACTTGGCTTTTATGGACTTCAACATTAATAAACACAAGGTGGCTATGCCCATCGCGTCAGTTGAAGAGCTAAAAACATTTTTTTTAAATCAATATTTTGCTTATCAATTCACAAATAATAGAGCAAGGCCAAAAAAATGTATTTCAATTTCATCTGACATTACATTTCCAAACACACGCAGGTTTTTTTAATCTCCATTTTAATTGCAATTTGTTAATCTGTTGATTTAGAGCAAAGTAGTTTTTATTTATTTGTGGAATCAGATTCATGCTGTATAATCATACCTAAAAACAACATTGGTTGTTAAGACAGAGGTATTATTATTTCAAGTCGCATAAGCTTTCAAGAGGTTTGGCATATAAACAATGACGTACTCGATGTTATTAGGTAAGTAGATACTACTATACATTTACAATAGATTGGGTACTTGAGTGAAGATTATTGTTGTTCTAGCTAGAATTTTTCATACTTAACAACTGTATACTCAAGACTTTCCGGTGTCGAAAACGATGAAAGGATGCCGTAGAAATAATAACATATAAGAACGACGATATTTGATGATTTTCAATAAAGAATTACTATCTGTCCGTCAGCTGCTTCGCCCGCGTAGAATATTACTCGCGATAAAATAATGAGTTTAAAATATATATCTAGCATATTAGGAGTTGCATGCCAAAAGAAATTAGATACTAAAAAACTAATTCTATATTACAAGTATCGATCTTTTCTAAGTATTCACCCTGAGCACGTAAACACTTTTCCATACGTTTGAACTAATTGGAAAATACCTGTTACTCTTTACCACTCTTTTTTAGACACCTCAGAAATCTCTAAATTATAGACAGCCAGTGCATCTTCTTTGCTTTCAAACCTCTTCCCCTTTAGTTTTTTTTTAATTTTTGGAAACAGGTAAAAGTCACAAGGCGCTAGGTCAGGGGAATATTGTGGGTGAAAAAGGATTGACACATTTTTTGAGTTGCAAAAGTCAAGTGTTCTGGCAGATGTGTGCGGTGCCGCATTGTCGTGGTGCCAGAGAAGGTGCCGGATTCCTGACTTCGGGAGCTTGTCACACTAAGCTGATATTACTGTTGGAGCACAAACTGTCACATACCATTCAAAGTTCACCGTTCTTTGATCCTCTAGTACTACAGTAGCAATATGACCCGTTTTGCAGAAAAACGAGGCGACCATTTGTTTCTGTGTGCTTCGTGCACGGCGACTTGTCGTTGAAGTTGGTTCATCTTCAAAACACCATACAGTCGACTGTCGTTTTGTTTCGGGATCATAGTTATCTAGCCATGTTTCGTCACGGCACCCATCTCGAACAAAGTTTACGGAGAGAAAGATGGTCCTGAATTATGGTTTGCATTGCTGCTGATCCAATTCCCAGTTCTCGCTCCAGCTCTACATACGTAATTCGTCGGTTTTCGCGAATAAGTTTTTCGACTGCACGAACGTTTTCTTGTGTGACCGCGGTTGGCGGCCGACCTGTCTTCGCTCCATCTTTGAGACATCTCTTTCCTCTTTGAAATTCAGCAAACCAATTAAATACTGTTACTAACTACAAAAAGTAGTAGCCAAAAGTTCAAAACATTCTTGAGACTTTAAACCTTTTATAAAGTCATAATAAATCAAAGCGCGAAAATCACGTCGACTGAGCTCCATTGCTGCAAGCGAATTCCCGCCAGATTCTCGGAAAAATTATGCTCATTCAAATAATAAAAAATAAAAAATGTGTTCTATTTTCAAATATATAAATAAACAACCAGCCTAAAAGATGGTGTATAACTTGCCAGTGTCAATCAAATGAGTGAACAGTATCTAACTTCTTTTATCATGCCCCTCGTATGTTGTGAACGAATTTTTAAAATCGATCCTTTGGTATCGGTGCCTATTTTATGCAAATAAACAATCAAATCTTTCCTCTTCTTAAGCTATATTCAGATTCATTGCACATGATAACAAACGGAGGAATCAATCAATGAACGGAAGTCCTAATAACCCTAAAAATCCTAAAATGCATGCACTACTAAATTTGTAATGAAATACAATCATAGACAATTCATTTTTAATGCTCTACACACGCGCTCTGTCACTGACAATCGGCTTATACAGCCTACTCTTCAACCGGCAACCTGGATTTCCGAATTTCTCCACGCATGTTAGAAATAATTGCGTATTGCTTTGTGTAAATAAAATTAGGCAATGATTGCATGATCTCGGATCGTACACGTCGTGCACACCTAATTAGACTGTTTCGAAATTTTCGCTAGCAATATTAAACTTTCATCTCTGAATTAGTAGAGTAAGTAGGCTTCCTTACTTTTTTAATACAACTTTAAAAACATCAATCTTTGGAGTTTTGTTTCCGCCCATCGGCTGTGCAAAGCGTTGCTTTTACAAACTTATTTTGAAGGACTCACTCACGTTCAAGCTCTGAATGTAAATATTAGGTACTTATCGATTTGGCAAAGTGACCATTTAAAAGTACATTTAAGTTAATTTATAAAGTCAATCCTAAATAAAATGTGTTTGGGTTAATTTTAGGAATTGATATTAGGAAATGTAATATTTTACTTATTACTTGGATTATTTTAGCATTTTACAATGCTTGTTTTTCATATCCAAAGATAGAAAAACAGGAAACAGTCGATTTCGGAGCTTGATAATCTTGAGCGGGAATCGAAATTGCGTCTTTCACAACCCGGGTGACTGCTCTAAACCACTGAGCTACCGAAACCTCAGAGGGGCAACCAAATCTTTCCAGTCTTACGTTGCAAACTTGCAAGCAAACGTTATTCCATCAATGTTTCAAGGTAAGTACGTATAAACTATGACTATATAACTATATTTGTTCTATCTTTGGATATATTTTACTTAATTAAAATTTTCATAACAAACACACATTATACAAACATTATACTCAAAAGAATGAAAAAATATTATTTTATTACGTTGAAGTACCTGTTCAGCCAAAAGCGTTGCCTTACATTCCTCCACAAACGTTTCGCGGCATAGAAACTTGCATATCAAAAAGTATGTCCATAGAAACGCATACACATACGCACAGACAGACAGATGTGTGTGTACGCAATCGGTCAAACGTGACTGTCGTAGTAATAACGAATCACTTACACCGGAAATTTATGAATCTAAATGAAGAAAGTGTTAGGAATTTAATGATGGACTTCCAGGTAAATCCAGCCAGCCAGCTTTCCTGGTGATCTGTTACATAAATATTGAATAGTTTTATTGTCTGCTAACGGTCGCGCATAGACAATATTCTACGCTTTTTAATTGGTAGCCGTTTCCGTTCTTCTTTTATTGTTGCGTGCCAGTACGAATTTGTCGTTCCATTTTTGTCGATTGTCTACACATTGTGCTTTTTATTTTGTATAAAACCTTTTCATGAGTTGGTATGCACGTTTATGAGGATATTGCATCTTTATATCCTTGACTGAATTAATGTTTTTGACGCGTTGTACGTTGTAATTGATTAATTATTACATTTATACTTTTTCTCATCTGAAGCCAATAACAACGAGTTATCCTCTCGTCCCAAAGTCCAGATTCAAACGACCAATCATAGGGCACGAAACAACGGATGAAGAAATTCCAAGCGAGTTCCGAGATTACAATTTCGAGAGGCTAGATAATTCTATATTAGCATACAAAGGAGAATTACCGTCGGCCTGTGCGTCCGTGTGTCATAGCACTTATATTATAGAGGCCACGCCTGTGTAGCTGTCATGTGTACCCTAATTAGGTATTGCTGTTGTGTGAGCCAAAATAGTCTGTTTTATTGTTGTTTTTTTTAAATTGTTTTTTAATTTTGTTTTTTTTTGTTGCAGGTAAAAAGCTGCTTGCTCTTGGAATAGGTGCTAGAGTTAAAAAATGGGAAGAAAAACAAAAATACAACGAATTTTCAATATCAAAATATCCCGCATCGATTTAAGGGGGTAAATAATATAAAAATAATAAATGAATATCAAGAACACTTTAACATTAGGATCATCCGATTCAAAACTAAACAGAATGTGTACTAATGTAAAAATTCTCAATACATACTTACTTAAATAGGCCCATAGATTTTCCAGACACAGAACAGACACAAATACTTATTTGTCACACGAATTTTTGTCTTGATTAGGGATCAAACCCACGACTAAATGTGGTCAATTGTACGATAGTTAATTTTGTACGATAACTAAATGAATGCTAACCGGATATTTGCTGCCAGATTTTGTTACACTTGATAATAATTTCACATTTAACGAGTCGAACCTTTAAAATGAAAGCGGTATTTAATTGAGTATTTTATAATTTACTCTAGTTGTTCATACGAACCATTTCTAGGTCACTTGCCTAACCGTTATTGATATGTTTACGTAATTCAAGCCGACACACAAACGGAATTTATCTCAAAAGATCTCTATTCAATATTTTGCAAAACGAACTATCATTTGTGGCAGCTCCGTTCCAAAAATTAGTCCAAACCAAAAAGACACTTACATTGTTAGAAAATATACAGTGATGCGGATCAACGTAAACTGGCCAAGTTGCACAGGTAACAATGTACGCAACATATTTACAATGAATTCCATTTGCTACACAATAGAGCACACACGATTCCAAATTCAAATTTCAATTTTAAAAAAAGAACTGCGCGTAGGTTCGCTGCCGCGCGAATTTCAAATATGGAACGCATTATATTCTGATTTCGTATTCTTAATTCGAATTCAATTAATAATTTCAATTACCGTGGGCTGGCTCGCGCTCTATTGTCCTAGTTTTAAGGTAATATAAATATTGTTTATGGTAATGTCAGTACTTAAAGAATTTGAATAAGGTATTTGAAATGAATCAATAAAAAGAACGTCTGATTCTACTCGATTTGAGCAAAACCTTTGAAGTACACAACAGATGCTTTATCGCTAACTTCGATGTTATGTCAGTAACACATGTTGTAAAACGATATGTTAAAATTTTTACAGTTGATTTATTTAAAAAAAACTCTCGATTTAACTATATATGATTAAACATACATTTTTTTGACCATGCCTCTTCCGCTAAGACTTAGGCGTGAGCCTCTAAGCGTGACAATTCTATAAATACTTAGTCCCGCCAACATGTTCTACTCGCGTTAATATAAACAATAATCGTCAATTTGTCAGTTTATCATTAGATATTCCGCACACAGAGCAATAGACAAACGCATTGTAACATGTCTGTCTGTCTGTATGAGGACAGGAAAATGCTCGTTTGAAAGGGGAAAATTCAAATAGGACGGTTATGCTATGTATTTATTACATTTAGTAAGTGCGGTCGTTTGACAGAATAAAAGCACTTCAAATGCTTTTTACCTTTAATTCAGTTACCTTAACAATCTACAATAACAACAAAATATAGTTGAGGGGTATGTGTCTAATAACGCGTCAGTCAACCCACACGTAAAGAACCGTTGTCACCTTTGGGCAGAACGCCTGGATGGATATCTACTCAGTCCTTTTGAATCGGTCCAGAAACGTGCCACCAGGATTGCCGACGAACTCAAGCTGGCAAGCTTTTCAGAGCTGTTAAGTCTGAGGAGAGTTTCCCGTGTTCTGCGCTTAAATAATGCGTTTGGTTATGAAGAACTGCTTGATTTAATGCCCACGGATACCTTCTATCACTGTAACGCTTGCCACCGACAGTTAGTTCCTCATACCCTGGATGCTTCCCTTCGAGGACGCTGATATTATTAAGTCCCATTGCCTAAATGTCCCCTAGACATGTTTCTGGAGTAAGGTTTGAGTGAGACGCTATAGTTAGGCTATAGTTTAGTTACTTTGGCTTAGCCATCTGCAGCTAACAGCAGAGTACTCATTTCGAAAATTGTATTGCCGGCATGATCCTTGATCTAGAGACTGAATCCTAAAAACATTATTAATATTTAGCACTGACATGAGAGCTATTCGTCATTTTTCTTCAGGGCATCCATAAAAAAAGTTACTTAGAAACCGAACATTTTACCACAATCATGGCGGTCGTCTTCTTTTTCACAATTTGAATCTTAACTCTTTGTTAATTAGACCTTCAAATCGAGCGTTCTGACGCACCCGTTCCAATTTCAAATGTTTCCATTTATTCAAATCTTTATTAAGACTATTCTTGAAAGGCCAGTAATGATGACAAAATGCTCCTTAATTCACAGATGTTAAGGTTCAAGTTTTGTTTAAGCAATTGTAAATATAAGGTTTGTAAGTCATGTTTTGATACGGGGAGTGATTCTGAGAAGAAACTATGGTTCTCTAAGCGACGTATAGTATTGTTTAATAGCGTTTTTGCGTTTATTATGAGTGTTGAGTTACTGTTAGTTGATTCGTGGATTTGTGCGTAGGATTTGTTATGCGAATGCAGTCGTAGGTCGGTTTGACATATTCAGGTGGTCTTAATAACGCGAAATTACTTTAGGTATCGACCAACGAAATTTTTAAGTTCATGAATATGAATTGTTTGGTCTACAACGTTTAAAGTAGGTACCATTGATACATGCCAAGCGAATAAAATTAAAGCATTTTCATATCTATCTCAATAGAATTTATAGATACTAATGCCTCTAAATTGAGACTGCCATAATAACTATATTTCCTGAGGGAACATACATACATTCCCTTGGTCCCAAAGTAATTACCCTGCTCTTTGACCGCAAACTGTTAAGAAAGCCTGCTTTAATATTGTCCCAATAAACTATTAAGCATTTAGCGTATCTTAATCTAAGTATACCAGACGCTGCGTTGACACTTAGTACTTAGTCGTCTGCAGTTGTCTTACAATAACAAACTCTGCGGATTCCTGGAGGAATTCCTTTGGCATTAACACACTGGATCGAATATCATAAACAAAGTAACGACGCTAAAAAGTTGGCTAGCATTTTTGCACTGCATATTTTTTGTAGCCAGATTTGCTTTAAAATTCGCATAAGCGATCTTTTATAACGTATTATTTTATTGGTATAATACATGTTACGTTAACACACAAAACATAGGCTTTATCCAGTTAAGTTTATACAAACCTGTGCTAGGATAAAGCTGCTCTTCTGATGTTTACACTGATACATAACATGTTAGTTACATAAATTTACAAAATTCCTCGTAAAGTAGAGTCGAGATTTTTATATTTAATCCAAGTTACAACCAAAATTAATTAACAGAAGATATACTTTATTTTTACGCTTTTACAAATTTGAATTTAGCACATTTTCAGCTTCAGTATAATTCATCTGTTTTAACCAAATGTAAAGTTTCCTTACAGTCATTAAAGGGCATGTTATAAATATGCAGAATTCTATTTATTCTATTATATAAACTTTTCGATTTAGAAATAAATTGATTACATGCATAACGTGACACGATACTGAAGCAACATTGAGATATATTTTGATGAAACTAAAATGGTTTTGGCAAACATGCCTAGCTGTGGACTATCGTCTTATTTGGAAGGACAAAATAATACTTAGGTGAATTTTAATTTTTAGCATATAAGCAATGCACTTTTTTCCACACAAAGATACCGTTTGAGTATTCTCATAACGCATTTTTACGGTCTCTCTCATTAAGGACTGCCTTTGATTGTATTTGGGAAGGTGTCCTATAATAATATTAAATAAGGATGCCACAAAACAAATTGTAAATCCTCAGATTTCTCGAAACGTTCGAAACCCACATACAAAAAGAACAAAAGAACTCCATCCACCACTCGAATAACAAAAGTTTACATCCAATAAATCCTCTAAAACAAAAATCCTGGCCGAAAATGATTAAAACGAAAAAATCGAAGACGGTAGTCAGCTCGAAAAAAGAAATTAAAATTTAAATAAAAGAACGGATTCCTTAAGATAATGCTTATTCATTCCACATTTAAAATCAAATTTTCAAATAAAGAACTCGAGGCGGCCGATTGGCCGCATATGTTGGAGCGAGACGGGCATAACGGTGTACTTGTAAATCGGACAAAGATAGATAGCTTATTATGATTGACAGCTGAGAACGGTTAACCTTGAAATATTTGAAACATTATATTATTATAAAGTACACTATCTTCGTTCGACTAGCGAGTGAAGTGGACATTTGAAATATTGCTAATACTCGCTACACTTACATAAGTGTTTGCTGGTCTGGTGTTAATATTTTTAATATTTAACCGAATGCCGAATAACCTTCACATTGGGTTAAATTTTAGAAGAGCAGAATGTTTATGCCCAAGTTCTAACTTAAAGCTTAAAAGTTAGTCTATAGATATCAATGTATAGACTAACTTTTGAGGTTATTCAATGGCTATAGCTATGTTTTATGACAGAACCAGCTAACCATCTCAGACGCGTTTGCCAATTTGTGTAACTTCATAGATTTTTTTAAATATAAATAATCATAAGGTGAATTTAAAAACAAATCATTATTACGTAACTGTCCTCTTTGCTCCTGTGTCGGCCCCTCATTACCCGTATGTATAATGATGGCGGTCGCTAGATGTACGTTTTTAGAAACATCCAGTTTCTCCGGAACACGTTTTAAATCATAATTCCAACGCCCGTTTTGAATTTAGAACGTCGACTTTTTTTAAACTAGAAAGGTTTTTTACCAGATAACAAAATAGACGTAGGTAACTACTGGTTTAAGAGTTCGATCTTTTTCGTTGAAACTTTTTAGTGCTGCCATTTTAGAAATTTAGAATCTAGCTGTTATGGTGTAGTTATTTCGAGTTCCGCAAAGACAGTAGCGCCTTTATTTTTGGCAATTAATAATTTTGTTCCATTTTCCAAACATTAGTTGGCCAATTAGATTTAGATGAAATATGTTAATGGCTGCTATTACGTCTCGATGTTTAATTGTGAGGCATTAAGATGTTTTTAACAGTCAATATTAGTCGGTTACGTTTTGTCGACCTCGAGTGTTGTAAATCGTTTTACTTTTATTTGGTTTTGAAATAAATTGGTAGTTTTGTAGATTTCCAATGAACGAATGTATTCTGGCTAACTAATGCAATATCAATCAAATCATAAGTTGCAATCAATATGGTTGTCAAATGTAATTTAACATAATAAAGTTAACTTCTACCTGTTAAATTTATCTTGCAGAGCAGAGTTTGTATAATGGTCAGATAGGCATAAGAACCTAAATACATTCAGAAATCTACTTATCAAACTTGCACTGAGCTAGAATCAAACCCATGACCGTTACGTCGTAAGTAAGATCACTTCCGATCAAGCCAACGAGGCAGTCATGATATAATCTACTTGTGATTAAAATTACACACTATTCTATCTAACCATCTAAACCACCGAAAATAATGTCATAAAGGTGAAATTATCACATATCTTCCGTAAACAAATTATCCGTAGTAAAAGTCGCGTGATCGTGATTAGTACGGGTTCCGCTTCTGTGCGCAGAGCTACGAATCTCGTAGACGCTACGAGGCGATTGCGATATGTGCGGTACGCGGACAATATTCTTATTTGCGATTTAGTCTTATAAAAAAGATTACGAGGTGAAAAATACAAAAGAAAGTTGGTACATTAATATTTAAATTCTACCATTAGATTATTATTTTCCATCATTTCTTTAAGTTTCGACTACCGGTGGATTGGACGTGAAGCGAAGGTTTTAGCAAATTAAAGTATTTATTAATAAAGAATTACAAAATTAGCTTTTGTCTGCCGTATTGTATGCATAATTTAAATTTTAGCCAAAAACTATAATCCTTAAATCTAATATTGACTTCCCTATAGTGATATTATTAATCATCCTAAATAAACATTAAACTTGTGTCAGTAAATAGAACGGATCTTCTTCCAAGTTAGTATTTTATTTCACCGTAAAATAAACTTGCCAGGTCTAGATGATCCATATTCCATCTAACGACGTTCCCATTCACATTTTCGAACGTTTCGTTCGATATTTGAATATTCAAATATGGCGCTAATCGGTTTTATTGGTGACTTTACGGCCTATAATGATCGCTTCGAGTCTTTGAGTTATTCCCGCGACTTCCGAATAATCCGAACTGATAGTTTTTTTTTATTTATTTTACTGCTTTTATAAGAAGTCGTAGAGAATCAATAAAGATAACTTTTTATAAACATATTATTGGATTTTCAATCAATCTTTGCATTCTAATACGTAGGTATACGGTGGCCCCCATGGTGGATAGGTCGTGAGTTCAAATGCTTGATCTTTCGGTACAGGAAGGGACTTTTAAGACACGGCGTGGTCCACACACAATTCAGCATTTGATGGCCCAACTTAAAAGGTTCGGTAACTCGTTTCTTAGTCGTACCCTCCAGACGTGGAACACTCTTCCAGCACATGTGTTTCCTTCCACTAATAGTCCTGGATTCTTCAAGCGAGGCGTGAAAAGGCATTTCTGTAGACCTTTAAGATGAGGATGGCCAGCTCAGTGATTCCTTTGAATTACTGTGCTTGTCAGCCTTATATCTGGACCTCACGACTGCTTTCCATCAGGTGGAGTGAGGTCATCTTGACGGGCAATATAAAAAAACACGTCTTTTGATAGTTGTGACGCTAAAATTTCTTGGCAATGTACGAGTAAGAAAATAAGTCATAGCGCACATTGCGCAAAAACTGGCAGCTGTTGGAGCTGACAGTTTCTAGAAGGACCTTATTACAATTGCTTTATACATATACAGTCAAGTAAATTCTCTAAACTGAGGGTCAGGAGCAATTTCGTCAGTAAATATATATATATATATATTATATTTAAAATGGGTTTGCCTCAGTCTCGCCTGGTGGTAAGCGATGACGAGGCCGATGGTGGTACACGCCTACCCAAAAAATGCCTATTCACTCTGGCCTTGAAGATACTAAGATTGTAAGTATCCGGAAACACAGACGCAGGCGACCGCTAGAGAGCGTTCCACTCCCTAGCGGTGCGTACCAGAAAAGACGCAGCAAACCGTTGCGTACGGATTGTTGGAAAGTCAACCACATGGGGGTGGAAGCCCTCCCGGCGTCTAGGTGTCCGGTGGTAGAAAGTAGAGGGTGGTATCAGGTGGTGTAGTTCTTGCGCACACTCTCCAAAATACACCTTATAAAAAACCGATAGACAGGCGACTTTCCGCCGATGCTCCAAACTCTGAAGTTTGGTTCCAACGAGCGCATCGTCGCCTATGAGTCTACTAGCCCTTCGGTCCACTGTGTTCATTGCATCCAACGTTAGTGCCAGGTTATGGTTTTTTTAGTAACATAATTATGAAGAGAAAAAACAAAATCCTGACTGATAAGTTTTGTAATTTACAGACAAAAATATGCAGCTGTGGCACGCCTGTGCCACCTGTGCCGCCTGTTAAACAATTTCATGTTATTGGCTTTGGAAACCTACTAAATATTAAAATGTTTATTGTCCATCACTAATGGCTAAGCCAGAATCGTTAAAACATGGACACTTCATTGCAAATAAAATGACACCTCATTTCCGTTTCCGCAACAATTTCACAATTATAACAATTTCAACTTTAGACTAAAGATATGATTCATTTATTATTACTTTGTAAAGTTGAAGAGAAAGTAACATGAATAACTATGCCTTAAAGTTATTTATCGTTATGTACACACAAAACGTGCGAACGGTAAACTTAGCGCCTGAAGGCATTCTCTACCACTCTTTTGCCAAGTTTCTCTCATCAAATAATTTAACAAGATTTATAATGCTTGATTATTGGCAATAATGTATTGATTAATACTAGGTTTTATGACCTTTGATTGACGGCGATTTGAGTGTAAGGGGTCGTAGGGTCGATGGTTGTTGTCCGATTTGGAAAAGGTACCTGACAAATGAACGAAAATTACCTAATTCGGATCGTAGATCGTGTGGTCCCGAGTTCAAATGGCCAAAACTATCTTTGTGTCCACTTACTCTCTGGGGATGTAAAACATCGATAATAAACCAAATCAACCCTGAAAACATCGTGAGGCTCCCCACCTACAACATTGGGTTCTAATCTAATACCATTTCATAATATTTCATTTCCAGCCAGTTATCGGTTACGTGGCACTAACACATCATCTAGGCTTAAATTTACTGACGAAATTGCTTCCTACTCGTACCTTAGAATAATTACATATAGAGACAGAGTCCGCGTGCCCATTTTGAAGAACCTTAATTGGAGCCATAAATGGCTCCAAACGGACCGCTTTGCAGTGTTCATTACAGCTCCGCAATTTTCAATGTCAAAGCGCTCCGCACGTAAGCAAGTAATAGTCACGCATGTGTGGATCGGATTAGTGCTTCATTTTTGACGGGCTGGTTGTATGAAGACTAACCTTTTAAACGTTATTATTCTAAGCTTGCTACCCTCAGTTTAGGTAATTAACTTGATTGGATATTAGCGATCGTAGTAAGGCCCCTGGGATTGGAAAACAGGATCTCAAGATTTTAGGCCAAGCGTTCTTACCACGGCCACGGTGGCGTTTATTTTGTCGTTACATAAAAATAGCAACGTTATACAATTTGGGCAGTCCTTTTGGGTCAGCAGATAATCCAAAAGTAGAGGCACCACATTTGGTTAAAATAAGTAAGTTCAATGAGTTGTAGGCCACTAAGCCCACTGGCCATTTCCAATTAAAAGTACTGCTACAAATTATAAAATAAAACTGGTTTTGTGACTTAATCGGTACCATAATCAAATTAGATCGATTCTTTTCGTAGGCGTAGGAACAACTCTTATCTGTTTTCCGTACGTCGAGTAATTTGGAATCAGCGAGTTTTCTATAATTTATTGGAAGCCCGCGGCCATTTTTTGTTTTACTTAACATTTTAATAACAGCCTTGCGTAGGAAGTTACAAAAATGTGGGTAATAAAAAGTTACGTAGACAAAATGTTTTGTGGTAAATTTTATGTTCTAGTGTATGTAGCAGTTAGTTAATTTGGAAATTTTTACTTGTTTCAATAATGTTAACATAATTTAAAACCAAAGATGAGGATATAACCACTAGACGCCGGGAGGGCTTCCACCCCCATGTAGTTGACTTTCCGAGAGTCCGTACCCAACGGTTTGCGGCGTCTTTTCTGGTACGCACCGCTAGGGAGTGTAACGCTCTCTCTGCGTCTGTGTTTCCGAATACTTATAACCTTGGTGTCTTCAAGGCCAGAGTGAATAGGCATTTTCTGGGTAAGCGTGTGGGCATCGCTTACCACCAGGCGAGACTGAGGCCAAACGCAAACCCATTTTAAATAAAAATAAATAAACTCCTCCAATGTGTAACAAACTGAAGTGGCAGTGGGCTGGTCACATCTGTCGCAGAACCGATGGTCGGTGGAGTAGACGGGTTCTCGAGTGGAGACCACGACTCGGCATGCGTAGTGTTGGACGTGCACCGGCACGTTGGACCGTCGACCTAAAGAAAGTGGCTGGTGGGGACTGGATGGCAAAAACGGGAGATCGGGCTTTGTGGCTCACCCTGATTAGGCTTAGGTCCAGCAGTGGACTGCTATAGGCTGAAAAGAAGAAGAAGAATTCATATAACATGCACTTACTTTAGTATTACTTTAGGAATGCATAGCTAAAAAAATGCAATAGCAAGAGAGGCCTACTTGCAAGGCCAACCGATGACGGATAATGCAAAATTTTGGTCGACGCAAGTCACCTTTATTCAGGCACTTTGGTAATCTATGTTTTAGTCTATTTTATTAAATATACTCTATGAATGATAATAGTGATAAATATTTTTGTGCATCCATCACTAAAGCTACTTAACGCCGAATATATCAATAATTATAACGCATTAATCGTGTATCGATTAAAGTCACTTCCGTCGTCCTCCGCCATCTTGTCCGCCATCTTGGATCGCGATCAATATTAATAAAGCGCTTGCGCATGTAATTGTCACCGTTTTATTGTTATTATTGGATATTGTTCCATCCAAGGTTCACGCCAAAATGGTAACTTAACGCATATGGGCGTGTTGAGTATTTAATTTACGTGTTGAGTTTCATAAACAATATTCAAATTAGTTTTTTTCATCCAGTTGAAGGGTTTGATTGATTAGATCATACAGATATGTATGGGTGTAATAATTCAAATTTGCACTCATGAACCTTCTTTGGGAGCGCGAACATGTGTATTATAGTGATGTTATTCGAATTCAAATTAAAATGAACAAATAAATGGCCGGCTTACACTAAGATCTGACCCCAAACTAAGCAGAGCTTGTAATATGGGTGTCATGTTACAGGACAGAATCAATTTGTGGTGTTCGTGTTCATCTTAGATTATTGTTTCTGGATTCAGATGACAGACTGCTTAACATACTTAAATATGTCTAAATACATATACATACTTGAATTATAATATTATCCAGAAAAAACACTTTTATTTTGGCTTTCACAGCGTCCTTTAAAAATTAACCGTCTAAGGCCGGTTCCTTAGAGCGTCGTGGACTAGGGACTAAGCACCCCATTCGGATCGTGGATCGCATGGTCCCGAATTCAAATCTGGCCAGAACCAAAATCTTTGTGTTCATTGTTAAATTTTTAACTAACTCACCGATGATGGAAAACATCGATAAAAAACCAAATCACTCGGATAACGGCGGAAGGCTCACCACCTACCACGTTGGGTTCTAATACAATTGGTGAAAAGTGTGCTTCTGAGTGTTACGTGCACCATGACGGAAACAGTCACTTGCCTCTGACTACGACCGTACCGTACGACGACCGTTTGGGATGTAGTCGTGATGGTATTTATGTATGTATGTTAAGGAACTGAATAAAAACTTTGAGTAGGTACTATGTTCTTATAACTGGTGTTCGTTCGAACTAACCGGTGTATTTACCATCGGTTACATTATTGCAGATATTAGACATAATCACGATAAAAATACAATATTTTGACAGATCACGTCACGTAAATAGAACTTCCGCAAATAGAACTTCCGCCTAGCGAAGCGACAAAAGAGGAAATGATTCTGCGCACGGGTAAAGTGGGTATGAAAGGGGTCATGCCACCATTATTAGCCCTAAACTCTTTTGCGTCCTGGCTAGCGCTCTTTTTAATTACCGGTACCTATACTTTACTTTAAAAAGCCTCATTATGACACATTTGACTTGGTCTCACAATAAAATTGACCAATACATGCGCTGGCGCCGATCACCCGCAACCTTGTATATCTAACGAAAGAATTTGGTTCAATGAAACGGCCTATTGTTGTTCGGACACAAATAAAAACACTTATTGTTTCATTATTAACCGGTTAATTGAAGTTTTAAACTTTAGGGTTCTGTAACGTCGTTAGAAATGGAGAAAACGGCTAGTCTTAAGACATGATAACTTATTTTAATATACTTGGCCTAGTAATATTACAGATTAACTGAATAATAATCTTGAATGCATAGTTTATTGATGGATTTAAGTAGTTTGGCAGTGTGACTCTTGCACTAGTCTGCCACGGTCACAACTTTTTTATCTGGGTACCTACGCACTAACGCAATGTCCGTTGTTTCGGGTAAATAAACATGGTATCAATTAGTATGAAAACGAAGATGATTTAAACAACCACCATGGATATGTACTCTAAAAAATTATATCTTAATTAAACAATAATATTACTTTGATTATTTTAGCATTTTACAATGCTTGTTTTTCATACCTAAAGATAGAAAACTGGAACCTGAACTTCCGTTTCGGTAGCTCAGTGGCTTAGAGCAGTCACCCGGATCGTGAATGACGCGGGTTCGATTCCCGCTCGAGATCATCAAGGTCCGAAATCGAATTTTTCAATTTTTCTATCTTTAGATATAAAACATAATATTTATTCAAGAAGATCATAAATTATGATTCAGAAGTTATTACACAAGTTAGCTAAATAAGGGAGTAGAGCACTGGTGACCTGTAATACGGGTTTTCTAAAAAACCCATCTCAGGCACCAGTCTCTCACACACAAGGTGCGTCTAAAATTGCATATGATGTAATGCAATATTCAGCACATACAAATAAACATTCAAGAATATCACATTGTTTTAGGTTTTTTGACACATTGGTTTGACCGAAATGCGGACATGTCGATCACAAGTAGGCCCTCAGTGCTTGCTTGCCATTGACGTTGTACATAGATAAAGCAAAGTATAAACTTCTACGGAATAGAAATAGTTTTAATTTCTACGGAACACCGTTCATATGACTCAAGCTTGGCTTGACCACGTTTTAGTATCAAAGGTCATAAACAATAATTAGGAAGAGAATATTGGAATCTTGTGTAAGTAAGATCTGATTTAGGATAGGTATTGATTTTGAAATCCAAAGACCTTTGAAATTACGTGATATCGCGTTTTGAAGCAAAACCTCAAAAATCAGAGAACATTATATTTTCTCACGCTATTGAACTTAGCTTAAAGTTGTATACAATGTTGGTAGTCCTCAACATCGTTAGGATTCAAATCACCCTTTGCCTGACCTGGAAATCGAACTCTTAATGTCTGGTATCCGAGTCGTTTGTTTGCTGTCTGAGGCCAAGTAAGGTTTTTGGTTATTTTTTCTCTGATAATGACTAACTCGACAAAGAAAACTGGAAAAAATCGACCTGATCCTAGGGACGGTATTCCAACCCGCGACCTTCTACAATCCGGGTTACTGCTCTTCCAACTGAGCTACCGAGGCCGTTATCAGTACATATTTTTAAGCGTATGGTAATGTTAATTTAAAATGGCAACTCGTGGTAGACGTACAGACAGTCCCGGCGAAATTATCTAGTATATTTTACGTTGTAAGCCAACTGTTGGCGACCTGCACCGCAAGATCCTTTTTAGCCTAGTCCCGACTGTCTAGTCCAATATATAAAAAAAAGCCACAATATTTCTAAATTCTAGTTGCTTTTTATATTTTTGTTTGTACTTCTATTTACTCTTCAAAATATTTGTCAGAACTTAATAAATAAACAAATCGATGAGCTGGTAACTAACGAAACCCAGGGTTTTATTTTGGCCATCCTCAACACCAACGTTGTTTCATCATTGTTATAGGCATACGCCTTTAACACCCAAAATAACTATTTTTCGAAAGTAAGATGAAACTAGCTGTAGGATTAGTGAGATAGAAACTGGTTACAGATTCTTTATTTGTGTAGAAAATAGTGCATTGTTAAATGCTAAAAATAAAACTTCACTCATGACTAACTCAGTTACTAAATAAACAAAAAATCCCAAATCATTGTTGAAGTGTTTCGTAACACTAGTATTTCCTTATTGACCATAAAGTTATCGCTAAATCGTGCTAAAAAACTTGATATCCACGAACATAAGTTTTCCATAAGCAAGTTTACGCAAAAAAGTAGTTTACCTTACTTTATTCAATTCTTGAGATTCTTTTAAATAGTAGACTAGTCTTCCGTCAGCGGCTTTGCCTGTGTGGACGGTTTCCTTCCCTCCATTTGAAATATAATATACCATCACGACTATATCCCAAAGTCAGTCAGAGGCAAGTGACTGTGTCGTCATGGTGAACGAAACATTCAGAAGCTCACTTTTCACCAATGGTATTAGAACCCAACGTGGTAGATGGTGAGCCTTCCGCCGCTATCCGAGTTGATTTGGTTTTTATCGATGTTTTCCATCAACGGAGAGTTAGTCGGATATTTAACAATGAACACAAAGATTTAGGTTTTGGCCAGATTTGAACTAGGGACCACACGATCCACGATCTGAGTTCGGCTGCTGAACCACTAGGCCTAAACAAAATAAATATAGTGTTACTCTGAAAATGTAGCTTTATATTGGTAAATGTTTTTTTTAAATCTGTAGTTTCGGAGCCTATTCAATAAAAACAAACAAATCTTTTCTCTTTATAATATAGGTACATTGATGAGAAAAATATATAGCCACTCACTTTATAGACGGTTTTCGACTGACCCGTTGACGCTGTTGGTCTTGCCTTTACTGCCGTAAGTCGTGGGTTCGATTCCGCACAGGACAAATTAATGTTACAAACATTTTGTGTTTTGTTTTGGTTTTGAATACCTATTTAGTTTTCCTTTATCAATCTCTGATAAATTAATTTAAAGCATAAATAGTAAAAATCTGATCCCCATCCCCAAAACTCTGATTTTAAAATAGCCATTACAATAAAGCAATACGTATCATTATTTTCATAAAATCATCAGTTACACACATACAAACATCCTCACAAACTTTCGCATTTATAATATCAGTAAGAAGTAAGATAGGTATTGAAAATACTTAACACAAACACCGCCTACGCTACGTAACGACAGTCGTAGACAACTGGGTCTACTCCAGTGCAACATTTACGCAGTTTCGTAAAACTTAGAATGAAAAACAAATGAAATATGTTTATTTATGTAAAACAAGGCAGTTTTAACAATTAGGGGTGGACTCCTTCTAGTAAGTGCAGTAGCACCTGTGTCAGAGGGAGCCACTCTTCCGTAGCTTATTTTTACATTTATAACGAACTAGAATAACTTAATATAATACAAAGTACCTCTCCTATTCCCATTTTACAGCCAATATCCAGTCTTTTACAAAAAAAATCTGTAGAACAATATTTAACAAAGGCAAACAGTCAATGAAAACAAATGCGATGATTATAGGTTTGATTTATTTTGTACAATAAAATGATCTTGATAAACCAAAAATTAAAAATCAATTTCGAACTATAAGAATGATATCTTTGATACTTCGTGTTTGGACGAACGAGAGTAGACCTCCTGTTTTTGTCTATATCTGCGCAAGCGCAGCTCTTATTACTTATTATTAGATCACTCGCACATTTTAACGAACCAGCGACAACCGGATGCCGGCCTTTAAAAATTGTTCACGAAATTAATGCTTTTAAATCAAGAATACAGTTAACTTTCTAATATTTGATGAACAGGTTAGAATTTTAGCCTTTTACTACTTTGATGTATTTATTTCGGCGCCTACGAGAATACTTTTTGGTCTAGGGGCTAGCAGCATGGTTTGAATCCTGGTCAGAACATCTGATTTCTGATATGAACACTTTGGCTAACTCTACGGTAGGGAAGGACACCGCTTCAGCACGCGTTATACTAAGTTTTCACTTTCTTTGACTGATAAGTTGCAACAAAGGATAATATTTAGCTATATTAACTTAGAGAAACTAACTGAAATAAGAAGGAGAAGTTCAACATCAGGCTCTCTGCGTCCTTCTTTGTCACCGATGTAAAAAAAGAGCGTCGTGGCCTAGTGGTTGAGCACTCCAACTCGGAGTTCACCTCTGGCCTGAACCAAAATTTTTGTGTCCATTGTTTAATTTCCGACTAACTCTCCGGTGATGGAAAACATCGATGAAAACCAAATCAACCCGGATAGCGGCGGAAGGCTCACCACCTACCACGTTGGGTTCTAATACCATTGGCGAAAAGTGGGCTTCTGAATGTTTCGTTCCCCATGACGACACAGTCACTTGCCTCTGAGTACTCTGTTTGGGGTAAAGTCGTGGAAGAAACTAGTTTAAGTAGGTATATTTTCTAGTTTAGAAACTTTATTCTTGTAAGTGACTACTCTTACGTTTGCTCGCAAGTGCTAAGTGCTCTTTAATTTCTGTGTTACCACAATTTGGTGAAGATACCTATTGATAACTCGAGATTGTAACCAGAACTTGAAGGTCAAATCTTTGTACTATTAGCTTTAAGTAATTGTACACCAACGTTACCAATTTCAACATGAATACACGTTTTTTTTTCTCGCCTCGCTCCGAGCAATCTCGTTTTCTCGAAAATAGATCTAATATGTTGAATATAATTAATTTTATACCAAGTCGGTTGATCGATGCGTGTTACTTGCCGTAGTTTTTTGTATCATTATTTTTAAATTACAGAGTATTACGTCAATTCGTCTAGAAAACGGAACGGAGTTTTTGCTTTAGATTTATTTTACGCGAAATTCGCATGTTTGGATAAGACGGTTTCGTGCCGGCTGCATATTAACTATTTTGATTACATCAGTAATTTCGGATAATCACACAGAACCAATATACCAAGATATCGAAAACTGTAATAGAAACTGGTCAATATGTAATTTAGGAAACAGTAAAGAACTATTAGTAAGTGGTGTTTTTCTTGTTTCAGATGATAAATAATTGGCTGATTACGAAGACTGATTATAATATTTATGAAGCCAAATAAGAAATGACCTATCCATGAAGTTACTACAGCGGTGAGTATCTGTATATTGATAAAGAAACAATTAAAATTGTAATATTTCCAAACAATGAAGAGAAAATTTAAATTCAAAACATTCCACAGTATTCAGCTAATCTTATTGTCAACAAAGGACTATTGTCTCTCAGTTACATTGTTACGTTTCAGTCGAAAATGAATCATGATTGTTATGATTCGACACAAAATGTATTGAATCAAATTTGAACGTTTAAATTAAACTAAATATTGTTTTGACAGGTCGGACTCGTTGGTGGACGAAAGAGTCCAATTACTGCAATGACTACCGCGATGGCAGCGCACCAGGAATCGATACATGAGAGACTGCAGCCTGCGCCAGAGGAACCGCTATACCTTCATCATGGAGCGGCAGCGTGGCCTGAGTCCTCGGATCACCAGGAGGAGCACAGCGCAGACATGTCTCCGTACTACAACATGCCTAAGCGGAACAAGAGGAAGAACTTCAAGCCTAGATGTGCTCCTAACGCGACCACATTCTCAGATGACTCTAATGGAGCCAACTGCGAAGACGCGACCAGCATCAATGGAAACTCCCCGGATCGTATCAATGTCGGGGAGAAGGAAGAAGGATACGCCAAAATTGGCGTCAAAAACTTCAGTCTCATGAAGGGGGCTGTCGATCTTAGCCGGAGACTGAGCACAGATTCAATCGAAAACATTGACTCGAACTACCAAACTAGGTTACCGGAGGAAAAAAAGACCGACTCCTTTCAACGTTCGTACATCCGTAGCTTACAAATAAATCAAGAGGCTGAACGAGATAGGACTCTTTTGAATTTTAGTAGTTTACAAAACAAAACCTTTTGTGCCAAAAATCCTTTTGCTATATCGCAACTAATCAAGACAAATTCTCCTCCTAGAAGAAGGGAGTCTGAGTCTGATGAAGATAATAAGGGTCAAGATATTAATGCTAATGATAGGTTAGGAGAAAGTCAGGAACCTTTAGATTCGACTGAAACTCAACAGAATGGGGATGCATCTAATGCTACGAATAGAATCTTAAGAGATTATGCAATGAACACCATGAAAGAACTTTTGAGTATTTATGGTTTATCGTCAAATGAAGTTGCTGATGCTATCAGTGGTCAGATCAGGGCTTTGGAAGCGCTTCAAGGTTAGTTGAAAGGATTTTTAATGGTCTTTCGTTTATTTTTTAGATTATTTGCTGTTTTTATCAATTAAATGTTAAACGAAATATTTTCATTCACTAGGTAAACCGTTCACCCAACTACCTCTCGGATTGAAAAGGAGACATGATTCAGGAATGGAAGAAGCGACCGAAAGAAGTCTTAGAAGATCGTCCTCAGCTACTGAGGATGAGGGTTCAACCAATATTACTCCGCCTAAAACACCTGATAATGACATTGAAGCTCAAAGGTTAGAAGAATTACATTTACTTAATATCATCATGCACACCAAACCTATTATTCTTTGGTAAGCAAGATAAAATGGCTAGCACAAATAACTAATGGAAAGCCAAACTAAGAAACTAAACCATTTGATGGCTGACGCAGCGTTAAATATTTAGCAAAACTACTCAATTAAGGTTTTTAGAAATATATGAAGAAAGTCTTTGTTATTTGGCTGCCAATCATGATGATATTATCTCTTTTTTGACATTAAATATTAGCACGTAGTTCACGTAGAAATTTGTCATATTTCAATTTACATAAACTATTTTAGGCAACGAGCACTACAAATAATCAACCAGCAATCGATGAGATTGTTTGGCAGATCTCAAAGACAAGAAGACGAGTGCAGTGGTTCTGAAGATGGAGAACAGACTCTGGACTTGAGTGTTTCTAGAGACACCGATGGACAGGTAAATGAATGATTATTTTATGAAGCACCTGTTAATATAACTAGCAATATTGAGCTTAAAGTTATAATCAGGTCATTGAACATTTCTCAAAACTGTAGTTAGTGAATGCTATCTGAACCAGCAAAAATGTTGTAATAATAATACTTTTTAGCTGGTATTCGCTGGTTAGTCCACTTGATAGTCAAATTGGTCTCGTGAAACGCAAAATGAGTTTTGCGCATTGAGCATTTTACCCTTACGGTATAGGTTTACACCAAGAGAGCTAATGCCCATTCTATCCCTCTCTCTCAAATTCTCATTGTGTAAACAAAGAACATTTCATAGAGTTGCGATAGAACGAGCATTCGCTTGCACCTGCTCTTAAGACAAAATTATTCTCGAGCCAATAAAAAATCTTACGACTAACTCTCTGCTAAATAATTAGGTGGCCATCTTTCGTCCACACAGGATTCAAAAATAAACAATTTATATAATATATTTTTCCGCTAGGAGCAGTCTACCACCTCCAGCACAGGGAACAGCGTCTCAGAATTTGATCAGCAAAACCTACTCATGAGAAAAAACTTAGAAGACTTAGCAAATTTACAAATGCAGGGATTCTTCCAAAAACAGGCTTCGATGGACGCGGATGACTCGCAAGAAAGAAAGTTGCAAGCCAGCGGTAAGTGCTAGAATTAGTTTAGGTAATTGATAGGACCAATATGCAACATATTAATAACATCTGAAGATATAGAGGGGCGGTGGGGGGGGAGGGGGTGAGCTGCACTACAAAGGCAACAGAAGGTTCATGAAGGCATCATAGCTTTGTGAATTCGAAAAATGTAATAAAATAAGTAAATAACACGCTTAGGCTTTCCTAACAGAATCTCACTCAATTCAGCTACTTATAGCCAACTATGTACTTTAGTCAAAAAGTCTAAGTCAATTGAATCCAGTTACTATTTTTCATTTTTTGGTAAGCTTGCTAGGAATATATTCTATCGATAAAAACAGTGAAATGTTTTGGCACTGTGTGAACATTCGCAATGCTGGATTGTTAAAAAAAGAAAACGAGAAAAGACAACTTACATACTAATACCAAAGAATTCAATCCAAAAAATCATTTTTGCACAATTATAACATCAGGAGCCCTTATAAATGAGCAAGCGATCGGAATACGGAATCAGAAATCAAACAAGTTTTTGCTGACTATGTCCTTTTAGAAACCCCTCAGGCCATCATTCTAGGATATAACCAAACGTATGTCATATTACTTCCTTTAGGAGAATGCTAAAAAGGAATCTTTCCCTTATTAAAAGTTTTCTTCACTCGATATAACGTTTCTGTTATTTTTACCGCATCGATAGCATCAGATAAGTCAACAAGTTTGTATCGACTCGATAAAATCGATGCACAGAGCGATAAGGGTTTTAAATATTGATGTATTCATAGAATGATGAAAAAATAAGTATTCTATCAATACTACTTATATAAGGTCATAAGGTCTTCAGAGTTTCGGGTCTGATGATGTACACCACGATCAATATCTTAGATTCTCATTCTTTGAAACTATGGTTATTGATTAAATCTAATGAATCTAGGGCTTTGGGTTCTGTCCCCACCTTTTCTGGAGATTTCTAGAGCGGCAAGTTCCATAGGAGTTTTGCAACTAGTTGCGACTTCTATCAGGTTGTCCTCCCATTGTGGGCATAAAATCCAGAAATATTCCGTTTTGGTTGTAAGAATCATTTATTTATTTGAATAGAAATGTCTAGAACTCTAGACCGTCAAGCTTCGATCGTTTGTGCAAACAAAACTGGGCCACATCATGCCATCTTAGCATGTGTCCGTCTCCGCTAAACGCGGCGATTCTCGGTACCTGTCTAATTAGTGACAGTTAGTGTCTGTTTCAGAATTCAGAAGTGTCACCGCACACTAAAGTGTTTTATGAGTTATACTGTCAGGAACGAATAAAGCAAATAAATGAATATCTTAGTGACAAGTTATTCAATAAAGCATCCTGAGCGCGTAAACGCGTATTCGCTAATAATACGTTTTGTTGACTAAAAGCAGACAATAGACTTTGAGGGTTATCAACACGCGAACCATGCTTCTCGATCGTCGAGTCCTTAAGCTGCGGTAACCACTCACCATAAGACTGTTCACGTACTTCCTCATCACTTTGTATGAAAAAATGTACTAACATGACATTCGAAAGTTATTTCGGTATTGCTTACAAACCTTAGTTGGACCGTTTGCTTTTGATTTATCAGAGCTATTATCGCCCGTTAGGCGTTGACGCGTAAATTGTCCAAAATTACTACGAAGGCGACGTACAATCTGTGTGTCGTTGACGAGTCTGCTATTAGGACTTTTTATGGAACGGCTAAGCAACATTTTTGAGGAGGCAGGTTTTTGGCTGGAAACCAATCTTAATTTAATTCTTCCTTAATGAGATTCAATTTAAACCCGGTAGTTTATAAATACTTATATAATTATATTTTATTTAAAAAAATATTTCAGGAAGGTTTTTAAATGTAACTTTTAACTTTGAAGGTTGTTGTAGAAAGGATATCTAGTAATTTATTAGAATGTTGAATTTTACAATCTACCTATAACATAATAATATACATTGTGTACAGCAATTGTGGTCTAGTGCGCGGGTGCACTTATTCAGTAATAGTTAACGGAAAACTGTGTTTTTGTGTCAATCGTGATGTTTCTAAGTAAATTTACAGTATCACATGTTTTTATACACATCGGTTTTTAGAATTTTCGAACAAATTTTATTTACTTCGTCATCATCATCATTCGTAGACTTCCGAAGCCCATTGCTGATCATAGGCAGACATCATGGATGACTGGAGTGTCTTATTTAAGGTAGCAGAACGAGCAGTCACCCGGATTGTGAAAGGTTGCGGGTTCGAATCCCGCTTGAGTCCCAAGATCAGGTCGAATTTTTCTAGTTTCTATCTTTGTGTAGAAAATAGAGCATTTTTTAATGCTAAAATAAAAATACACTTATCCTATAGCTAGTTTCATCATAATCGAATGTCAAATATTTGTAAAAATATTTATTTCGGGTGTTAAAGGCGCTTGCCTATAACATTGATGAAACAACGTTGGCTTACAACGTAAAATACACTAGATAAATTCGCCGGGTCTGTTAACGGCCTCGGTAGCTCAGTTGGAAGAGCAGTGACCCGGATTGTGACAGGTTGCGGGTTCGAATCCCGCTTGGGTCCCAGGTTCAGGTAGAATTTCTCTCGTTTCTGTCTTTGTGTAGATAGGAAATCCTTGTTTTGAATAGTGACATAGCGTTTTAAGATTTAAGCATAGATGTAAATATATTCTCGTAACGTTAAGATGATGATGAAAATAACATATAAATTTTTTTCTTTATGTATCAAGTCAAGTCAAAAATGTTTATTTAAATATATATGTTAAAAGCACTTTAAAATCGTTAAATTTACGTTAACCATAATTGTACTTAATAATAGACATGAAACGATGGTGCGATAACCTATCAAATTATTCCGGCGAGTGGCAGACCTTAGCTAACGACAGAGACATGAGGCATGGAGGAGACCTTTGCCTAGCATGGGAAATTATACATGGGAGGTTACATATATAAAAAAAAATGACGTTAATAAAAATCATTATCATTAGCAACCACACGCGGTCAATAGGTCTTCTCTACAGATAATAAATATCTAGGACAATTCTCACCAAGATCATCTGACCCCAAACTAAGCAGAGCTTGTACTATGGGCGTCAGAGACTAATAAACATAATTAAATATCAAAATACATACCTAAATAGATCATAACACCCAGACACACAACAAACACAAATTTTCCTCACATAAATGTTTTTCATGGGTGGGGATGGAACCCACGACCTCCGGCGCTAACGGCTAAAGAAATCTAGACCGGCAAGTTGCAGGTGGCCAGTATCCACCGATATATTCTTTTTTTGGGTCGTTCGTTCAGCTTGCAGATCTAACGCTGTTTTTACCAGTTATAGGAACTTTAAGGATTTCTCTGCCTAATTGCTATCAGATCTAATTAATTAATTTTATTTGCTTCTATTTTAGAACTTACGTATCTAAATTATAAATCAGCCATAGTTGTTTGCTCTCTGTCATGTCGATCTACGTCCATTGAGCTCAGTGTACTCGTATCTTGAATTAAAGTATTCACACAGAAACTGGACACCTGGTCAATGAAATCTTAAAGAACAATGAAAACAAACTTTATTGTATTTCGTGATGATGTTTACAAAATAATATTTTTGTGTATTCATTTGTTTATTTTTTCGTTCATTCATTCGATACATCTGGTGAATACAATGTTCACATACTGCTTACTGTAAACAGAGTTTTTGGCTGTAAATAATTTGATTCTATTTGATGATATGGAATAATTTTTAATGGTTTGTCTGCATCCATATCTTGATCCCTGATCTTTTGGGATAATTTATCAAAGTCAAAGTTCATCATGAATTATTTTTTTAGGATTGCTTATTTTCACTTAAATAGCGATATTCTGCTCCTGTAAGAAATAAAAAGCCTACTACGGGTATCAGAGACAATACATAATTCATCAGCATCATCCCTGCGGTCTATCCCGGTTGTGAACCCACACTGGTGTGTGGGGTCCCAGGGTCCGCCTTTCTTATTTTCTTGGCCCACTTCGCGCAGTCTTGTGCACCCTCAGTGGTGAGTCTATTGGCCTACATGTTACCCTTAACGACGTCGAGCCACCTCTTCTTGGGTCGACCTCTTCTACCGGTACCTGGCGGGGGCGGCATGGCCAGACATTTGTTGCCCACGTAGTTTGCCGATCTCCGTGAGACATGACCATACCAACGAAAGCGGCACTCCTGCAGCTTGTCTGCGATGTCACGAACACGAAGGCTGCCACTGATGGGTGTGTTACGCTCGCGATCTTTGCGTGAGACTCCACACATCCACCGCAGCATCTTCATTTCCGTGACGCGCAGTTCCTGCTTGTGTCGCTCTAGTAACGGCCATATTTCACTGCCATATGAAAGGACAGGCCTAATGATGGTTTAATAGACCTGCCCCTTCAACTTGATCGGCATTTTGGGTTCACAAATGACACCAGTCACCTCACGCCGCGGAAATTCGGGCTCTGTCGTCGCGGCCTCGCGGGTCGACATACATACTTATGTACCCAAATACATAGAGCTTGTCTAATCTGAAATGACGCGCCCCTTCACCGCATTCACGCACAAATTTAAGTACAGAGAAGTAAAGTTATTAGCCTATATACTTACCACCTTATTTATTTATGTAATAAAAGTTAAAAAACTAGCAAAAATATTCACATTAATATTTGGTCTTAATAGGTATTAACGAGCTTTTGCTATAGGGCCTCTACTCATTACCTTATCGAGCTAGTCAAGATGTTTAAAAATCTAACCGTTAAAACAGACATCTGTCAACACCTCATACACTCGGAATAATGCCATTCATACAACAAACAGAATTAGAATAACATGAAGCACCGCCACAGAGTGAAAATTTCTCCTCAAAACCGCACATTCTTTACACATGCCCGTGAAAACTGACACTGGACTAATTTATTCTGTGATCGGTTATTTCTTGTATTTCTTAATTATCAATTCTACACAAATATTTAGTTTGTTGTCCAATGAACTGGTCTTGTAACAAATGGAGTGAGAAATCCGACATGACTAGTACGCTTAATCAGTCAAATAAGAGTACGTTCAACTTGCTTTCAAAATATGTAGTTATGTTTCACTTTTTACACTGTAGTTTGGACCTTGTTTTTTCAAATAAATAGCTGAACTTAAATGAGGGTGTGTACTGTAAAATGTTCAGTTTAGTTTAGAGTATTGTTCTAAAATGTTTTTTATAAATTTAAAAAAATGCCTGTTATGTAGATGGGGGAATGCTATGAGATGGTTCTGGCGTATGGAAAGGATGGATGAAAGGCGATTAACGAAACAAATTTACGAGGCGAGGGTGGATGGAGCTGTTGGAAAGGGAAAGCCTAGACGGACGTACTTAGGACAAGTCCAAGACGTGCTCAGAAAAGGTCAGGTCAGGAGTACCCTTAATCGACGAGCATGTATGAAAGGATTAATGAGAGTGGAAGAAGCGCAAGAGGTGTGTCAGGACCGAAGCAAGTGGAAAGATGTGGTCTCTGCCTACCCCGTTAGGAAAAAGGCGAGATGGTATGTATGTATGTAATGTATGATAATAACTAGACGTAAGGATCCATTGAGGCATACACAATATGCAAAAAGAAAACGAATTTAATGTCAAAATAGGTGTATGTAATGCTATTGATGAACCTCACTGACAGATGTTATCAAGTCGCCGAAGGCCTAGTCTACCGCGTCAGATGGCAGTTGATGACCTAAGAATCAACTGACATCTGCCGACGTCATTCTGTAAGAATAAAAACAAAATATAAAAATCTGTATAACATACGTCCTTAAATCACAAAAATCACATCCGGCCGCGTATTATCTCGCAATCGCAACTAGCTCGCGGTCGCACGACAATCACGGCAATAATCGCCCAATAGTCGGCCGGACGGACTCGAACTGGGCCGTTTGTGCCGTAAACGGGACACATTCGCCTATTTGTGGACCCCTCCAAAGGGTGACGAGGAAACTAGCGCTGGTTGAGCTCAACTTAGTGTTGACATTTTTTTAATCAAATGAAATGTTGCCAGTGACTACGACGGCGTGGACTTGACGTTTGAAATTATTGTTCTGGCTGTATATGCATCATAAGTTCATAAACATACGCTCTCGAGCGTATCCCAAACAGGGTAGTCACAGGCAAGTGACTTTTGCCGTAATACACACAGAAGTCCACATTTCACCAATATTTTAGAACTCAACGTAAGTTGGCGGGCTTTCCACCTTTATCAGCGTTGGTTTGGTTTATTATCGAGGTTTTCATGACCGGAGAGTTAGTCGGAAATTCAAGAATGAACACAAAGTTTTGGACAGATATGAACTCGGAACCACACGATACACTATCCGTACTTAAACGCTAGGCCACAACGCTCATGAACACTTTATTTACAAAGACAAATTCATCCGTAATATTATTAACACTATATTTTTAGATCACAGCGTCAATATGATGTCTAAATGAAGCAGAAATAGATCAATTCAATCGAACTGAATTGATTTGTCACCATTTGCTATGATTAAGACATAATAGTAAGTGATGATAGCTCCATTTGCAATTAGATAAATGTTTTCGCTAAAACTAAAACCATTCCATTACCTTTTAGTTTTCGATTTTAAGGTCCTCTTCATAATAATAGGTTGGGGAAACTGTTACTTAATTTTTTTTAAGAATATTCAAAACATTTTTAATATAGAGTATTCACATTTAACTAAAGTATGTTGGTGCCATTTTGTTCGATTACGTTTTGCCATCTTGTAGGTAGGGACATGATCCCATTGCTATAGGAATTGACCGCGACAAGTAGTTTTGGCAGTCCTCTCGTGATGTTAACCTGACACTGCCTAAAGAATTCTGAAGAGACTGAAACAGGTGGAAATCTGGAGGTGCAAGGTCAGGACTATACAGCGCATGCATTACCACCTCCCAGCCAAACTCTCCTAATTTAGGCTGAGTGGCTAAAGATGTGTAAGCGGAGCGGACGCTAGACAGCTTTATCACGATGAAAAACCACACCCTTTCTGTTGATTAATTCCGGCAGCTCTCTCTCAACTTCTTGCTTTAATCTCATCAGTTGTTCGCAGCAGTAACATGGTCTTACCTGGTGGTAACAGCTCATAATGAATAATGCCCTTCCAATCCCACCACACACACAGCATCACCTTGTTGCGAGTTAACCCGGGTTTCGCCACGGTCTGTGAAGCCTGACCGGCCTTTGACCACGACCTTTTTCGCACGTTCTTGTCGTACGTGATCCACTTTTCATCACCAGTTATTAGCTTCCATTACGTCGTAATAAAGAATTACAAATGAGTACACGGTTCATTAGGTTTCTTTCAGTGAGCTCGTGAGGTACCCAAATATCGACCTTTTTTGTGTACCCAGTTTTTTTCAAATGCGCCAAATCTGTTTTGTGGTCAATTTTCAGTTATTTGTAGCTGAAGTTGTCGTAACTACCGATCTTGCTCCACTTTTTCAAAAATGGCATCCATTTTATCCGTAATAGGGGGACCAGAGCGACGTGCATCTTTGACATCAAAATTTCCGTATTGAAAACGCTTAAACCAAATTTGTGCTACTCTCACAGACACGGCACTAGGTCCATAAAAATCGCAAATAAATTTTGCGTCTTGCGTTGCATGTTTACCTTTTTTGTAGTAAAATTTAAAAATGTATCGAATTTCTTCATTAGATTCACTCATCTTGACTGTAAGAAAAACAAATGAAAATCACACGTTTTCCTAATTTGAATTTGGAATTATCTTCTTTGAAATTTAAACTTATAATGATACCAAAACCAGCCAGATACCAATAGGATAGCCAAATAGATTTTATTACAAGTTCATACATACTTTATGCGAAAAGACTTTTTACCCAACATAAATTATAAAAGTATAATATTGAATGTTTGGGATGATGTTACACAAAGATCAAACTTGCCAAAGCTGTGACTATGGGGAAATAAATGTTCATCCCATGTTGGTCCTGGGTTGGAATCGAACCTCGACCTTCGACGCTATAGGCAGTAGCTCTTCCTATTGGAGATGGTCAGCAATCTATTTGTTTGTTTGACTGACCGTAGTGACAGATTTTTTACCATTTACTATGACCGTAAAAACTGTGTTTAAAATCCTATCCTATATCCAATGCTAAAAGTTCAAAATCGCGTACCAAGCAGCACCCATGGCTCAATTCCGGCTAGTTTTAGGTAACAATCTGGTCCCTCCCGGCCCCTCCAGTAATTGTAGAAACCTCGGTCTAATCTGGCTCAATAGGGGCAAATTCACTCAATTGCTGCGCGGGCGCAGGGAGCCGTCGTGTAGTTGAACGTACTTCGCTATTGGTATCTAAAGTTTTGAATGACATTCATTTGTCATCTGTTGGCAACTTCCGCGTGAACTAGATAATAGCAAAATGAAGTTTTATGGAAAGTCATTGCAAGAGAAGATCATGGATGAAAATCGACGAGCATACATACTCAGGCAATACGAGTATATATGATCAGATTATAATGTAGCCTATAGATAGATGTAGCATATAGTGTTTTTGAGTTCATTACCTAAAAAATGGTGGTCAGGAACTTACCACTTCCTCCACGTGAAATTATGTTTAAAAACTCTGATTTTTCAAATAAAATCATCTTCTTTTTTCATGAAGAATGAGAATGTCTTCAAATCGAATCAAAATATCCCAATGATATAACTAGTATAGTGCGCTGTAGCACGGTATCTCGCCTCGTTTTCCGTAGTGTCCCGGGTTCGATTCCCGGTCAGGTCATTATAGGAAACGACCTTTTCTGAATTTACTCGGGTCTGGGTGTGCTGGGAGACGCCCTGGCTTATTTCCTTGTGTGGTACCTCGTAACACAGTGATATTAATCCCTACTTCGAGAACATTACAAGAGGTGTGTTGTCTGGCGAATATTTATTTATTTATATTTATTTATTCTGCAACCTTGATTTCGAAAGGGGCTAGTTGTAGGTTGCTTGCAACCTGCCATCTGTTTAAGGTCTGTCCACCTATGAAGTTCATGGCATGGTAATATTCCAGGACTTTTCTTGGGCCAGTGCCTTGCCCTAAGATGGCTTGAAACCTGGCCGCTGAGCTACGATCCGGGACCTTAGAACTCCTCTCGATTTCTTCACGATTCAATATTGTAGCTCTTCAGCACTTGATCGTATTCCTACTTCCTCGATCGTTGAGTGGTTTAGTTAAAAAAATTGAATAAAACTCGAATATTTCGACCAATCGGCTCAAATACAGGATATAGTCAAAATAAATGTATCCTGTTTACTGAATCCGTTTCAATTGATGTTAAAACGTAGTACCAAAGTTTTCTAACGACAGGCTTATATGGATACGACTTACTAACCAAATCGCTAAAACTAGAATATCAAGAGTAGACTAAAGTTTAACATTTTGGTCGATGGTTAATATTTTATTACATAACAACATTCAAGTTGAGTAACTAATTTTAAATGTAACATTTTAGCTAAAATTTCTAGAGGAAATGATATGTTCAGTAATAAAAATCTCGTTACCAGCTAAGTAATTGCAGACACATTTGAACGTTTTTTATTACAGTAGACTTGTTTTGATAGTTAATCCAGATAAAAATTATATTACTTTTTAGAATTGCATGATGTAAAATGATTTTTGAAAAATAATTATTGTTTTAGCAAATTACGTTTGACTTAAATTATAAACGATATTTTATTTCAATCTCAAACATTATTTTACAACAAACAATATTTTATTTGTCGTACCATCCAGATGTGGAACGCTCTTCCAGCACATGTGTTTCCTTCCTCGTATAGTCCCGGGTTCTTCAAGCGGGGCGTGAAAAGGCATTTCTGCAGGCCTTCAAGGTGAGGATGGCCAGCCCAGTGATTCGTTGAATGACTGGGCTTGTCAACCTCATATTTGGACCTCACGACCGCTTTCCATCAGGTGGAGTGAGGTCATCTTGACGGGCAATAAAAAAAAAATTGGCTCACATATTACAAGCTTCTTAAGGCATAAAAAATCCAATCAGTACTTTAACTTTTAATGAAGTGTACCGTCATACAGTCGCAAATGTTGACAGATATAATTGTGAAAGAAACAAAACCGTACGTTAATTAATAGTGTTGGAAGACTGATCAAGTTTCTATGATTTCGAAGGCTAGTTTTTAATGCGGTTTAGAATCTGGTCCACTATAACACAACGTTCCATATAAATTAATATCGAATGACACATCGATTGTTAGATAAAAATCATCGATTATCATATCCCAAACCTTTCATCTCGCTCTCTCTATTGAAATAGTGTATTTATTATCTCTGTCTTGTACATTTTATTACATATCTCGCCCCTCGGCGATAGAGATGTAATTTATTTAAAAATCTCTTAATTATAGCAATTAAAATTCGGTTCCTTCGATGTTTTCGTTGTTTATTGCATGTTTTGTGAATATTTATCAATAATATACCCGATTACGTATACTCGGATTTACATTGGTAGGGGTCCGTGACAAAATAGCGAACCCACGATTTAAAATATTTAGTACTTTTTTATTTCTATTTCAGGCAAACACAGGGCAGTACATAGTACACATTTTTTAATGTTGTTACGATGCGCAAAGCAAAGCACCCTGTTATTTCGATGCTTTTACTATAGTACTGAAACTGGCAGTCATTTACCATTCTCAAAGTCGGTCAAAATTAGGCAGTTTGTAATTTTCGGCTTTTCCGTGATTTTTCATTCTATGTATAGTGCGAATCAGCCTCAAGTTTAAGGTATTTCTTACCATAAGTCACGTCTTTTCTAAAAGACGTTCTTTTGGATTTAGGTTAATATGGTCATCTTAGAAAACGGATTGATCTTACAAGTTTTTGGTTAATTAGTAAGTAAGTAAATAAATATTCTTTATTGGAAACAAATAATAATAACTTACAGAAAAACGTGAATTGTACAATTTACGCAGCTTAATCGCTAAAAAGCGATATCTTCCAAGCAACCCACAGGTAAAGGAAAATTGTCACGATGGGCAAGTACAGCCCAAGACCTTAAAAGAAAGGTTAAGCTGAATTTTAAAAATTACAAGATTGCTTTTCCAGGCGCATTTTATTTCTGAAATGTACGGAACCATTCCCTCAACAAGTAATTCACACTCCATCGTCGTTATTCCTCTTACGATTGCACCGAACGTTATAATTTGGTAGACAACCCGAATCAGTATAATCGATTAACTATCCATTGGCTCGTTTTAAATCTAATTAGATTTCGTTATTACCGTTCGATATCTCTCTATTTGAGTGTCATAAATAAATTGTCAAGTGAGAGTCGATGAAACAGCTCTCTTTTTTATTATCATGCCTATAAATCACTCGGTCCGTAATACAGAGGTCTTGTGTTAAAATCCCAGGTTAAGCAACCAAGCCTGAGCCTCGATACTCTAACTCGCAAATCGCCATGTGACTCGATTGTAGTCCCTCGCACTTTGACAGGTCGTCAACCAGAAGCAATGTAGTCTTTGACGTTAAAAAGCATTATTTAACTATCAAAAACAATCTTTGCAATCAGCAACCGTTTTGGCAAACATGGTTGACTAGTTTCCACTCAAAATGTTCCATTTTTTCGATCTGATGAGGATTCTCGTTAACAACCTATTTTTATGAACCAGTTTCTAATCTTTTAGTTGATTAGTTTGTAAAATTTTATAGTTTTTACTACTCACTGGAGGTTTTATTGCAAATAGTCTATTTGTTTTTTTTCATTTCCACGTCTTAATAATATCTTATTTTCTAAAGTTTAAAATGAGTTAATTATAAATCTTGTTTTTAAGGCTAGGTGGGTCTGCACAACATTTCCCGAAGGAAACTGGTGAGCGCCACGCAGACCGAAAATCACTAAAATAATCGATTAAAAAAATTATGGATGTAATAAAAAAACAATCGGATGAAATCCCTCCAGTTATCTTTAAACTTTGTTTTGGTAAAAGACCCATGTCATCAGATCTATTATTTTAGGAATAAAACCAAAAATAGAAGACAAAATGTCACGAAAAGAGGTGACTTTGTGAATTTATTCTATCGTGTCAACTTTATCAAATCATGTTTCTACCGATTGAATTCTCTGTATTATCCCCTCAACAATATCAGTGAATTTTATTAGATTTTATTTTCACTGTTTACTACTTCAAAAATGAATTCTAAAAACGTGTTTTGTGAACCACCTCCCCTTAAAGGATCATATTATTATGAATATTCTTTATAATATTATGTAATAGGCTTCTGTGAAGTGTAGTTCGGAAGGTAGTTAAATGTAATTATTTTATGTTTTTCCATTAATCAAAAATAACTGGGTTGGGCATTACTGAAGCAACAATTTTTAATATCTTTTAAGTGATTTAGTTGACTGCGGTAGCCGCTCGCCATCTGGTGATCCGCATGCTAACTTGCCTCTTGAACCATTAGAATGTGGCTATTATAACTTGCAAATATGTATCTAACTTACAGTCTGGCTGAAAACATAAATAATGTATATGACATTTTGCTTATATGAAAGAAGGGTCAAAAATAAGTTTATTGAGAAACTGTTCAGCTTAACTCCATTACATGTAACCAAAAAAACATTGTCGAATAAAGCAATACAAAACTGATTATCATTCTTTCAATCTGAATAATAGACTGGGCCGGGAATCGAACATGGCTCGTCTGTCGTACGAGTCGCATCAGCACAGTCTTTTGTTAATTAACTTAGGAGTTGCGTATCCTCTCTAAGAACAAGGGTGCTATGGAGTCGATAGACTGTTTTTATTTTGGTTGAAAATACATTTACACTGCAGTGAGATATAAATAGCTCATTACTTCACTGATATTTTCATTAACTGTTAAAAACAACTTATATCACTGAAAAAACCTTTGAAATTATTATATGTGTTTGTAGTTGGAAATCAACAACACACTAATATGAATTCAAGCTTCTACTTAATATTAGAAAAGAAAGCCATTATTTTATGTATTGGTTTGAAAGAAGTGGTTTTGTATTCAAATTTGTTTAAAAGTGTATTATTAAATTCAAGCAGTACCCACAACGGCCCTTACTAAGTCATAAATGGCTAAGACTATTTCACACAATTGGAATACTCCCAATACGTCAACGAATACGAAACTCCCAAACCTATCTAAAATACAGACTAAACAAGAAAAAAACAACAGCAAAAAAGTCGCACCTCCACGGATTTAATGCGCGTATAATTTCTTTGTGGTACCGCGCAGAATGCGCCAACGTCATAAAATATGCATTTCTTCGCGTGTTTGGCGCATAGGGTTGCTACAAATAAAAAGGCTTGATTAGCGTTCCATTTAAATTTATTGTGAGACACATTTCAAAAAGGTTTCTTACGGCATAGCGAATGCTAATTGATTAAATTACAAGGGATTAAAGGTCAGGCGATCGAATTGTAGATGTGTAGTAAATAGCATTTTTTGTAATAGTTATTCATGAATGTTTATTTAAAATGTATTTAAATTTAATATTTAACCGTAATACTGAGCTACATAATGATGAAACAACAAACAAACTAATCATTCTTTATTAACATTTATATTTCATGAACATTATTTACTGATCGGTTATTGTAATAGTAAAGTCGTGTACAATACTACATTAAGGCACTACCTACTTACAAAAAATACTTTTCCGTGTTTGTAAACACTACGCCGCTCAATTTTGGAAAAAAATGTAGGAGTCTGAAAACCTAAATTTTCTAATAAAATGGATACAACCCACTCTAAAATTTGTGGTAAACGATTGCTGATTGTTGAAAATCAATGGCACAAATACTAAATAAATAGAAAGCACATCAAATAAGTACATTGCTCTGATCATAAACTTATTTTGTGACTTGAGAGTAATAAGGTTTTCTCTTGTTTTATGGAAAACAAAACCACGAAGATACCACAAAGACTCAAACCCAACCCTACTTGGGTAACTTGCAGGATAAAGCAGTTGCTTTATCAACAATATTTTTTGCTGGTGTGAGATTCAAACCACTAGCAATAAACGAATCGTCTAAAAGACTTTTGAGAACATGTCGCCAAACTTTCACTTGGCAACCCTAGCCGCGACGCACACTCACGCACTCACACACACAAACACGACTTACGCACACGCATCCCGGCACAATAACTCAATCGGTACACACGCATAACGCTTGCATATTCATTTCGCTGTTGCATTTTGTATCTTTGTATAAAATTATAATGCATTATGTGACCTCAGCTTCGGACCGTTTTTACTTAATAAAACGTAAAAGTATGCTTGAGCGCGTGTTATTTTTTTGCGTTCGCGTCTGGGATGTTTTATCGCCATTTTTATGCGTGAAAATGTAAAATGTTATTTCAAGGCACAAAACACTGTGATAGCAAGGTGATTCCCTACGGTTAATATGACCATTATATTTTTTAAGGACCTTCTGTGTGCCACTTCGTTCATACGCACCTCATTCCATTGAAATACCATTAGGCTTTGAAATTGTGAAGAAAATTAAAGGATCATTGCAGTTAATACGGTCCCAATTTGTAGAAATCAGTAGTTCTAGCAGCGCTGTATAAATTGCACAAATTTTTACCTGTATTGACCTGTTTTTGTCATTCACTCCAATATAAATCTAACTGAGTAGATTTGTAAGTATTTAAAATTGGCTAGTACTAAGCAGCACCATTTTTTAAATTAAAGTGTCTGCCCTCACTAAAAATGCGCAAACCCTAAATAGGTACTTACATCTTCAAGCTGCGCTCGTATTTAAACAGAAGAACAAAATTAATGGATGTAACAAGATCACCTGCCCACGATTAATAAAAAGAATCGATTCAAAGACGGGCAAAAGTATCGATTATCGCCACATTAATCCGTAATCGGGACGAGGTAGCTGCGGGGTTATTGATTACTGTATACTATTTTTTGCTTGGACTTTAATTTTATTGAATTAGTGTCACATCCGGCTTGCAGGACCATAATATGAATCTCAAACCTGTAGTTTTTTTAATGTACTTTATTCATTCGAAGTTAAAAGAACAACATAAATATTACTTATAATACCTAAAATTTCAGATTATCACTCCATGGTGGGATTATTTTTCCATTTTTCATTATTTTTTATTATTGGCCACAATCGCACCTAGTGGTAAGTGATGATGTGGTCTATGATGGTACATGGCCACCCAGTAAATGCCTACTCACTATAGTCATAAAGAGACTCAGGTCATATTCTTCCGAAAAACAAACGCGGGTAGCGAGTTCCACTCTGTTGCTGTTCTCATTATTAAAGAATCGGCGAACCGCTTCGTGCGGATAGCTGGAATATCCACAACGTGAGGGTGAAGAGCCATTGTGCGTCTAGTGCTATGATGGTAAAAAGGTGTCGGTGGAACCAACTCGTGCAGCTCGCTCACACACTCTCCGTAATAGATTTTATAAAATATCGAGAGGCTGATAACCTTGCACCGGTGTTCAAGATCCTGCAGCCCGACAGTGAGCGCCTGGTCACCAAAGAGTCTTACGGCACGTGATTCCACTTCTTCTTCTTTTTCTTCTTTCGTGTCGACAGCAACATTAAATTTCATTTGACCAGTATTCTGCCACCTTAATAGCCTCAGCATTAGCACATTTAAGGTCATCGTGTAAGCAGCTGTTCGGACACGAGGGGCATGACAAAAGGTGATCCATAGTCTGCGGGGATGCACCGCATTCGCACACATTCTTTGCACCCTCGATGTATCCCCGTCTGAAAAGGTTGTCCTTGCAGCGACCGACCCGTGTCCGTAGTCTGTTCAAGGTTTTCCAGGTCGGTCGCGTCAAATCATGGCCAGGCGGTAGACATTCCGAAGGTGCAACAAACTCAGCACCAGGTTGCGTTGCCCGCCACAAACCGATTCTGGCTTGCGATGGGGTGCCAGATAAAGGGCGGACAGACTTCATAAAACTTCGTCGACTTTTCAGTCTTTGCGGCACGACAAAGAAGCCGAACATGGGGTGACGAGGGTCTTGTTCCACTTTGGATCTTTCTATGGAGTTCAGAGCAGCTAGTTGGTACTTAGGTGATCCGCCTCAGAGGTGGCAGCAGTACTCCATACACTGCCTGATCTGTGCTTTATACAACTGTAGCAGCTGTGCTGGGGTGAAACACCACACTACAACGCCAAAAAAGCTTGGCGTCCTATCCAGGGTAAGGCGGTTTTAGCAGGGGACTCAATGACTCAGTCAATGTACTTGCCAAAGTTACGGCTTACAGACAACTCTAGGCCAAACAGCTGGATGTGGTCGGCAATGAGCAGAAGAACGTCCCGGAAAGAAGGAGTGAGTTCAAAGGGGCACCGTTTAGCCGTGAACAAACACGCCTGCGTTTTAGTTCTATTTATCACTAAATTAAGAGCGGATATTGTCCTCACGATCACCGATTGTAAATGAAGCAAAACTTGTACTAAGGTGCCACAATCTTATGACATAATTAGATGATATTGGAACTCATGACCTGTATGTTCACTTACAACCATGCCAACAAGAATGACGCTTTATGGCAATAAAATTTATGTTAGTTTTACAATTTTAATGCAATAATTCGCCAGCCACCTTTTTCCGCCGGTTGAATCTTAATCGTATATTACGCAGATTAGAATATTTCGTACGTGTTTTGATTTTTTATAAAGTCGGGACAACTTTTTCATATAGAATATTGTATAATGTTCGTGTTTACTGTTTTGTGCTTTCCGGAAGACCACGCTCGTCGCTACCCGGAAGCTGCTGGCTTTAAGTACTATGTTTGTCTTTACTTTATGTATTATATGTGAATACGGGCATTGTTTTGGGTAGTTATGTCTGAAATGTTTGCAAGCCAAAAAAAAAGCATCAAAACAGTGCACGTGCTTAGGCTCTGCTTGTCTAAAGTGCGGCAGAACAGGAACATCGTGGAGCTTAGAATTTGGAATTTTGCTTGTATATAAAATAATATCTCATCATCCATCTAGAGAGGATGGAACTCTAAAGTTAAGATAGTCAGTTAATCTATCAAAGATTAAATATTTCGATATCAGCTAAAGATAAAAAGTAGGATTTCTCCGTACCCTTACATTTCAGATCGTACCCTAGACAGAAAAATGTCTTTATCCAATTGCAAAAGCAATCCCATTGATGTTCAACGTCTGAGATCTAATTGACTACCGAGCGGGTTCAAAACAAACAAAATGAACTTCCATCAAGTGAGACAGAGTAAATAGAGCAAAAACTAAACAAGATCATGCGGAATCGTTTCAATCGTTTACTCCAATCGCTGGGGGAGGGAGGGGCGAGACCAAACAAAGGCAAAGATCAGAGCCGAGCGTTGATTCAACGACGCTGATGGAAAGTAATTGCTATGCTGATGAAGACTTGCCATCAGATGCCATGGTCGGACTTTTTATAGCCCTTGAAGGGAAAATAATATAATAATAGAAAATATTCTTATGGAGATTTATCATACATGGGTGAAAATAAAACAAATTAGACAATTGAAGTTAAAACTGAATTGATGAATGCAAGTCTTTCAAGGTTCGAAAACGTGGTTACACCTTTTGGACGAAGATTAAACTTACACTGAATAATAATAACTCTTTACAGAACGTAAGTTACTTGCATGTTTAATGCACAACATAATAGGAGTATTATTTGCATTTAAAAAGAGCAAGAGCTAAAGATTCATTCGATGTATTTCACTCCAATCGACTGAAGGGGAGACACAAAGCGATGATCAGACATGGGCGTCGATTAAATGTTTTAAATACAAGCGATTGCTTTCTAGAAAGAGACTGGTGAGCTTATGGACATTCGTTTCTACCAGTCAGCCCCCGCTAAGAGTTTTTGTGAAGACAAGAAAAGTTGTATCTATTTTGATTTTAGAACTAGAGTTGTTAAACGTAAAGACTTTTTATACCATTTTTATTTAATTGTAATTTACTCCATTTAATTAATCAGCGTTCAATTAATCGTATCGCCATTGCGATTCTGAATCACCACATCGGATCTATAAATTCGCCGCGAATAGGAACATGCAGTTGCCATCTGCACATGTAACCGATCGATCGCCGGCAACATATCTAGATCCCTTATCGATCGATGGATCCCGATTTGATCTACGCATGCGTACGTTCATAATTATCTGCGCTCTTTCATTCGCCGACTCGAGTTATGGCCGCCCGCACCGCGTGTAAACGTCTCAAATCATATTGCCGATTAATTAATGCTCATACTGCATTGTATACAATGTATAATTACTGTTCAAACATGACCAAAGGCAATTCGGCGATTGAGTTACTCTGAATTTTACCGTTAGTAATAATTTAACAAGTCATCTGTTCTTGAAAAGGAATAAAAATGGGCTTAGGATTGCCCCCTGGTGAACTCCGCTTGCTTTTACACAGTTGTTATCATTTATATTTTATTTAAACAGCGCTCATATCTCATGAAGTGTTTTTCAAATGTATAATGAATTTAAGAAATGTTAATGATAGATGACAATTTAACACTTAATATTAAAAATTAACACTATCTAAAGTTACTTTAAAGTCAACTTCTTACATTGCGATCGGTAACCACATGGTTATACCAAGTTAAAAAGATAATCGTAAATTGTATGTTGCTAAAAAGGCACAAAAAGATCCCACGGTTGTTACAAAATAACAATAAGACATATTAGAATCTATACAGGAAAACTTTAAAAACATATTCCCAATCTCGTGGCAACAATGCCTAATCGATCGATGGAAAAATAAAACTAGACACGTTGCTCCTTATCGGTATATCTTAAAACGAAATATTGTAATAAAAAGTACGTAGACTGCCGCCAGCAAAGTTTTAACTTCCAATTATATTTTTCTTTCCATTTCCAATCTTAACTCCCCGACATAGAGGTTGGTGCTTTGTAAAAATGTTATTTCAACTGCAAATGTACTAAAGTCACATACATTGACGCAATGAATATGGAATGGAAGGAATATGATTCATCTCGTTTCGGTGTTCGTACGAATGAAGAATGAGATACAATTTTAACTCAATTAGATATGCAGGAACTTCCATATAAGTAATGGTATTCAGAAACATTTTTTATAAGGATAACACATGTTCGTAGTTTGTACACATTTGGTTAGTTTTTGAAGATGACGAATCATTATTCTTTAGGAATGAGTCTTCGAAACTTTATAGCTTGTTAATAAGCTTAAGAATTCTAAGTAGATACTCACATGTTGTGTGTCAATAGCTAGATCTTTGTCCGTACATACACCCATTGCCCCGCCTCATTACCTCCTCAATAAGATACACAGCCTCCTTCGGCCGGCACCAGCAAGATCTGAGCCCTCATTTCAATAAAAACCATTAATAAAGCAATCAGCATTACATATCAAGTTACGTTGGGCATACATGGCGGACGAACACGCATTGTTACCGCTGAAGGAATTGACTATATTCTTATTACAAGCTGATAAGATTTAAAATGGCACAAAGTAGTTAAAGCTACTGCAGTCGTTTGCTGTGAGCATGAATTGGTGTGTGTGGTAACCGCATTTACATTTTAGAGATACTTGTACAGAGTAAATGTCAATTTAGATGGAGACGAGTGTTGAAGCAAGGGTCTGGTGCAGTTATTGAACTCTTGCCGTTGCTCCGATTTTGATGGATGACAGATAATCAATCTTTTTAATTTCTATTTGAATTTCATTGATGATTTTTATCAATACAGCCTATTTAATAACATTGATCTTCTGCGATATATTCAATATAATGTCTTTTTAAGCTGCAGTATCTAAATCTCCAGTGACATTTAATTTCAATTAGCCACAGAACAGTAGATAGGAGCCAAAAAAGTATTACAATCGTTGACATTTGTGGATTTTCCTCTTAAGTAAATGCCAGAGAAGGATTATGGCGTTCACGAGAATGCTCGTGAAGTGGTCACAAGTGTCCCACCACGTTCGGATCGTGTGAATTTTATGGATTGCTTTACTTTTTTATTTTTGTCTGCCTGACTTTTGCGGTTTCACATCATAATTTTTAAACTCACTAACATGAACGTATATGCACGTAGGTTAATTTGTTGTGAATAATTATTCAAATTGAGTTCACAGTATCGTTATCTACGAAAGAGAGGAAATAAAGTTTGAGAGGAAAAGAAACATTAAGTATAATTGTAATAGCTTGTTAGTTGTAGGGCAGATAATTTGATATTTGATTTAGAATTTACATTCCGTTAACACGGAAGTTATTAAATACAGCCTGTTAATTTTGTACAAGGTCTTAATATTTCGTCTACTTGTTTCGGTTCGGTATTGAAGTCGGTTATGGGCTCAAAGCTAAGTGCATTGTTTACTAAACATGTGAGAGGAAGTCACACACCTTGATTCTGTGAATCATAAATCCCATACGTAAGGAACTTTCGTCGATCACAAAGTTCCATTGAGCGGGTTCAAGAGCCCATTATGTGGACCCCATTGTTTCGGCTGAATGAGCCGGCACAATATCTTACGAAATTTCCTAAAAAACCACGATCGCATTATAAATGCATATTATGTCGAACATTATCTGATTCGGTCCCTCATCCATTGTCTTTTTCTTTTTCTCTTCGGATTCCGTATCCTCTTAGCGGATCAATTTGAAATACGTTTGTGAGAATTAGAAATTTAACATGAACTGGTTTTGGACAAGTGCTCTCGTTACGTTATCTGCGATCTCTTATATATTAGAGGTAATAGGCACGATCATTTCACGTTTGTGTTTAACAATACTAATTTCGGTGTCGATTTCGCACAATCGCTTAAAAATCGTGAGCTATTAACGCTAGAAACGTTCGGAACAAGTGATCTCTAGTTCATTAATAATAACTCTCACTGAGCTCTCCTATTATTACAATCACGCGTATTCATGCACGACTTATGTAACTTGAAATTATCAAGACGTATGTTAACATCCATTGTGTTACGAGCGCTAATCTACATAAGTATAGGTATTAATTCGTCTTTCAAAAACGATTTTGTAAAAAACGCAGAGGTGGTGTTTCGTCAGAGCTCTGTCTGACAAATACGGTTTATTTAGAGGACGGGACTAGCGGATAATCTAAATTTCCTATACAATAAGATGTAACACGTTTGTACGTGTGTTTTTATCCGGTTGGTAATGGTGTGCGCAAAAGTGTCTCGTAACTTTTAATGAAGGTACTTAGCTGTTTCAAATCCAAATGAAACAAAATGGATACTCATTAATTAGAATTTGTTAGAAGTAGATAGTGTATGGAGAGAGGTCTATTTTCTTTATAAGTATTTGTAATTTCAAAAAATTATATTAAGTAATGGCCTGAGTATGAAATAGGATTTAGAATCCTTTTCAAAAAGTTGTAGATTACTTTTCATCTAATTATGTTCAACCTCACACTTCCCGGATTTAAAAGCTTCATCAAAGCCCCCATTATGTAATTGGATTTCATTCTTAGCTCAAATACGCCTACACATCGCAACAAAAAGGATCCGAAACACAAAAACACTTTCGTGACGCGATGTACGGGCTAGAGTCAACGATCACTCACAATGGACCGCACCAGAGTGACTAGGAGAAAACATTGATTAATTACCATAATAATTTATTTGATACTCCAAAACTTGATACAAGAGGTCGGTTGCTCAACCAAGACGACGTTTAAGTTCTTTTCGAACCAGAAACTCTTAACGATAGTGTCGAAAACGTAAACGCAAGAGTTGTTGTTCCAACAGACTCGCCAGTTTTGAATATACGATGAAAACAGTATATTGTTACTTTGAATATGATGCATGGAGGTGATTTGACTGTTCCAAACAAAAGAATAAGTTCGTCGGAAAAGGAATAGTTGAATGTATCGTTAGTAGTGATTGTTTTGGTTATTAGCATAATATCGTTTTTTGTATTAATGTTCGTTTTCTGTTTTTTGTAGGTCTGCTGTCTGCGTTGAATCATTTGGATCAAGCTCGAAAGAACTCGCTCCAGACTACCGTAGATTACTCTAGATATGTCAAAAGGTATGCTTTGATTTTATAATGTTTCTTAAATGAAACCAAAAAACAAGATTTTATTACTGTTGGTTTTGAATAAAATTGCTTTATAGCAAATTATATTATTTAATCCAATGAATTAGTTTCATATTGTGTTAAATATTATTGTTTTCAAAAGTTTGGCACCTTCTAGGGAAACTTGATGGTCTTCAAATAAAAAGCTGTAACTTATGACAAATGTACTCATTTAACGTGTTTACTCTACAAATGCGCGTGTAACAACAATGTTTTTAAAAAAACAAGTGAGGTAATTACCCCTAATTAACATAAAGTCGGAAAAAAACGTTATGCTTGAGCCACATGTCAACGCCTTCAATTATGTTCCTATGTTAAACCAAATTCCTAGATCATTTTTGTGATCGTTTCACAATGCTATTTGACAATGTTAAAATGGGACAAACAGTTTTCATCCTTCTCGTGGAGATTGTCTCTAAATAACATTTATGTTTGTGTAGGCAATACGTCGTGTATGTGTGTGGACGTTTTTCATCATAATTGCCTGCCCCACTGCCCATGTTTTTGTTGTCATTTTTAACATCAAAGTATAATTTTCCACAGATACAGCTCAACTTTGGAATGCGGGTCGTCATACTGCAAGGAGCTGGGGTACAGAGAGCACTTCCACTGCATGGACTGCACCGCCAGGGTGTTCTGCAAGAAGGAAGAGATGATCAGGCACTTTAAGGTTTATATATATTTCTTTTAATATGATCGTTTATAGGTGTTATACACGGTTTTTAATTTACCGCTGAATTTGGCAGCTAGAAAAATGTTCGATTACTTACCTAAATAAATAATCTGAATTATCGCCGGCCGTCTAACTAAATGCTCGATTCAAATAATTCCCACCTACTCATTGTAAACTTACATATGGGAAAAAGTAGCCCATAGCACTGTATCGTGTCATGATCAATTGTTACCATTCCCAGAAGGGATAATTATAGTTGTATTATCGTTGTATGGTTATAATTTTGAGGTACTTCTGCAAAATCGCAAAAAAGTTACAAATTGAAGGATTGTGAAAACTTAACTAAAAATAACAAAACATTACAAATCTCACGTCTTCAGGAAATTGCTGTTTTTTCTGTTTTATACATCATATTTGATTTTAGGATTAACAAATTAAGATATTCCGTTCCACAGTGGTTACGTTTCCTTAACGGGCATTAAATTAATTGAAATTTGATTACTTAAACCCCCACAATAACTACGCTAGCTATAGGCAGGGCGCAAACACTGGACACTCTTGTGTCTTGTTTCAGATACAAGCTACCGATAAATATTTGATTTCTACAGAACCAGTATGAAATTATACACTCCCTGCGCATACGTAAACATTTTCCAGTTGCTTCCACTTAACACATACTCATACTCATGACGATCAAAAAGTGTTCGGTGTCGGTAACTGGAAATTGGTTTGGGCTGCGCCTTAGTTTCACATAGCACTGAGATGTCGCATTGTAAGTCTTGCCTTACTTAGTTTTTTTTTCTTACCAGTGGCACAAGAAGCGCGATGAGTCTCTTGCGCATGGGTTCATGAGGTATTCGCCTCTGGACGATTGCTCGGAACGGTTCACTGACTGTCCACACAACCGGAGTCAAACGCACTACCACTGCATTCAGGATGGCTGTGATAAGGTAATTTATTTCATTCAATTATATATGGTAACTAACAGGTTTTGTGTGGTATATACACTTTCTTAATTCACTTTTAAGCCAATTGAAGGTTTTTAACAATTTGGAATGTAATTTATCAGATGATAAATTATCTATGTGTGTTCTTTTAAATGAAGGCATTTCTTAAGAGTAGAAGATTGTATACCATAAACAGCATGCTGATATTTTACGAGCTCCTGTCAGTATTTGCTGCGCTCATTTTAATTCCATAATACTTTACAGTTACACTTAGATCACAATATGAAAGGAACGCTAATTTATCTGTGCTATTTCTAAAACACTTCTAAGTATTACCAAAATATATTTGAATATTTTTTCTTTACTCGTAAAACTTGTCATACCGTCCTTACGTAAACATACATTTTCATTTTTCAGGTGTACATCTCCACCTCAGACGTCCAGATGCATGCGAACTATCACCGCAAGGATAGTGCAATCCTGCAGGAAGGCTTCCAACGTTTCCGTGCCACTGAAAGCTGTTCCGCCGCCCACTGCGTCTTTGCTGGCCAGAGGACAACGCACTTCCACTGCAGAAGACCTGGCTGCACTTACACCTTCAAAAATAAGGCTGATATGGGTAGGAATTGCTTAAATTTAATTTTCAGTGTAATATTTATCAAAGGCGACTTACTTTTCTGCTAGTACAGCTTACTTTCCACTTTAGAAAAAATTAGGAAAGAAGAAAGTTCAAATATAGCTTGTGCTTGTGGTTTCAAAAAGTTACTGTAAGATTCAGCTTATACCTTACAGCAACTCTTTGAAACCAGTAGTATCATATTCGTAAAGGTGTATTGCTTTATGCATTCTACGTCAATTTTCAAATATTCTGTTGCTTATTTTTGCAGAAAAACATAAGACCTATCACATCAAAGACGAGGCTCTCTCTAAAGATGGCTTCAAGAAGTACATGAAGAACGAAGCCTGTCCCTACCGCGACTGCCGGTTCAGCAAGACCTGCAACCACATCCACTGCATCAGGCCACACTGCAACTACGTGCTGCATTCTAGCAGTCAGATCTTCACTCACAAGAGGAAACATGAGAGGAAGGAACAAGAGATGAACTTTGGGTATGTATTTTTACTATAGACTGTCTTACTGAGCAATCAAAATGATCAGATCTTTTGATAAAACAATGTAGACTCTGCCTGATAGTGAGCACTGAGTGGTTACCATAGTAGTAGAATATGTGTAGCATAGGTTAATAAATTAATTCTATAATTTACAATGATTTTCTACTCCATTTTACGAGTTACTATTGTCTAACTTTTTTAATTATTTTCTGCAGCTTACCAACTTCAGTTATCCAGAGCGCTCTACTTCAGCAAGGTGCAGACCTCAGCATGTACTCTCCGGGTAGCAACTTTCACGGTGATGATGACATGTCAAACCAGATGTTGGATGACTATTCTTATCCATTCGTAAGTGTTCTGCATCATTTTTATTGTAATAACAGCAACACTGAAATCTCTTAGCTAAGACTAATTACCGCGTTAGAATGTGACTTAAGCTACCTTTCATAGCTGTTCTCGATACTTCTTGCAAGATGATGAAAATATATGAAATTCATAGCTCAAACTTGCAAATTTACAGAACCCACTATTAGTTGAAGAAGTGTCCCGGAAGTTCATCGAGACCTTCAATGGAGGCAACAATGTGGAGGACAAATGTAGCAAGTGTAGTGCTCTGAACAAGCATTACCATTGTTTGGCTGAAGGATGCAAAATGGCTCACAGGTAAACTACAAAACATGCATTCCAAATATCTAATTCTTGATCACAAACAATCACTATAAATTCATTCAACAATTCCAACAAAATTGACGTTTCTTTTGTCAGCTGCCACACTACAATGGTGAAACACGTGATGGAACATGAGCAGCAGAACCAGGTGACTGACGCATACTTTGTGACGTACACCCACCACAATCCTTGTGGGAACTCCGCCTGTCAACATATCAGAGACATCACACACTATCACTGCACCTGGGTGAGTCAACATTGCTGCATTTGCTATACAGACCGTAGATCATCATTTATTACGATGTGGTCATCAGAGACACATAGCTGAAATATTTCGTTTTGATCAGTGAGAGCTAACCCATATCTTTTTTGCAGGAAAATTGCGGAGCGGTTATCCTTTCATCAGAGGAACATCCATTTAGAAGGCTGGAGCATCACCGACAGCATGCAATCCTGAGCCCTATGTCTCCCAACTTAGCAGCAAGATTCGCCCCAAACTTTACTCCCCAGTTGTCTGCTCAATTACACCCTAATATGGCTGCTCAACTCGGCCAAGTGCCAAGCCTCACCAATCTACCGCCAAACTTAGCTCAGCTGGCCCAAATGACGCCAAGCCTTAGTTCTCAGCTGACGCCGAACTTGCAAGCCCAGCTTAACCTGGGCCCCAACCCAGGAGTTGTGCCTCAACATGTCAATCCTTCAAGTTCTCTAGATGAGATGTTTAGCAGAAAGAGAGGAAGACCTCCAAAGAACAGAGTTGTTGAAGTTTGGACTGATAATGTAAGTCTTTGTCTCTACTTCAATTACTGAGGTTTTCCAATTTGTAATATCTAGTTACTGAATTGATTGTTCAATTTTCAGGTAACACCTCAGGCAATATTTACGTCTTTCAAACTACCAAAATGTAACCAACTACCACCTGTGATACAGTCACCGGTCATACCCACCATTGAAGAGTTTCCTGTAAGTTCGCGTCAAGTTATCACCTATTTCTTTTTATCTTTAAATGTCATTGCTTTTCTCATAAGGTATCTTTTTTCAGCGTATCAAATTCCAACACTTTGAAGTATTCACCAGCCTTGATACCTGCTATCAGTCATACCCTAACTGTCAGCTGAGAATGACCAGACTTCATCTTCATTGCTTTAACTGCAGTTTCGCTGGTGAAACGCACATTATTATGGAGACACATATGAGAGAGTCTCACTCCGTTAGTCCCCTGCTTGACGGATTCGATTTCTTCACGTCTTTTGATCAATGTGGTGGAAAAAGTTGTTTTAAGAATCAGCTTCGGTCTCACTTCCATTGCGCTCAAGGAAATAATTGTCCAGCTATTCTAACTCAGTACTCAGCTGTAGCAACACACAAACACGGTAGAGGAACTCCAGTTATCAAAAGTGAAGAGCAAGAGAGGTCTTTTGAAGAAGCCAAAGATTACTCATTAAAGGAACGCGCTTCCGTTGACAGCGTCAACTCAATGAAAGAGCCAAACGAATATATGCCTACAAACTTCTCTATCAAGAGCGAGTTTGACAGAGATCAAGATAACGTTTCTGGTTAGTATCTCTCTATGAAACAAAAACCTGATTTTGTAGTTTTGTCGAAAATAAAGACATTTATAATTGTTATGATGCATCTTGTACTTGATATTAGAAATCCCTTATTTAGCATTGGACTAACCACAATCTACCATCTTCATTTCAGTAGTTAAAGCTACGGGGACCTTTTACCCGTCCTCTCACCTGAGAAGTAACGCCTCATCTCCATCACCAAGAAGTATTTACGATGGTTCTCCTTCTAACATGAAACTCCGAATGGAATACGAAAAGAAAATGTACGAGTCACCGAAAGTGTCAGGACCGACAATTCCACCCTCATGCCATGACCAAGCATGCCCCTTGAACAAGAATGCCGGAGGGATGAACCTCCATTACCACTGCCCTCATTGCAGCCAGGCTTATGTGGATCTGAAGTTGCTGTTCAGCCATATGGTGAAGAAACATAGCAACATGGATGCGCCAGTTGGATTAGCTGCTACTAAGGTACCTATCCAAATAATTCATTTCTATTTCATGACTGTTTGATCCTGTTGTACTCTCAAATTATCAAGTAAAACTTGAATAATTCCGAGTAATAAAGCATATTTGTTTTCAGGAGACCCTTGAAAGAGAATACCCCGAGATATCAATTCTGCCATCAACAGCATCATCGTCATCAACAAGTCAGGCTCCATCACCGAGTCAACGGCCACCTAATCCTGCAGAGCAAGTATGTTTGGTAATATATTTGTAAAATACAAAACATAATTAATAACAAGTGGAATGGCAAGACTACTGCTGTTATAACTGGTGGTGGATAACCCTGCATGGGGTTTTGATTGTATTATCAGAGCTGTTAATTTAACATAACAACCAACTGATAATGGCATTCTTACACATATTATCTTATCTATCTCTATAATTTTTCAAGGTACAAGCAGTTCAAAGCCTGCTTCTTCAGCAGTATCTAGCCGGTGGTAAAGGCACTCTTCAGGATCAGTTGAAGATGCAGCAACAGTACACAGCCTCCTTAGCTGGGCTGCCAATGCAAGTGGCATTGCTGTCACGTGGAGTCGGGTAAGTTTTTATGGTCAGCAAGAAGCCCTTTATTAGCAGTAGTTTATTGGATTATTTTCATACCTATTTAACCATTCTTTTTTACCTTACAGTGGAGGATCACCATTCCCACTTTACCCGACAATGCTGTATCCACCAGAGTTGTTGCTGGAGCAGAGTCTTCTGCAAAGTCACGGTCTGCCGCCAGGACTTGACAAGGAAGCTGAGATGATTGCTAAAACGTAAGTTGAATTTAAAGTTCTTGATTTTTTGCCCTTATGATAAAATTTAGATAACTCGTGGTCAAATCAACGCAATTGACCACAAGTTATCTAAATTTATGACGAAATCTAAACAAATGAGCTAAGTTTAATCATATCCCACTGTTTTCTGTAGAAGGCGCACACATACCACCAGAGGACCTCACATGCGTGTCTTGAAGGATGAGCCCATTCCCGAGGGATACTTAAGGTTCAGATTCAACGAGGACTGCGCATACCAACATTGTGGTTATAGGTAAGAAAATAAAAATAATATTTTTCGTCAACAAGTTTTTTAATGTTAAGCTAAACGTCTAAACTTTGTTAGCGTTATTACGAGTATATGTCAAATACACACATCAAAAGTGTCTAGGGATCAACATATATTTTTGCAATAACTTTTCTCTTGATTGATATTAATTAAAATTTTCTTTAAGGATTCATCAAATAAAGTGTTTTCGTTTGTCTACAGTAACGATAAACCAAGTCACCTTTGCATTAATAAAGAAATTTGCCATTTTCCTAATAAAGGCATTTTTGACATTTGAACCACTAACATTAAAGTTCGAAAAAAAGACTGAAAAAACAGTTTTCTTTAAAATTTTATTGGGTAACTTAAACAATTAATAATCTGTGTTTCTACCGCGAACACTAACAACACAAGAACATCGGTTTGGCATACTCAAAATGAGTTCATCCAAATCACGCTGTGGAATGGCCGCCCATGTTCGTTGCAACAACAAAAAAAGGTCTTCTTGCGACTGGATACCCTCCATATTCGGCAGAGCTCTTCTCTATAGCATATCCCATGCATGCTCAATCGGGTTCAAGTCTGGCGACTGAGCAGGCCAGGGCAGGACATTGATGTTAGCCGCGGCGAGAGTCTGTCTTACAACTCTTGCGGTGTGCGGTCGTGCATTATCATGCATTAACTGAAATAAGGGACTGATTTGCACTTGTAGAGGAACGATGACGTCTGATACTATCGTCTCAGCATAAATTTGAGCGTTGAGGTTGCCTCTGATCCAAATCAACTCAGTTCTTCCGCCGATCCAAATACCCGCCCATACCATGATGGTTCCACCACTATAAGGATGGACTTCCTGGCAGGATTTTAATCGCTGTTGGCGTCCAGGGGTTCTCCAGTGTCGTATACGTCTTGTATCCGGTCTCATACCAAAACGAGACTCATCAAAAAAGCACACGAAACGCCATTGTTCTTCTGCCCAATTTCTGTGTTCGAAAGCCCATTGATATCGAATCCTACGATTGTGCATTGCTATAGGTGGTACCCTTAGCGGTCTTCGGGAACGTCATCGTTCCTCTACAAGTGCAAATCGGTCCCTTATTTCAGTTAATGCATGATAATGCACGACCGCACACCGCAAGAGTTGTAAGACAGACTCTCGCCGCAGCTAACATCAATGTCCTGCCCTGGCCTGCTCAGTCGCCAGACTTGAACCCGATTGAGCATGCATGGGATATGCTACAGAGAAGAGCTCTGCCGAATATGGAGGGTATCCAGTCCCAAGAAGACCTTTTTTTGTTGTTGCAACGAACATGGGCGGCCATTCCACAGCGTGATTTGGATGAACTCATTTTGAGTATGCCAAACCGATGTTCTTGTGTTGTTAGTGTTCGCGGTAGAAACACGGATTATTAATTGTTTAAGTTACCCAATAAAATTTTAAAGAAAACCGTTATTTCAGTCTTTTTTTTGAACTTTAATGTTAGTGGTTCAAATGTCAAAAATCCCTTTATTAGGAAAATGGCAAATTTCTTTATTAATGCAAAAGTGACTTGGTTTATCGTTACTGTAGACAAACGAAAACACTTTATTTGATGAATCCTTAAAGAAAATTTTAATTAATATCAATCAGGAGAAAAGTTATTGCAAAAATATATGTTGATCCCTAGACACTTTTGATGTGTGTAGTTTGAATAATTGCGTTCGCCCGGTCAAGGGTTTTAAACCCTTCTACTTCAGTTTATGTTTGTTAATTCAACGCAATTTTTTGTTTTAGGGAGCATCAAACCCACTTCCATTGCACTCGGAAGGACTGTGGATACTCTTTCTGCGACAAGACAAGATTCGTGCAACACACAGCGAGACATGAGAGGTATATTCAAATCTTTAACCTAACTAAAGGCGTTTCCACATTCACTACTGAACATATTCGTTACATGAATGTTCCCTCTAGGTAATGTACGATTGACCCATATAAATTAAACTATCTTGGTTTGTGTTTCAGGCTAGACACTTTGATGGGGGGAGATTTTCAACAATATCGAGCAAACGTATACTGCCAGAGGCCAGACTGCCCTCATGCTTCTACTTTTGGTAAGAATTTTAAGTATCACCCAAAAATGGTATGAGATGATTGTTAAGATTTTCGAATCTGAACCTGTAAGAATTGTCTCCTTATTAATAATGTCTTCCAAGAGAAATGTTTTTAAATGACAGAGATTACCTGGTAGTAAAACCAAGAAAGACTACGATATTGTTATAGTATACAAATATCAACGATAACATCACTTTAAATAACTGAAATTTGTAAAGAAAAATATGTAGCTTTAATCACCAAGACTACAATTAAAAGAAACAACAGATTTATGTAAGTTATATATAAATATTAATAAGTAAAATATTCCATTCACTACCATAAGTTTGTACAAAACAGGCCCACATTTTATGGCAATTAAAGCATATAACAGCATTCCAAATAGTATTAGGTGTCTTGAAAATATTGATGTATTTGAAAGTGAGCCCAAAAAGTTTTTAGTAAATAAGGCTTACTACACTTTAGCAGAATTTTTTAATGATGAGATTCGATTTTAAGTTGCAGTGCCCTTACGGGGTGTCACACTGATCACAAATTTTTTGTAACAACTTTTCTGTACTGTGACTAGCAATGAATATGAATATCTAAAAGCAACAATGTAAAGTGAACATGATCATATCAGTAGAAATATAACTTGGTCAACTGCAAACTATCCAGGTTAAATGCTAGCAAAAGGGGATTAAAAGTAAATACTGGATACTCATTTATTGTTATACTTTAACAGGTACCGGTCAAAACAAAGCATCCCACTTCCACTGCCTAAAGTGCGAGTTTGTGTGCACTGACACAAACAAGGTCGTTGCACATCGGCGTCAACATCAAAAACTGGACTCCATCCAGGCAGCTGGCTTCGAGAAGTTCCCTCCTAGCAAAGGTATGTCTATAATCCTATAATCACTGCTTTGTATAAACTTTCGTCTGATAACTTTACACCTATTGTTCGACACTCTCCATTCGACTAGTTACTTCGACAACGATGCTGTTACCTCAATCCTAGAATATTTAAATTGATTGCAAAAAGGGTAAATTAAAATACATTCAGCAATGTAAACTACTGCAATAATTGAAAAAATGGTATTTATGGCTTTGGTATTATTTTCCAGGTTGCGGCTACGAACCCCAATGCATTCATAGCAAGAAGCAGACACATTACCACTGCTTACAGTGTGGCTTTGCTGTTCTAGGTCTCTCACAAATGACCTCACACAAGTACAAACATCAGGAGGCCAACCATGGCCCATCGACCAGTGCTACAAACTGACCAGCAAATTTGTTAACAAATAATTTCAAGCTACATGAAGAAATAACTGTGTATATAAAAATACGTTTTGTATTTAGACGACGTATTTAGGTCTTGCTGAGTGTTACTATCAAATACTAGTGAAACATAATGAACCAATGTTAAGGCATTTACAAGTACAGACAACTGAAGACTAATTTTCATAAGTGCACTGTGAATTTAATTTTGGGTTGAGCCTTTTTGTGGATGGTGACGGCGGCAAAATGAATGATAATATATGGTGCCTTTCTTCCAGGATTTATATATGGATGATTTGCTTGTATCGTACACTGTTCCTAGACTTGGAAAAATAGGAACAAATTTTGTTAATGTGTGTCCCTGAAAGTGTGCCTTAAGCTTTTGAAAAGTGATGGTTTATGCTTTGATCTGACTTGTTAGTATGACAGTCAGACAATAAATGCAATAAGACAACACAGGTTGTGTAACCTTATTGATGTGTTTAAAACGACGAGAATCGTTTGTAAGATTCAACCAAATCTGCTAGTTTTAATTAATAAGATCATGTTTGACAATGCAGCATTATATGGTATGAGATGTCATTCTCTGTATGACGGTAATTGTGTAAAATGAGGTGAAATCCTGACAGAAATGGTTATATAGTTGATTTCAGAGCAGGTGGAGGTGTTGTGCGCTTGCTTCGTCTAACATTTGTCTTCCATGTATAGCCTGATTCGGTTTTTCGAAAAAATCGAGGGGCCTACATATAGGGCACATGATTGTGAGTATCAACTATGACTTAGTAAATCAACTTATTAACTTAAAAAAAATGTCCCATAAAATGTTAAATTATGGTACCTCTTTAAAAGTGATGTGGCAAAAAAATACAATGTGCCAAAAATGATTGTTGAACTTGTATGCAGTAGCAGCGTTTGTTTCATAAAATGTGTAGAAAGAGAGAGAGAGAGAGTTATTATAAAATTAGTTATTTCCGAACAAAGTGAATTTAAAATTGCGAAAAATATTATAATATATGAAGTGCATGTTAATTGTATTAAACTGTGTTTGTATTTCCTAAATCCCGACCAATATTAGAAGTTAGTTAAGAAATATTTATATTTATTACTTCCCCGTGAAAAAAAGACATTTTTACGAATAGTATTATTAATTTAGATGTCGTGGAATTAATAAAAAAAGTAATAGGGCAATAATATTGGGATATAAACACCATTTTGTGCCTGAGGTTAAATCTCGTGACAATATTACATTGTTCCTCTGTAGTATTTTCTGATAGATCCTATTGATTGGATCCTATTTAAAAAAAATGCCTATCAGAGAATAATGCAAGCCAACAGTAGGATAACAAAAAATATATATTTAATAAAAAAACTTATTTAATAAAAACGTCAATTCTATAAACAAAAAATACACTGTAAATAAAGAATATTATATATAAAAAATCAGTATGTTAGTGAAAAAAGTATAATTGTTAAACTGATATTGCTAAAGTATTATGTACAAAAATACAAATTGGATTCTAGTGTACAGAATATTGAGTGCTAACGTTTGTGATTCATGAGGTAGCCATAAAAATGCCATACACATTTTAAGTTAATTTACTTTATTAGCTACGTCTTGTTAGCAAAGCAGTATTAACGCAGTTTTATTTGTAACTGTGTTTAGTCACATGTCCTTCTAAAAGAACCTTTTGCATTCCTGTAATATTCCTGGCAACCATTTACCGCCATTAGTTATTAGAAGATGTTTGTTCGCCAACCATTTTTGTTTCATCACCAAAACCATTTATATCCTAATCCTAACCTCTATCAGTATTTTTTGTAGTTTAAGCAACTGTCTTGTTGTTCCTACTGTCGATCATACTATATTATCTTCCTGATTTCTATTCATTTATGTTACTATACTTATATTTGCTTTATCATCATCTGTTGAACACTATTTTGTACAAGACATTTATGTTAAATCTTAAATTGTAATATCGTATACGGTTTTATCAAGTTTTTCTTTTAAGATGTGTTTCTCTTACTTCTTAACTTCTGTAATAGTCCGTGCCATAACACTGTAGTCACATTTCGTAGTTTCTTTTAGAACACTAGATTCAGTTATAATCTTAAGTTTTGATTAATTTATGATATCAAATTCTGATTGGCAATCTCAATCTTTATTATAAATATTGCAATAAATTAAAAATCTTACATTATTGGTTGTTATACTCTTCTCTTGTTTTGTTATCTAATTTTACGTACGTTTTTATTTGTCGATCCCTTTTATGTTTTCGTATTTCACAATCTTTTTTATGATAGAATATAATTTAATCGCGTATTTATATCTATTTTAGTGTACGTAGCTTTAATTTTAGTGATCAGTAAATGAATTTCTCCCTAAATGAATGCAGTATTTTCCTCACGAGTATTAAGTAATTCATGGAGTGTTCTGATTATTTTTTACATTATTCTAGTAAAAAATTGTGTGTACATTATTTAATCTCACTTTTTGTAGTGTCTGATTTGAGGCCAATTTTGTAGGACGTGTTTGAGATTGTGAACCGATTGGTATCTATTGAAAATAATTTAGTATTGTTTACCTCATGACTTCTAGGAATAAATGAGAATATTCTAAAACTTACGATTTTTATTTCCTAACATTTCTGCATAACCAGATATAGACAACCTATAGACTTGAGTTATAATAGCCACCGATTAAACAAAATAAACCTATTGCGTGGCACGAGCATTATTCCGCTGTGCGCCACTAAACGAAACCGATTTAGCTGTCAGAGTGCAGGGTCGCAAGCGCAACGCGCTGTTATAATTAACATCAAAAAAGTACTACTTATATTGAATTTATCACCGCTCAATACTAGTAGTCATTATTATTACAAATTATAGTTGCAACCTACCTTTAGGTAACTTACTGTCATACGCCCCTCGCTGGGGCGCGACGGCCGAGTGCGAGCGTGCCTAAACCGTGGAGTGACACAGACCTGTATTACCAGGTCTGTGTCACTCCACTGTTTAGGCACGCTCGTGTTGTTAATTGTTAAAAGTAAGGGTATTGTATTAAGTTGCTCGTATGATATTGCATCATTAATGGTGTTAATCAACCCCATAATTTAAAACTGTTTTTTTTCTCAGAACTGCCGCAGCGGCTTAACCGCATGTGTGTAAGGAAAGTACTTTCCTACTTTCTGACACGAGTTTTCAAAGTTCAAGGCAGTGAACGTAACGTAACCAACAAAATAAAGTTTGCCAGAGGTTTTTGTGTGTGTGGACCGGGAATGTGGCACATAATCTTAAACGAATTACTGGACATGGAATTCGCTTCAGGGTGCCGCATACAAGCTTTTGCTGATAGATAGATAGATATACTTTATTGCACAAAAAAGGAATAAAAACAGTTGTATTACATAAAACAAGCAATTTGTACAATTTAGGCGGCCTTATCGCTAGAGAGCGATTTCTTCCAGGCAACCTTTGGGTAGAGGAACTTTTTAAAGCATGAGCTTTGTGTGGAGTGAAAATGAATCTATGAGAAAAACAACAATATATATATACATAAATAAATCCATCAATCAATCAAGATTATATACCCACAAATACATATAAAATAAATGTATATAAATGTATATACAAAAAAAAACATACATAATACAATAAACATACATATACCATACACACATACAAATAATTATTATGGCAAGGACGTCGCAGCACAGTAGACACCAAAATAACCATGAGGAGCAGAAGGTCACAGTGAAAGGAAATACGATGATGTTGTATTTCTTATCGCATCAGCCATAGATTTTTTTAATACCACGTCGGTGACAATCAAGCATGCGGATTGCCTGATGGTGAGCGGTTACCGCAGCCTATGGATGCGTGCAACACCAGAGGCATCGCTCGCGCGTTGACGACCCTGCAAAAACCTTTGAAAGGAGTCTACAACCAACACCGCACTCAAAATTATACACGACTGGGCTAACCTTGTGAAACTGGAGTTTGGCCCGGAAAAAACTCAACTTCTAGGTTTTTCCAAACGAGCCAAAAAATGTCAGATCCAAATGCATCAGTACCACTTATTTTTACCGCTAACATTAAGTTTTTAGAATTGATTATTGACGAGAAGCTACTTTTCAATAAGCACATCAAACATGTATCAGAAAAAGCTACCAAAACCTTCCCGAGACTATGCGTTTTCACAAGAGATTATATGTTATAATACCAATTACAACATACGCTGCCGGAGTGTGGTGACGAATAGGTAGCAAAAACTATATTCAAAACACGCTAGCAAGTGTGCAGCGGCTATTTGCAATTAAAGCAAGCAGATGTTTTCGCACGACCTCCACGAATGCCGCTCTGGCATCTGTTCTAGCTCATTAGTTCCCAAAGTGGTCCAGGTGGACCCCAAGGGGTCCACGGGAGACTCGACGGGGGTCTATGTTGGCGTCACATTTTTTGTCCAGCTTTGCGAATATGGTAGAAATGTAGCTAGTGGGGGTCCACTGGAACCAGCAAAATTTTTAAAGTGGTCTTTGCGCAAAAAAGTTTGGATACCTGTGCTCCAGCTTAATTTGTACCCTTATATTAAAATTATGCAAATCTATAAACTTGAACTGGCTAAGTCTACAGGATGCAACGATTACTACCCAGATGATATAGAAATTGAAAAATTAACTCCTCCACATAAACTTTTGCACCCTGCTGAGCGATTGTACCTATCCCACTGAATAATCGAATTTCAATCAAAGGTTGCGTGTGGTAACTGGTAAACCGAAACCAAGAAAATATACGTCCATATAATTGGTTTAAGTGCCTATTACAAATTAAAAATGCCATTACCGCTGCCGCTTCTAACGCTAAAGCTGATGCCACTATCATCTCAATCTTGTCAGTAGACGAAGCTGACCTTAAATTTGCAGTGAAACACCTCAAACCACGAACTTCCTGAAGTACGTGATCGCATTCCTGTGTTTTTAGCTAAGGATTGTTTTGCTATCCTGAAAGAGGCTCTGCTTCTCATATTTAACATCTCTCTCAATAAAGCAGTCCACCCCGAGATATGGAAACTATCTAGAGTTACTCCAGTACCGAAAACTGAGGGAGGAATAGATGTCTCATCCTTTAGACCAATAGCAGTGCTATCAGTTTTTGCCAAACTATTTGAATTTATTTTAAATAATCATATCAGAGAAATCGGTCCCTTATTACATGGCAGCCAACATGAGTTCCGCAAGGCTCGCTCGACCACAAAAAACCTGAAAGTTACTATTTACATAAAAAGTTCCTTTTATAGTTTACAATCACCGCCAATGTACTACACATTTGGATGGAACTACATACTTAATTGCTATAGTTTTACAAAATGCAGTGACGTTGTTAGTAGTTCAATGTGAAGGAACCAGATGAAACTACTAACATTCTGCCAGCCAGCCATTAAAACATAGGTAGGTACCTCAGGTAGTTACCAGGCGGCAACTATGACGTATTTTACCTACATAGGCTCAGTTAGTTAACTTAACCTATGTAAACAAAATATTTGGGTGAAAGCTAATCTCTTAGGTGGCAGCATGTTAGAATAGAAAGTAAACCAAACCATTTAAAATCTAAGTGAAAAGTAAATAGGTAAGTAATTAATTTAGTTGGACATAGCCAAAATCAAAGAAGTTGGGTGAATTTAAATTTACGAAGTAAGTAGGTAAGTTATTTAGTTTACTTTCCATGAGTAGGTTCCATAATTAAAATCCAAGACAAAACATTATTTATTTCATTCTTAACACTGGAAGGTAACATCAAATTAAACTTATAAAATCTTATCTTAAAACTATCAAGTACTATCTATAGGTATTTACTTATAATAACTAATCGAGATTGATAGGTAATGGACATAGATGAACATATGATCTTTTGATTTCGCCTTTGGAAATTAACACTGTCGCGACCCTAATCACGCCATCGCGTCCATCATGGGTTTGAGTAATTCGTCCCAGCTTCCACTGACAGGGGGGAAGGCGGTCGTCCTTCACCATCACCATAGTGCCCACGGAGAGAGCTGGGCCCTTCGAGCTCCGCCACTTGGTACGTTGTTGCAGAATTCCGATGTAGTCGCGAGACCATCTTCGCCAGAAGTCCTCTTGAAGCTGCTGTAGCTGCTCGAACAGCGTGAGCCTGTGGGCGGGAACACCTTTGTATTCATTGTCGGGAACTGTGGTTATAGCCCCTACCTATCAGAAAGTGAGCTGGTGTTAATGCGGAAAAGTCATTAATATCTGTGTTAGACATAGGATAAAGGCCGTAAATTTAAAATTCCTTCCACCTGTACCAGCACTGTTACAAATTGTTCATAAGTCAGTAGTGCTACACCTAATACTCTTTTTAGAAAATATTTACAACTTTTTACAGCCGCCTCATAAATTCCTCCCATATGTGGGCTGTAAACACGTAAAAAGCTCCATTTGATGCCGTCATTACTAAGTGAGGACATAATTTCGCCTGAACTATCTTTCATGAATTGGTAAAGTTCAATAATTTGGTTGCTAGCACCTTTGAATGTAGTACCATTTTTACTCACCATTTGCTGTGGTTTACCTCTACGCGAGACGAACCTTCGGAAGGCTGCTAAAAACGACTGGGTGTCCAGACCTGTAACCAACTCAATGTGAACTGCCTTTGTAGCAAAACAAACAAATAAAGCGACGTAGGCCATATAAGTCTTGGCGCCACGTCCTCTCCAGGTCTTCAAATTAAACGGCCCTGCATAGTCTACACCCGTGGTCGAAAAAGGATAAGAGGGGGTTACGCGTGACGCGGGGAGATCGCCCATTATTGGGGCACTAGGCCTAGGATTGGCCCTAAAGCACGTGACGCATTCGCGGGTCACCTTATTTACTAAACTTTTACCATGGATCGGCCAGTAGCGCTCGCGAATCGATGCTAGAAGTAACTGTGGCCCAGCATGCATAAGCCTTGTGTGGTATGACTGTACTATAAGCCTCGTAAGCATGTGTCGGTTATGTAACAATATAGGGTGTTTCTTGTCGTGAGAATATGGAGAATTTTCAAAATCAAAATGAGATTGTTTCAACTCCTCAACCGAGAGTACATTTAGCCATTTATTATCTTTGTTTTTTAGGTTATTTATAAATCTAAGTACATAGGCAAAGACTCGCAACAACCTTTCATACGTTGAGTATTTTTTAAATATTTTTTCCATCAATGAAAATGATAAGGGTTCCGTAGTAAGACAAGAAACAATTTCCACCTTATTTTGGTAGTTAGATTCATTTTGAGGTGGCCAGGTATCAATTTTAGGTTGAGACAACCACGTAGGGCCTTGCCACCACATGCTTGTCTGTGCCAACTTGGCCGCTGGAATACCCCTAGATAACAGATCAGCTGGATTATCGCTAGAGGGAACCCAGTACCAGTCAGCCAACTTGGTATTATTTCTAATATCTGCAACTCGATTTTTTACAAATGGTATTAATTTTGAAAGTTGTATTTGTCTTTATCCATGCCAATACAATATTTGAATCGGACCATAATAACATTTTGGACAATTTAAGATCTAATACATGACGAACCTTGTGTATTAAGTTGGCTAGTAAATGAGCTGCTCTCAACTCTAACCTAGGTATAGTAACTAGAATGTTGGGCTTTCTTATTCGGCTCAGTTTGACGATCCAAAGGTTGCAATAGTGTTGTTCAATGCATACGTCCGCAGCAAGCTGTAATACTGTGCTGTGATCTGGGATCCATACGGAGACAAATATGCGCTTCTGTTAAAAAGGATACAGCGTAAGTTGGGCGCTGGCATTACAAACAGCGTTATGGTTACTAGACGGATCGGCAACGATCCGATATTAAGCAACGCCAGTCATGTCGGGTTATGGGTGGTTGACCATCCCGACCGAAATTAAGTGATGTGTTTTTCGGGCATCTCCATGCTTCGAAAGGCACGTTAAACAGTAGGTCCCGGCTGACGTCGCAAGATATCAGTCGTAAGGCCTAGTCAGAGACCTTAAAAGGCGGCTTGATAACATCTGACGCTAAGGTTCATCACTGGCCTTACCTCCAACAAACCTCCAACAACCTCCAACAATCCGCACTGAGCCCGCGTGTTGGAGTACGGCTCGTACCACCTCATAGTTGAGGTGAGGCCTGTGCCCAGCAGTGGGACGTATAAGGCTATATTTGTTATGGTTACTACCCATACCTATATCCGTCGATGTTTGTATCTGGCATGGTAGATATGGACACCCCAAAAGGAGAGTTATGTTGCCTTTGAAACATTATTTGTATATTATTCACAACAAAATAGATTGTCTAGAAATAATAGAACATGTGTGCCTTCTAGTCCTAAAGATTATCCAAAGGGGTGAGGATGGACTCATAACATACGGCTACTACTGTGCGCCAAGTTTGTTTGGAGCGAACGATTGCATTTTCCTTGGACAGAATGGCGATCGAAGTAGGTTTCTTAAGGCTCTTTTCCTCATTACGAAATCGGAAAATTCTGTGCTCTGAACCTTTTTAACAATCAGAAACTAACTTAATGAATTAACTTGTAATCGGACTATTTAATTACGACGTCAATAGGCAGGGTCCACTATTCATTCACAATTACGAGTTTCCATTACCCTTGTAACAAATTAGCTTTGCGAGATAGGCTTCACCGGCGTGGACTATTTCTCCCGTTAAAATATAGCCTAAAAACAAAAAAAATTTAGCCATGTTACTCGCTCATTATGTAGCTTTTTACTACCGAAAGAACTTTTAAAATCGGCCCCGTAGAAATAGAAATACACAAAAATACAAACCTTTATTATTCTTTATAAAATGACACCTAATAGATTTGATCTTTTTAAACACGATGGATAACTTTTTTATGTTGTAGAAGGTAAGCATAAATAATAACACCTAGAAGGATAATTCCATACGAAAAGGCGCACTATTTTTTATTTTTTTATAGTGCCCGTCAAGTTGACCTCACTCCACCTGATGGACAGCAGTCGTGAGGTCCAGATATGAGGATGACAAGCACAATACTGCAAAGCAATTACTACTACTCATCTTGAAGGCCTGCCCTGGCACCGGTTAGTGCAGTGCTGATCCCGGAACGCGACCTGACCGAGATAGGTCAGAGCCACTTGGCGGGTTTTTCGCAACAGCATGGTGGTAACATCAACCGGCCGACACAATATGTCTCCCACCTGAAGAGCAGATGGTCTGCTGCTGGGCTCCCTTAGTCGCCTCTCACGACACCCACGGGAAGGAGATGGGGCGGTGTAAAGTATTATTTTAAAGTGCCGTCACTAGCACGGCACAAACACTACTGTGATGCCAGAATTAACTGTATTATGTGTTGTACAATATGCTACGAATGTTACTGAATTGATTCACATGTTTCACATTCTTACACTAAAAGTAAAGTAAAGTAAAAAATATCTTTATTCATATAGACTTATAAAAAGTACTTATGACATGTCATGTAACAAAAAAAAATTGTAGCAAAAATATACTGAATAAAAATAAACTTACATAAAATAATACTATGATAGTTCATATCATAATTAAATATAATGTGACTCTACCACCGGTTCAGAGGTTGTTTCCGATCGAGAAGACTCCGGCAAGAAACTCGATGGTTACTCTTTTCAATCTTGTTTTTATACACAAAAATGGAATTGACAGAGTAAAGTCATAACAAAAAAGTGTGCAGAGGAGCAGATTATACCTAAGATGACCACAAATTCTTATCATTTAAGAAATCGTCAACACTATAATAACCCCGCTTCATTAACTTAGCTTTAATTTGTGACTTAAACTTGTGAAGAGGCAGTTCAACAAGAGTTTGCGGAATCTTATTAAAATATTTTACACATTGACCAACAAATGATTTCCCTACCTTATGCAGTCTTAGACTGGGAGTTACGAGCTTATTTTTATTTCTGGTATTGAGTTTATGAACATCCCTGTTTTTCTTGAAGAGATGCAAGTTTTTACGGACATATACTACATTATCATAAATAAAATGAGAGTACACAGTTAAAATATCTATCTCTTTGAATACTTCACGAAGCGAGTCGCGTGGTCTAAGGTTGTAAATGGAGCGGATGGCTCTTTTTTGAAGAACAAAGATGGTGTTGAGATCCGCTGCCGAGCCCCACAACTGAAGACCATACGACATAACACTGTGAAAATAACTGAAGTACACTAATCTTGCTGTTGCGATATCAGTCAGGAGCCTTATTTTTCTAACAGCATAAGCTGCCGAACTAAGTCTTCCTGCCAGGGCAGAAATATGCGGACCCCACTGTAACTTGGAATCGAGAGTAATTCCCAGAAATACAGTGGAATTCGCAATCTCTAATGGCTCGTTATTCATGTTTATAATGGTATCGACCTGTCTTACATTGGGCATAGAAAATTTGATACATTTGGTCTTCTTAGCATTAAGCAGTAAATTGTTACTCGTGAACCAATGCAGTACCTTAGAAAGAGTATTATTTACGTCGTCAAGTGCTTTGTTACTTCTATCTACGTTAAAAATTAGAGAAGTGTCATCAGCAAATAATACAATCCCACATAGGTCTTTGACAAAATAAGGCAGGTCATTTATATAGATTAAAAACAGCAGAGGACCCAATATTGATCCCTGGGGCACGCCCATACGTATGGTGGCACCGGAAGAGTTCGTACCATTGATACTCACTTTTTGTATTCTATCAGTGAGGTAAGATTCTATAAGGCTAAGTGAAATATTTGAAACACCGTAATGCCTCAGCTTAATCAGTAAGATTTCATGATCTACGCAGTCAAATGCTTTTGATAAATCACAAAAAACTCCTATTGCATCTTGCTTGCCTTCCCACGCATCAAATATGTGTTTGATGAGCGCAACACCTGCATCGGTTGTATTCCTATTTTTAGTGAATCCAAATTGATTACTATGTAATAATTTATTCAAAGCAAAGTGAGAATGTAATTGATTCAATATTATTTTTTCAAAAATTTTACTTAAAGCTGGTAGAATAGAGATAGGTCTATAATTGGATGGGTCACTTTTCTCACCTGACTTATAAAGGGGTATGACTTTACTAAATTTCATTAAATTAGGGAACTGACCCTTGTCTACACAGTTATTAAAAAGTAACGCTAAACTAGGGGAGATGGCATCTATGACTGGTTTAAGTATATCAACAGAAATACCCCATAAATCCTCCGTTTTTTTTATGTTAAGTTCTTTAAACGATTTGAGGATGGTATGAGGAGATATATGATCGAAGCAAAAACTAGTGGCGCACTCATTAACACTTGATGTGAGGAGATAACTAGCTAGCAGTGAACTAGAATTTAGTTTACTGGTAGTAATAAAAGGTATCTCAGAGAAAAATGATTCAAATGTATTAGCTATATCAACGTCAGACTTAATAATATTATCTTTAATTTTAAGTGAGAAAGAGTTATTGCGTGGTATGGACTTACAAGTTTCTTTGTTTATAATGTTCCAAGTCGCTTTGATTTTGTTTTTTGCTTGTTTTATTTTGTCTCGCAAAAACATGGACTTGGCAACATTGCAAGATTTTTTAAATATCTTAGAGTAAGATTTAACATAGTCTACTAGTTTGGGACTATGAAAGTTCGCTTTTAAATCATATAATTCGTATAATTTAATCCTACTTTTATGAATACCTGGAGTAGCCCAGTCACTGAATTTAAATTTAAATTTATCAACTGTCACTTTTTTTTTGAAAAAATGGTGTTATGTTCATACAATAACAGATTGAACAAATCCTCATACTGATCATTTATGTTCTGGTCTTGGTGTGATAAGTAAGGAAGTTGACTGTTTATATTGTGTTTAAATTTTTCTATACGTTTCTGAGTAACTGGTCTGAAAATAATATCCACCGATTGAGGGACATGACGGTGCTCAAATTTGGTTAACAGACCACAATGGTCAATGGTTTTAAACAATTAATTATTGATTTCTCCTTATAAAAAATTTCACAAAAAATATTATCCAAGCAGGTAGCTGATGACGCAGTGATTCTAGTTGGTTGATCAAAAATATTAAATAAATTAAATGATTTAAAAAGATTCAAAAATCTAAGTGAGGTTTGAGAAGAGTCTAGAATATCTACATTAAAATCACCACAAACAACCACCTTCTTGTTTGATTTACATACTCTCTTTAACACTTCTTCCAAAGTTTCTTCAAACAGTGAATAATCCGCAGATGGTGGTTTATACACACAAACAATAATAATCCGCTCTAACTCTGCACATGAAATTTCAATAGTTTGCTCAATTGAGAGTGCTACCACATCTTTGCGTTCTTTATACTTTAACTTATTGTGCAATAATATTAGTGACCCACCCCGAATAGCAGAAACTCTCATGAACATACTAGCGATGCTATAATTATCAAAACTTAACAGACAGTTGTGTTCCTTAAGCCAGTGTTCTGTTAAACATAAAACATCTATATTCATACTGTCAAGGAACAAACCTACCTCTAAATCTTTGCCAGAAAAGACCTGTATATTCTGATGAACAAAATTGAGGTAATTACTGTTGGGCTTTTCTTTTGTCATAGATGGAGGTTTGCTAGAGGTTTCCTCTGTTGTCTTAATATCTAATTTAAATGATTTGGAACATGTTCCAAAGTCGACAAGTCTGTCTGCTCAATAAAAGCAGGTTGAGTAGCCAAAATATTGGCTGGAGAAATAAAAAAAGAGGATAGCGAATGTGCTATTTGTCGCTTAAAATAATTAGAAATATAAAAATTATTATATGTCACATGCAAATTATTCATATTAATTAATCTGTTGATGTCAATTACATTCATTAATTTACTGTTATGAAAAGTCACAGTATCTAATGTCAAATTCATTTTGTACCTCATCTCATTTTCTGTCTGTGGCAAACCTCTACTGTAAGGTAGTGTAAACATTATAATCTTCTTAACATTTAATAAACACAGGTTATGACAATGTTCTAACAGCTGTTTTTTGTTTAAACTACCTCTATTTCCAATAAATATAATTAAAATTGAGTTTTCATTGAACTTATGGCCTCTTATCTTGTTCATGATATCAGAGTAAGAGGCCCCCGGTGAACAGTGATTGGTTACTGGTTGGTTTAAATATGTGCAGACTAACTGGCCCATATTTTTCCCAATATCGTCACTAAACATTACAATATTTACAGTATTTGATCTCATTCTGACAGGACTCTCAGTGGTGGTGTTGGAAGTCTGGTTATCAGATGTTCTCTTGTGAGTGCAAAGCTCACATTCTGACCGAGAACCAGCCAAAGAATCTGAGTTCTCCATTAGCTTTTTCAGGGCCAAAATGTGTTCCTGATACTCAAGTTTGGTAAAGTGGTACCTATCGGACACACTTTTTAGCTGAGACTTAAGGTTACGTAACTCTGACTGTAATAATTTTACATCATTGTCATGCTCACTTAAGTTATTTTCTAGCATAATGGAATACACATCTAATTCATCACCTAACCGCCTTCGTTCCTTAATGTATTTTACATTCTTAAGCATGCATTTGTTCCTTTTAATAAGTTTCTGCGTTTTTTTAATGAATTTATTTATTCTAACATACTTTTTAAATTTGTTTTTGCTGCACCTTATCAAACCAACTGGAGAGTTGATGATAGTGTCATCTTTAGTCAGGTCAATGGTGACTGTGGGAGTTGAACTAGGTGCAGCAGAAACAAGGCTGGGGCACTAATTTACAGCACAAAGATACATTATGTAAGGTAGGTCCGCCATCATTTAAATACCTTTAATGTTAGTGGGACCTACTACTACTACGGCCATGTTTAAATAGTCAATTCACAAGCTTTTGTAACAAATAATTTCAGGCAGATCAAGCCCTGCCTAGTTTATTTAGTTAGACATTCCTTAAATTTAACTTCCTTTAAACCTTATGTATTAATTTTCATCATAGGTTTGCTAGGTTCCTAGTCCCGCTCATGTTATTTCAAATCGTTACCTGACCGTTTTCACCGCCTAACTTAACCACGTGTAATGGAAACAAGCCGAAAATCGATCAAACTTTTGAGAGCAAGTTAGCTCGTGAGTTTGCAGGCGAAAATAGCCGATTGTGAGCGAACTTCGCTGATCCGTGACTGGCTTTGACACGCGTAGGCTGCCCGATCATTTATTTCGCAAGCGTCTGTATAATTAATCCTTGTAGGTATAGAATAGAGACTCTTTATGAAAGTAAAGATCTAGTTATCTTTTGTAGTTGCAATATTGATTGGATTGACCCATACCTATCAAAAGTAACTGTCTTTTTGCTAAGTTTCAAGCAATTTTGCTAATGAGCGAATTTTCATTTTTATCATTTAACAATTCGTTATACAAAGATAGAAACTAGAAAAATTCGAACTGATCCTAGGGACTCAAGCGGGATTCGAACCCGCGACCTTCCGCAATCCGGGTGGCTGCTCTTCCACCTCAGTTACTGAGGCCGTTATCAGACCTGGCGAATTTATCTTTTTCATAAAATGTTATAGGTGAACCTATCTTGCCTGCATGGTCTTAATTAAGAAGTATTTTATTGTACCACCCTACTAACATAGTTTTTAAGTATTTTATTGTTACTAACCCGTATGGACACTGTTGGTCTAGAATAAAGGATTTTTATTTTTTTAATTTATTTATAACCAAGCGCGTTCAACAAACGAAAGAAATATTTTTGCAAATATTTGACTTTCCATTATGATGAAACTAGCTAAAGGATTAATAAATTTTTATTTTTAGTATTTAACAATGCACTATTTTCTATTCAAAGACAGAAACTAGAAAAAATTCAACCTGATCCTAGGATCCTAGGGACTCCAGCGGGATTCGAACCCGCGACTTTCCACTATTCTGAATTTTGATCATCTTCTTCTTCTCTTTAAGAAGGTACATACAATTTAAGATGAACGGTCCTATGAACATTGAAACTTCTGTAACGTTACTGTCTGTATGAATGTAGGTATAAATAAATAAATGTAAATGAATAATAAAGATATTTGGATTACTATAGGTCATAACATGGATTGCAAAAGAATTGTTAATTTACTCTTGTGTTACATACCTCCATACACACCAATTGACAATCTAGCTAAATACTATCAACATTGCCAGGATTTGGTGCTTGGAGCCAGCGATAATGTTGAGTTTATCTGTGTTGGCGATTTTAACACGCCTCATATCCAGTGGACTAAGTCACCTGATTTTTCTTATTTTATTCCTTCTCCGGTGGCGGATAGAAAGTCTACCCTGTTAATAGACACTGTAGCGTTGTGTGGTTTCAATCAATTTAACGGTGTATGTAACAAAAACAATAGACAACTTGACCTAGTGCTTAGTACCATCAATAACATAGTAGTGGAAGAATGCTCCCCATTGAGTCGTTTAGATTTGCATCACCCAGCAATTGTTATCACGCTACACTTACAGTGTAATCCCAAAATTATTCGACCTAAGCTCAGCAGGCGCCTTAATTTCGGAAGGAGCAATTTTGACAAAATCAGATCTGACCTCAAAGGCGTCGTTTGGTCTGATGTGTTGGTCTCATCCGATGTCAATACAAACACAGCTATTTTCACCGATACTTTCATGAAAATCATTACGAAACATACCCCCACCACCTCGAAGAACTGTAACAGTTACCCTAAGTGGTTTAGTGCCTCAGTTATACGCTGCTTAGATGAGAAACACAAATATCACAAGCTTTACAAAAAATTCCACAACCCGCGTGACTATGATGTTTTTTCATTGCTCCGGGCTCGATGTAAGCGGTTAATAGACCGATGCTACAGGAACTACGTGAGTTCAGTTGAGGAAGGCTTAACCGCAAATGTTAAATATTTCTGGTCATTTGTGAATAGTAAGCGAGCAAAGAGTAACGCAGTTCCTAAGGTAATGAAATATGGCAACAGCGAAGCATCTGACTTGAAGGGTGTGTGTGAGTTGTTTTCTCAATACTTTAGCTCTGTTTTTGAGGATCCGGCTGTTGCCACATTTGCCCTGAATAGTTGTCTCTCTTCCGTTGTCATTTCCGAGGATGAAGTAATAAAAAACTTAAAAAAGATAGACGTAAATAAGGGTGCTGGACCAGATAGAATTCCGCCTCTTGCCTTCAAACAATGTGCAGACGAGCTTTCACTGCCATTGACTTTAATATTTAATCAATCACTAAGCTCAGGAGTTTTTCCTGACTCCTGAAAGAATGCTTATGTCGTTCCTATACACAAAAGCGGTGACAAGTCTATGTGTGAAAACTATAGACCTATAAGCATTTTATCCTGTTGCCCTAAACTTTTTGAATCTTTAGTCTACGATACTATTTACTCTCACGTTCGGCCATTACTCTCCGCCTATCAACATGGCTTCCTTAGAAATAGGTCCACCATGACGAACCTTTTGGAGTATAAGAATTATTTATGTGAAGCTTCCGCTAGAAACACCCAGGTAGACTCCATTTACACGGACTTTTCCAAAGCCTTTGATAAAGTTAACCACGCTATCCTATGTCAAAAACTAAATACCATGGGTATACATGGCTCATTACTTAGGTGGATTGAATCGTACTTGTCTCGTCGAAGTCAGTTAGTTGCTCTCAAAGGCGTAGTTTCTGCACCAACATTGGTTACTTCCGGGGTCCCCCAGGGATCACATCTGGGCCCCTTACTCTTTAACGTGTTTATCAATGACCTAACAGAAAGCCTCATCAGTCCATGTCTATTATATGCTGACGACCTTAAGATTTATTCATCTGTCGCTGGCCCAAGTGACACGGAAACTCTTCAACGCGATCTCAACATCGTCTCTCAATGGTGCGCCGAAAACCAAATGTTCTTGAACGTTGATAAATGCTTTGTCTTGACATTCACAAGGAATAGAAATAAAATTAATTTTGAATACCGCTTGAACAATCAAATCTTAAATCGTCAAAGTAAAGTTAAAGATTTAGGCATAATATTCGATGACAAACTATCATTTAGAGAACATTGTAATCATATTCACAATAAAGGTTCAAGAATGTTGGGATTTGTCCTGCGAAATACGAGACATTTCAAAAAATCACGAGCCATAATATACCTTTACAATATGCCTGTTAGAAGCAACTTGGAATACGGGGCTGTTATCTGGTCGCCGTTCTACAATATACATAGTAGTCATATTGAATCGATTCAGAGAAAGTTCTTGAAAATCCTTTCCTTCCGACAAGGGTTACACCGTAAACTATTAACTTATAGTGATAGATTGATAAAGTTCGGTATGGTGACACTAGAGACAAGACGTAAACAGACTGATTTAATTTATTTACACAAAATTCTTAATTCAATTTTAGATTCTCCATCACTTCTCTCATCTATAAACTTTAACACTAGGTACAGAATTCGTAATCCTAAATTATTTTCTCTTAAAGTATATCGTAACAACACATCTTATTACAACCCCTTGGTCCGCATGTGTCGTCAATATAATGACCTAGCACAGGATATTGACATTTTCACTGTTAGTCCAAATGTTTTCAAGAGGCGCCTTAAAGCCCTTTACCCTCAAATTGCTTGCTCCGGTACACGTTAAAGTGCAACTACTCAAACATGTACTGAATCAGTCAGTGAATGCACTGTTTAAATTGAAACTGTTATTTTAAACTATGTAGTTATAAGTATTTAGCCTAGTAAATATTGTTTTTCCATCCGCATAAACCCTCGGGCAGTCCGTAAGATGGAAGCTTTGATAGAAGACCTTTATGCCAGACCCGGTCGAAGGCCTTAGCTATATCTAGGCTAACAGCCAAAGCCTCACCTTGACTTTCAATGGCCTGAGCCCGGCGGTGTGTGAGATACACCAGAAGATTGCCAGTCGACCGACCATTACGGAAGCCATATTGGTAGTCGCTTATCAAATCGTGATCCTCTAGGTACCTCAAGAGCTTGGCATTCAACACACGCTCCAAAACCTTTGAAAGAAGGGAGGTAATAGCGATAGGTCTATAATTCGCCGGGTCCGACCGGTCACCCTTTTTAGGCACCGGGTGCACGTGGGCGGTCTTCCACAAAGACGGACATTGCCTTTTTGCGTAGGAAAGCGCGAAAAGGCGCGTCAATACCGGGCACAACTCGGGAGCACACACTTTGAGCACCACTGCCGGGATGTTATCCGGCCCACTCGACTTGTGGACGTCCAGATTTTGCAACTCTCGCCGGAATTCTTGCTGGGTTATGCGGATCTCCGGCATAATGTGACCGCACCAAGGGATGGTAGGTGGCACGGTGCTCCTAGCGTCCAAAGTCGAGTTTGAGGCAAAGAGGTTGCCCAAGAGATCGGCTTTCTCTTTAGCACTGTGGGCCAGATTTCCATCTGGTTTTTGGAGTGGTGGCAAAGACGAGCGGCAAAAGTTTCCCTGGGCAGCCTTGGCAAGCGACCAAAAGGCACGACTCCCTGAAGGGTGGCCCACGAGCTGCTCCCCAATGCGGCCGACGAAGACGAATTTAGCCCTGGCGATGGCTTTTTTACTCGATCTCGAGGCAGCATTCAGTTTGCGCTTAGCATCTGGTATAGAGTGATCCCTTTTAGCACAGGCCGCAGTCCAAGCCTTGAATGCAGATTGTTTGAGGCGCAAGGCCTCTCTGCAGTGCTTGTCAAACCACGGCTGGCTCCTACCCCCGACAGCCACTAGCGGATTAGAAATATAGCATTCCATACCCGCCAGGATTGTCTCAGTGACCGCAGCTGCACAGGTATCGGGATCACCAGATGAAAAACAGAGCTGCCTCCAGGAATACGACGCGAAAAACTCACGCAAACCATCCCAATCCGCTGACTTATAGTGCCACACGCGGCGGCGCCCAATAGGCTTGCGCTTTTCAGGTGAATCGCAAAGCACTTGGCTCCGGACGATGCAGTGGTCAAACGAGCCCAAAGGCACATCTACTGAGATGGTGTACCCGTCCGGATGTGAAGTCAGCAGGAGATCCAGTAAATTTGCCCTATGGGTGACGACGTCCGGTACTCTCGTGGGAGAAGGTACCAGTTGCGAAAGACCATAGGCCAAGGCAAACTCGCAGGCAGACCTTCCAGCGTAGTCAGTGGGCAAAGAAGACCCCAACCACTCAGTGTGGTGAGCATTGAAGTCCCCCAGGACCACCAACTCGGCTGTCGGATACTGCTCAATGACTTTGCCGGACGTCACTTGCAGGTGCTCAAAAAGTTGAGTTATACCCAGATTAGCACTATGAGACCTGTAGAGGCACGCGTAGATACGGGTATGGCCACCGTAGTCTATACGCAGCCACATAATTGACAGGTCCCTGTCTTCTAGCCCTGAAAGACGGCGACAGCAAATGTCCTCCAGGACGAACATGCATACCCCGGCGTGAGGCACAAAATTGTGCTCAAGCTTTTACCCAGGGTAGTGAAGGTAAGATGTATCGGCCGGGCAAGATATTTGCGTCTCGGTCAGGAAAAGCATTGTCACCATCACCTCGAAAGCTTTGCGGTTTCGAGGTGATGGTGAAGTTAAGTCCCCTGATATTGCACATGTCCACACATAACGTGGAATGGAACGCCGCTGAAGAACGTGTCCTTTTTTTAGGTGGCTTCATTATTTTATTTTTTAGAGGGTTTTTTTTTATAAGGCTTGGGGCAGCCGTTGTGTAGACAGCCGAACGGACAAAAGCAGGTTGGGTTTCCGCCGCTCGATAAGATGGTTATGTGATTTGCTGGCGCGGTGGACGGAAGGGCCCCCGATCCCCCCCCTTTGAGGTGGCCGGGTCCACTCCGGTCTCCTCCCCCGGCACGACCACCCCATCAGGGACTTTTCGCAAGGCTGGCAGGTCAGCCTCCCAGGGCGGAGATTCACGTGATCCCTGGGTTCGGGACCCCGTTCAGCCTGCGGGCAGTCAGCGGTCAACCGTTTCATCGGGTCTCCCTGGCAACCGCGCCAACATGCCATGCCGATCCACCACAGCGATGGTGACTAACCCCAGGTCCCCCAGCTGTCCACACAACAGCTCCCCGATGAGCTCTGGTACCTTACTCACCAGCAGGAACACAAAACTACCTGAGCAGTGTTATTTAGCTGCGGTATTCCTATATTCCTATCCTAACCATGGTACTTAATTGCATTTTATTTATTTATTCCTATCTGTGTAGATAACTGGCTCACGCAAGCGAATAGTCACTTTCAAAAGCTACTGTTGCAATAAATAACTTAAATTCTATGTGAATTGTCTAAGAGCGATATAAGACATCGCAGTTTTTTGCGCGTATACGGTCGCTTTAAAAAAACAAACGCGCGGTCATGGGCTTATTGGGTGTTCGCTCGAACTGGTAGTAGCGAGTCAGTATCTATCCCTCCTCGCGTCGGCGTCCGAAGCAGAGTGAAGGGCATCGTGCAAGGTGGTTTCAAGGGTGGTGCAAATCTGGTCGCTCCATCGCATAGGGCTCCTTCCTCTTGCTCTTCTACCCTCGATTTTGCAAGTGATCACAAGTCTCTCCAGGTTGTTGACATCCTTTCTTGCAATATGGCCGAAGTACTCCAGGATTCTTCGTAGGCAGGTGGTGGAGAGCCTTGTTATATTCAACTGTCGTAGGATCGACACATTGGTACGGCGTGCTGTCCATGGTATGCCCAGCATTCTCCTCCAGCACCACATTTCGAAAGCGTCAATGCGATGAATAAAGCGCTAACTTTAAATCGCTAAAAGCCATTGTATTATTAAGTACTGAAAAAGTTGAGCTTTCTAGAGGATTTGGCGTAGGTTTGTTAACCTTTAAAACGTATTCCTCTTGCAGCTTACAGAATGTAAACGGATTAGAATCTAATTCAGGAAGAAAAGCTCGTTCATATTATAAGCTCAGATTATGCGATGCGCAGTGGGAGGTTATTTTAAGAGCAATCTCGTAATATTCATAACGAGCTATTGCCAGTGACTTCTTCCTTGGACTTAGCTTTATAAAGGTTTTACAACGTGTCTTTTTGAGGGCTTTGTATAAGTCTAAGTATAGTTTTACATTTGTTACTATTATAATATATCTATATGTCGAAGGATAACGGGAAGAGCCGGAATTTCTCGAAAATCCTAGGATGATCGCTAAATTCCGGATGATAGGAAGGCATCCGCGCGGTGTTTTGCCAGCCAATGGTGAGGCCTGCCTTATTGGTTTCCTAAGCGGTTACCGCAGCCTATGGACGCGTGCAAAACCAGGGGTATCACTCGCGCGTTGTCTACCCTGCAAAAACCTTTTCAAACCCCTCTTTATTTGAATTGAATTAATTGCATTATTCCCTCGCTCCGCTCTGCTAGCTCGCTCAGTGTCGATGGAAGGCAGGCCTTTATTGGATATTTATTTATTTAGTATACCAACAGCACTTCATAAATTCTCTATTTCAAAAATAATAATAAATTAATCTTTATTTCAAAAAAAGTTAAATTAGCATCAACTGTGGCTGGAGCCTCCTTTTAAGCATATTCACCCAGCTTGACCTGCTGCTTCCTATCAGACAGGTAGCTCGTAAAAAGGGCAAGTGGAGTTCCTCTTATTCCTATTTTATGTAGTTCGTGGACAATTAGGGGACAGAGACGGTATCGAAAGCTTTTTTCAGATCTAGGAATACAGAAATGCATTTCTTTTTATTTTCTAGCTGTTCAGTAACAAAGGAGCTGAGTTCTGAGATAGCATCTTCCGTACATCTTCACACTACATTTTAAGCAATATACTCAACTCATGTAAAAATAACAGCTGTATGAGGAAGAACACCTGAAGCTTTTTATACTGGGTGATTATCAAAAGACTAACAGAAACGATACGGCATATTAAGTAACCATGTACTTAGGTGAAAATTTGATTTTTTCCGTTGACTTTAATTTCAGGGGTGTCCTACAAGAAAACTGACTGTTTGACTGATTTGTATAGTGACCTTGAAATGAAAGTTAATTACTTAAATGAATTTCATTTTCACATAGCTAGATAGTTTCTACTGAGTATGTCGATCTTATTATTATATTGTATCTTAACGGCCGTGTCACTTAGTTTATCATTTTTAAACGGAAAAGCACAAAAATGTTTCCGATCCAGTTTTATGAAAAATACTGAAGATAGGTTTTTTTTTATACCACGTCGGTGTCAATCGAGCATGCGGACCGCCTGATAAACGGCCGCCTGGTAAGCGGTTACCGCAGCCTATGGACACGTGCAACACCAGGGGTTTCACTCGCGTTGTCGACCCTGCAACCACCTTTTGAAACCCCTCTCGAAGAACTCCATAGTATAACTCATCGGCAGGGACTTCATTCCACAATTTAGGTGTCCTCGAAAGGAAACATCTCTGAATCCGAACTGTACCATACCATTGCGGATTCTGAGTGTGAGGATGAACGCCCTGTCGGTGGCGAGCGATGCGGTTATATTTTTATTGAATTTCAAGGATAGGTATAGTTAGCGAATAACACTAACAGTAAAAGATCATTCTGCTCAGGAGTAGGTAACTATCTTTATTTCTCAAAAAAAACACCAATTAATATACATTTTAAAACATTAATTATTAAGGATATTTGTATACTTACTTAAAGTACAGCGGCGTACCGCTATTTGGTTATTTGATGAATTTATTGTCACATCAACGTTATTAGTTATTATTACAGATATTACAGAACCTTATTATTTGCATTTTAATAAAGTTTAACTACAAGCTATCGAATGAAGTTTCATATTAACGTCAATCGGGAAGGATTCCATTTGTAAAAGGGGATTTGGCTTTCTTAATAGTTATGGACTGTGAATAGCTACGGTGTTGCCAGTTTCTAAAATAGTTGCTATATAGTAGATTTTATATTCTGAATGTTAAATATACATTCAATGGTTAAGTTGATTACATTTGTTGCAGTTAATTTACGCAATACTGATATGATAAATACTTGTCCTCTGATTCATTTGTACGGCCAAACTACACCTAATGATTTTTTCCACATATTCCATTGATGAAACACCTATTTAAGTTGCAATACGCTTCCAATAAACTACTCAATGTAGGTATTATCCACTAATTACCTAACTATTCATGATCTTTAAAAGACAATAAAATAATTTGTAAATTCTACAGAATATTGTTAGAAAATTATATATAAATAAAAATATGTATAGATATCTCGCTAAATTGTAACATATAAGATGGGACATGATCGTCCGTTACAATAAATAGAAGATTAATGAATTCATTGACTTGCTTAAAGCCATATAATGTGTTATATAATTTTTAAAGCCAAATTTCATAGTCTGTGAGGTTATGTCGACTTCTCTCGTCGATACTTAATAAGTCGATAGTTGATTAGATATAATGATAAATATAGTACACAAATAGGTAACAACTTTCTTAGAATTACAGCCTTCAACTTTCAGTGCATCGCCACCTTTTAAGGAATATTTTATTGATTCTGTTGTTTTAATTTGGCATTTCTTTGACGTCTGTATTTTTAAAACGTCTGTTTGACAAAGATAAAAGATTTAGCGTATTTATGAAATATACTATTTTGTAGGATTTCTATACTCATACTAAGGTAAGTAACATATTAAAAAAATATCACTCGACAACGACTGAAAATTCACATACTAAATTATATATTTTTATTAAAGACTGTGGCTTTGTACTTTAGGCCTTAAAAGAAAATTTTGTTACTCCTTTTTGCTCAAACTTGTTGCTAGTTTTAAGTTGAGAGTCAGTTGGAAAGTGGAAATCTCCTTATAAGACCTTAGATCTAGCGACATTCTTTAATATGCGTTACACCACAAAATATGACAAAGCGACACAGTTGGGTTATTCATTTTTAGTGAATATTTTTGAGCCGATATTGGCAACACTAAATTCTTTACAATACAGGCTGTTAAAACCATAGTAGAATAAGAATGGTACATCTGATAAGTTAAAACGTATTTAGTGTTTGTATGAGAACAAAATTATGTTGATTTTTAGTCATTATAAATATATTTTTGTAATTATAGCTGAAGATTTTCTAAGAGCTCACAGGATATGTTGATTTTTGGAATTAAGATATGTTTTAGTGTGGTAGGTTAGAACAAAATTGTCATACTCATCTTATTTTACTACAGCGAAGTCTTATCCCTAAAATCCAATACATGAGTATGAAGCAGTGCATTGCACCATATTTTACGATAATTAATTAATCTATTACAATAAACATGGAACATTAAACATAGTTAAAGCATTTTCTGTCGGACTTCGGTTGCGCGAGCTTTTTTTTCTCATCAAAACATTATCTGTGGCTCAACAATTTTCTTTGCACAGCCGAAATCGACCTAGCCGTCTTGTAGGCTTTTAATTCAATAATTCATATAACCACATACTTAGCATCTAATCACAACGATAATATTTAATGAAATACTATTTTTTTTTATTGTCATTGCAATACTATTATCAAAAATTGTTGCAAAAAATAACTCAACAGCCATTATATTACCAGAGATACAAAATAAGGACACGAGATTTGAAGAAATGATTTTATTTTCTTAACAACAGTGAAATAACTAAATTAATCAACTACTTAAAAAAAACAATTGTAAGTTTTGAAAGAGGGCGTTGGGCTCAAACAGCGCCTTCAAAAAGTTTTTTTTTAATGTTGGGAGATACTACATATTCATTGTTTTACATATTACATTCTTTTCAGAAGAAGATTGAAGCTAATGCGGGTAATAAAATCCCACGATTTAAATACATTGTTAAAACTCCTAATTTTAACCGTAACTTTGGGGAATATTCCATACCCTTACTACTAAACATCAAATTGTAAACGCTCATACAGTATTTATTGTCAAATTACTTAATTTGTCGAATTCCATTATTGTCAAATTCGTTAGAACATTGGGAATTGACGGTTATTAATGTGAGGTTAATAATTGCTCAAATTGTATACGAATTTTATTGTCTTAATTGGAAGATATTACGAAAAGTCCATTTGGACTGCAATTGCGTGGATTTACCAACGCCTTAAATCTAGGAAAAATTCAAAAGGGGTATATTTAAAAATCTCGAATATCTACATTGAAAAAGTTCGGTTTTACAAATATACAAATATTGCCGTACAGGTGATGGTAGGAAAGCTCGCGATACGACGATTTACGTCAAGCAATAAGGATCCGAACCGGTTGGAGAGAACCGATGTATAAGAAACATCGTAAATATAAAAATAATAACAGGAATGTTTGAAAATCAACAGAATATAAGTACATACAGGGTGTCCCTGGAAGTAAGGATCAAATCAAAATAGCGCATAGCTGCGGAAATTTCTGACCTTTATAACGCTATCAATATTGGTCCGATTTCTAACCATTTAAAAGTTATAATAAGTTTTAGATAAATAGGCTAAGTCCATACAAAAATTATTATTTAAAATAAATTTATCAAAAGTATCAACTTATTTTTTTTTGCCAAAAGGTTAGCAGGTGAGTTGTCTTACTTTGACTAGTTACTTTATTTAGCTAGAAAACCCATGTGAATTTAAAAACTTTAAATATTTCAAGAAATCTTTAACAAAAAAATAACTTCAAGTTCGAGCTGATGTCGTGAAAAAAAATTCCCAACTGAAAGTTGATTAGTATTTAAAAAAGTTGCTCGTTCAAATTACAAATTCTTTTAAGGTACAAATTACAGAGATATTTTGTTTTTTTTTTAAGTTGTGAGTAAGTAGGTAGATATTTTGAACAAGCAAGTCGTGTTTTTTGGAGTTTGTCATTTCAACCTCTTTCACTTTTTTTGCGAGAAAGTTAGCTTAAGTTACGTTCTGATAACTGCAGGAAGGTTGATAACTTAGCACCATCAATCTTATTGTAAAAAAGATTTAAAATCTATAAAAAAAAATTGTATAAAATTCAATACAATGAAATTGTATGTACTACTGAAAGTCAGTAGTACATTTTTTTCCACGACATTTTCTTGAAATTGAAGTAATTTTTTTGATTGAGATTTGTTTTTGCAATCTTTTACGTTTTTAAATTGACTTGGGCTTTCTAGCTAAATAAATTAACTAGTCAAAGTAAGACAAATCATCTGAAACTCTTTTGAAAAAAAAAAGTTGGTACCTTTGATACGTTTTTTTAAATAACTATTTTTGTATTGACAGCATAGGCTGAAAATAGTTTCTGAAAAAAACTACAATTGATCATAACTTTTTAACGGGTAAAAATCGGACCAATATTGATAGGGTTGAAAGGTCAGAAATGACCCCAGCCCTGCGCTATTTTGATTTGATCCTTACTTCCAAGGACAACCTGTATATACATTTCATAATTAAGATTGTTTCCAATAAAACCGTGTAATTAGGTAATTGATGCAAATAATTAAGTATTCTGGCTTTGTACAAAATCGTTTCAAAGATGATAATTCATATCTTTCTCAACTCATCAAAAATCTGAAATGAAAATGATTCGGTTCACTCATTTACCGGTTCACATCACAAAGTCCTATTGAAAAACGACCGAAAAAAACCGGTTCACACCCCTACCAAGCAAAGCGTTAGATATGCTTTCGATATGCACATGTATGCTGATATTGTCGCTCTTAGCGGTTGACTCCCTGGAGGCTGAGTGTTCAGAAGTACGGGGCCAGCTCCGGGGTGGCGTACTCGTAGTAGGGGTGGTACATGGTGCGGCGGGAGGGGGGGAGCATCACGTCCGAGTAGCGGGAGAACTGTGAGACCTGGCGACTTCCTGATTGGGGCTTCCTGTAAGAATGAGTTTTTTACGTTAATTTTATAGTTCTCGTCATCCAAAAAGAACTTCCGTACCTGCGCAGTGAACGAATTTAAAGAAATTGGAGGGATGAAATGATGCTCTCAATGTCAACTACCGTTCTTTTTACGAGACGGGACTTGTACCAATATCTATCATATTGCAGAAAAATAGCCAAACTGGTATAGGTGGTGGTAAGGTTTCCACTATTAATAAAACAACTGATAGCCAGAAAATGTATGGCCTACGAGCGGTTATACACATATTGTTTTTATTTTTCTTGTTTTGTGTGTAGTTACTCATGCTTTTTTCTGTGTACTTACACGTAATTACACTAAAACACTAAAAAATAAAAAATAATGTTTATTTGCTTTTTAGTTTTACAGTTCTTCATTCGACAAAATCTGCCAAACTATACAATAGTTTGTTGGCAGGAGCTGGCTCCCAATTTGTTATAAACTGTTTAATCAAAGCTTACACTTTATTTTTGGTTTCAGAATCGTTATTTTGTTCAGCTTCTAACCAATCATTGTAATTGTGTATTGTTAATGTTGAGCTGTACTGGTCCAGCCGGGTTTAACCAATAAAGTACAAAGATTACTTACTTTAATAATACAAAAAACATGCGTAAACAAGAACATGCCTATAGGCTTAGGTACATCTATTCAATCTTTTATATTATTTGACCTTCAAATTGATTTAACAAATGCTCTCTAACCTTCCTCTTAAAGGTCGGTTTACAATCACACACCGTTATTTTGTGTGGTAAACTATTAAATACTTTAGGCACAAGATAACTGTTGGTACGCTCACCGTAGTAGTTGATTGTTTTAGGTATGAATAAAACCCCTTTTCTTACATTCCTGGGAGTTCGTGAATGAGTCACCAGTACCTTAAATTTATCACAATCATAATGTTCCAAAGCTAACAGAAACAATACCCTCTCATGAACTGGCAACATTTTACATTTAACAAATAAATTATTATAATCCTTCCTATATCTGTCTTGTTTTTTCATTTACAAGGGTCTTCATAAATCTAATTTGGAGTTGCTTTATTCTATTGAGATAAGTTTTAAATGTGCGTCCATATGGAATATATGTTCCCAGCCCATAAGAAAGCACTGAGTCCGCAAGAGCGTAGTATATGGTACAAAGCGTCGCCGTGTCCGTGAAAAACTTCAAGTGGTGGAACTTAGCAAGTATAGATCTGAGCTTTTCACAAACTATATCTACATGTTTAGTCCAGGAAAATCTTGTATCCACGGTTAGCCCTAAATACCTGTACCACTCCAACCTCCCCACAGTCATAGTGGGACTGGCCCCTATGTAAGCAACAATACTCGTGACCTATGACTTTAGGTTGCCTAGATAGACATTTCATATATGGAGAAAATATGTGCATACATTTAGTTTTAGCTATATTTATTATGATACCGTTATCATGCGCTCATTTGATAATATTATCAAAATCTTTTTGTATACAATTTTCTATCATAGATATGTCTTTACCAGAGTAGACCAGGCAGGTGTCATTCGCGTACATGTAAACACGACAATTTTCTACTACATTACTCATGCTATTCACGTGCATTACGTATCCGACGGGTCCGAAGACAGAACCAGTCGGCACACCGCGAGATATTGATGCACTCTGCCCGACGACGCCGCAGACGGCTGTCCTCAGGGTCCGGTCTAATAGGTATGCTTTCAGCCAGTTATTCACCGGACCTCTGATGCCACATTCTTCCATAGCTTGCAGCAGCTGGTGGTGGTCCAATGTATCAAAAGCTTTTTTGAAGTCAAGACCACCACCACCTGCTGCCCAGCATTTAGGCAGGCGTTGACGTCGTCAGCGAACTGCGCAAGAGCGGTATCTGTGCTTCGGCCCCGCCGGAACCCATGCTGCACATTGGATAACAAGCTATTCTTCTCTAAGAAATCACATATCTGTCCAACGATATATTTTTCCACTATCTTATTAATGGTTTACAGAATAGCTATTGGTCGATAATTAGTATAAGCTGTGTGCGAACCACTTGTATAAATAGGTCTAATTAAGGCATCTTTGAAGTCATTAGGGTAAGCTCCTTTCTCAACACATAAATCTATGAATAATGCAATCACAGAACATATTTTTACTTTATATCACGTAGACGTATTAGGTTGTTTATTATTTTAAAAAAATATCCGACGGTAAAGCCTTCCGGAATCTTATAGACAGTTGTGCAAAATTCACGTAATCAGATCTGATCAAAAACTTTTGGTTACATACATGTTTAATATCTGTAATTGCCATTGTGAATGCTGTCGAAAAATTATTACAAATGTTCATGAGAGACTCTTTTTTTTCCTGGGTATTTCAAAATAACATCATCCAAAATTTTTTTTCCTTTCCCATCCAACTTTTTATTTTAGCCCAAACCTGTTTCATATTCTTTTAACACTTTGAAATTACTGATTGCCTGAACTTGTTTTTAGCTTTATTTATACATTTATTGACCATATTTCTATATTTACTCGTAGTATATTCAAGTCTCAAATTCTTGTCGTGTGGTTTGTTTTTACAATTTCTAAACAACTTATCTCTATACCTAATCATTGCTTTTAACTCACAGTCTATGGATAACCGTGGACGGTTTCGCTACTCTTTTCTTACTGAGTTTAAATTCAACTATGCACTTTTTATAAGTATTATCAAAAATGTCTTTCATCTTGTCATATAAAAGCAAAGGACACGTACTTATCAACAGTTCGTCCCAATTATACTTATCCAAATTTACTTGTACAGATTTATTACACAACACACGTTTTTGAGACTTTTCTGCACCATAATTTCCACTTTGCACTCTATTATTATTACTACAGGCCCTACCAGAATACCAGCGTCGCTGCAGTCCTGCACTGCAGCGGCATGTGCTGGATAGGGACCTGATTGACCCGTAACTGTTTGTTAAAATTGTCTGGTTTAAACTGGCTAATTATTTTTCTCCCTTGTGCATTGTGGGTTAATAGAATATTTTCTATTCTATTCTATGGCTAAGGGAAACTTTGTACCTAATAGTCAGCAAGAAGAAAAATGGTGCACAAGCTGACACGCCGATGAGCTCTGCAAAGGCTGGTTAGCATGCTCACCATCGTGCTTTTCTGTAAGGTGGATGTACGAGTATTTGCATTCAGACGGGACGGGGTTACAATGTGTCCATCTGGCCTAATATTCGTACACGATTTTTCCTCTACTGCTTATTTCGTAATTATACGGACAAATTTTCGGCTTAGAACAAACTGCCATTTTAATTACGCAACAGACACAGTGAGTCTACAGGACTACAGGCGATACCGGTGAGACGGCGGCCAGTCGCACTGTCGCGAGTGTTTTTGTTTTTGTCGAACTTGGTGCGATTTTTACATGATGTTTTTTTTTTTGCCGGTTCTGTCAAGTAGGTATAACCTAGCTACTTTACATTAAAAATTCAGAGCAGTTATAGTAGTAACCCTAGGCGGTCAGGCAAGTTTAGGTAATTATACCAGAAAAAGGCGAGAGCGGTCCGTCTTGTTAACTCTTTATTTTGTGATTATACTGTACTTACTTATTATGTTGTCTGGCATTAGGCTCGTCTGCAGGGTACTCGACTTGCAGCGACTGCAGTCCGCGGGGCTCTTGCTCTCCATAGTTGCCGTAGACATAGTCGTCACTGTAAATAACAACATGAAAAAATGTATAACATTTATTTTACTGACTAAGTGATTGCACTGCCGAAACTTGTGTTTCCCTTCTGCAGGCCTTCACGATGAAGATGGCCAGCTCAGTGATTCTTTTGCATTACTGTGCTTGTCAGCCTCATATCTGGACCTCACGACCACTTTCCATCAGGTGGAGTGAGGTCATTTTGATGGGCAATATTAAAAAAAATACTGACCCCAGAAAGCTAAAAGGACAGTGCCCAAGTTGGCTTATGAACCAACAAACATTTGACATTTGTCATAATTCTGGCCATCGGGGCTAAGATGCGCGTGCTACGAGAAGAGTAGACAAAAAATCCTCCAATCAGATTTCGCCATTTCCTCGATTTCTCTATTTCTCTATTTTGTCTACCGTTCCTAACATGGCAGCAATTGTCGTGACTCAATATTTTGTATGGGAAATTCAATTTTGTCGACAGATCCATCATGGCGCCTTATTTTTGTCGTGGTTTAAAAGAGATATCTCGCGTGTGAACTCGTCGGTCATTTTTGTGGACGAAGAACCAATTATGCATTAAAATAGCATGAAAACAGGCGTTGCGGTGCGTCAAAATGCCGACACTTTTTTAAGGTGCAGTAATTAAGCGAAGTATTTAGGAACCGTCGCTATTTTAGCTATTAATGAGTGTAAATTTTACATAAAAATATTCAATTCAAATAAAGCGGACTAATTTTTTTTCGCTTTTTACGAAAAAACTTATTTAGGTATAATTTGGAAAAAAATATTTATCTCGATTATTGGTTTCTTTAAAATCGATTATTTATTTGTATCGATTAATTGAATATTTGTTTCAATAAATCGATAGTTAGGTATTGTGATTTAAATCGATTACATCGATTTGTTTAATCGATTACTTGTATCGATTGTTTATATCGATGCTATCGTGTCTCCAAATCATTCCTATTGATAATATCGATTATAATATCAATAAATCTGTGTTCAACATGTCTACACCCCTTTGTCATCCGAGGAATCTTGTCTTGTCTCTCTTTTGTCGACTCCTAGAAACGAGAAACGAGAAATTACCTTATATTGCGCATCTTAGCCAGGCATGATATGAGAAATAAATTATCACTTATTAGATTGTCACGTACACTTCTGATTTTTAATATCAAAATTAAAAATACTGAAAAGATTTATCGTACGAAAACATTTTTATAATACCATTTAAGTTGCGTTCGTCTGTATCCTCTTTGGTTTAGCCATCGCAACAATATTTTAATTTACTTTGTATTGAAAAAAAAACCTTGTCTGTGCAAGAAAATGTAGTTGTCAACTTACTAAAAGGCTCTTAAAAATGAGTAACAATATAGGTATAATAATAGGTATTACTTAATTTTTTAAAATTAAGTAATATATTGATAAACATCTATCGCATTGACGATAGATGTTTAATCAACTTTTTATTTTAAATCAGATTATACATTGGCTTGAATCAGCTTTGTGCGAAGCCAAAAAAAAAGAAGTTAATGACGTTTGGTTGACTTGACACTTCAACGCAAAAAAAAATACCAGCATCTGTCTAGTGTTTAATTTGCAATGCTGTGTTATTGTTTTTAAAATAATGATTTTATTCTTACGTCTCTGCTTAAAAAACGGACGTTGATGGCTCTCTGTAGTGACCTTTTAGATTTAACCGTTTAAAGACTTTGTAACCTGCACATAGCTAACTCAGCAATAATTACGGATTTACGATCATCGCAATGGAATCAACATTTTGTGTGAATTGTGGCTCAGCTAGTGGTTCCATGGTACTGGCAGAAGTGGCAGATCAACAAAATATGTGCTTGAAGAACATTAGTACCACTCACGTAAATAAAACTTCGCATTATATTATTAAACATAACCTCAAAATTTTCCAGTTTTTTGATATGTAACGAGTTCTCAGAAGTGTCCGTCCATAAACTACGTTTTGACACTAAAGTGTATGTATTTATGAACCCTAAGAGGATTTTTTCATGACTGTTGGTTCTTAGGCGGCAATGTATGGGCGAATGTACACTATCCTTCAAACAGGGAGCTGAACATTTCCTGGAAAGGCGTCGCCATCCAACACTGTAACCTCCCTAGATACCTGGGAGTGACACTGGACCGCTCTCTGACTTACAAGACCCACTGCAGAAACACAAAACAAAAAGTTAGTTCCCGCAATAATCTACTGCGCCGTCTCCCCTCCACTAACTGGGGAGCAAACCCAACGGTTATGCGCACTACGGGACTAGCTTTAAGTTTTTCAGCAGGAGAATACGCGTGTCCAGTGTGGGCTAGGTCAGCACATACCAGAGACGTGGACGCAGAGCTGAACGACACCTGCCGCATAGTGACTGGCTGTCTTAAGCCAACCCCGGTACGGTATGCTGTTTCCTCTTGCGGGAATAGCTCCACCCAGAGTCCGCAGAGAAGTGGCATGTTCGCTTGAGAAACATAAACAGGAAAGCGACCCGAGACATCCACTCTACGGGCTCTCCCCCCGCCACAGGTCGGTTGCGAAGCCGCAAAAGCTTCCTGCGATCTACGCAGCCTACCGACGAAATCCCTACTGACATGAGGTGCAGGCTTTGTGCAAGCGAGTACCCACATTCACTGTACCCCCCCGATGAAAATCTGCCTCCAGGCTATAAGGAACCTTGGCCAACCTGGAGAAGTCTAAATAGGCTGAGGACCCAGGTTGGTCGAAGTAAAGATAACCTGTGTCGGTCGGTGGGGTCAAGCAACGTAGACGCCAGCTGTGAATGTGGAGAACCCCTGCAAACCATGGCTCACCTCACTAACTGTCCCGCGTGCCTGACCACCTGCTCGCGTAAGGACTTACTTGTCAGTAACCAGAGGGCTACCACAGTAGCCGCTTTCTGGGCAAGTCAGATTTAGCCCGTGTTCTTGCCGACACGAAAGAAGAAGAAGAAGGTTGGAAATGAAAGATCATATTGCTCGCTACGCTCAGTTTAGGGAATGACCTTGACAAGTTAAAGGGATTGTAATATTGAATTTTACTATACTTGTTTTCTCATCGAAAGATAGATAACTAGAAAAGATCTAACTTCGCCTTTTGCTCCAAATGACTCCGAAACTGGTAGTCACTAGATATGTCAACGCCAAAAATCCCAATACTACTTGATATGGTAAGGGTACTGTTCTGGAACTGAAAAGCTACAGTAAATTGAGTTTTCTTACCGGTAAACGCGCAAACTTGTGTCTTAGTGGGGTTCAACTGGACTAAATTGTCCCGCCCCCAATCGGAGAATCAAGATAGGGTATTCTCCATTTCAGACACAAGCTTGTTTCGACTTTCCGCCACAGTGGTACGAGGGATATTTGCTCGGCCTGTGTAATAGGCGTCTCCAGTGCTGTCATCCGCATAGCAATGAATACAATCATTGGACAGCATATCATTGATATGCTGTCCAACGACAGCGTTGGAGATAGTACAGAGCCATGTGGGGCGCCAGAATTAATGTCCAAGCTATCGGAGCAACTACCGTCAACGATGACTTTAATGCGTCTGCTGTCTAGCAGACTGAACGATGGTTTATGCGGATGGATTCCTTGCTTCTTAGACAATCCATCCGCATAAACCATCGTTCAGTCCGTCAGATGGAAGCTTTGATAGAAAACCTAGATGCCAGACCCGGTCGAACGCCTTAGCTATAGGTATCTAGGTCTACAGCCAGAGCCTCACCTTGACTTTCAATGGCCTGAGCCCAGTGGTGTGTGAGGAATACCAGAAGATCGCCAGTCGACCGACCATCACGGAAGCCGTATTGGCGGTCGCTTATAAGATTGTAATCACGTTCCAGTACCTTTAAAAGAAGGGAGGTAATAGCAATTGGCCTGTAATTCGCCGGGTCCAACCTGTGTCACCCTTTTAAGGCATCGGGTGCACTTGGGCGGTCTTCCACAAAGTCGGCCGTTGCCTTTTTGTGTAGGAAGGCGCGTAAAGGTGCGTCAATACCGGGCACAACTTGGGAGCAAACACTTTGAGCATCACTGATGGGATGTTATCCACCCCACTTGACTTGTGGACGTTCTGAGTTTGCAACTCTCGTCGAACTTCATGGTAGGTGGCACGCGGCGCTCCCGGTGTCCAAAGTCGAGTTTGAGGCAAAGAGGTTGCCCAAGAGGTCGGCTTTCTGTTTGGCACTGTGGGCCAGATTTCAATCAGGTTTTTGCAGTGGTGGTAGAGAAGAGTGGCAAAATTTTCCCTCAGTAGCCTTGGCAAGCGACCAAAAGGCACGACTCCCCAAAGGGTGGCCTACGAGCCGCTCTCAAATGCGGCTGACGAAGTTGAATTTCGCCCTGGCGATGGCTTTTTTACTGGATCTCAAGGCAGCATTCAGTTTATAGTCCAAGCCTTGAATGCAGATTGTTTGAGGCGCAAGGCCTCACTGCAGTGCTTGTCAAACCACGGCTGTCTTTTAGTAGTATTTAAATCCCCCAGGACCACTAACTCGGCTGTGGGGTGTGTGTGTGCTCAATGACTTTGCCGGACGTCACTTGCAGGTGCTCAAAAAGTTGAGTTATGCCCAAATTAGCACTATGAGACCTGTAGAGACACGCGTGGATACGGGTATGGCCACCGTAGTCTATACGCAGCCACATAATTGACAGGTCCCGGTCTTCTAGCCCTGAAAGACGGCAACAGCAAATGTCCTCCCTGACGAACATGCATACCCCGGCGTGAGGCACAAAATAGTGCTCAAGCTTGTACCCAGGGTTGGTTAGGTAAGGCCGGGCAAGATATTTGTGTCTCAGTGAGGAAAAGCATTGTCGGCCTTGCGGTTTCGAGGTGACGGTGAACCGCGTTGATTTTGGAGTTCAGTCCTCTAATGTTGCACATGTCCACACATAAACTGGAATGGAACGCCGCTGTACAACGTTTCCGACTTTTTCGTGGCTTCATGATTTTAAATTTTTAGGGGTTTTTTTTGAGGCTTGGGGCAGCCATTGTGTAGACAGCCGAACGGAAAAAGACTCCTCCCCGGGACGACCTTCCCATCAGCGACTTTTCGCAAAGCTGGCAGGTCAGCCCCCAGGGCGAAGATTTACGTGATCCCTGGGTTCGGGACCCCGTTCAGCCTGCGAGCGCTCAGAGGTCAACCATTTAATCGGGTCTCCCTGGCAACCGCGCCAACCTGCCACGCCGATCCACCACAGCGACGATGACCAACCTTAGGTCCCCCGGCTGACCACACAACAGCTCCCCGAAGAGCTCTGGTACCTTACTCACCAGCAGGAACACAACACTGCCTAAACTTATTTAGCTGTAGTAGGTATTCTGTAAGGTGGAGGGTTTTATTTAAGACCACATTTTCATGTACTGCAGTACCCTACTTAATGTGAAATGAAGATATTTCTATTTCAAAAAAAATTGCTGATACGAGTATTTTGTCGTTAACAAGACTCTGAATGTTATTTTAGGAACTCAAATTTATAGCTAGGATTTGCACAATCAAATGTTATTTTGAGAGCATTTGATGATATTATACCAGACTCCTATTTATATTATTTACGATATTGATTGGACACCTGGACGTCTACCACGAGTTGCCACTTCAAATTTACGTTATTGTTTGCGTGAAAAAATGAATTGGAATTTGACATGACATACTCGTAAATGACAATGTAGAACTCGTGGTAGACGTATTGATTTGCTAAATATTGTTTTTTTTGGTGGATGTTTACCGTGGTTTCTTTTTATTCGAGTTATTTATTAATCCTCTCACAAACACTCCGATGTCTTATTAGGTATTAGGTCCAATTAAGAAGATATTCAATAATACCTAAGTATTCCGAGCGCGTGGGGTGGGTTTCATAAAAGCTGTTATCTGCAAATACTAACTTACAGAAAAGCTTAAAAGAAGTATGAGATGACTTCAAAATACTCGACTGCGTTTCTTTTCAACAAAGAGATTTAGAAAAAAAACACAAAGGAGACTTAGAAGGATAACGTGTTGTGAACGTTTATATCTAACGACGAGAATATCCTGAATCAGTTTTAATATTTAAAAAGTTCGCGGAGGAGGCTAGGACTCCCACACTTTGCCCTTTTATTGAGACTTTCTATTCTATTTATTCTGGAGTTTCATTCAAACGCTTCTCATCTTCTTCGATATAATAATCCTATTCTTTCAACATTGCACCTGCAATTAAAAACTGGCCACTGTGGCCGAGCCGGGCCACTAAACGCCGCCACAAGCAGTTTGTGGCTCGACCACGACGACGGTACGACGACGGCCTATAAATACTAATTGATTAAAATAGCATCTATACCTAGATTACAATCATAATTTTATAATCAGTACAAATATTTTATGGGGTGATAGTATACACAGCAAACCTTTTCTTTTATGGAATCAAGTTTGGCATCAAAAACAAAGTCAGCCTTTTCATACAAAATATTCAAGTATTGTAGAAATTTGCAGAACAGCTGGTTTTTGAATTTTCAGAGTGCCGAGTGCGAGTTGCAGTGAGAGAAGTGAATGACTTCACCATCGCGATTTGCGAGAAAAAAGACGCGAATTTGTATGGCATCGAGTCAGCGCCATCTAGCGGCTTTAATGTTGCCCAAATTTGCTGCTAAAAGGAGCTGACACGATTGCATACTATTTGACATTTACGTGCTCGCAAAACGCGATGGTGAAGTCATTCACTTCTCTCACTGCAACTCGCACTCGGCACTCTGATTCAATCCGTTACAAAAAATATGTTATTATCATCAATACTATCACCATTTACTATTTTTTCTACTGAAAAAATAAGTGTGTTCATTTAAAAGTTAGTATTTTTCTCAAAATTATCTTGGATGCACATGAAAATCATATGTAGATATAGCATAACTCATCTTACGTCAAAGTCATAACTATCTCAAACCGTCCGGTCCCTTAGCGACAGTGAAGCATGGCCACCGTACCATGACGTCATGGAAAGGTAAACAAAAATGAGAAAGCCGAGTAAGTAATCGGGATCTCTGAGATGGAAAAAGGTTTATGGAGATTTGAGGAATGGCCTGATTATTTGCTCGGCTGAGTGCGACTGTTGTGATGGATCAGCCAAACTGGTACTACAACAGGTTTACTCATTTATGTTGGTGTTTTATTTGGAAAAGAGAGCGCCGTGGCCTAGGGGTTAAGCACCCCAACTCGGATCGCGGATCATGTGGTCCCGACTTCAAATCTGGTCAAAAAACATTTTTGTGTTCGTTGTTCAATCGCCGATTATGGCTCCGCGATTAAAAAAATCGTTAAAAATCAAATCAACCCGAATAGTGGCGGAAGGTCTACCTACCAAATTGGGTTCTAATTACATTGGTGAAAAGTGGGCTTCTGAGAGTTCCGTTCACCATGACGGCAACAGAAGAATCTACTATGTATGCAGTCAAACGCCATTTTGTTAATTTCTATGTCACTTCGTTAATTTCCAAAGAAGCAATTTTTTCCAAACAATCAAAATACCCAGTTACTCTGAAAGTGTTATTTCATGTTCGATATCAATAACGTGAATATTCTTATTACTTTTTCGTTGGTGCTGATAAAGATAATTTTGCTAAAAATATCAGTAAGTAAGAATGATCTATACTTAAATTATAAATAGGTAAGCGTTTGTGAGTTTGTATGTTTGGGACAGGTAATCTCCGAAACTACCAAACCGATTTCGAAAATTATTTCACTGATAAAGCATATTTTTGTTAAAGCAACAGATTTTATTTTTGCTTCACCTTACCAATGAGTGAATGCACCTGAAATCAGCTGTGAGTTTTATCTCAATTATAGGCTACATTATCCCTGATTGCTATAGGCATATATTTGTTTAGAAAAAAATAGTTTTCAGCCAGATAAATTAACACTTACCGTCTCGCTCAACGCGAATCAAGGTGTTAATTTCAGTTAAAAAAGTTTTAACATTACTTTGCTTAGAAGCACTAAAACTACAGCCAACTTAGTAACAACAAATAAAAAAACAGAAAAAGCACATAATAGTTTGTAATCCGGGAAAAATGTACTACAAAAATATAGGGTTTACTACATCTATTTATCTTTTATAAATAAGTAGCTTTAAGGTATTGTTATGTGTTAAAAATAATGTAAATTATTAGAAGGTAGATTTTGAGAAATATTATGAGCGCTAGGAGTTTAAAATTTCATTAAGAGAATTTTACGGAGATAAATTCTGTCCTATATACCACATTAATTGCATTAAAAGATTCTAATATATCGTGAAATTTAAAAATATGCACGCAAAATTATTAAAATATATAAAAGCGAACGAAATTTCATAACTACAAGTGTTTTTCTTTAACTACAAGTGTATTTCATAACATCAGGAGTTTAAAATTTTGCATGGGGGTTCTTTATTAGGCCCGTATTCTAAAACAAAATCTGTACTTGAGTATAGATCTGAGTGACGTTTTTGTATGAACTGACGTTTTTAAATCTCTACTCAAGTACAGATCAATGCTTGAGTATGATTCTAGAATAGGGGCCTAAGACTCACTAAGACAGGTTTTTGCGAAATTCGACCTCTAAGGGGTTGTTCTTGGGGTTGATAGTTTGTTTATATGAAACTTTGTTACTTCAAGTGCTAGAAGTCCCAAATGTTGCTTCTCATTGTTCTTTTTAGGAAGTAGATGCTAAAGACGGGATTTTGAGAATAACAAGTATCGTAGGTCGGAAAAAATCTTCATGTCATAACATTGGAATATTATGTCTAATACATAATATTTCAGTAAGCCTCGGGTGGAAAGCTGGTATCTAATAAAGATAATTATATATCATTCTTACTTACTTACATCTAATAATACTTAGGTCTAATATATTATCTAATATACTTACATCTTATAATACTTTTTCTTTGTTAGTTTCTAAAAATACCTATTAGATCTTACGACTTTCTCCCTTTCTACACTTGTTGGATTTGACTCCACGATCCTGACCCTCCGTCGTAACTACTGAGCTAAATATTCCAACACCGCACTACTCGCCACCGATAGGAAGTTCATCCTCACACTCTGGATCCGCCATGGTCTCATACAGTTTGGTTTCAGAGATGCTTCCTTCCAAGTAAGCTTAAATTGTGGAATAATCTCCTTTTCGAGGTTTTCTCAATGAGCTCTGGGTGTTCTTTGACAGAGGTTGGAAATGGTTTTACAGGGTCGGCAACTCGCGACTGATGCCCCTAGTGTTGCAAGCGCCCATAGGCTGCGGTAACCGCTTACCGTCGAACAGTCCACGTGCTTGTTTGTCAGCGACATATAATGAATAATGGCTCGTTAAAAGTCAAAAGTCTTACCCCCTTCCAGCTGCAATATCCTTCAGCTCCTGCTTCTGCTCCGTCTCGTACTTCCTCTGCAGCTCACGCACATGCTCCTGCCTGATCAGTTTCTTCAGAGCTTCGAACCTGGTACCAAGAGTTACATCTTAATTTCAACAATTTTTATCCTGTTTGAAAATACAGTAAAGTAAGTTATTTGCAATATGTTGTGTGATTAGGCCGAGTATATCTTGAGTGTTTTTTAACCTCGTATGTACTCGGAGGATTATACTATTAACATATAGGATAACCAAATTACAGACAAATCAAAGCAGATAACGCAGATCGTGACGTAAGAATCCGCCATTTCTCAATCGATTTCGATATTGTTCATAGAAAATGGAATGTTATGGGTAGATCTACTTGATTGACATCCGTAGCGCTAGCGATAACGGTTGAGCATGGACTAATGAAGCACGGTCAAAACAGGTGCAGTGCACTCATTTTTAACACGCGAAGTACGTTCACTCGCATCATTATTTCAGTCTATGTGAACGATATCTTAATCTATGAATAATGACTTCCCATGAACTGGACAGGGTGTCAGAGACTAATAAACATTACCTAGATATTTCTAGATACATACTTAAATAGATATTAACACTTAGACACACAACAAACACCAATGTTCATGACAGGATTGTATGTCATGAGTGGGGATCGAACCCATGTCCTCCAGCGCCAAAAGCAGGATTGCTGCCATTGCGCCAACAGGCCAGTCTGCTAAGGATTTTGATCAGTACACTTGTTTCTGTTACTTTGACATAATGCAGATGCGAAATCATTCAAAGGTTGTTGTCATGAATGATGAACTTGGTCCTATTTCTAATAGCTTCCTCCTCATCCTTACCTGTCCCGTTGCGGAGGCACCATGAAGGTGGGTCCACCTCGTGGTCGTGAAGGTCCAGGGTACCGAAGGATCTTGCCTGAGGTGTGGGGGACGTTCAGCATGCCAAACATCTGGAAAAAACAGCCGGTGTTAGAACTAAATAGGTATCTGTACGTCTACCACAAGTTGCCACTTTAAGTTTACATTATCGTTCGCGTAAAAAAATGTATTGTGATTTGACATTGTCATGTCGTCATGTCATTACGCGAACGATAACGTAAATTTAAAATGGCAACTCGTGGTAGACGTACACAGGGCCATCTCTGACTATCTATATCTATCGGATCGAAAGTGGTTCTTTTAGTTAGGCATACATCATGTACCTATTTACAGAAAAAATTACATAACATAATTACAAGAAAACTGATCTTGTCCGTATTGTAGCATTCGTACCTCCCCTTATGTAATTGAATTCCTAGTAAATATTTTCGACATTATACCTTAGTGCGCAGTCATCTACATCACCAACATAACGCGACATTGTAGGTGCAGCAACCACATGTCGTGTAACTATAGTACCTACTCTATAGCAACAGTTAATTGAATAGCTCTTGACTTGAAAGGTAGTAGGTAGCAAGTGTTATGTGTACGTAGGACTAGGTACCTAAGTAGGTCCTTGCCAGTTGCCACATTATCCTTAAATCCTAAAAAAACTCATAGTTCTACCAATCCTTCAATAGCAGACCAAGGACTGTCAAGTTGAACTTGGCACTGCCAACTTAACTGCCATTACGAATAATATCGGTCAACAAAGCGAAACATTGATTGCTTAACAGAAAAAAACCGTCTATTGAGTAAGTAGTAGTAGTACCTACCTGTGTATTTATTTATTTGTAAGAATTTCTGATTAATTGTTTACAGTCTGAAGCACAAGGCCAAGGTATGTCATTATCGTTCGAACAAGATAAATGGTGACGTCACGAACGCGTAACGCCGTTTTAATTTGGAACGCTATTTTCGCCTCACCAACCATCTGGCCTTGTGGCGCAACGGATAACGCGTCTGACTACGGATCAGAAGATTCCAGGTTCGAATCCTGGCAAGGTCGCAGAATATTTTTGTGTGTTTCTTCCTTTTACAATTTCTTTTTGACAAATTGGTAATACTGACAAACTTTTATTGTTAATAAATACCATTGCATTGAAAATTATAACTTTATCTGCACATACGTGCGCTAATTTTAGTGAATGTTATTTAATAAAAACATTATACTTATTGCGATTAACTAAGCAATAAGTTTGCCAGTCAGTAAAAGACAATAAATTTAGGAATACATACCCGAAATCCTGAAGTCCTAGGTTTTCGAGGTAGGTAAGTATGTAATAAGTTTCGATTTTTTTATTCTTTGTCTGGGTCTTTGTTCGCATAATTGTTTTCAGTTGTCAGATAACGTTTTATTTAACAAGCAAAATAATTATTAAGAGCAATTTTAATTCATGGCGTGTTCGTGTGAACGTTGAGTTAAATTTAATATACTTTGTGTAAAATTTAACAGCAAACTTTGCTTTCGTTATTCCGCAAAAGTTTCGAATGTTATTAATTACTTTAACTTTTAAACATTTTGCCAAGTAGGAAAAATAAATAGGCATAACAATGTTAAAACGCCATCTATCATGACACTAGGGAACTAACTAACTCTTCCGTAACTAGATGGCGCTACCATCGCACCGTGGTTTTTCCTATACATTTTAGTTGTATTGAAATTAAACAATATCAAGCATCCAGGTACTGAAAAACTGTAATTTTTGGATGCTGTAATTTCTTAACAACCTTCTATGTAACCCCTAACTAATCAGACTTATAACACTGTTTTAACTAATAAACCCTTTCGTATTCGACGATCTAGCATTCTAAATTTCAGCGTTAAAGTAACATGTAATATTCTAACTAGGGTTAAATAACCAATAAAGTTAAAAAACATTTTAAGATTTGATACATATAGCTTACAATATCTACTTAACAACACAACAAATAAGTATCTTGCAAATTTAATTTATCATTACTGCATACATAAACCAATTTATCATTACTGCATACTTTAAACTTTAGAACGGCGCAGGTGAAGTGGCAAGATTACATTATCTATTAAAAAAATAAAGATAATCCCTAATACTTAACCTATTATAATAAAGTAAATAAATCAAAATTTACCTTAACTAAATTCACATGTCATCGAGAAATTAAGGTTCGGAAACAGCACGAGGATTCCAGTATAAAGAGAATATTAATTCCACTCCTTATAAAACTGTCGTGAACAAATAAAAAAACGTAAGGGATAACAACTTTACACGTCACAAGCTTTTCTAAACGTCTCCAGTCGTCAAAAGAAAAGGAAAATTAATTTATTCGCTACAAAGAACAGATTGCGAGACATCGTTGTGGTGAGTACAGTCAGCGACATAACGTTAGACTTCTTTAATAATAATTTAGAAAGACATTGCAAAAAATATTATACCTACGTCCACATTTTAATTTGAGATAACCTTTAAAATTTATGTTTTTGCACTGCGCAAGGACATACATACATACCATCAAGACTATCCCAAACGGGAAAGTCAAAAGTGAGTGAAGAGCAAGTGATTGTTGCCATCATGGTGAACGGAACACTCAGAAGCAAGGACGATAAGGATTATTAGACGTTTTATCTAATTAACTGATTATTTATTGATTAGTGGATTACATAATATGTAAACTAAAGATGACGCAATGTTGCGGGAGGGGAGTGGCAACCGAGATGTCGTAAATAGTGACTTATAGCGCCATCTCTTGTCTGTTTTTTGCACTATTCGAACGACGGTTTTGTTGACGTGTGAGGAATTAAATTTTACGTGTGTTTATAGTATTATGTCAAGTGCGACGAATTTTGAGTGGATACACTATTGTATTATTAGTGCGATATGTTTATAAGGAATTCATTACATTATAAAGCAGTTTATGCCGGCAGTGTAATGCTCTAGCATTGGGTGACTGTACACTCGCTTTCAATAATTAAGTACAAAAATATTTGTTTTTCTTCATTTTTGCACGAATACAAAGCAAAACGTTCCCAAATTAAAATAGTTATCTATTTAGGACCCATTAGTTTTTCGTCATTGTTAATGACCTAGATAGCTATGCTGAATGTAAAAAATAGAAGCCGTCAGCAGCAGCAAAAAATGTTTGGACTATTTAAAAATATACAGGAACTTGACTGAGTGACTGATGTAAGTACCCAATGGTGCTCAGTACACAGATCAATTCACTCATGGTTAAAAGAATTTCCTCTTATTTCAATTTTTAATTTCAATTTATTTATTTCAGATAATTATTACATCCTTTATCGTTAGCAAAGTCATTTAATCTATGTTAGTAAGAAAAATTTAAATTCAACATTATTTATCTATATATTAAATTAATTTATATTAAATTAATTCAACACATACAATACATTTCATTTTATATAATTAAATCTGTTTATTTGTCAGTACATGAACCATACAACAATAATAAACTAATAGCCTGTCACAACCATTAACAAAAACGAAACTTTCGTTCAAATATTCCTCGATAAAAAAAGATTCAAAAAACGCCTCGTTCGTATTTATCTTTTTGCCTCGACCTCACTCAATGCTCCCATTCGGCTCGTCACCGTTTGTCACCGACTGTACTGGCTTCCGCGTGGGCGGCGACACCTAGAGTGGGCGGCCATTGTTTCACTGATTCGCTTTGATAACAAATTTCCTGCCGGATTTGGTGAAGACTTCAACTTCTTTTCGACAGAAAGAGATTAAGATCTTTGTAGTTTACTTGAGTTAACTGGTCGTTCTGTTTGGGTTATTCGTAAACTTTTAAGGACGATATTAGATCATCTGGCGCCTAATTAATAAACCTTGTTGTTATTGTACTAATCAACTAATCAAGTCCCTTTAATAAACACTGAGCGAAGCGAGCAATTTCGTGAAATAATAATAATGATAGCTAGAGACAAAACTCAACAGATCTACACATAACAAAGTAAATTAAATGGTATCAAAATATGCCTCTACGTTTTGACTTGAGCCCCGAGCAAGCCTCAAAGTACCGGATCCCCATGGGCCCGTGAATTTTACGAGTACCTGGTCTACACAATAATGATAATATTTATTTATTTTTCCCATACAGTACATACAAAGAGTATTACATCAACAAACAAAGAAACAAATACAGTTGTACAGTAACTATCCTATTTACACTACCCGTAAGCCTCAAACCATTATAATATTGTATCATACAGTATGGAGGGACTGGTGCCCAAACTAGGAAAATCCTGTGTCTTGGGTCAAAAGGTTCCCACCCAAATGATCTTTCATTTTCAGCCAGTCCGCGGTTACTTGGAACTTATTCATCTTCTAAGTTGGGTATTTTCTGAAGAAAGTGCTCGCCCCCAGTTTAGGGAATCACCTTGACTAGGATATAAGCTATTGTAATAAGGTCCCTAAAGGCCCTCTAAGGCCTAATAAACGAGATCCCACCTCCCCATCCCGTCTCTCTAAACGTACACATAATACATGGTTTCATACACACACACACACACACACACACGCACGCACACACCTTAGGTTAATGTAAACTTCAACAACAGTTGTATGTAGTATTCTTTGCTGCTATTATTTATCTTCTAGATATAGGAGAGCGGTTTCTCCTGGCACAAGTGTTTTCATACACTTAAAAGGAGAATCCAAACTCGGATATTGTAAACACAAAATTGTAAAGCAATAAAGATTTTTTTTTTTATTTTTAAGATGTACTTAACTCTGATAGCCGTTAAAAAATTCTGGCGATAAACTTTCCCAGAATTTCTGGTGTACGAGAGAGATTTCTTTCGAACGAGTAAGTCGTGTAGCTGTTACTAGGTATAACTATTGTTTGCGCTTTGGGAGGCGTAAGGTGTGTGCGAACGTGGATCACCGCCTTGAATCTTTTTTTATTTTAAGTGCTGTAGCTCAAGCCGCGTGCGGCAGATTATTATTAATTTTCGAGTTACAGCACCTCCTGTATTGTGTTGTACCAATACACACACACAAACGCAAAAAAATAATAGCATACGAGTATGTAAATCAAGTCGGAAAAACGCGGGCGAGATGTGCTGCTTTACCGACGCCGCGACATGCAATTAGTACTTTTGACAGAACGAAGTCTGTCGAGGCAGCTAGTGAGTAGTATATTGACTCACCTCGTCATAGTCTGGTGTTCGGACCACGTTAGGCGGCGCTTTGGTGACCACACGGCCATAGGCCTCGCGTGGCAGCGTGGGGTACTGGTATCTGAACCTGATAAAGAACCAACATGTTAGTAATATGGTATAGTTCAATTCTTCAGAGATATGAAACAAGAAGCTTAAGGCGAGAATAATATCTTTCCTCTTATAAGCGCCGGACAACACACCACTTGTCATGGATGGTCTCGAAGTAGGGATAAGTATCCCTGTAATACGAGGTACCAGAAGCGTCTCCCAGCACACCCAGACCAGAGGCAATACAGAAAAGATCGTTTCCTGAATTGACCCGACCAGGAATCGAACTACGGAAATCGAGGCGAGAAACCATGCTACAGCGCACTACGCCAATCGTGTCGTCGAATCTTTGTAAGGCACCCAAAAAATAGTGTGCCTTTATGTATTTTGTAGAATATTACTTTTGGATGCTTAGGTGGCGGACGAACTCAGCAGAGGGGCACGGGGAGCGGCCCTCCCTTCGAGCCCTGTCCCATAACTATGCATTGTTTAAAACGCGCCGCTCCCACGCCGCCAGTCGCCACCGCTCGCGTCCCGCAAACGCTGATTTCGTGTCCGCAGCCTAAGGTAGAAGAAGTCTTTATGTATACGTACCTCGGTGCGGCGCGCGGCATGGCGGTGTACACCGGCCACTCGTTGTACATCAGCGGGTCGCGGTACGAGCTCACTTCGTTCATGATCTCCGGGGCCCGTGCTTGCCTCTTCGAGAACCTGGAGACAGAATGCAGTAGTTAGTAAAGTAAGAGTTTATTTATAATTATCACAGGCGTATAAGGTCGTTTTTGGAACAACTCGTAGGAGCGTTGATGCGCTTGTAAGCTCGTACAAACGTTTGGAAAATCATTTGACCCCAAACTAAGCAGATTTTGTACTATGGGCGTCAGAGACTGATAAACTTACTTAAATGTTTCTAAATACAAACTTAAATAGATAATAACACCCAGACACACAACAAACACAAATGTTTGTCGCTCAATGAATTTTTATTTTTAGCATTAGTTCTATGCTCTATTATAAATATAGAAACTGGAAAAATACGACCTGATCTCAGGGCTCAAGCCGGACGCTAAAATAGGCGCCTGCCATTTTACATTGATGAAACAACGTGGACCTATAACGTAAAAATACCTAATTCGTCCGGTCTGTTATGGCCTCGATAGCTCAGTTCGAAGAGCGGCCACCCGGATGGTGTAAGGCGACGGACGAGGATCAGAGTGCTGAGTGCGAGTTGCAGTGAGAGAAGTGAATAACTTCACCATCGCGTTTGCGAGAAAAAAAACGCGAATTTGCATGGCATCGGGTGAGCGCCATCTAGCGGCCTGAATGTTGCCCGAATTCGCCGCTAGATGGCGCTCACTCGGTTCCATACCAATTAACATTTACGTGCTTTCAAAACGCGATGGTGAAGTCATTCACTTCTCTCACTGCAACTCGCACTCGGCACTCGGCACTCAGAGGCCTTGTAGCTTACTCGCATTTGTCCGTGAATTGTTGAAAACATCATCAAATTATCAAAAATCATGAAAAAGTACGCTAAAAAAGGGGCTTATGTAAACTTTTACTTTGTTTACTTAGGTATAAGTAATTAATTTTATGGCTGTTGAAACTTGGGTAGGCAAGTCGAATTTTAAAAGTGTAAAATGAATAAAAATAAGTAACCCATTCGATAATCCACACAATTTGTAGTAACTTTTGTTAAGAAATCATACTCATAAACTGTGCATTACAGCTCCGCAATGTTCAATGTCAAAGCGCGCCACACGTAAGCAAGTAAGAGTCACGCATGTGTGGATTGAATTAGTTCATTTCTGACGGGGCGGTTGTAATAAGGTTCCTCCTTTAAGTTATTATTCTAAGGTGACGTCATTATTCTGCAACAGTTTGTAGGGAGCGTTTCGGGCAAGTCCAAAAAATATGATTTTTAAAATTGTCATATCTCGGGGAGTTTTAGTGCTATCGGAATATTTTTTACCAATGTTTATATTTTTGAGAGCTCTTTTGATAACATATCAAAAAAAATTGAGTCAAATAGCCAATTGAGCGTCCTAGCATTTTGGTATTATAATCTCTTATTCCCAGACACGTGACCATTACGTCATGCAAACTCAACTTCTGCGCGGCATGTTGGTATTACGAACTCTTATTTTACGGTTTACTGTCAAATACCTATTATTATCTAGTCTTAAACATTTCAGCTGCAGAAGTAGCTCTAAAAAATGACATCGTAATATCAAAACAAAGTGAGCATTTTAGAACCGAAAAGGGTCGCGCTGCGATAGTGGCAAAATATTGTAATATGGCCCCAAGTCGAATTCTATTTTTAAAGTTCAACCCCACCTAACGGCCCGCGTCGCGCACTGATTTAACAATCTTTAAACGAAATTAAATCTTTTGTATACGGTGTTTAAAGTCTATATTATTACCAAGTCACGCACAGCAGCTTGACTGCGCGTGCGCCGACAGGTGAACACAGCCGGCGACAAGCTGCTGTGCATGACTTCCCAAGTAACAAATTATCGTTGCATAATAGTTGAGTAAACGTTTTACACTTCCTGTTGGTTCTAAAAAGTGGGTGTAGACGTTTATACAACGCGAAATAGGCCTAAATTAAACGACATTATTGTTATTTAAAAGTTAAATAAAACTCACTCAAAAACCTTTCAACTTTGCATATTTGTAAATAAAAGTTTTTGTCCGACTTTTAAGTTACATAATGGTTATAGGATATAACGTTATCGAACCACTGAAGTCCTATAACTGTTGCATAGACATTAGAACAAGACTGAAATGTCGGTTAAGTGTTTAACATCGACTTTTATTGTACACATTCAGTCCATTCCATTTATTGGTTCCTGTGATGTTTGCTGGAAAAGTGCGTGTTATCTAAAACAAAATTTAAACGGGTTTCTAATCTAATTTTACATTAACTCATAATTATCTTCAACCTCTGTCAACATTTTTCAATAGAGCTTGACTTACATTTAAAAAATAATAATATAAACCAAAATGTTGATAATTTAGGCAATGTTTATACGCGAACAGAGTGTAAGGAAAATAAATATGGCAGTGCACCTAGTTCTTATGGGACCTTTAGTTTTATGGTGAAATATAGGTGTGTTGTTGTCAATTTTTTTACCCCTGTTTCAAAATCCTTGATATTCAATTATTGTAGATTATTATCTAAAGGGGGTATGGGTAATGTTGGCGTCATTTTGAAATTTTGCAGCCACTCACCAAACCTTATTATTATGAAAGAACAAATCGAGGGGAACCCCTTTATTTTCATACAAAAATAACAGCCATCTTGTCTAACTTAAGAAGCGACTTCTATACATCAAATTATAATATGAAATGGTCACATAATGCGGTTTCTTGCGACCAAGATGGTCGGCCATGATACATTATTTTAGAGGTCCGTGAGATAAGAAACATGATGAAGGGCGAACCAGCAAACTTGGTATTTTTTTAAATATATCAACATAATAACTTATTAGAATGTAATGATTGTGTACAGGGTTTGTAGTAAGTAATGTAGTCGTAAAAACGCTTACTCGACAAATTTAATGTACCTTTTAGTTATAGTATAGGACTAAATCGTTGTAGGAATAACGGTTACACAACGTTGTAGTTTTCTAATAACATCTATTCAACAGTTATAGAACCGAAAGTCGCCTAAGACAGTTTTATCTGACCAATTTGTTTGTTGGGTTGGTAATAAAGACTTTAAACACTGTTTAAAAGATTAAATTTCGTTTAAGTATTGTAAAATCCGTTCCAACCCGACGCGATGCGGGCCGTTTGGTGGGGTTGGACCTTTACATTTCTATTCCCTAGGGGCACTATACCAAAATCCATTACAAAAACTTGACAACAGGTGCTAGCGAATGTTATCAGCTTGAACTCGTGGTAGACGTAATGTAAGCCATGAAATTCGGCACAAAAGGTAGATTTTATGGCATTACGGGTACGACCCATTGATTTTAAGATTTGATTTTGTAGTCATTACTCAGTTTTGTCTAAACTACGTCGGTGACAATCAAGCACGCGGACCGCCTGATGGTAAGCGGTTACAGCCTACAGCCGCGTGCAACACCAAGGGGTATCTCTCGTGCGTTGTCTACCCTGAAAAACCTTTTTGGGGTTGTAAAAGAAGAACTCCATACGGTAAATAGGCGCTGTACGGTACTGGACATGACCATCTCCTGTGGCGAGCTGTACCGTCGATGCTGCTGTACGTGTCCCGACTACATTTCACCACGAAGTCTGAGGATATTGTCCAGTATGTCGGACTGAAAACCAAGTTCACCGTGGGGGTCGAACGGTTGGAGAGCCGGAAGAATGTCAATTTCAATTCATTTGTGGTGAGAGTTCCAACCAACTGAACATCTGTCGACCTTCATGAAAGTGGAGTTTCGGCCGAAGGGTTTTGTTTACCGGCGGTATCTAGGCCGGTTACCAGACACCATGGTGCGTCACGCGCCGCCGATTAACAATGCGTGTGTAAAATAAGTTTTATTTCGTTTTATATTAAATAGTATGTATGTTAGGCTCTAAGGTATTTATCTATGGGCCAATTATGTTATTTAAGCTCTTAAATGTAATTTAGATGCCAGAAAATAAATGATATATATTATATTATATTTATATATAAATCATCAGGAAAGCTCATTGGCAGGGAGCTCATTCCACAATTTAAGCGTCTTCGGAAAGAAACATCTCTGAAACTGAACTGTACGAGATCATTGCGGATTCAGAGTGCGAGTTTGAACGCCCTGTCGGTGGCGAGCGGTGTGGTGATAAAAAGTAGCTGTAGGCAACATATCAAACAGTTCTTCAGAACGAAACTCGTTGTACCTACTAGCGGTACAACGGTACCCAGTAGCGTTACCAAACACTGCGTCTTTGCTGGTCCGCACCGCTAGGGAGTGGAGCGATCTTGATTCCTGTGTCTGTGATTCCGGATACTTACAACCTTGGTTTCTTCAAGGCCAGAGTTAATAGGTTAGCGTGTACCACCATCGGGATAGTCATCGCTCAGCACCAGTCGAGACTGAGGCCAAACGCAATCCCATTTTAAATGAATAAAAAGACAAATTAACAGTCAGTTAACGAAGGCGCTTAATTAGAATACAAAGTGGACAGCTTAAGATTAAAAACTAAACAAGTTTTCTGCTCTGTTGACCTTTCCGGACCGGAAACTCGTAAAGGCCATTACTCAAGGGTTCAGAAAGAGTGAAAAATGCCCCATTGGTATTCCTGGGGTGTCCCTCGGTGTAATTATGTAAATATATCCAGATGATATTTTATCTTAACGTTGGAGATCTTTCCCGGCATCTAATTTGATCCCGGAATATTGAATTTTCTTTTTTATATTAAAATGAACTGGCTGAGTTGTTTTTGGCGATCGAAATACGTTCAGGGGTTGTTTTTATGGAGTAGCAACGCAAATTCTTGCATTTATATGAAAAGCGATTTCTCATTTATTGTATTCAGGATAAAAATAAATTAATATTCCAATGAGGGAAGTGATTTATTCATTAAATGGGATGTAGGCGTTTGAATCTCACACTGTTGTCAGATGAACGATATCCTAACTAAACGATAAAAAGGGACGAATTACGCTGACGATGACGGTAATAGCATCACATTCATTGAACGACCTTTCTAGAAACAAAATGATTTTGAATAATTTATTACTTATAAAATAGCACACAAAGCAGACGCACTCGTACTGATGCGAATGACTTGGTTACAAAATGGTCGCTCCTAATGGTCGCTCCTATTCATCGATTTTTTGACGATTCAGTAGAGTCAATACACTATTGAATTGGGTTACTTTTCACGCATCAGGCGCTGTAAAGATATATTAATTTCATTTCATTTACTTCATTTATTAACAGTTAATAATAATAACAATAATTTACTTGATAAGATCAAAAAGACAATAGTTTTTTTATAGTTTATAACATTTTCTTTTGCCAGTTTCTTTTTATTTAGTTTGAAATAGCATGCGTTACACGGAACAATAAGAGCTGTCAGGCATTTCATCTTACAGTGAAAATAGCAACAGTGTTATAGAACTAAGGCCTCTTACACACCGGATCGGTGCATTTTGATTTCGGTAGCGCCTCTGCATCAAATCTGAATAGATGTTTACCGAGCGTATATGTAATCGAATGAGAGTTTTCAGACCAAGTCGTTTCGGTAAAGATTTTTCACTAAACGCATACGCGCGCCTCTGCCTAGAATCTGTACAGTCGACCTCCCCATCTCAACCCCGCAAGCTCCTCTGCGCGCCTCGCTCACACCAGAATAATAGAAAGAAAGAAAGATACGGCGCCCAGCGAGTGGGCGCGCGGACCATTGCGTAATACCGTACCGAAACCATCAGGAGCCGGTCAAGAAATGTTTTTCAGCAGAAAATTCGGTGCAGAGGCGGTACAGTAACGAAAAGGCACCGATCAGGTGAAGAAGAGACGTAATTTTTAAATGGACAGAATTGCAAGCAAAGCCTAGTATCAAAGATAGATAGAAAGCCTAGTATTTTATTAAAACCTTTGTGAAACCAAGCCTTGCCTACAAATTCATAATAATTAAAATGCCGAGCCAAACCTAATTACTCTCAGACAATGCCTGTGTAAGAGGGGACAGGAGGTGAATGGTGTTCCTTTCAGGGACGGCATTCTTGGGATCAACGCTTTAGTCTTAATTACACCTACATGCTGATTACGGGTTCAGTTTTAAGAATTTGTGGTCAAGGATACAGAGAAAGTTTAGGTGGAAAATATTTAACTATTAGACCGGGTGATTTTCAAAAGACTTACTTAAAGTATTTTTTTAATATATTGCCAGTCAAGATGACCTCACTCCACCTGATGGAAAGCGGTCGTGAGGTTCAGATATGAGGTTGACAAGCCCAGTCATTCAAACGAATCACTGGGTTGGCCATCCTCACCTTTTCACGCCCCGCTTGAAGAACCCGGGACTATACGAGGAAGGAAACACATGTGCTGGAAGAGCGTTCCACGTCCGGATGGTACGACAAAGAAACGAGTCAGCGAACCTTTTAGTTCGAGCCAACAAATCTTGAATTGTGTGTGGATGACGCCGTAGTCCAGCACGCGTTGTACGGGAATGGAAAGGTGAGGGTGGAATAAGCTGGGTAATAAATAACACAGGTATTTAATAAGTGATGTGCTAAATAAGTGAAAATTAGATTTTTTCAATCGACTTTAATTTTAAGGTTTCCATACAAAAAATACAGGTCATTCGACTGATTCGCATGGTGACCTTGAAATTAAAGTTAACTAAATAAAGGATAACGGCATGTTGGGTAGAGCTCTAGGGCCAGTATTTGGATGGCTAAAGCTTCTATTTATTCTGTGCTTCTTTACTGTTTAATCTGTGGCCAATATATTTACTGTCAATTTAGTGAAACGAACCGCACGTTTCGAATTGAGATTGTAAAACTCTAAAGACTCATGTAAATACATAAATGTGAATCTAAAATCTTTGTAATTGCAAGAAGTCGTTGTTAGCATGCCTTCTTAGTCTTCAAGATACCGTCTGTCGTTAGTTAGCTTACATGGAATTCAAGCCCACTCAAATCAAAATGGCTCAATCCGGACTTTAGCTGCGTCAGCTGTGACAGTGGTCCAAACAACAATTTCCTTTTTTTGTTTGCTGCCAGAAGCAAATTACTATGTAGAGTCATTTCATTACTGGACGTACGATCATTAATTGTTTAAAATCCACATCCTGACTGTTTTTTCGTTTTTTGGGGTGTAATGTGATTGAAGCTGCATGTGCCTGAAAAAATTCAGGCTCACTTCCCTCGTGCTCCTTTCCTTTCGTTTAACTTAGAACTATCTAGAACTATCTATTTCTTACTGAGTAGGTATGCCATATCGTTTTTGTAATCCTTTTGATAATCACCCGGTATAAAAGCTAAGAATGCAGGGTAATTCAGATTGATTATATCTAAACGCTGAAAAACTTCAAGGTCTAAATCCACGCTAACCAAGTCGCTTGCAACCACTAGTACTTAAATATAAACAAGTTCTCTTGAGAAATAGCGTCTATGAACTGGAGCTGACCTATATAATACAGGACAGGACTATAAATTGTAAAAACACTCGATATTCGACCTTTAACCGTCGGGAACACCAAACACGTGTCGAGCCCTGTGTAACATTATATCATTTTAGACAATTATTACAAATTAGACATGCGCGGCGCTCTGACAGATAGCCCGCTTGGAACAACACGCCATTTTTGACGCACGCACACAGAGACATGAGTTTGCAAGCGAAGTCAGTGAGCTTCGGTGAGTCGCAAAGTCGCACTCGCGAGTGTTTTTGTTTTTGTCGAACTTGGTGCAATTTTTCACGTGATGAATTTTGTTTTTGGTCGGTTCTGTCAAGTAGCTATAACTTACTCACTTCATTTAAAAAATTCGGAGCGAATATAGTAGTAACCCTAGGCGGTTCACGCAAGTTTTGGAAAAAAGGTGCGAGCGGTCCTTCTGTAAACTCTTTATTTTGTGCAATTATGCCGTGTGTGTGTTATATAATTATATCTTGTGTGCACTATGAAGGATGTACCAGAGTTTTCTTACCATTTTACAATGCACTATTACTATAAGTATACGCAAAGATAGAAACTTTACATAACCTCCAGCTAGTTTCATCGAGCGTCAAATATTTGCAAAAATATTTCTTTCGGAAATTAAAAAGCGCTTGCCTAAATAATATTGATGAAACAGCGTTCGATTAGAACGTAAAATACACTAAACCAATTCGTCAGGTTTTTTGGTGGCCTCTGTAGCTCAATTGGAAGTGCACCCGGGTTGTGGAAGACGCGGGATAGAGCCCGCTTGAGCCCTAGGCTGAGGTCGAATTTTTCTAGTTTCTAACCTTTATAAAACTTTTCAGTTGAGTTGCTATTAGGCATTATACTTCCTAAATAGTTAAGAAGCCAAAAGTAACACGCCTGTAAGTTTCTACATGAAGTTGTGTTGCTCTTGTCTGAGCCTCAGGGATACCCGAGAAATACATCATGAGTAGTTTGAGATGTCATCCTTCCCACTGCTTCAACTGGCGCTCGCCCGCCCGCTGAGCAACTGCAATTTAAACGTGCCTTAGATATATATAAAGACATACCTCCACATAGCCTTGAGCTGGTCACAGCTCGGCTCATCAGGTTTGCCCACATCCCGGTCGCGCACGCGCGCCGGCCGCGGAGACAGAAGAGTCTCCTGGTCAATCCGTTGCGCCAACACTGCCCAGGCGCACAGGACCACGCTCCAAGCTCGCCAAACTGACCACATCCTGCAAAAAAAAAGTTAGGTCAGTATTTTTAGCTGATATTGAAAGCATCGTTGGTCGAATTAGAAGAAAAGTTTCAGGATTTCGGTTTGCAGACTTTTTTCCTGTCACAACAAATTACGCATACGGCGCGGCGCGCTGGACAGATAGTCCGCTTAGAAGAAACCACCATTTTGATCACGCACACAGACACAGTGAGTTTACAGGCAATACCGGTGAGGATCGGTCACGCGGCGAGTCGCACTGTTGCGAGAGTTTTTGTTTTTGTCGAACTTGGTGCAATTTTTCACATGATGAATTTTGTCTTGGCGGGCTCTGTCAAGTACCACAAATTTTAAAAATTCAGAACGAATAGAGTAGTAACCCAAGACGGCCAGGCAAGTTTTGGCAATTATACTAGAAAAATGCGAGAGCGGTCTTTCTGTAAACTTTATATTTCGTGCTACAACCAACAAGACACAGAAATTCAAGAGGAGGATTATATAAGTTTGCCGAAAGAAGAATACATCTTAAGACTGCGAATGCCTGAAGGATTTAAAAAAAAACATGTTTTAGAAAAAAATTGAAAGCTACCACGTTAAAATTTCAGTAACCGAGCGTACCAAACATAAATACTTAAAGTTCAATAGACAGTATCATATCGTATCAAGAAAGTCCTAAACAGTACTATAGCATAGTCAGACTAAGTACAAACCGCTTTGATATCGGTGAAATCACGTGCCGAGAGGCATTTTGATGACCAAGCTATTTCGGCCAGTGGATGGTTAAACACAGATGCAAAGGACTACACTTCTAAGAGTGTGCTGCACGTGACGGTTAAGCCAGCATTCAAGAGGGTGTTAGACGCATTTTGTCTTTTCAGCCTCATAGCCATACTCCAGTTTTCTGTGAAGAGGTGGACCTTGCTGCCACCATAGTGTTTTCCTTGAGTTCCCCTTTTACAACATGAGTAAATAGATATTCAATGAGCCGATAAACATAAAAAATTGTACGTTTCGGAATCCACTTGAAATAAAAAAAAACTCTGTACTTGAAATTCGTGTCTTAAATCCTGTATGTCAACCATGAATTTACACCAATGATAGCCGCGTTGACGTTTTTGTATAGTATTTCGGTTGCCCTTAGTAATTTAAAGTGGTAAAAACCAAAACTAGCAGACACATTTCTGAACTCAAAGATAGCCGTTTATGTGACAGAAACTCGTGGTAGACATACTGATGTCAAATTGTCTAAGATTGTTCTCTGGATACTTATCGAAGCCATATCACATTTAGGGCCGATTTTTCAATCCTCAGATAATGAAATTTATCTGTAGAATAAAGTTTATTCGAAGAATAACAAGATTTTTAATTTTTCAATGGTCAGATAAATGTTATCTGTTGAAAAAAGCCGCTAATAATATATAATAATATAAACTAAGAATTGAATAATCGAGCCTAAGTCATATCAATGCTATGTCTAACTATCTATACTAATATTACTGATGAAGAGGAAAGATTTGATTGTTTTTTTGTTTGTTTGTTTGTATTGAATAGGCTCCAAAACTACTGATCCAATCGTGAACATTATTTCACTAACAGTAAGCTAAATTATTCAGGAGTGTTTTATGGTATATTTTATTATGATTGAACAAATAATTCAGTGAAAAATAATTAAAAGCGGGCAACATAGACACCAGCTGTCAAACATTAATCTGACAGAACGAAGTCTGCCTGGGCAGCTCGCATAATACAATCTCATTCACTAAGCCTTTATAAATCATCCGTAGAATATCTATAGCAGTTCCTTTCATAACCGGACGGATCATCCGTGTTCCGGATACCGACTCCACTCGTAACTTAGTCAACATATTGTGCAGTTTCAACATGTTGGACAAGCATTGTTGGGCACTTAGAAGTCTCTAGGATGAACGTTTACGAGTTTAAGTCCGTATGTGGCTTTGTTGTCGTAGATATGACAACAAAGCCACATACGGATGCTGTGTGTCTGCTTTGCAGGAAATGCATGATGTGCAGGAAATATGTAACATAACCTGTACGAACTACTTACTGGGTACTAAAGAAATGTCAAATTTTTATTAATCAAGCATCTTATTTTTTTTTTTTTTATATTGCCCGTCAAGATGACCTCACTCCACCTCATGGAAAGCGGTCGTGAGGTCCAGATATGAGGTTGACAAGCCCAGTCATTCAAACGAATCACTGGGCTGGCCATCCTCACCTTGAAGGCCTGCAGAAATGCCTTTTCACGCCCCGCTTGAAGAACCCGGGACTATACGAGGAAGGAAACACATGTGCTGGAAGAGCGTTCCACGTCTGGATGGTACGACAAAGAAACGAGTCACCGAACCTTTTAGTTCGGGCCAACAAATGTTGAATTGTGTGTGGGTGACGCCGTAGTCCAGCACGCGTGGTACGGGAGTGGAGTGTTATTATAAGGCTATTTTTAGAAGAAACGTGAAATGTGGAAGTAGCCTCATAAGAAACTCATAGAGTATGGCCATATGATTGAGCCAGTAATGAGGAAATCCGAAGAACAACTAAAAAGTCTGACGTAGACCTTGGGTAAGCAAGTTGAAGAAGCAGTGTGCAGGCAGACACAGAGAACGAAGCGAAGAACATCTGGCCTTATAGAAAAAGTTCTGAATTTTGCAGATCTTAAAGCCAACATAACGTACACCCGTGGAAGGATCATTGCTAATAAACTTTCATCTTCTTCCACGAAAACTTCGAATATTGAAATTTGCAAAGTTATTGCTTATACTGTTTTTTGATTCACAACTGTATTACCTACATACTTTCTTATTTACTAATGAACCATACTAATAAAAACCCTGGAGTTTAACTAATAGCAGCGTGAGATGGCACTGTACTAAAGGTTAGTAGCAAAGACAGATAAGCTCTAGGAAGTACTTGTTAAGTAGTTCCACGTGTTTGTTCTTCTCAAGAGTTCAAGCGTTTCGACGATGTGCTCAAAGTTTGTTTGCAGAGAACACAAGTAATGAAGCATTTCACGTAATAATAGTCGGTGATAATACCTACTATGATGGTAATAGTTCCTACATACTAATGAAATATTATGTAAGGTGTAATAAAATAAACTCTGTTGTCCAGTTTGTACGTATATGACGAGTTTACGCCGATGACAGTCGCTAGCAAGTTTCTATTACCGTCAGAATGGCCGGTCTCTATATAATTTTTTGACGACACGGTTGGCGTAGTGCGCTGTAGCACGGTTTCTCGCCTCGGTTTCCGTAGTGTCCCGGGTTCGAATCCCGGTCGGGTCAATTTAGGAAACGATCTTTTCTGAATTGACTCTGGCCTGGGTGTGCTGGGAGACGCCCCTGGCTGACTTCCTCGTGTGGTACCTCGTAACACAGGGATATTAATCCCTACTTCGAGACCATTACAAGAGGTGTGTTGTCTGGCGCATATTTATTTATTTATTTATTATAGACGTATTCATCGTTGAAATTGTGACCAATAATTGCTGCCTTGTTGCTTCCGTTTGCTGCTTATAAGTAGACAATTGCTGACAATTTTAGATGAAACAAAATATTTAAGAGTGACCGGCCATCCTGACGACACGATTTCGGCGCTTGGCTACTAGTGAGTGTGTTGTAACAGAAAAGTGTACATTGACGTAGATACGCGCTTATGCTCGTTTTTGGTAGCTCATGTACGCGCGTACAGGCGCACCTTTTGCCACACGCGTATCTCGTATGAGCGTTGAATAAATATAATAATATATGCGCCAGACAAAACACCGTTTGTGATAGTCTCAAAGTAAGGATAATTGAATGTCCTTGTGTTACGAGGTATCAGACAAGGATTTAGGTCAGAGGCGTCTCCCAGTACACCCAGACCCGAGCTAATTTAGCAAAGATATAATGATACACACCACTACCTGCGCGAGCGATCACAACGCTATAAGCTCGTGTATGCACGTTTGGTTTTTGAAGCGCGAAAAAACACTGATTCAGTTTTTATGAATAAGAACATCTTTAACATAACCATGCTTTTATTTACTTTTTACGTCAAATTATGCAATCTTGAAAGTAAACAACATTCAGTATTTACCTAAAATTCTAAATGGGTAGATGAAAGTGACCAAAACCAATCTCATACAAAGTCCATCGCGTGACATCGCCGGGAGCGCTCTCGCGGACAGATCGGTAAACACCCGTGTTTACTCGTTCCACAGGTTGAAATCTGAATAGATAACGCTTTTAAGGTTTTTTTTTATAGTGCCCGTCAAGATGACCTCACTCCACCTGATGGAAAGCGGTCGTGAGGTCCAGACATGAGGCTGACAAGCACAGTAATGCAAAGCAATCACTGAGTTGGTCATAGTCATCTTGGTAGTCCCTCACCTAGAGCATTTTCCTGTAATGTAACGTTTCAGATTCGATTTTGTGCATCACATTACAATACTGCCTTACAAAACTTCAGGGAAGTTGTACCAAAATATTATATTTACATTGTAACATCGAGTTGCGCACTGTAATGCGCGGTTCTCCTACCTCATTATTGTAATGCTCGACTGTGTAACGTTACATTACAGGGACATGCTCCAGGTGAGGGAGCACCTTGAGGTTAACATAGAGTTCAATTCATGTTAAAATTGTGTGACTTTGGTTATAATGGCAGAATATACATTGTTAACAATAACATTCGATTAACAGCGTCCAGAAACGCAAAAAGGGTAATTGCATTTTATAAAAACAAAAGGTGCCAAATTTTCGGCGCTAGTTGTGACGTCACAATAGCGCTTCAGTGTTAGAAAACGGTCCTTCCTGAATCGATTATGATTTATTTCTGTACTCCTACAATTATTTTCCACCAATGACAGTCGCTAGCGTCCGTATTGACGTTTTTAAGTGGGATTTCGGTACAGTGCCTCTAGTGATTCGACATGGAACTAAAAAGGCATATAAATAGCTGAACTTAACTATCGTCGTTTATGTAACAGAAACTTATGGTAGACTTAGGTACTGGAAAGAGGAATAATCAATGTAAATCTAATTTTTTCTCGAATTCGTTGCCATAACAGTTGAGCGTAGACTTAAGGTCCGACCCCACCGAACGGCCCGCAATCTTTAAGTACACGAAATTAAATCTTATGAACAGTGTTTAAAGTCCATAATACCAAGTCACGCGCAGCAGTTTGTCGCCGGTTATGTTCACTTGTCGACGCACAGTCAAGCGCTTGTGCGTGACTCGGTAAAATAGACTTAAAAACCTGTTTACAAGATTTAATTTTGTTCAATGATTGTAAAGTCTGTTTCTATCCGACGCGATGCGAGCCGTTTGGTGGGGTTGGACCTTAAATGTACTACGAGCACTCGCGTCATTCATTTCAATTTAAATCTGTTCCTATCCTGTTTAAACTTCACTAAGTGAGATGGGTCCTTGAAGCCCGCGTAATTAGGACTCTCGCAGTGAACACTCATTTGCAAATGCAATACCTTCACTATTCATATGGACCAATGAGACAGTTTAGTGTATAAAGTTTTAACTCGAATTAGAACAGAGTTTAAAACGAAGTTACACAATGGTTGTAACCGGTTGGACGAACTGTACACTCTTGGCAAAAATTTCTATCGGAGGTTGAAAGGCATGTCTTACTCGTATAACATTGATAAAAGAACGTTGGCTTACAACGTACTCGTAAAATACACAAGAGAAGCAGGTGTTCGCCAGGGACCTTATTACAAACCCATAAAACTTGTCATGTTAATGAATACTTGCATGTCCAGCCAGTCAGCGGTGACGACACGATTGGCGTAGTGCGCTGTAGCACGGTTTCTCCCCTCGATTTGCCGTAGTGTCCCGGGTTCGATTCCCAGTCGGGTCAATTCAGGAAGCTATCTTTTCTGAATTGACTCTGGTCTGGGTGTGCTGGGAGACGCCCCTGGCTTATTTCCTTGTGTGGTACCTCGTAACACAGGGATGTTAATCCCTACTTTGAGACTATTACAAGAGGTGTGTTGTCTGGCGCATATTTATATTTAGCGGTGACCTGGCTGTAACGCATCTTGTAGGCTGGATATTAATAACCAGATCATTCGTACCGTACACGGGGCCCTTATGGGAATCGCTTTCCTAGCCAAATGGCAAAGCGCTCGGCTCAATCTCAGAGGTCTTCGGTTCATATTCTAGGTTAGGCGAAGTATCTCCGTAATTTTGGCAACATAACCCTGGTTTGTGATCATCTATCACCATTTGTCAATCCATTAATTAAATTGTAGCGAGGACTTGATTCAACGTTGGAGTCCTTTGCGTAGTAGTAGTGGGACTAAATATATTACAGGCTATCCTACTAAGTTAGAATGAAGTTCAATTAGTTTAATTATAATGTAAGTATATAATGTAGTTTATATTGCGTTTCTGTGTTCCTGTAATGATAAGAGGAATTGCAGTACCCAGACAAACCAGTAATGGTTTAGGGGTGCGAAGCAAACAATGTTAAAACTTTAATTGTAAGAAGAAATAAATAAATAAAATAAAATAATAAATAAAGTATGGATAGTAATAATGCTGTGAATTCGTTAAGACAGCTAAAGAGAATAGAAGGTGAAGCGCACTTTGAAACTAATTTACTTTCCTAATCCGACCGTTTCTTGCCATCTCAAACTGATATAGGTAACCTTTATCCATCTTGTCAAGATGTTGATGAACGTGGGCGCTATCGATTCGAGTTCGTTCATGTATGTAGGTACTCGTAGGTAGCATCTTACGATACTTGTGTGATTTTCACGCAGCGATCGCTAAAGGCGAATTGGCAACGTCGCATTTTGGAAGAATTTCGCGACTATTGTAACGAATTCAGTTACAAAAATATTCTTTTTGCCTGCTAGGCGCACTTCGCCACCACCACCTTGCTTCTTCGTTAGTTTTTAGTACCTGTTTTGTTTCTTTGTATAATGTACCCTCTAGTCTAAGCTAAAATTGTGTTCGGGTCTATACATGGTTTATCTTTCTTTCTTTTTCTCCGCCATAATTTAGCCACCATATTACTACTGGTATACAAGATATATAAGAAACACAATTAATCGTCAATGTACTGATTATTAATATAAAAATAAGTTTTATGAAATGAAATGAAATGAAATGAAATGTAATGAAATGAAATGTAATGAAATGAAATTTTATTGTGAATATAAATTTGGGTACACAGTATAACTGTAAAGTTATAATGTGTACCCTGTATTAGTTAAAACTGTAAAGTAACGGAAAATATTTGATAGATATACTACAGTGATTACAGTTATAATTATAAAATAACAACTAGCAGAACATAGCAGAAAAATATTATACTTAGTTTTATTTGAATTCAACGAATTACTCACAAAAATCTCCCAAATATGCGAGGTTGCCACCCGCCGATATCGCACGCCTTTAAGTGTTTTGACTTTTGACTAAAGATAGCTCGCTCGGGAAATACTTTAGATATGATTAACACTGAGCCACTAATTATGGTCCATTGACAATTTAGCTTGTTGGTGATCGATGACAAGATGGTTTGAAAATTTCGAAACCAACTTTGATCTGTGTAAGACTTGAAACAGACGCGTTCTCCTGACCTGCCAATGTTTATTTATTTATTTATTCAAAAAGAAATACATCTATTATTACAGGCACATGCCTAATACAATAGTGTAGCCAGCTAATATTTTTCCTTAATTAATATATTCATGCATTAAATTTAGTTCCCTTAATAAAAATAAAAAAATATGTATTTAATTTCATTATATTATACATTATACTCAGTCTCAAATTTAAACTATCTATTACATTATATTATCTATTAAATTATTTCATCTTACTATTATTATTATTATGTCAATAAAATAAAATAAGAAAAAGAATCAACCGCAAAAACATTAATAACAACACAACACTTTTAAAGTTACTTTGTTGAACTCGCTCATCGAACAGGTAAACAGGTCCGTTGTTTCGGCTACTAGATTTAGCGTATGCAAAGTCCGCGTCAACGGTGAGTTGGCCAGCAGGCCGGTCCGCGCGCGCGGCACCGCAAGCAACCTCGGCCGCCGCCGCCGCTCCACATACCTGTTCGGCACGCAGATAACCAAACGCTCCAGTATGCTTGGGTTGCAGACGATACCTCTCAGTACCCCAACCAAATAATAAGCGAGTGCCAAATCCCGTCTTGTTTCCAATTTGTTGTACCCAACCATACCCAAAACGAACAAAGTTGGATACATCAACGGATAGAAGGGATACACACCTTACAACCTTAGGTACAAGTACCTCGTAAATTTGTTTTGTATACGCTCCAACATCAGCCTATATTTTGCTTCATGCGGAGCCCAAACTGCAGCTTTAAACTCCAGCTGACTTCGAATGAGAGCATTATATAAGGAGGCTATCGCTTTTAGATTCGTAAAACCTGCTGAATTCCGAAGCACAAAACCTAAACTTCTGTAAGCCTTTTTGCAAATGCCTTCCATGTGTTCTTTAAAATCTTTAAAATGTTTTAAAAAGAAACTCCATGAGGCTTTTAATTCCTTAAAAACCATCCACTCTAAGAGAACTGTAACTATACTATTTGGATGTTTTCTTTGAACCAATGGACAAAAACCAAAATTATTACCGTCAATTTTTTTTATCGAATAATGATATTTTCAGGAAAACCTGTCACTTTACCAGTGTGTTCGGCAAATACTTAGATAAATAAAGAAAGCAAGCTACTCGGTTTCACTTTTTATTCCCATCTCAACTGGAAGTGCCATGTTGACAACCTATGCAATAGGCTGACTAGTGTGGTCTTTGCGATGCGTAAATTAAGGCCACTAGTCACTGCTGATGCAGTTAGAAAAGTCTATTTTGCACATTTTCACTCCATCATGTCGTATGGCACACTCGTTTGGGGAAACTCCAAGGATGCTGGTAAAGTACTCTTAAAATGCAAAATCGAGCTGTTCGTGCACTTGCTGAAGTGAAACCCAGACACCCATGCATAGATCTAATATATATAAAACGCATCGTGACGCATTACTTGGTCCATTTAATTGAAGTCCTAGTATTTATAAGGAAAAACTTGGCGACTTTTTCACGCATGGACGACGATAAACGTTCACACTTAGCAGACCGCCTAAGATCAGTACCTCCTCGCATGGCGCTTTCTGAGAAGAACCCACGTGTCATAGGTCCTACTTATGAGTGTTTCCCCACCGAGCTAAAAAAAAAATAATGCGACGAAGCGTTTGGGCGTCAACTGAGAAACCTTCTACTGGATAACCCATTTTACTTCTTAGAAGAGTTTTTTGAAAAACAATTTTGACTGTGACACAATTTTTTACTTATTTTTACTGTTTCATTTTATTTCTCTAAATATTTTTATAACTTTTTTATTATTATTTTGTCATTTTCCGCTTTTATTTCTGACATTATATTTTTATTACTATGGGTTAGACATTGTTTTATTTTAAAATTTTGACATCGCTTTATTTAAATATATTGTTTTGTTGTGACAATTCAGGTTATTTAATTACCTATTGATTGTGTTTTTAATTTATTGTTCTCCTAATTTTGTTTGTTTGATGTTAAATTCATTTCCTGACCTTTATTTTTCTATTTTTGTTACTACTTGTTGTACTGACGATCTCAATATGAATGCCTGAAATTTGTCATTTTTGTAATGTAAGTACTCGTAACTCTAAACTTATGAGAAATAAAACATCTAATCTAATCTATTTTTATTTTTTGAATCCTACGAAAAGGATCAGCTAAGAGTTGTTAACGTTATTTCATAAGACCTACTGGTAAGAAAAAATTTAAAAGCTTTCTTCGTCCACGAACAAGATTTATTGGGCCATGAAAATAGTGGTGTAGAAATAGATGTCGTATTTTATCCGTGATAACCAAGGGTTTATGGCGGTGCTTGACTCCGAGCATATTTTATACGATAAAATTTTCTTTGTGGTCCGAGAAGGTGAATATAAAATGTGTGCTACTATCCCAAAAAGATGTTTAAATATAGGCTGTCGTCGAAAGATTCGTCGATCCAATTTTACAGATGACAACTTTTAGGTCAAAGTTAACCAAGGTTTGGCAACACAAAAACCAAAAAAACGGGCAGTTTTTTGTTTTTAATTCATTTATCCTAAGATTAAAGGTTAGGTACTCTCATCAGTCATTACTTACTGTTATATTATCTGCGTACATGTACAGCCACTAATGATGTCCTTACACTGGATAAGGGTCCATATTGTCCCTTACCCGAAATTGTTCTTCCTACCGATTTGTAATCCGAATGATCACTCTTTCTAAAATGTTTCTTCCTAAAGTTTTCATTCATACAATTTGTAGTACTACCGACGATAATCATAACACTCATGTTTCCTAAAATTGGAATTAATATTAATTTGACTCCTACTGTCGTTTTTCATAACGCGTTTTATTCCTAAACATAGTTTTCATAATATTTTTATTCATATTCGGAAAGTAAAGTGATGTATATTAATGTGAGAAACGCCCTAAAGTCGCTTCTGGCAGTTGCCGGCCGCTGCCGCGGCACGCTCGCTTCGCTCGCTCGGCCCGCGCGCTGTGTTTATGTAAACCTAACCCGCTCGTCTCTTCGCTCCTCGCTAACCTAAGCGAATTTATTTTGAAGTCGCTTCTGGCACTCGCTTTAGTTGGCGAAGAGCGGGTTAGGTTGACATAAACGCTAAGTTGTTGAGTTAGTATGTGTTCGGATTACAAATAACAAATTCGGTTGAAGAACTTTAGGTAAGCCAATATGGACCCGTTATGAACATAGGTACATTAGTGATATTATCAATTCCAATTTTCGGAAACATGAGTGTTATGAACGTCGTCGGTAGTACTACAAATTATGTAAAGAAAAACTTTAGGAAGAGTGATCATTCGGATTATGAACATGAGAAACAGAGTAGTTAGGAATTGTGATTGTTAGGATGAAAAATGTTAGGAAGAACATTTTCGGAGTTCCAATTATCGGAGTTAGGTGAACTTTGGCGCACCCACTGGATAGAGCACGTCACACAATTAAAAAGAAAAAAAATAATATAAATGTTACTATAGTATAAAAGATTTTTTAAAAGATAATAGTACTTAGATAGATTATACTTAGTATTCAATTACATAGCAGTCAAATAATTAGTGTTTATTGTATTACAGCTTTGTATAATGTGTTCTAATAATAGAAATGTGAATTCATCTGAAAAGGTAAAATTTGGCGATTATACTTTAAAAGCAAATGTATCCGCTAACAATGTACCCAAATTTATGTTCACAATAAAGTTCATTTCATTTCATTTCATTTCATTTCATTTTCATTTCATTTCATTTCATTTCAAAAACAATGTACACGCGTGACTGTGACATCCAGCCTTCTGTCTCATTTTGACAAGTATATATATTTCTGTTTTCTTCTGATTTCTGAAAGAGTAGCCACAAAATAATAAAATTAGAGATTGAGTTTCTCGCATGTATGCATCCAAAAGTGTGCTTAGAATGAAGTCGAGCACATTTTTTGTTGTTCCATTAAGAGATGTGAGGTCTTTGTAAAGGTCATTGATAGCATCCATAAACCCACCATAACGTAGCAGTTGGAAATCACTTTTATAAGATAAGATAAGATAAGATAATTCTTTATTTGCATAAAACATGGTACATTTAAAGTTCTTATATTTATATTTTGGACATACATGTTTTATGTTGTTGTTTTGTGGGACATTTTTCTATTAATTGTTATTTTTTGTATGGTTTAATAATATAAATAAATAAATAAATAATAAATAATCGATCAACGATGTGCAAATATTTTGTCGTCATGCAATTTATTAACATCAAATTGTGTCATTTCATAAGCACAAATTATTCCAAAGAAAAATAAATAATCGTTTATTAAAATTAAATAAATTACCCAAATAAAGTTGATACAGTAAGTTGAGTCAATGAAATTAAATTCAGATGTCAAAAGTTCAGATAATATCATGGTCATAAAATAACTATCTGGTAGTAAAATGTTAACAATGAGTATACTTAGAGTTAGCAGTATACACTTACAACACAATAGGTTCCAATCTAGTTCTTTAAGAAGTGCTTCTTAGAGAACAAATAAACACAATTGTAAAGTCCGAAGGAATAAGGCTTTCTGTCGCCGCATCCAGGCTTATCGCAATATCCGGTCTCACGGGCCGGCTGTCCGGCACCTCTGTTACCGGACCCGTTGGCCCGGGAACGAATTAATTTATTTCTATTTTTAGCCTACGTTTTTTGTCTGGAATCTATTTTTAGAAAGGCATTTTTGGGACCCCGTTTTAGCTAGAGACAAATAGCGAAAGAGTAATGTTGTTGATGAATGTTTAATTTTTAAAAGGTTTTAAAAAACATAACAGGTGAAAGACCATTTAGGCTTGTTGGTGCAATGGTTGCAATCATGTGATGAACACTTATGTTTGTTGTAAGTTTGGGTGTTACTATCTATTTAAGTATGTATTGTAAGTTGAAAACTCGAATTAAACACGATTTTATGGCAGATCCATTTATTCAGAACCAGTCAACACAAAAGCGCGGTAAAAAGTGCAAGCGGTGCGTTTGACCCTTTGAACTAGTCTAACCCATCACAGCCACAGACAATGAAGAGCTCGTATGTGCATCGATTGAAATATCAATTTATAGTATTTAGAAAAGTTTAAGTAAGTTCATCAGTCTCTGACACTTAACAAGTTCTGCTTAGGGAAACGGGGAATTCACTAAGCGGGCCACCCGGCCCCGGCTGCCCAGTCTCTCCCATCCCATGTCTACGCGTGAATTGTAGGTGATCACCTAAAATCACGCGCAGATATGACGTGACAGACCGGGCTGCTTGAGGCGGGCGGGCCGCTCGTGAATTCCACGTTTTAGTATGCGGTCAGACGATTTTACTGTAATTTGTCCCAGATATTTATTTTATTTAGTTATCCCGAAGAAAAAAACCCGCTTATTTGTCAGAAAGCAAAATGGAGTTCATTTTGAACAAAACTTCGACAGCAAACTGCCTGATAGCAAGCAGTTACCGCAGTCATGAGCACGTGCAACATTAGAGGTATCCCCGTGTTACTGGTCCTCCTCTGCTAGCGGGTACTATTGTATCATCAGTAAGAAGAAAGAAGGTTTTTCAGCTGACTAAAAAACAACTGTCTGAAACCAACATACATACCATCACAGCTTTAATTTATCCCAAACGGTAGTCAGACGCAAGTGACTGTTGTCATGGTGAACAAAACAGTCAGAAGCCCACTTACCACCAATAAGTGGTGAGCCTTCCGCCATTTTCCGGATTGATTTGGTGTTTTATCGATGTTTTCCATCACCGGAGAGGTAGTCGGAAAAACATTGAACACAAAGATGCTTCTGGCCAGAGTTTAACTCGGGACCACACGATCCCAATCCGAATTTGGATGCTTAACACGTTCAATGCCCCACCACGCCACCGTGCGCCAATGTGTTTCTTATTCGGCAGTGAATGGGTTAAACTCTAGGCTATTTAACGTTCTCCAAGACCAAAGACCAAACTACCATAATATTCAGCAGGGGCACTACACTGCCAATACAGTTTTATTTAGTGGTTTTCCGTATATGATGAATCAGCAAAAATTTGGATGGGTAAGTGTTGATACGTATGGCTAAAAAATATTTCGGAATCATGAGTCCATAGTGTTAGTCAACAACAACAACAACAATCAATTTTAAAAACTATGTTAGTAAATATAATTATTGTACTTAATATAAGTATCTTAGGCGAGTTGGACCCGAGTCCAGTGTCGCATAATGACACTGTCCGTGTCCAGCCTCGCCGCAACCACCCTCAGGAGGCTGTTGGAGCCGCCCCGTACGACGGACGCAATGCGTTTCCTAATGATAGCCGAGAGGCTGTCCACTACGGCTGCAGCTAGCATCCCAGACGCACTGCAGTGACAGGGCAGCCCCATCAGTTAATAACTGGTTTCAAAATAAAAAAGAAAATAATATACATTTGGAAACGTTATGAAGGCCGGCGGATATTCTCTGGAGCGGAAAATAGAAACAGGAAGCCAGTTGATGTATGTATCTTTGAAATTGCCCCGTTTGAATAAAACATGAGAGTCCGCTTGTTTAGGTTTAGAAATAGCTTATTTCTAGCCAGAGTTAATGAATATTTGCATTTAAAGGCAAATAGACGAAACGTAGGTTGAAGATAGTTCCGAGAGTGCTAAAGCAGATATAAATAGATAGACACGATAGACTGAAATGAATGATGTGTAAGTATAATTTATCGAAAGGAGTACAATGCACTTTTTCGACGTCGTTTTCATCTACATAGTTCACTAAACTGTTTGTTTTTAACATACCATCACGACTTTACCCCAAACAGGGTAGTCAGAGGCAAATGACTGTTGCCGTCATGGTGAACGGAACACTCAGAAGCCCACTTTTCACCAATGGTATCAGAACCCAACGTGATAGGTGGCGAGCCTTCCACCGCTATCCGGGTTGATTTGGTTTTTTGTCGATATTTTCCATCACTTATATAGTCAGATTTTAAACAATGAACACAGATATTTTGGTTCTGGCCAGATTTGAACTCAGGACCACACGATCTGCGATCTAAGTATGAGTGCCTAACCACTAGGCACGACGCTCTTTTTTATAACTGGGTTTTTCTTAGTTCCGCCTGGTGGTAGGCGATGACAGGACCGATGGTGGTATACGCATACCCAGAAAATTCTTATTCACTCTGGCCTTGAAGGTACCAAGGTTATAAGTATTCGGAAACACAGATGCAGAGAGAACGCTAAACTCCCTAGCGGTATGACCAGAAAATACGCAGCAAACCGTTGAGTGCTTATTGCTGGAAAAGTTCACCACATGGGTCAAAAAAGAGTCTTGCTAGACCTTCATATATACGACGGACCTTTGTTATCTATTTAAGTGTATGTCTACCCTGAGTGTCTGTCACGTAAACTGTAGCAACTCGTGGTAGACGAACAGAAATCTGCATGCCGTTTTTGCTTCGATTTGGGGCGCTATGTACCGAAATCCCAAACTTAAAAGTCAACGTGGTTTTCGTGGACGCTAGTGGCTGTCAGTGGCGTACACTTATGGTAACTTCAGTTAACTTAAGAAAAAAATAAATGAAGCTTTGTTCTATTGCCATATTTCGCACAAGAACATTTTCCAAATCCTAACCACCAAGTGCTTTTCATTAGATGCTGTAAACTAAATACTCACTTCCAACGGTTATTCTAACTTGACGAGGGTGCTCAGTAACCCTGGCCAGCCAGTAATGAAAGTTATAACCTACGATTTGATGAAGCGCAAACTTATTTCATTAAAACCGTTTTCCGTTTCTAGAATTATCGCAAGCTGGCTCATTTGAAGGACCATCTCAGCCGCGACGAGCGAGGAGGCTATTTTTAGATTCACTCCCACGGATTAGGAGGATATTGTAGGCACTGGGTTTCAGAGCAGACTTTAAATATTTGTCGAAGCTCGAATCTGGCCTGCACCATCTTTGTGTTCATCGTTTAATCAATCGTTTTGTTTTACGCGCATACACGCGCCCTACATTACAAAACCAGACGTGCGTACACGGGCTTATTGCGATGTGTTCGCCCGAACCCGTAGTGGTGAGTCGCTTTCAAAACGAGCTTATACGCGCGTATAAACTGCCCTAACTCTGTGATGGATAACACCGATAAAATCAAAGTAATCCGGATAACGGCGGAAGGTTCACCACCTACCACGTTGGGTTCAAATATGTTTGGTCGTAAGGGGGCTTCTGAGTGTTCCGTTGACTATGACGGCTACAGTCACTTGCCTCTGACTACCACGTTTGGGATATAGTCGTGATGATAAGTAATAAAGAAAGGGAGGAGAAATGAACTTAAAAAGAATAAGAAAATAAAAAAAGAAAGGCAAACAGAAGATTTATAATTTTGCGTGGCCACCTAGCCTGTGAGAGTTCGCCACAACCAAGCTAATCCTGGAGGATCTGTAGCAGTCACAAATTCAGATTTATTGAAAAGATTACTATCTAATTGGCAATTCCATACCGGTTGTGTTTTTTGTTTATATTAATTTAGTGATTTTCCCTTGCTATAAGCTATTGCTGCGAGGGGGTAAAAGCTAAGTTACGAGACAATTTAATCGTTTCTACTGATGCTAAGCTATCGAAACTGTAGCGGAGCGAGTCAGAGGACCTACTCCCGTTCAACTTACGGCCTCAGTGTAGTGCGCTATTCCGTTTTCACTACAGATTGCACAGGTATGCGAGAGCGGGATAGCGAGCGAAACTTCGCTCGTAAGTTGAACGGGAGTAGGAGGGCAGATGTGCTACGAAGTGGCGTCGCCGCAAGGTAGCTGTGCGAGGAAGATGCGCAGCGCGAGTTATACGATATATCGACAACAGGGAAGGCACGGGGAACACATTCCACAGCACACATCCATAGCACGCATCTACAGCATGCATTCAAATAAAAAAACCTATCTTAGTGGAACGTTACCCTCTTCCTCCATTGCTTCTTTATTACGGCGTGTACGCGGCAGCCGCAACAATGTTCTCAAGGCGATCGCCGACAGAGGGGACTCTCCACTAGTCGAACATTTATGTAAAATAACCTCGTCACTTTTAGTTATTAAGTATTAACACTAGATAAGTTCAATGTTACTAACACAAGTGGATCTCTGTTGTCCGATTAATTATTTTTTTTATTTTTTTATTTTATTTTTATATGCTATGTGGGCTAATGAATATGATTAGTAAATTTCAAACACTTCCTCAGCAACGTAGCATAGCACATCTCTGGTTGAAAAGCAACCTAAAAGTGGGTATAGACTATACCCACTATATTCATTATAGCATTAGACAGAAGTAAAAAAGGTTATTTTTAGGGTAGACATTGTGGTAAAAGTACAATAAACATTATTACTTTAAGATTCATGCCGAATTTATTGAAATCTACTTATATAGAGCTGTCACACTTAATTGTTATCATTTAAAGTAAAGTAACTTCAGAATTTATGAGGCTTTTGCTTAAATAAATTATTTTGTCTTGCATCAAACTATATTGTCGATGTAAAAACCTAAAAGAAGCAGGGGTTTTTATTCGCACACATTTTCACTGTCTCTATAACTCCGCCAAATCTAAAATGTTACATAATCCCTTCATACGTTGTGGCGGAAGGGGTTTTCAATTTTGCCAGCTTAAACTCAGGTATGTCATCGTCATGGCAACGTCAAATGCAAATTGTCATTCATTTTAGCACCCCTGCTTCTTATTTCTAATGTTATAATGAATGAAATATAGACTAGGGCATTTGCTAGAACATTTCATTGTAATAAAACGATTTAAGAAAGGCACAATACTCGTACAGGCAAAATAATCAGTTTTATATTCAAAAATGTCGAATGCTCGATTTTCTGATACAAGTGAATGCTCAATCAGCACCTTAAAGAGCACACAAAGTGCTGTCCTTGACACACCGTAAATTGGCAACATTCCATAATTAGATACATTTCAGGCACTTTTGGCTTTCAGGCTAAATAAGAAGAAGGCACACGCGCCAACTGTAGTAATTTAATAAAGCCTACTTAACGCAATCTTCAGTGAAGAGCACGGTTAAGTGATTTCAGACGATTTTTTGCTCTTACGACTTTAATTTCTCTAATTAATGAGAGGCACGATCTTTTATCCAGAATTAGCTCTTCCCTGCGTCATTTTTTATCGACTTTTGACCGCCCTTGGAGTAAAATTTCCACTAACTTTTCTTAGTGTGTGGGACAGAGATCCACATTTGCAAACCATACTGGAACCCCGCGTGGTTGGCGGTTTCAAATTGTGTTTCTAGGAGTGAACATAAGAAATTATAAAGACTTACAAAAATGATATGGCATAGTAAGTGATGTAGTAATTGTGAAAATGTTATTTGTTCAATTGACTTTCATTTTAAGGTTTTAATACAAAAAATACGGACTGATTATAATTGAAATGAAAGTTTAAGTGTAAAAAACACTTGCTAACGTCGGAAGTGGTTCTCAAAGTGCTTAGGTACAAGGACTTTGTAAATTTTTCTCAGTTTCACCTCCAAATAACGGCATGCCTGTTTGCCAGCCTTTGAAACTTAACGAGCCTCATAGACATTTCCAGTCTCACTAAAAATCACACATTCACCTTTAAATATTAAAAAAATAGGTACATATAAATATGCGCCAGACAATACACCACTTCTCATGATCTCGAAGTAAGCATATCTTCTCACTCATCTATTGTCACAAGGTACCAGACAAGGAATTAAGCCAGGGGCGTCCCAGCACCCCCAGACCCGAGCCAATTTAGAAAAGATCGTTTCCTGAATTGACTCGACTGGGAATCGAACCTGGGATACCACGCAAGCAAAAGCGAGAAACTGTGCTACAGCGCACTACGCAAATCGTGTCGTCAAATTTATTCATTTATACGATTAATGCTTCTATATTCGCACGGCACAAAGTGTCAAAGTGCTTCTAAATATAGACGTACGAGTAATATTGCAAACCTCCCGGGAGCATAAATTATCTTCATTAATTTAATTAATTACATGAAAGTATCCGCAACCGGCAGATCTTTTAGTGAGGAGCCGGTTCCTCTTTAGAGGGTAGTGTAAGTACAGATATTTAGAAAAAAAAGAAAGCGGTAAAATGGTAAATTTACCATTTTGCCACTTAATTTTTTTTCTAATTTGACTGGCCTGTGCAATGGCAGCGATCCTGCCTTCAGCTCCGGAGGTCGTGGGTTCGACCATGACAAACATTTATGTCACGACCTTAGTGTTTCTTGTGTGTCTGGGTGTTATTTTTAGCGTGTATTTAGAAATATTTAAGTACCGATATTTATCAGTCTCTGACACCCAGTACAAGCTTTGCTTAGTTTGGGGTCAGATGATCTTGCTGTAAATTGTCAAAGATAATTATACATATTTATTTGAGTGTGGTGGAATATCTCTATTACCTACACTCTAATACGAAATCAAGCTAAGTCAATTTAACCGACTTGGTATTACATGGATCTCACAACTTTTTACGGTAGAAGAACTGACTGGCGAGACTTGGTTTTGTTTTACAAGTTATTTAGTTTAAGTTATGTATTTGTTTTGACGACACGATTGGCGTAGTGCGCTGTAGCACGGTTTCTCGCCTCGATTTCCTTAGTGTCACGGGTTCGATTCCCGGTCGGGTCAATTCAGGAAACGATCTTTTCTGAATTGACTCTGGTCTGGGTGTGCTGGGAGATGCCCCTGGCTGATTTCCTTGTGTGGTACCTCGTGACACAGGGATATTAATCCCTACTTCGAGACCATTACAAGAGGTGTGTTGTCTGGCGCATATTTATACACACATCAAAAGTGTCTAGGGATCAACATATATTTTTGCAATAACTTTTCTCCTGATTGATATTAATTAAAATTTTCTTTAAGGATTCATCAAATAAAGTGTTTTCGTTTGTCTACAGTAACGATAAACCAAGTCACCTTTGCATTAATAAAGAAATTTGCCATTTTCCTAATAAAGGGATTTTTGACATTTGAATCACTAACATTAAAGTTCGAAAAAAAGACTGAAATAACAGTTTTCTTTAAAATTTTATTGGGTAACTTAAACAATTAATAATCCGTGTTTCTACCGCGAACACTAACAACACAAGAACATCGGTTTGGCATACTCAAAATGAGTTCATCCAAATCACGCTGTGGAATGGCCGCCCATGTTCGTTGCAACAACAAAAAAAGGTCTTCTTGCGACTGGATACCCTCCATATTCGGCAGAGCTCTTCTCTGTAGCATATCCCATGCATGCTCAATCGGGTTCAAGTCTGGCGACTGAGCAGGCCAGGGCAGGACATTGATGTTAGCTGCGGCGAGAGTCTGTCTTACAACTCTTGCGGTGTGCGGTCGTGCATTATCATGCATTAACTGAAATAAGGGACCGATTTGCACTTGTAGAGGAACGATGACGTCTGATACAATCGTCTCAGCATAAATTTGAGCGTTGAGGTTGCCTCTGATCCAAATCAACTCAGTTCTTCCGCCGATCCAAATACCCGCCCATACCATGATGGTTCCACCACTATAAGGATGGACTTCCTGGCAGGATTTTAATCGCTGTTGGCGTCCAGGGGTTCTCCAGTGTCGTATACGTCTTGTATCCGGTCTCATACCAAAACGAGACTCATCAGAAAGGCACACGAAACGCCATTGTTCTTCTGCCCAATTTCTGTGTTCAAGAGCCCATTGATATCGAATCCTATGATTGTGCATTGCTATAGGTGGTACCCTTAGCGGTCTTCGGGAATGAAGGTTCACTTCATGCAAGCGGTTTCTGACTGTTTGGTCGCTAATTAAGTTCCCTGAAGAGTGATGAAGCCTCACGGCTAACATCATGGCGGTTATTGTTGGAGCTCTTCGAGTTGTGATTTGAATGTATCGGTCTTGTCTCCGTGTGGTGCAGCGATACAGTCCTCCATGGCGCTCAGCCACGGTACCAGTGCTTCGGTAACGTGTCCAAAGTCGACTGATAACACTCTGACTTGTATTCAGAGCTAAAGCCATAGTACGTTGCCGGGAACCAGCTTCTATCATTCCCACGGCTCTGAGCATTTCTTCCCTGCTTAAATGACGTCGCCGCTCCATAATAACGTTGGTTTTAATCAGTAGTAGGGAAACAGTAGCACTAATAATGTCTTCAATGCGTTGTATGTTTTTATAGGGAAAATATTGACAGCTGATTTTCATCTTTTACTCGAATTTGATTGACAGTTCCTGTTTCAAATTATGAAATGCACCAAAAAGGATCCATATAAATTTATAAAATCATAAATTTATTACAAAGCCACATCTCAATCTCAAGAAATCCGCATAAAAATGCTTGATCCCTAGACACTTTTGATGTGTGTATATATATTTGTTTATTTATCAAAAACGATAGCATCTCATTTCTTATTGTTTATAACTGCAAATGTAACTTTGTATTCCTGGACATTTATATGGGATTACAAATTAATTTACACATAACTGAATTTTTGATTTTTGGCAATTAACAATGCACTTTTTTCTACACAAAAAAATCGTAATTTTCTAGGATCTGTCTTCATTTATGCAGTTGGTGTTATAGCAAACTGAACCCAGATAGCGAAAAAATTAGTTTTTTTTTTATTTAAACACTAAACACTACTTATATTCTAAATTTGAAGCTTCTATATCAGCTAAAAGTGAAAAATTAAGCAAAATTAAGAAACTTTTACTGGTAAAAACGCTTAAACTACTGCTTCAAATTGAATGAAATTTTATAAAAGTATCCTGTTTTTAAAATACCTTATTGGTGACTGAAAATTCAGGCTACTAGTTTTATCCATTACGAAGTTATAGGAGGTCGAAAATTGAACTGTTTTGAGAAAAGCTATTATGATCGACTTTTGACAGATTGCCTAAACATAGTGAAGCGAGCAATTTCGACAGGATATCCAGCCTAGAAGATGTGTTAGTGACAAGAAAACCGCTGACTGGCTGGAAATTAAATTCATTTTACGAAATTGCTCGTTACGCTCACTTTAGCGAATGATCTTGACAAGCTATTAGGGATTGTAATGTATTGTGCGAGAGGTTCCTGTATTAACTGTCTGGCAGACTGTGAAAAAAATATTAATACAAAACAATTTAATTAAACAATCCATTAAACGAAATAACACTTTAAGTACCCGTAATAAGAACCATTTGCTTAAAGACTACTTAAAACGCTGCTATTTTGAATTACTAAATTAGGAACGGCGTATGAGTGGCCCTCGCGCCTCGCTCCCAGGAACTCCATAAATAAAATTAATGTCAGTAATAGAATCCCGGTTGGAACTAATTGTTAAACAATAATTGGCTTCTGTTTCCTAAGGAGGTTAATTAAACCTTCCAATCTTGATTAACTTTCTTGGCAAAACAAATGACTGGGGCCTTACTGCGATCTGCCAATAAATCTGTCAGTTTTAGACAAGATAAGATACCACAAATTACGCGGCCCGGACAGATAGTCCGCTTAGAAAAAACCGCCGTTTTGATCACGCACACAGACAAATTCAGTTTACAGGCAATACCGGTGAGAAACGGTCACGCTGCGAGTCGCACTGTCGCGAGTATTTTTCTTTTTGTCGAAATTGGTGCAATTTTCACATGATTTTGTTTTTGGCGGGTTCTGTCAAGCAGCAGCACTCACTTACTTCATTTTAAAAAGTTCGGTACGTCTACCACGAGCTTACACTTTAAATTTACATTATCATTCGCATAAAAAAATGTATTGGGATTTGACATTGTCATGTCATGTGTCCTCTCAATACAATTTTTCACGCGAACGATAGTGTCAATTTAAAGTGGCAACTCGTGGTAGACGTACAGAACTTATAGTAACCCTAGGCGGCCAGGCAAGTTTATATACGAGTACTGGAAAAAGGCGTAAACTCTTTATTTTGTGTCAATACTCAATTATGGTCCTCACAATGACCTCACCTTAACATAAGATGGTACTAGCCATATAATTATAACACATAGTACGTAAGCGATTCATTTAGCCGTTCCAGCTAGATATGGACCGTCACTGCTCGATTTTTATGTAAATAGGTGTAACAACATCAGAAAGGCAAGAAAATTATTCCTCTATGGAAAAGAACGGCTATGAAAAAATCAGTACTGAGCAATAATTAAGAAGCGAAAAAGGTCGCCTATGATATGCAAGCGAAGATGAGCTACGAAGATGCGTAGCTCGAGCTATGCGATGTATCGACAGTAGGGAAGACACGCACAGCACGCATCCGTCTGGCATGTCACGTGTCTTATTAAAAACATGGCTTTCTAGAAACCGTTTCCACTAGTGCTGTGCTATGTAGACCAATTAATGTGATTGGTGCATATCAATTGCATCCACAGCAACGTAGCTAACACACTCTGGTGGAAAAGCAGCCTAAGGACTATTTTCTCATGATATTGTAAGTAATATATGTATATTTGTGTATGTACCACCACAAATTAGACTTGCGCGGCGCTCTGACAGATAGCCCGCTTAGAACAACACGCCATTTTTGACACACGCACACACAGAGACACGAGTTTACAGGCGAAGTCAGTGAGTTTCAGTGTCGCGGTCAGTAGCACTGTCAAAAAATTTGAGATATTATTTGTACGTCGTCAGATACTTACAATGGTCAAAAATGGTTTCGCGCAGATATTTCTGTTGCAGTGTTGGATCGACGACACGATTGGCGTAGTGCGCTGTAGCACGGTTTCTCGCCTTTAATTCCGTAGTGTTCCGGGTTCGATCCCCGGTCAGGTCAATTCAGGAAATGATCTTTTCTAAATTGGCCTGGGTCTGGGTGTGCTGGGAGACGCCCCTGGCTTAATTCCTTGTCTGGTACCTCGTAACACAGGGATATATATCCCTACTTCGAGACCATGACAAGACGTGTGTTGTCTGGCGCATATTTATTTATATTTATATTTATTTAGTGTATTTGCCTGTATGAACACTACACGAAATTGTGATTAAACGTTTTTTAAGTTACCAAATGATGTTGAAAGGTAAGTAAAACTCAGATAACATTTGTAAGTTAGTAGTACCATGTACGAGTAGTATCTATGAGTATATGGGTAGGTAAACCGTTATATTTCGTAACACATTCAAATCCAGCAGAAATGGGCTTTTACTTTTTACGTAACTTATCTTCTCATGCATTATTAAAACACCAGTATTTTTGGTATATTCTTTTATCGAGGCAAATACAGTAGCGAGTAGAAACCCTAGGCGATCAGGCAAGTTGATAGAAAAAGGCGAGAGCGGTCCTTCTGTAAACTCTTTATTTCGTGGTATCACCGTGCAACGCGTTAGTTAAGCAATAAATTAATTAAATGCCTATCGGTAACCATTATAACCCCGTCCACCTCCCCCAGCTGCAAAGTGTTAGGGTCTGATGGTATAGGGTGGGGGTTGTAAACTTACACTATTACGACAGACAGTGACCGTTGGGAGTGAAGAAATTATGTAGCTGATGACTATTTTATTAGTTCAATATTATATAGTATGCCAATGTAATATAATCTAAATTTAAATATTTGTTTTGTAGTTTTTAATCAGTCAAATAAAGATTTTCTAATCTATTATATCCTATAGATAGTGGCTTCAAGAAAAACCGTATTGCTCAGTTAGTTTCACAAGTAGCTGTACGCCGTCCATGTTGTATTTTGTTATTTTGCTCAGATATTATGCTTATTATTGAACATATTTTTCCTGACGTGCAGTTAAAGTCAGTCAGCAGTTAGAATCCCGCTTGGGTCCCTAGGATCAGGTCGGTTTTTTCTAGTCTATCTTTGTGTAGGAAAAATCTGTTTTTGTTTTATCATTGCAAGTGGAACATGTACGAGACGTTGTAGACCTATAACTAGAAATATTTCAGCATAAGTACGCCAGATGCTTTTTTACACAGCAAAGGAAAATTATATTGCCTGCTAAGATGATAATGCATAAACTAATATTATCTAACTAGATTTTTTTTAATTTTTCCGTCGCAGCTACGTTTTTGCGAAAAATCCTTTTAATTAAATAAAAAAAATATATTGCTTTTAACAGTAAAAGTGACGATGAATGATGTTAACAAATAAATTAATGCGATTTGAATCATTTTTGCTTACAATGTTTTTATTCCACTTACCAATTTTCCTTATAATATAAAAAACACCACCTATTAATGTGTAAAGGCTACTATAAACTGTCAAGACGAGACCAAACCATAAACTCTTAACGGCCTGAAACCCTTCTGCAAAATGGGGGCGGAGTTAACATTTCGTTTAATATTCATGTTGCCCCAAAAATGTAATAAATAGCTTCAAAGCCATGTCTCAAAGTTCTTAAAGTATTTCCATTGTGTTTATTTCTTAAGCCAAGTCTTTTTATTTTATTCTTGTCTTCATAGTTTTCAAAGCGTTGTTGCCAAGCTTTTTTCTTTTTTTGTTATTTTTAACCGTTTATGATTATAATGTACAGTCGCAAGCACCCAAATGCACAAACATAATAAGTATGTACAAACTAGCTTTTTAGGGTTCCGTACCTCGAAAGGAAAAAACGGTACGGAACCCTTATAGGATCACTTTGTTGTCCGTCCGTCCGTCTGTCTTTCTGTCAAGAACCCTTTTCCCAGGAACGCGTGGAGGTATTTATATTAAATACTCAGGTCTACTGTCTCTTGAAGCTGTGGAAAAATCAAACTTCTAAACCAACGCAATTACAAAGATACAGTCGTTTATGCCGCGAATTTCCGCTAGCTTTCGACACTCTCAAGGGAATCAAAACCTACAGGGTACTTCCCGTAAACTCAGAATCTTGAAATTTGGTACGAAGCGACGTCTTATAGCACAGATAAAGGAAAAATGGCGTATTTACATCTTAAAATAAAAATATTTATAATAAATACACCTACAGGTTTGTACGGAACCCTCGGTGCGCGAGTACGGTACGGTAGATTTATGTGTTTTAAACAGTGTAAGTGTACTGTCTCACATTGACAATTCTTAAGCACTTGTACAAGACTAATTGAATAAAGATATTTTAAGTTCATGTTATGAGCTCTAAAATGCCTTCAACTCACGTTTTGGTAATCGTGACAATTAAGCCAGAAGTCATCAATTGTTGTGATAACTTGGTTGCAATGATACGGTTAAAGATCGATATATTTCTTATAAGAATTACAAATTCACTTACTGAGAAAACAATTCTCAAAAATATTATTATGTTGGTACGTTGGGACCCGGTCCTTTTAGGCTTGCGTGGGGCCAAAGCTAACACGTAGAGGCCTTTGGTACCATTTAATCTACTCCTACTTTGCAATGTGTATCATCTGCCGAGTTTTGTCTCTATATAAATATTGAACATCTACCTAAAGACAACACCCGGCACATGTATGAACTATGTAATTATGTTTATAAAAGAACTATAACCGGGCAATGGGGTTGAAACTTTCAGTAGACTGAAACCGGGCTATAACCTGAGACAACGGACGACTGCCATTCAGAATGTCTCACAAGTTTGGTTTCTCCTGGCAGGCGTAGACGGTGACTAGCGACTCTAAATGGGCCACCCAAACGTGCTGACGCATACGGTCAGCAAAGGCAGCAACATGGTTGTGAGTGGTCGGAGTGTCGAGAGGTGTAAACCGCTTCCTACGAGGTGGATAAACAACCCCACCAACTCGCGACTTATGCATCTTTCACTTCCACCATGCGAGCATTCAGCTCTATTGCCCCACTCTGGACGGCCAGTTAAGGCAAGCCAGAGGTGAGAGTTCTGCGGCCCCCCTTGGGGTCCACTCCACCCGGCCAATGAAGGTAAGCGGAGGCGGAGGGCCTGACCGACTCTCGGGGTAACTCGTGTCCGTGGTGTCGCTACACACCAACAGCTCGTCACAAGCTGCCCTGCGGGTTAGCATCGGGATGATGGGAGCCCGTGGTGGCTACGCACCAACAGCTCATAGAACTGCCCATTAATTATTGATGGAAGCCTTTGTCTACCTTTGTGCAATAGTAGGCCAATTGCACATACCACCATGACAATATCCCAAAGAGGATAGTCAGAGGCAAGTTTACTGTTGCCGTCATGGTGAACGGAACACCCAGAAGCCCATTTATACCAAGTGTAGTAGGCAAATTAGGTAGTAAAATTTATAGTTTAAACGTACCTGGGATGTTTTACTTTGCCTTCCACAAATAATTTAAGGCACATCGAGATGGGTCAAGAACGCGAGACCCACGCTTAAATGCCGTAAAAGGGCAACAGTATTTACGTAACATTGCAAACACGCCTACGCAATATCGAATTTGTAAATATCTGCCAAAATGTACTTTCCTGTTCTACACACCTACATGATCTGGAAAAAAGAACTGTGTGAATTTCGCTCCTCTGAAATAAGGCACTTGTCCTACCGACGACAACAAACGAGTTTATTCCATCACAGGGTTTACGCAAACGCATTTCATGTAGAAATGGTTGCCCAAACGTACCAACGAGGACACCGAGGAAACGAGTTTCCACTTACTCGCCGAATGCCCGATGTACTCACAAATTCGATGGGAGCTCATGGGGTCTGACTCATTAGACGAAGAGGACTTGAAAGAACTGACGGTGGATCAGATAGCAAGATTCCGCAGAGCCACGGGTAGATTCAACGGGACGCCGTGAAAATGGGACAACCTAAAGACCCCCTGCAAGGGGGGCCGGGGGAAATGGGTGAAATGGCACCTCCTCAAATCCCATTACGCTAGCCTAGATAAATTCACCGGATATTTTAATTCGCAGGACCCTTCGGCGCGCAAGGCCGCCTGGCAGCCAGCCTCGGGAGGAGCAAGCTCAACTCCAGTGCACGATAACACAGACCACTGTGTCCGAAGACACGCGTTACCGTCTTCCTCGGGATCGCAAACCGAAACACACACAGGCCCCCCCGCGTGCGCTTCGCGACCCCAAGGGCCCTTTTAGTCACCTCTTACGACAGGCAGGGATACCTCGGTAGTATTCTCTTCCCCTAACCGCAGGGAACCGCCGGGATTACGCACCACCACCCCGGCGGCCTCGCCTCCGACGTCGGGCGGGATTGTCCAGCTCGCGCTGGCGCACGAGTACATTATACCTGATTTAACTTCGCTGCCATGAAGATAGGAAATTTCTACGCGATATTAAAATCATTGTATTCATCATTAAGTCCCTTTTTAGGGTTCCGTACCTCGAAAGGAAAAAACGGAACCCTTATAGAATCAATTTGTTGACCGTCTGTCTGTCTGTCAAGACCCTTTTTCTCAGGAACGCGTGGAGGTATCAAGCTGGAATTTATATCAAATACTCAAGTTTACTGTCCCTTGGAGTTGTGAAAAAATCAAACTTCTAAGCCAACGCCATCAAAAGATACAGTCGTTTGTGCCGCAAATTTACGAAAATTTTCGATACTCGCCAGGGAATCAAAACCTACAGGGTGAACTCAGAATCATGAAATTTGGTACGAAGCAACGTCTTGTAGCACAGATGAAGGAAAATATTTTTTTTAAAATATACTGGTTTGTGCGGAACCCTCGGTGCGCGAGTCCGACTCGCACTTGGCCGGTTTTTTACTTGTGGCTGCCATATCTTTTTCGTGTCCGTACCTCAAAAAGAAAGGAAGCCTTCGTTGTTCTTCTGTCCTTTAGCCTGTCAAGACCATATTAACCCCCCTGAGAAATTGATATCAATTAAATTGAAATAATGTCAAATATTCAAGTCTGCGTTGTCATGTTATTGAATCAAACTTTCAAGTCCACGAATCGGAAGATACGGTTATGTCGCATTTTTGACAGTGCAGTTATTTTTCGGGTGATCTCTTGTTTCAAGGACAGAATTCACATAGAATTTCGGTTCACAAAAAATGTTTTAAAGAATATTCGGTTCAAATATTTGAATTTCGAATATTATTGTTTTAACGACTATTCACTTCATAGAATATTCAGTCCACATATTTTCATGTCAAATATTATTGTTTCAACGACTTCGTCTTCAGTACTTCATAGAAATATACTTTACAGAAATTTATTTAATTTAATAACAGACATAAGTTCAAAAAGCCTCCGTTGGTTAGGTTAGGTTAGAACTATGACCACATCGCACGAGCCGAGCGAGCGTAGCGAGCGTGCCGCGGCAACGGGTGCGAGTGCCAAAAGCGAATTTTCGGTGAATGAACATACTCGTAAGTGGCAAAAAAAATGTTCTTGAGAATACTTCTTACAACAGCCAAACATTATGATCAATAATAATACTTGATTTGATATTCTATGATATAAATATTCTAATAAATGAATTTTATTTGTAACAAAAATCTATGATTTCAATTTATTTGAAGTAACTACGTTACGTAATACGCAGAATGCGTATTGATTATTCGATGAAATGATAATATGGGAACCAATTTATGTAAAACGAAATTCTTTGAATAGATTTTCTATAAAACAGTGTACAAGCTATTTTTCGTTTATTGATTATTACTCTTAGTAATCATATTCTAAGATAAGATAAGATACATACGATAAGATAGGTTAAGATAAGTTATTAGACTATATTGTACAAATAACCAAAGCAGTATTTTGACATTCAATCTTAGGTGGCACAATTTAGGAAACTACTCGTATGTTTTTTATTTGTTATAACTTCAGCACTTGTTCTTCTCATAATGTTCTGATTACATGTGTTTGTTTGCTGGTGCTAAAAGGTATTTTTATTTGGTATCCTTATGGGTCATTTTGCATTATCTCCCTTTATCGACGCTTCGGTCGTGGAGTTACGACGTAGCTGAGATAATTCCTGACACTTGCGCTAGTACCAGCGGGTTTATAAACGAGGGTACAACAAGTTCTTTATTAATTTAATTCCGACCGGTCTTGATTGTTATCCGCCGCTTCTTAGTAATTTAACCACTTTGATGTTAATTAAAAAAGCAAGCGGACGTAACCACCATCTCGGGAAGCTGTATTAAAAGTTGTTGATGTGTTTTATTTAATGTGTCAAATTAAATTTACTTCTAAGAGCTTATCAAATTAGTTTCTTTTAAATTTGTAGGTAATTCTTACTGTGTGAAGCTTACATAATAATTCCTTGCTTTTTTTTTTTTTTTACCTTTTATAATGTGATTGTTTTATTTCCCTTTTAAGATGTGATTGTTTTATTCCCCTAATTCGTTTCGGTGTAAAGCGGCCTATCTATTGCAGCGGATTGGAGCAAGTAGTAATGCGAAGAGCGGACTGCGGACTTGCGGACTTTAAATCCGGTTTTTTCCACTTTTCTGCTCCTTTTAACCGCCCCGTTTCCATGCTCCGTTTTCTGTTTGAAATGTATGAACTTTCAAACTACATAGTTCACAAATCACTGTACACTGCAACGGAGCAGAGATTTCAAGCAATTCTATTGGTTCAAATTGGCACAGATTCACGCCAGTGGACTGGGAGTTCATGTTTTGTTTTGATATTTACTGAGCCTGGTGTTTTCGTCTGTGATCCTACTTTTTACCGCATCATGTCTTATTTTTATTACAGTAGGACGTCGCTCAAAGCCATTAACTTGTAAACCCTAAATATCAGTGCCAAAGCTTCTCTTTACAAACAAAAGTTTATTCTGATAACCACAAACAAAGTTGATGTTCCGCCATATTGGTTTTATTCCCGCCAAAGGTGCGATTATTCAGAAAAGCGATATCAGATGCTCCATTACCTCACCATAAATCCGAACAGCGTTTATCCACAATGGCAGAATGTTGCCCCTTCACTGGCGCTACGGAATGTATCGTTCGAACGGTTTTAAGAGGAAGTGTAGCGGAAATTCTGTGTTTTGGTAATTCTCGAATGTTCTTTCGATTTTTCAGTAAAGCGTTTCGCTTGTTTTTGTCCACAATGCCTGACAAGATGAACTCACTCCACCAGAAGGAGAGCAGCCGTGAGGTCAAGATATGAGATTGCTAAGCAACCACTGAGCTGATTCATCTCATCTTGAAGGCCTGGAGGCCTTTTCACGCCCCGCTTGAAGACTCCAAGACTGTAAAAGTAGGGAAACACATGGTAAAAGCATTCTACGTCTAAATGATACGACAATGAGACGAGCCACCGAATCGTTTAGTGCGGGCTACCAGAGGCCGGATTGTGTGTGGGTTGATGATGTTGTCCAGCACGCGTGGCACGGAAGTCTTCTATAATATAAAGTTAAATGGCGTTTGCGACCTCTTCTTCGTTATCATTTCGCAGACATAAAGACGTATCTGCTGTTTCAACTGACGAAGATATATTTATTTTCCTACACTTAAGCACAAAGGCAGCTGCCCATCTTCTTACGATTAGTTTCACCAAGGAAATTTACAGACAGAAAACTGATGAAGAAAGTACAACAAAATAGTATTTCGTAATAATTATCCACGCGCCATCTTCGATGAAGTTATCTGGCGAGAATTTCAAGTGGCTCAGTATCAGCGTTGCAATATTATTTAGGCGCACCTATCATGAGTTGTTACTTTTGTTTAAAATAACTGGTGATTTTGAAATGATTCATCCAAATCCAAAAATGTATAATTGTGGACCACTGAAACTTGGCCTCTTAATATGAACGCCTCTTCAGTCCTCCTGCTTTTTGTGCAAAGTAATAGGAGTTTTACTACAAACGATTTTTCAGATCGAAAGCTTTCCGGGCGAGGTGTCGCTTTTTAATTGTCCTTGTAAGCTTTCCTTCTGAACTGTCCAATCGTCACGCCCACCCATAGGGAATAAAAGAGAAATGACTTTCCCTGCTTTTACTTTGATGAAATCAGATTTGTTGGAAATTATTAAAATGTGCTGAAAAACATTTTATTTCGTCGCGAAAATGTTGCTAATTTAAGAACATGAAAATTGGCTCAGAATTTTACGCTTGGAACAGTCAGAAACAAAAGAAGATTCACAGAACAGTGAATCACATTAATTTTGTCTTTCATCTATACTGGTATTACAAAGACGTAAAGTTTCTAACTTTGTGTGTTATTTTCGGTTAAACTTATCCGATCATTAAAATTCTTACACTAGTCGAAAACTACATTATTCAGTAGTGACATATGCTATATTTCAACGCGAGAAATAGGCTACGCGGGCAAAGCCGCTGACGGATAGCTAGTCTATATCTACTAATATCATGAAGAGGAAAGATTCGATTTTTGTTTGTATTTACTAGGCTCCGAAACTACTGGATTGATTTCATTTATCATTATTCATCTAATTACTATGCCTGCTTACAGTTGTTTAATCAAAACACAAATTCGAATAGTTTCACCGATTCAAATCTTCATTATCAGCGAATTACATAGACTATAATTTAGTGGTTTTTTGACGAGAGATTTATTCTACGCTGACGCTCAGTTAGTTGCAAATACAAGTGAAACGACGATGGCAGTTTAGTCAGTTAGTGCTCAGTTACTTCAGTTCCTGAGAGTACCATTTGAATAAAAACAGTGGTAGTTTTAAGTGGAATATTATTGAAACTCTAAGATCTTAAGAGGATACAGAAGCGCCATTTTTCCGTACAATCGTAGACCCCTGTTTCCTTACTGGATATTGGTAGTAGAAGATTTTTTTTTCCAAAAAACTATTGCCGCTATCAGCATGTCCCTATGTATTCTTTTTTATTATGAATCAATTATTGAGGGCTGTGAACCCTCAAAACTATAAAAAATTGGCCAGATTTTCCGTTGTGTTCAAACATCCAGAAAACGAATTTAAGTAGTTGAATATAAAAAAAACAGAAACACGGCCAAAGTCATTCTTTATTTTTAATGAAAAAAGTAAATAAATCGGTCAACTTTTTGAAAAGGGATCAGGGGACAAGGAAACGCTGATTTTGTGTACTTTTGATAGGTAATTTCGGTTCGAGTTGCTGTTGTCTCTATCGCACTTTGCGGGGGGCTCAACTGACAGCAACAGATTTTACAAATACCTATTTTTCAACTCTTTCGCCCGTGCTGTGTCGTCATTAATATAATTAAATAAGAGTACTAAACGTGAACCCGTTGGTTTGACGATTTATGCCTTTATCGCCAAACATCAATTTACAAAGCGAGGGTGGATAGAGCTGTTGGAAGGGGAAGGGCTAGCTAGACAAAAGGTCTAGAAAAGGTCAGGTCAGAAGTACCCATAATCGACGAGCATGTGTGAAGGGATTAATGAGAGTGGAAGAAGCGCAAGAGGTGTGTAGGACCGTAGCAAGTGGAAAGATGTGGTGTCTGCCTACCCCGTTGGGAAAAAGGCGTGAGGTATGTATGTATCAAATGATACATCACCTACTAAGTATATTGTATCGTTTTTGCAAGTATTTTGATAATCACCCGGTATAAGTTACAATCTATTTTATTTATATATATATTATAAATATTCGCCACACAACACACATCTTGTCATGGTCTCGCAGTAGGGATAAATATCCCTAAGTTGCTAGGTACCAGACAAGGAATTAAGCCAGCCATTTTTGATGATAATTAATACTGAAAAAGCTAAGTTCTTTACGGTATCTAACTAATATATTAGATACTAAGAAATACCGCCCAAATTTCTAATATGGACCACGGTATAAACTTGCACCTTTGTCAATAGAGCTGACTTTCACTAGCCTTTATGAAATGAAATAACAGTTATGAAGTGCAAAGCGCATTCACGTTTACTGAGAAATTATTTCTCTTTCAGTGTCACAGCTGTATGCATAGTTGTCCTGATTAAATTCCTTCCCGCTTTCATACTTAGTTCCAGTGCCGCTGGAAGTTCTGCTTTCATTCGAATAACAATAAATCACTCGTGAACAAACTCAGCTTACTCCAACTTTGATTAAATCTTCACAATTTGTTCTTTTTTCTTTACTTTTTATCCCTGCGATATTTATTTGAGTTAGGAAAAAAAAATCTAATTAACGCATATCACAAGGGATCCTAAGACGAATTTCTTAAGTTTACTGACTTGGTTGTTAGCGTAAATTCTTTACTAATATTGTGAAAAGAAAGTTTTGATTGTTTGTTCGTTTGTATTGACCAGGCTCCGAAAATATTGGACCGATTTTAATAACTCATTCACCAATATGATGTAGCTTTACATTATCAGCTTATATTATATGGATTTAATTTTTATAGGCTATATTTTAACGGGAGAAATAGTCTACACGGGCGAAGCCACAAGTACAGTACTTACATGAACGCACTGTACTGTACTTAACTGTCTGTTTGATACAAAGTCATGTACATAAGCTCACGACTTTATCCTAAAAGGGGTAGTCAGAGGCAAAACGAAGCTTCGCCAAAACTGTTCTTCCTTTGTCTGACAACCCACCACAGGCCAGGATCGGCTTATGGCTGGAGAGGCTACCTGCTACCGCCCCATTCGTCGGGCCTTCTGAGAGTCTCCAACGGGGCCGCGACTTGCCATGGCTTACTTGGAAAGCTCTGAACAGGCTGAGGACCCAGGTTGGCAGATGCGGGGAGAGTCTGTGCAGATGGGGTTACACAGATGGGGACAATGCGTGCGAGTGTGGTGCCTCCCCACAAACTATGGACCACCTCATATCATGCCCCTCGTATCCGGACAGCTGTACGCGTGAGGAACTTATGTGTGCCAACGACCATGCCGTTAGGGTAGCGGAGTTTTGGTCAAAAAGGATATAGCCATCGACACGATAAGAAGAAGAAGAGGCAATTGACTGTTAGCCGTCATGGTGAACGGAACGGCGTATTAGTAAACGCTAGGTGAAAAGTGGGCTAAGTGGGCAATCCAGGTTGTTTTGAATATGACGTAATCACGTGTAACCGGCTATAATCGATCACCGTAATGACCGGTTTTACGCTGGTTGTTCAACACTTAGTTTTTCGTCGTTAACGTTACGCAACGAGACTAACAAAGTATACTCGTCACTGCCATTTACATAATTAAAAAACGGTCATGGGCAAACATACATCCTGAATAATTATTTCTATTTCAGTCTGGATTCTCAGTTAGATTGAAGGTTAAATTTGCTGAATATCACTGAGTACTAGCCTGTATACCCTCCTCTATGGCCATCAATTTTATCTCTATCTTTATCGAATTTGCTTAATCACCACGATTGTCAATCATAAACCCGAACTTTGATCCGAAAAGTTCGATTACACACATGCGATTTTAAGGATAAATATATTTTTTACTTGATTATGTAAGCATCAACAGGGTTAATTAAGATTGTAATTCATTTCAGCACCTTATCATGGTCTGTAAACAATTATTTCTAATGGTTGAAAGCAAAATACTCGTAAAAATCAAACCTAGAGCGAACAGTCACAGCGGCCATACAATGTAAAACCCTGCGTGGCAACACGCCACGACGATTTCTTCAGAAATCGTCGTGGCGTGTTGCTCTTGGCTAGGCCCCCAGGTGATCCATCCATCGAGGGTCGGCAATGCGGGATCTAGGGCTGTTATGTCCCAACGAAGGTCAGATGTTTGCTTGAACTGTGAAAATAGTATCATGAGTTTCCGTCTCGTTAACGGCAATCGTTACGTTCAGTAAGTCTACCACGAGTTGCCACTTTGAATTTACATGACGTGGTAGACGTACAGAAATGTGTATGCCATTGTTTGTTACATTTTTAATCACTAGAGGTGCTGTAAATTGAGAAATTCTTCATTGCACATCAAACAAAGTATTAACAAATAATAATTTACAATTAGACGGTCTTATTTATTGAAGCAACCTCACCTCTTCCAGATGTACCGAAATCCCATTCAAAAACGTCAACGCGGTTAACGTGAACGCTAGCGGCTGTTATTGGTGTCAATTCATGGTAGACCTACAGGCAGGCCACTGCATGTACTTGCGCGCGATAGTTACCTTCCAGCTGCCGGGTATTCCATGACTCATTTGGCAGTTGGTTGTCAACAGCCGCGTAGAGCATTTGTACGCGACGTTTGCGGTTGAACTGACGCGATGACGTACTGTAAGCACTGACTACTGACATCTTTATCGAAAGAGGTGACCCTGGCAATATATGTCTGTCAGATGACAGCACGCATTTATGATTAGGAAATTTTAATTTTTCTATGGATGTGATTTATGTTACGTAGTAACCATGAAGTAATCTGTGATACAGGACAGATGGAGGAGTGCTAAAGTAAGGCAGACTGCTTCTGGACATTTGCATAATTTTCTCGGGTGAGGACAAACACAGACATAAATTGAAAGAGATGACATTGTGGAAGTGACCTTTAATTTACACATCATCTGAAGAAACTATTGGCGTAGTGCCTGTAGTACGGTTTCTCGCCTCGATTTCCGTACTGTCTCGTAGTGGTTTTGGTTCCCTCGGGTCAATTCAGGACACGATCTTTTCTGAATTGGCTCTGGTCTGGGTGTGCTGGTAGATGCCCCGGGCTTAATTCCCTGTCTGGTACCTCGTAACACAACTTCGAGACCATGACTAGTGGTGTGTTGTCTAGCGCATATTTATTTATATTCATCTGGGGGCACGGTAGTGGTGCCCGCGCCAAGTCGAATAAAAGAGCGGCACGGCTGTAACCATCCTTTTCTCGAAACAGTTCAGGCCATTTTCGATCCGCCTATAACTTCGTTGTGGATAAAACTAAACGCCTATTTTTCAGTTTTATTTGTACAAGGACCTAGCATATGCGCGCTGTCAACGGCACAGCAAAAAGGGCCCTTGACGTCATTCTAAACAAACTTCTTTTTGGTTACAATGTAGCAAGACGTCACTATGAAACACTATAATGATGTTACAATTGGAGCCCGTTCCAAATCGCTTTTTGTAAAGTGATTTTCACCCTCGTCGGATAGACAGAGACAAAACGAACAAAACCTTCGACTGACAGCTGTCAGATGAATCTCATCGGGCTCCATGCACCGGTAGAAATGGCACTTTACAGAGGGAAAAACCCGTTCGAAACAACCAAGAAACTGTCCGGTGACAGGTCAGTCACCGTCGATTTTACTCGGGTTCAAATTACACTCGTTATGGAACGCACCCTTAGTGTCAAAAATGTAGCACCTGAGTGAAGCACCCTTTGGGTATCAGTTATCACACTGACGAAGAGACATGCGTTATCTAATCCAATTTGTGTATGTGGGCGCAAACACACCCGGATAGGATTACTTCATCCGGGCTTAGGATGACCAAACTTCGATAAACGTACATGCACGTTATGGTATGCCTAGTTACGCTTAACACAAGCTGACCGGCAACCATTTTGGCTCCGTAAAAAAATCATTAACTCGATTTTAGGTTTTGATTTTGATGTAGATACTTATTTTTCTTTTTTGTGCTACAATTAGAAAAAAACATACTACGTTTGCTACCGCGCAACCGCCAGAGCCGTGACAGAAGTCATATAATTGTGGTGTATTGCTTGAAATTCTATTACGAGGACTTATTACAGACATTGACATTTTGGCTACCCACCACCTGAGATCTGCGTTATGAGCATTATGTGAATCGATCACAGTTATATCTTGAAAAAGTCAGAATAGGATAAGTTATTGTAATATGTTTTTTCCAGTCCAAGACGTGCTCAGAAAAGGTCAGGTCAGGAATACCCATAATGGCCGAGCATGTATGAAAGGATTAATGAGAGTGGAAGAAGCGCAAGAGGTGTGTCAGGACCGTAGCAAGTGGAAAGATGTGGTCTCTGCCTTCCCCGTTGGGAAAAGGGCGTGATGGCATGTTTGTATGTATGTAGTATGTATGTTTTTTTCCCAACAAAATATGTAGTATGTAGTATGTATGTTTTTTTGTATCTTCTGAATACTTTCTTGATATTCTGAAATCAAAAACTTTTATATTTAATTTATTTTAAACTACGTTAACATGAGTATTTAGATGAAAAAATATATCGATGAAATAAAATTATGTGAAATGTGTAATCGGGTAAAATAAAGGTAAACTAAAGGATTTTTTTGATGAAACGTAATTCGTTGACATTAATAAAAAGCCATTAATCCGAAAAAATCGTGTACCATTCCAGGTACGTTCAGATTGGCCTTATCCTTTACCATAATTCAGTTTTTACCTTCGCCTATATCGAGAGGATGCTGACGTCACCCAAAGAGAATTGAATTCCGATGCCAACTATTTCGACAAATCAATTCTTCCAATGTCATTTCTGCGACGAGAGTTGCACACATTCTATGTAACGTATGTATAAATATAGATCAGTACGTCTACCACGAGTTGCCAATTCAAATTTACGTTATCGTTCGCGTAAAAAGTTGTGGTAGTCGTACGGAAACCTTAGCCTAGTCGTGTTGACGATATTCTTGAGAGGACATAGATTATCTGAAATTCTCTTCCTATTTGAACTGTAGCATAATCGTGACTGTAGCTTCGACTTGAATACGAAGACATTAAGTAATTTAAGTGGTTGGTCTAAAACGTTCTGTTCCTTTTCTGCCCCCATATCATGAGCTTACGCTGCGCTGGCGATTAGTGTTGTTGCGATAGCGATGGTATATCGATAGTATCGTGATACTATCGTGACCTCGAAAATCAGTCATACTATTGATAATCCTATGGAAACTATCGACTCGTGACAAACATCAGTATAATAGTTTACACAAAAATAGAAACTAGAAAAATTCAATCAGTTCCCTAGGATCAGGTTGAATTTTTCTATCTTTAATCTTTGTGTAAAAAATTTGTGCATGGTTAAATGCTAAAAATTAGACATTCACTTATAAGTAATAGTATTACTAAAGATCAATAGTATCGATAATATCGATAGTTTCGTACTATCGAAACTATCGATAAGATGCGTGTCGTTAACATAGATAGTATCGATAGTTTTGCCCTATCGATAGTCAAACATTTTACGATACTATTGCAAGCTCATAAAAGGTTTCGTTTTATTTTCAGTCAATATTATTGAAAATACCTCGATAGTTACTAAAGCAAAACTATCGATAGTAACGATAGGCGTCGATAGTCATAAATAGGATCGATAGGATCGAAAAAGGTCAATAGTATCGCTTAATTCTCACTATTGATACTATTGATATCGATCGCATCGTCACGGGTCGATAGTTTTGATAGGACTATCGATGGTGTGACTGACTTTCGAAGTCAACTATCGCTATCGCAACAACACTACTGGTAATAGTCACTAACGTCTGTAGTCAAGTACCTATATGTATGAGGTTTCAGAATAGCAGTTCTAGTGAATAGTAATTTAACTAAAAATGACGTATATTTACTGTTTAACTATAGTAGGTTACGTGACGTAACTCCTCATGTTACAGAATACAATCAGAATTTAATTCAATTAAAGTGCAAACCATTTGGACATTTAGCTACTCCGATAGAACAATAATTAGGCATAATAATTAGAAACACATACTCAATAGAATGTATGTATGTAGATGTAGAACATGATCCCAAGTCGTGTCGGCTTATCGATGTTCATGAATAGACACATTTACCCGTAATTATCAGTCAGGGACTACCTACGGAGAATGTTTGCTCATTGTTCGTCTTAAATCTACGTCACACACGTTGTTGCTAGTCTTTTGACAATTACCCGTTACAAAGTAAGTGGCCATAGTAGGAATAATCTGCTCCTCTGCTTGTTCTGCTTGTAATCTATTTCACTGTTATCGAAATCAAATTAAATAAATTAATAATAAATATGAGCTAGACATCACACCACTTGTCATGGTCGAAAGAAGGATAATTTCCTTGTGTTACGAGGTACCAGACAGGGATTTAAGCCAGTGGCGTCTCACGAAACGAAGAAAAATGCTGTGTACCCAAATTTATATAAATTTCATTTCATTTCATTTCAGAGATCGTTTCCTATGACCCGACCGGGAATTAAACACGAGACACCCGCTTATGTCAAAATCTTATGTTTTAACATTAAATAGAAATGTAATTTTGTTCACACTAATTATACTAAGATACTGTAAGATGAATTGTTACTAACACACTAATAAAACTATGGATGTTAAGTCTGAAATAAATGATTCTTATTGTATTTATGTCAAGGCGAGAAACCGTGCTACGTCACTGTACGCCATTCCTGTCGTCATTAACGTAAAACAAAACAAAGTTTAATAGTTATCGAGTTTCTTAACGTAATCTTCATGGTAGAGCAGCGTCGGAACCGGTGGTATAAAACGCATTATGTTTACTTATGTTATTTTGTACTATTATAACATTCCATACCATCACGACTGTATCCCAAACGTCAGAGGCAAGTGACTGTTGCCGTCATGGTGAACAGAATGCTCAGAAGCCCACTTCTCATCAATGCTATCAGAACCCTACGTGGTAGGTGGTGAGCCTTCCGCCGTTATCCGGGTGGTTTTGGTTTGTATCGATGTTTTCCATCGCCGGATTGTTAGTTGAAAATTTAACAAAGCACAAAGATGGTTCTGGCCATATTTGAACTCGGGACCACACGTCTCATGATCCGAGTTGGGGTGCTTAACCACTAGGGCATGACGCTCTGAGTACTATAATAATAAAATTATTTCATTAGCATACTTACTTATTTTTAGTATTATTTTATTTACGACACTCACTGAACTCTCTGATGTCATAGCTCCTGTAAATTCCATTACCTTCTCAGTTGAATGAGGCAACATTTAAATCACCCATTGCTGAATCCTGATAACACACATTGCCATTAGAAGTACATAAACAATTAAGTCACCACCTCAAAGCCTAATCCCATCTTAATGTCTCCTTATGCCGTTAAGACGACTCCCAACAATAAACATGTGTCCAGAGACGATTCCATAAATTTCAACTTAACGAGGCTTTCATTTCGGTTTGCTTTAAGGCCGTCAAACTTAAGCGTAAGGAAATAAAGCCTTGATACTTGCGCTAACTTATTATTGATTATTTGTGCGTGTCCTGAAAATAATTACAAACAAAATGTTTTTCAGGATCTGGTCTGAACTTTGATATACAAGTAATACTTAGAGCAAAGTACGAGAAATCTAAGGATCTAGAAAACGAGCCTTTCGTTTTTTTTTCAAAAACAGATTTTTATTAGAAAAAACCTTTTATTAATAAAGAAACAAAGTTTTGAAGAAATGAATAGCAACTTACGTGTAATATAATAAATATGATACAGAAAGCAATCATATTATTTTGAGGAAACTTTCCAAATGAACGCAGGTTTTCATGAGTGTTATTAATAAAATAAAAATATATAGGACAGGCCCCACCTCAACTATGTTATGGTTCGAGCAGTGCGTCGTTGGCTGGTTGATAAACCTTTTTCTGAGATGTTACAAATAACTAGGTATTATTACGTAACTAAAACTGTGACATTCGCATTATCTTCCCCTAATTTATTGTTGTTAGCATATAGTGACGTCATCAGTGATGACGTAGCACTTTCTTAACCCGCGTCAAGATAAGATACGAGTACCATGCGTCGTGTGCACAGTCTTTGTATATTTTTAGCTCTCGTTATACGAAGTGCTACGCCCCGCCGTTTTCACGATTGCTGGGTTCTGTGAAGGGTTCGAGTCACAAGAACCCAGCGGAGACTTTTATACTTCACAATCTAGTTAAATAGAACGTGAGCTAGCTCACAGAAGGCACCAATTAGCCACTCAATTAGACTTTCCAGTGAAAGCTGTCTGACTCGGCCAAAACATGCACTACAGTCGGAATACAAAAGGCTAAGAATTTGTTCTGCCAAAGTTTTTTCTGTGATTTTTTTTGGCAAACACAACCCCTCAACGCAAGTGCTAAGGCTTCATCTATCATATAGTCATGGTTTTTGTGGTAGAAGGGAAAAATGAATAGCTTGAGTTAAAAAAAAAACATGTCACAGTGAAAGTGTCAAAAAAGGATTCTCAGAGCTATATGTTTCCCAGCACACCCACACCCTAGCCAATTTACAAATACTCGTATATCATTCGGAAGTCAAGGCGTGTAATCACGCTGAGCGCTACGAGTACTACGCCGTAGCGCACCAGCTACGCCAACCGGGTCGTCAAATAGAGTAAGTGTGTGTAAGTAAAGGTGCAAGTTCGTAGCCGACTTCATACAGCAGTAGACGGCGTGTCGTCGCGACACTACTGGTCTCTATGTATTTTTTTTAAAGCATCGTGTCGCTGACTACGGATGGTATTTCGTAGAAATGCATAGAAACCAGTGGTGTCGCGACGACTCGTCGTCTACTGATACTGCGTGGAGTCGGCTACGAAATCATACTCTTAGCAGTAATTCAGTAATTGAATTCGCTTCTTGCCTTACAATTGGGCGGTAGTGATTTTTTTTCACAAGACTTTCCCTTGAAAGTTCAGTCGAATAAAAAGTTACGGCTGGTGGAAGGATTGTATTCTTTGCAACTGTTGTTTTAATGTAAAGTATTCTTTTTGCTCTGGTTCTGAAAAAAGGAATTGGCAAGTCCATCCATATAACATATTTATAGCTCTCTGTTAACAGATAAGTACACTTTGAACGTTTTTTTATTGAATGTTGCCACTTATTATTTTTTTCCCTGTGGTTTTGAAACTTAAATATACTTTCATAAAAATCAAAATTACTTACTTACTTTATAACAGGTTTTAGAGTATAAGACTACAAGCATAAATTCGTGAAATATTTTATTCGTATCAGTAGGTATCGTTATTTTTAATCGTGCTGTTTATTTCTCCGAAAAATATTAAATGTACATACCTACTGTGGTTTAGCCCTTCGCGCGCGATTTCATTATCACAACAATGAAATAAGTGAGATGTTTGGCACGCAGGTAATGATCGAGGCGTTTTCCCAAATAGTTAAAGATGTGGGTTTAATTTCCACTTGAGGCACAACATCTTTCATGCTGTTCATGTGTTCAGACTCATAATGTGAATGTCTAATAATAAGGCTTTAAATGTGATCGTGCTGAGTGCGAGTTACAGTGAGCGAGGTGAAATTTATATGGCATCGAGTCGGCATCATAATGTTGCTCGAATTTGCCACTAGATGGCGCTGATTCGATTATTTTATACTAATTGACATTTACGTGCTCGCAAAACACGATGGTGAAGTCATTTACTTCTCTCACTGCAACTCACACTCGGCACTTTGAATTATATTTCAGACCCGTATAATCACTTTGTAATGGCAATTTACAAAATTATCTTTGCTAGACTGAAGGTTGAGGGCGAACATACCTGGTTCTGTGTGAAATTTCAGTATTTACAGACATTATTGGAAACTTTAGAAGGTATAGCTGTAGTGTAATGATACTCGTAGTAAGTTCGAGGATATTTTAATACTGGTAACATGGAGACACGATTGGCGTAGTGCGCTGTACCACGGTTTCTTGCCTTATATTCCGTAGTATTCCGGGTTCGATCCCCGGTCAGGTCAATTCAGGAAACGATCATTTCTAAATTGGCTTGGGTCTGGTGTGCTGTGAGACGCCCCTGGCTTAATTCCTTGTCTGGTACCTCGTAACACAGGGATATTAATCCCTACTTCGAGACCATGACAAGAGGTGTGTTGTCTGGCGCATATTTATTCATTATTATTATGTTCGTTAATATAATGTAACCTATTTTGGCTTTTTTGGATTTATTTTCTTTCTTTTCTTTTCTGATTTAACCGTTATTAGAAATGACACTCATCAAATGCAATACATATTTGGGTTGTTGCCCCTTATATTATTCTAAGGCTTTATTTTTCTTTTTTCTTTGACCTTCCCCACCTACTTGAATACTTCTTGAAACGATAATGAAAATTCATCATAATGATATCATATTATGCCCTATGCCTTTGCCCTAAGCTGCAAAAGTGGGTTCATTATTGCCTCAATATTGAACCTAGACAACAGTAATTCCCTTTGAAGTTAAGTGAAACTCGTTCCAATCAGACTGAATCAATTTGTATCTCTAAGAAAGATAGCGAACAAAAAAGACTTACTCGTATCTGTTAGAAAGAGAACGAGACAATTGCCATTAGTGGAGAAGCGACTGGAATTAAACATACTATCGTTTTAATTAATATCTATTCATGAAGACAGACCTTTGGTTAGAAAGTTCAGGTTAGATATATTTGTAGAGAAATACACAAATTTTGTAAAATAAATAAAAACGACAGCTGAAGAGAACGCGTATACCAATAACACAAGCTTGATTTCATATGTCCAATAAGAGTGGTTTTCTTTCACACCGATAAGAGTTAACTTCAAAAATAATCTTAATTACATCCTTTTCATTCTATGGTTGATGATTTTCGATGAAACGATTGGCGTAGTGTGCTGTAGCACGGTTTCTAGCTTTAGCTTGCGTGGTGTCCCGGGTGCGATTAACAGTCGGGTCAAAATTAGCTCGAGTTTGGGAGCTCGCTGGAAGACGCTCCTGGCTCATTACCTTGTCTGGTACCCCGTAACACAAGGATATTCATCCTTAATTCGAGTCCTTGACAAGTGGTGTGTTTTCTGGCACATTTTTTTAATTTTTTTCTAATATAGAGTGTCCACTGTTTAGATTTTCCTTTGAACCGTATGTCACAGACAGGTGAGGTTGAATTTTTTAAGTCACAATTTCTAGATCTATTGGCTTGGCAGTAGATGTTGTCATTTTTGCAGTTTGTATGTACGTAACATCCCAAGCACCAGTGGGTTGAGATTATTATAGTTGTTGTCAGTACACTTAGAGCGGTTTCAGACTCGTTTTATGCGCGCGTAGGTGCGTACATGCGCCTACACGCGTAACTCATACTAGCGTTGACGCGTTTATAAGCTCGTATAATCAATTTAAATACTGACTCACCGCTACTGGTTCGCGCCAACACGCCGCAATAAGCCCGTGTTCGCGAGTTCGTTTTTTTTAAGCGCACGTGCGCGTATAGGTACCTACCAAATCGACCATTACACGCAAAAAAAACGAAATCATTTATTCACTCATTCATTCAAAAAGAAACGCTATTCCCTGAAAGTGCTCTTACTGACTGATATGACAGTGAGTTACATGTTTTGGTTCTTTATCTCATTATTTTCATATATGATTAAAGTTGTTTGTGTACAGAAGACAACACGGATTCTTCAACTATACTACTTTCGCCGTATGATGATATCCCTAACAGTTCATAATTGCTAATTATATCGATGTAACGAATGTAATTTAATCTAGTTGGCATAGGATATGGAATCGGATTTAAGGATTTTTAAATAAATTCTTGATAAACGGGTTATGACTAATTATAGAATAAAACGCGGTATCTCGAAAATAATAGTTAAAAAATAGGCAGACGCACTGGTACTGACTGATGCGAATGACGTGAATACAAAATGATCGCTCCTATTCATCGATTTTTTGTCAATTCGGTAGTGTCAATACACTATTGAATGGCGTTCCTTTTCACGCATCAGGCGCTGTAAAGATATCTTAATAAAACTCAATTTACTTCATTTATTAACAGTCAATAATCATAACAATAATTAACTAGATAAGATTCGAAAGAACAATAGTTTTTAATAGTTTATAACATTTTCTTTCGCCAGTTTCTTTTTACTTAGTTTGGAATAGTACTTATCCATGCGTGACACGGAACAATGAGAGCTGTCAGGCATATCATCTAACAGAAAAAATAGTATAGTTAGCATATTCGTCATAATCGAGCAAGTAACATGTGCGGGACTCTCAAAACTAAATTTATTTTACACTTGACCGCTTTTGTAAGGTTCTTAATGTCCTTTCATAAAAAGTGTAATTAACGTTTCTGCTCTGCCGCATTCCACCATCTGTCCCTCATTGCTATTTTATTGTAGTTCCCCACAATTTGAGATGCTTTGGATGGGTTAGCAACACCAGGATAAATATTATAATAATAAAGTGAAATTTATTTCCTCTTCACAAAAGCTACATACAAACTTATCAACTAAACCTAAAGATAAGAAGAAATGAAAGAAATGAAGAATGGAAGAAATCGCTCTCTAGCGATAAGGCCGCCTAAATTGTACAAATTGATTTGTTGAATATTACTGTTATTGTTTTTAGTACAATAAAGTATATACTTTTTTTTATAGATAGATATCTATCTATCTATAAGAACATGAGCCACCTTTGTGAGAGACTGGTGTCCATACTAGGGTAATCCCTGTGTGACGGGGATTACCCTAGTATGGTATATATTATACCAGGTGATTATCAAAATACTTAAAAAAACGATATGGCTTACTCAGTAACCGATGTAGTATGGTAACCATGTAAATAAGAATTTGATTTTTTCAATCGACTTTAATTTTTTGGTTGTCATACAATAAATATACTGACTGTCGACTGATTTTGTTTCAAATTAAGGTTAATTAAACAAAACTAATTTTCACTTACATCGTTTCATCCCTTACTGAGTATATCAAACCTGGTATATAAAAACATCGTCGGTAATAAAATAAGAAACAACATCCGCTCTTACGTCCGATCGCAAGGCACCAACTTGAAGTCATAAATTATTAGTTTACGCAGCAGTTTAACATTAATTCAGTATGAAACACATCTTAGTATAAACTACCAACAATCAACTTATGCGTGTCTTGAGTTTAGATCAATCGGGAAACATTAGGGAACTTTTAGAAAATATTCAAAATCGACACAGTAAGACACATTCAATTCAATCTTAAAGCCAATAAAAAAAAGTATAGGCTTCAACACTTAATACCCGTAGGTACATACATAAACACAGGTCCATTTGGCCCTTCTATATCTACATAAAGGTCTGTTCGAGGCCCTGAGGGAAGGAGCAGACTCGATTTGCACGAATTCCAGTAAAAATAGATCCGGGTCCGCGCGTGATGAAACTCAGTTATATTTTAGGGACGTGGAGGAAAATCGACATGCGATATGTATTCTGTTGACAGATTGGAACTTATGAGTAAAATTCAAAAGCCTGAATGACCACAAAAATGAGCCAGCAAAAAACTGTTTACATGATGCAAACCGTTCAACACTGCTACCGACTGCAAACAACAGTGAGGCTTTCTCCGATGCAAAATTGACGTAGTCTCGAAAATCTCTGGAAGGTATATTTTCAAATTAAAACCTTTACTTTTTATGTTAACACCGGCTCGATATTATTTCCACCACTAAAGATCTTTTATTGTGAACAGCTTAACACGTCTGTGGTAAAAAAAAGGTGCAAGTTCGGAGCCAACTTCACTCAGCAGTAGCAGACGACGTGTTGTCACGACACTACTGGTTTCTATGAAATACCATCCGTAGTTAGCGACACGAAGTTAGCTGCGACAGAACGTGGCGACACGTCGTCTGTTGCTGCTGCGTGGAGTCGGCTACGTAATGATTCCTTAACACCAGCTGCCTTTACTACTAGTACCATGGTACTTTCCAACGGAACCCTAAAAAAATAAAGAAGTAAAACTTAGAAGTGAGACAGCTGCTTGCCATTACTCGCAACTTTTCCCCATAATGCGGTAAGTCGTGCGTTCAATTGGATCTCGAAGTCCGGGATCCCAAAGCAAGTTTTCCCACGTCATGGAGTACACATCAGATAATATATCAAATTCGATCAAATAGTGAAGTGAGTTGAAGTGGCAATGGGTGCGAACTGATAAGAAAATTTTTGGACTAGAGACATTTTTCCGGTGGATGCAGACCGCCTGCTAAGAGTCACTTTGGACCTTTCAAGAGGCCTATGTTCAGCAGTGGACGTCTTATGGCCGAAAATGATGATTATAATATCTTCTAATTAAAAATAGAAAATTTCAACAGAGATACCCAATAACATAAATATTTATGAGGTGTTCTAAGCGGATTACTAATGGTTGACCAAAAAATTATTGACAAATGGTCATTCGACAAACAACGTTTAACCAAATGTTCATTTGGCAAACGAGACATTTGACAAAAGTATCATCTTACAAAAACTCACTTAGCAAATGATCCATTAGCAAACACTGTATTTGTTAAATGTTTTAAATATTAAAATGTCAATTGACCTTTTTTAATTTCACCAAATAATATGTTTCGCAAATGAAGCATTTGTCCAAATGTCATTTAACAAAATGTTATTTTATAAAATTGCACTTCTTTTTTCAACATTACGATTTAGTCTGTTGGGTAAATTCAATTGATTTTTAATTGAATCGTCATCATCATGAATTTAAATGAATGTTCATCATTAATAATCTACAAATATTGGCCATACATAAATCAACAGTAGTATTTTCTGGCGCTTCGCCGGCCGCTGCCGCGGCACGCTTGCTTCGCTCGCTCGGCTCGCGCGTTTTGTGGTCACTGTTCTAACCTAACCTAACCAAAATTTGTCTAAGTTTTTTGGTACCTATGTTTTTTCCATTCTGTCTAGATAAAATATATCAACTAATACTTAAACTATTATTTTTTTTATTTGTTTTCTTCAATTTCTTTATTCGTCTACAAAATTTTGCCATACATAAATCCACAGTAGTATTTTCTGGCGCTTCGCCGGCCGCTACCGCGGCACGCTTGCTTCGCTCGCTCGGCTCGCGCGTTTTGTGGTCACTGTTCTAACCTAACCTAACCAAATTTACCTATTTTTTTCCCATTCTGTCTAGATATAATATATCAATAAATACTTAAACTATTTTCCTTTCAGGAAAGTCCAGAGTAGTGGCTTTGCAAAAAAAATATCTATTGTAAGATTGATTAATAAACGAAACATTTGTCAAATAATACATTTTATCAAACGTTTTTAGACCAATAGTAGTTTTGTCTGATAACTCAGTTGTTAAATGTTCATTAAGTAAAATAATTATTTATTTATTTATTTATTTATTGCTATTCCACAATGTAACAATTAGGCGTTAAAGTATGGTATTTAGATCATCATGGACCCCGTCGGGCACAGCAAATTAGAAGAGAGGAGGAATAATTAGGAAGGAATAATTATTTGTAAAATGTAAATTTAAGTGTTGATCATTTGTTGTAAAATGATCAATTGGCGAAAACATTTTTTGGCAAACATTGTTTGTCAAGTGTAATTTTGCCAAATGACTTTTGGTCAAACAGCAGGACCCCGTTCTAAGCACAGTATGCTGTTACTTCACGAGTACAAAAGAAACCTCTACCCATAACTTGAAAAATGCCTCCTTCGTAGAAAGCCATTGCAAGTAGTTTAACTAAGGTAGGTCTGAAGAACTAGGTACAAACAATGTGAGACTTTGTTTTTATAATGAAAATATATTCAATTCTGTTCTATGGCCGTTTGCGTTCTTTACCAGATCATTGGTCTGGTACTCTCAGAAAGTTTCTTCATAACTGGTAAAACGGAACTTTGAGGTCCTACTCGTCGTCTCGTTCGTGTATTCAACAGCGCAGGAAATTTAGCAGTGGGATTCTCACTATAAAGCTTCAACCCTTCGCGAACTATCCATTTACTGGGCTATATTTATCAGCATCCGAATGTTATAAGAAACGTAATATTAACCCTTTCGTGTGGGCCGCACAATTACTTATCTGGAAACTGTCAGAGGGAGAAAACAATTTCATTGTGTGTTATTTTTAGTGTTTTTAATAATATATGTAGAAGATCCCTTTTTTGTACTTAACCGGTGTTGCATTTGTTTGTTGTAATGCACCTTCTTAACAAATTGCCAAGCGAAATAAAAGATAATATAAATACAAAAAATATAAAAAAAAATCTTAAAACATATTTTCTAACTTCCTAATGTTGGACGAATGTAAACTGGAGCATCCTATGTAGGCAGGCGCGCGTGCACACATGGCGAATTGGCGAATGGCAAACTGTCTCCTGAACTACCGTCACTACCAAGTGCCGGCCGCCCGTTGTTATTACGCACTAACACCAGTATGCACCGGCTACCGGTTTCTTTAGTTTTTGCCTAGGATGGCGATGGCGAGTGTCTCTGTGTGTGTGCGCTTGCTCAAACAAACTTAATAATAAAATGTAGGTTGCTTTTGTAAGGTTAGATTTTAATTTTAGAGAACCTAGTATCTAGATAAACCTAACATAGGATTTAAGATACTACTAACCCAATATTTGTAAGTTTTGATATACGGAAATAAATAAATAAAATAAATAATAAATTCTAATAGGTATCTACATTGATTATTCACTAGTACACCCAGACCCTTTCAAAATATTGAAAATTGTATTTGAGATTTTCACTAACACCCATAGAGTACAAGCTCTGCTTAGTTTGGGGGTGAGATAATTGTAGTATTGTAAGGAGTCTCAATTTATTTGCATCAAGAAGTATAGCAAAATTACGAGGGGAAGAATCCGGTCTGCCATGTTTCCATGTGTAACATCCTTAGGGTGTTTTTGTAATCACACCACTGTTTGTCCCAAATAGACATTAAATAGATATTAAACAAAGATAGAAACTAGAAAAAATCGACCTGATCCTAGGGACTCCAACTCCCTAGGATCAGTACGTCTACCACGAGTTGCCACTTTAAATTTACATTATCGTTCACGTAAAAAAATCTATTGGGATTTGAAATGTCATGTTATGTCATGTCGAATCCCAATACAAATTTTTACGCAAACGATAACGTAAATTGAAAGTGGTTAACTCATTAATTCCCTAGCTGTCAACAAACGTATGTTACTTCCAATCAAATGTTTGAAGCAGAGGAAAATTTCTCGGGTTTATTCCGTTCATTTTGAGCGACCATCTTCGTCAGTGAGACTAGAGGACGAAAGTTTCTAAACTTGAAAAATAATTACAGTAAATAATCAATTTCAATCGATAAATAAAAACAATTCCGTCACTGACTGAGTGATTGAGTGACTGATAAGTGAATGACAGACGCACAGCCAAAACTAATTTGCGTAGAAAGCTGAAATTTGGCTTGTAGGTTTCTTGGGGTGTGCCAAAAAATTCCGATAGGATACAAAATTGCAGGTATAAAAGTTAGTATTTAATAGTAATTAGCCTATATACTGTCCCACTGCTGGGCAAAGGCCTCCATCATTGAAATCAAGTCAACGCTACTATTGATGGGTGTTATTTTAAAAGTGTTAGTTTATTTTAACTCGGCTATAAAATCAAGGTTATAGCTACCGGATGTTTGAACTTGTGGGAAAAATACTAGAATTCGTAATATCGTAAATATTACTCAATAAGGTTATGTACAGTTAAAGTATTCGTTATCCGAACATCGTTTGCACATATAGAAAAGGTGGCACTTATAGATAAGAAGTGTCAGGTGACATGATCTGTCTGATCCTTAACGGATTTCCGTTTTTCATTTGACAGGTACTCAAAAGGTTAATCATCATGCTTGCCAAATGCGGGTTGGGTGATCACAACCCCGGGCTATGTTCCGAAACACACTTTGCCCGACCTGGGAATTGAACCCGGGATCTCTGGACTCCGGGCCGGGCTCTCTAACTATTTCTACTTTTCCCAAAAATTATGCACAGCATCAAAGTAGCACATATCTCTATTCATTTCATTTTTATTTAAACGGGTTAGCATCAGTTTGGCTGATGCCTAACTTTGAGTTACGCTTGAGAAAAAACCTACAAAGACATGATATTTTCAAACATTTATATGTGTATGGTGAATATCATATTACAGATTACAAAAATACATGACGGATAATTACTTAATTATTTATTTATTATAATCAGTTTACTGCAACATATTCGTTTTATATAAATAATAGTCCGTCAGCGGTTCAGCCCGCGTAAACTCTCTGTCCCGTCAAAATATAGCCTTTGTCACTCCCTGATGATGTAGCTTCTTCGTCCGGAACAGGATAAAAGGAAAAAATATATATCAAGCAAAAACAAAAGCGTAACGAAGTCCGCCGGGGAAGGGGAACTGGTAACTAGTATAATATAAGTTAATAACGTACGTAAAACTATAACCGTTCAAGATAAAAGCAATAATAACTAGTGGACGCAGCGTGGGTGGTCTTCCCACCCGGGTGGCCCGTTGACCTGTTGCAGGTTGTGTGAACGCAGTAGCTTTTCATGATGATGAAATTACTTACAATAATTGTACGACAGCAGATTATTATAGCAGCATATGCAGCAACATAAGTATGGCTGCGAATTTCATCGATGCTTCTTTCCGAAGACGCTTAAATTGTGGATTGAGCTCCTAGCCGAGTCAGCAAAGTCTGAGTAATGCCCTTGCTGTTGCACTCGTCCGAAGGCTGCGGTAACCGCTTACAATCAGACGGCCCGCGTTGTTTGTTACCGACGTAGTAAAACAATCTATCCGGTTTTACTCCTCCGGGTCTTGAGGTAGATCAAGTTAGACTGGCTACTCGATGTTGGCCAATCTACCGTAACAAGTGTCGAATGCTGCGATAAGCACTTAAGATAACACGAGTGGAAAGTTTCATGGACGACTTAATTATTATATGTATCGGTATTTTATGGAATCGTTATTTTTAAAGCCTTTTTTTAATCAAAATGGGTTTGCGTTTGACTTCAGTCTCGCCTGGTGGTAAGCCATGACGAGACCGAAGGTGGTACGCTTACCCAGAAAATGGCTTGTCACTCTGGCTTCAAGACACCAAGGTTGTGAGTATCCGGAAACATAGACGCAGGGAGAGCGTCCCACTACTTAGCGGTGCGGACCAGAAAAGACGCAGCAAACCGTTGAGTGCGGATTGCTGGAAAGTCAAACACATGGGGGTGGAAGCCCTCTCGGCGCCTAGTGGTCCGTTGGTTGAAAGTAGAGGGTAGTATTAAGTTGTGTAATTCTTGCGCACACTCTCCGAAATACACCTCAATTTCACATTATTTAGTAACGCCAGTCTAAACCCTGATAAACTATTGGTCCAACATAGCGTGAATACGCAATTACGCACTCAGCGATACTAAATTATCTGGACCCAGGCTTTACGAATTGTACGAGATAAAGTGTGACAAAAGTTTCTTGCGACACATACGAGTATCTACTCCGACAAGCCTTCTCTAGTTCGTCCGAACACAGAGTTTGTTAATCGTTAAAAAACATACAAATACGTTATATACTTTACTTAGTTCGATGTACAAAATTAGTATATTTAAGCTAGCCTGATGGATTTTGAAAATCTAATTCGATTGGACCAGCTGAAGCTTCTACGTAAAATTGGGCGTTTTGGCACAAACCCAAGCTTCCAATGTCTATAAAACGCCATATTCGGTCGGAAAAGGCGTGAAGTTGGCTTTTTAAACAACAACAGGAGTAAACTAAAATGTTGGTGAAACTAGAAGAGAAAACCTTTCAAGCGCAGAACACACCGAGGAGGGTAGCGGTCCGGGAGCGGACCTGGGACCATATTACAACCCCTCGCCACCCTGGCAGCGCGACCGTTTACGGTACTAAAATGCTCACTTCACGTTTTAGTCTGTACAAAGTGAGCGTCTTAGAACCATGAACGGCCGCGCCGCGACAGTGACAAAAGATTGGAATACGGCCCCAGGGGAAAGCCGCCTCAGTATGTTCTTCGCTTTGGGCCTATACCGCCCAATGTTGGGGGTTTATCATGTGACGGATTACTGTATGTTGTATGTGTAAGTACCCCGAGTATCCAGGTAAGCATGTAATATGAACCATTCTCTGACACTCACAGTAAGTTCTTGTATTTACTCTGCTGAGTTTGAAGTCGGTTTGTCGTGACTGAAGAATTCTAGTGACTTGACCAGAGTGCTTTGAAAATTTTGAATATTTCCAATTAATCGAATCAAGAAGTTGTAAAAAGTAATCGTTTGAATCATGCCACAACGAAAACCTATTTTTACATTCTTAAATAATGAGTCGTTTCTTTGTCGTACCATCCAGACGTGGAACACTCTTACAGAGGTGTTTCTCTTCCTCTTATAGTTTCGGGTTCTTCAAGTGGGGCGTGTAAAGGCATTTCTGCAGGCCTTCAAGATAAGGATGGCCAGCTCAGTGATTCCTTTGCTTTACTGTGCTTGTCAGCCTCACATCTGGACCTCACGACCGCTTTCCATCAGTTGGAGTGAGTCATCTTGACGGGCAATATAAGAAAAACAAAGAAATTAGTCAGGAATAACTATCCAATTACAAAATTCGTTGGTTTCCGGTCCAATGAGACTTAAAGTATTTATTACCTGTACCTAGCGACACCTAGCGACCTAGCGACAAAATGAGAAAACCAATTGAAGATTGAAGACAACTTTATTTCTAGTGAACCCGTGATCAAACGTGATTCGATTATCGGTTGACGTCACTGTGCACTGTGCACATTCATCGATGTACAAATGACTAAAACTAGTGAAATGACGGAAGACCTACTCACTGTGAGCAATCGTTTCCGAACGATCGTTGCGAATTCGCACACTATATTCGTCACTACGTTGGAACGAATTAAGCCAGACTAATTGAAGTATCAGCGACCATGAAAATAATGCTTGTTTCGCGAAAAATGCAATGCGAAAGCAGACATCGATGACGACATGACATTTAAAGGTGGTCCCTCAACTGGAACTTTCACCTGTAATGTAACGTTACAGAGTCGAGCGTTACATCAGTGAGGGAGCAGAACCGAGCATTACAGTGCGCAACCTATAATGTTACAGATTCGAGCATTACGTTGGCGAGGGAAAAGCACCGAATGATGTTCTACTGAAGTAATGCTCGAAATCGAATCTGAAATGTACATTACAGGCAATTGTTCGTCATGTCAGATCAGGCAGTACTGTAATGTAATGCTCGAAATCGAATCTTAAACGTTACATTACAGGCGAATGTTCCATGTGAGGGAGCACCTTAACATCATCTTACACTAAGATCTTACCTAAAACGTACTGTGCGTGACGAAGATCGATTCACCGTGAAACCTTACAACTTTGTCTTAGGAGTACAACTTTTCCCAAAACTGATAATTAACGAAAAGTTAGGTAATTACAGGGAGCCAATACCCACAACCCATGGGTAGCTTTACCTTTTACACTCCCAAAATATTAGCTAGGACAACTTTCTTCCTACGTTCACCTGTGTATTTGTTTCTAGTTAGGAAATGACAGTTAAAAAACCTACTGCAGGAAATAGTTTACTTTCCTATCCCACATGGTGTTTCGGTCGACACTTATCGAAATAGGATATTTCGGAATTATGATTTGGTCTATCTTTTATAACCTAGCTATATTTATAATACTCTAGCTTTCCACCTGCGGCTTTGCTCGCGTGAACTTCATTTTTATGACATTAATGTCATGAACTTTAAGGTTTAAAATCCCGTCTTAGTTAGCACCTACGTCATAAAAAGAACCCCGGTGCAAAATTTGAAACTCCTAGCACTTTCTGAGATTTCGTGATGAGTGACCTTTCGCTTTGATGTATAAAGATTCTTAAACTGACAATATGACGAAAAACGACATTAGAAAATACACCATTGCGGAAGAGAAGCAACTGTTATAGCGACAGGTGACAGTAAATATCTGTTGCCTTTTCCATAAAATGAAAGCACTTTAATACACGCTCTACAGTTAATATTTTCATGAAAACTGTAATGGGTTTGTAATCAGATTATTTTTCAGCAGAAGCGCTGGAAGCGCAGTAAAATTAATTTCTCGCTGAAGCCATTTACAGACGTAACTACATCAAACTGGGTGCTGGTTCATCGGGCTTCAAGCGTATTATCCAGGGCAGGGCTTACCCCGGCGGCCATATTGGATAGGTTGTATTGGAAATTGTTAATCTATAAAGGTCACGATGGGATGGATTTTTGATGTACTGAAGTAAAGCTAGAATCTATGTTTTTGCTAAAAGTTAGTTCTCGAGTGTCGTAACAGGCATGCTACAGCCAGAGAATGTAAATGAATTCAGACATAAGTCTTTTGTTCGAAAAGGTAATGACGTTTTTGGGGTATTAATAGCTATTACCAGCGATTTTTTACACACCAATGAGGGTTTAACCCATTCTGAGATTTCTATCTTGAATACAAACTTTCACATGATCAGGAGAAAAAAAAAAATTTTGGTTGTTGGGAGATGTTGCCATGATAAACAAGTACATATTATAGATCAATAAATACAATCGATATTTTTTCGGTAACAATTACAAATAAATTGTTATCTTTAATCGCTTTAATACTGATTTTTCTTGAATTTTGCTTTAAGGCGGCGATACACATGCCTGTAAAACGGAACAGTAGCTTACATGCTTGTTAATGGCAAGTGGAAGTGACTGGCGCAATGGGGATACGTTTTTGGTTTGGTTTGTCTATTTTTCTTTGTTTTGAGATTTGTTCGTTTTCAATAAAAGCATCCAAACCCGGGTGTTGATTCAAAAAATAACAACTGACTAATGTTGAGGTTAATTTTATGTACCGTTTAAAACTACTTTGGTTTTGATGCCACTCTGTACCGTGCTTCATACTTTGATGGGCATGATCCTTTCACACAATCATATTTTACCCCCAATCATTATTGCACTACCTTAAGGGGTACTTCCCAAATTCCTCACTCCTAATTGGTGCTTTATTGGCAAAATTTCAAGCTAGAAAAAAGGTCACCCTTTTTTTTTAATACGCTTTGCTTTTCCTGGCGGTTTGCATTTCGGAATATAATATGTCACCGGCAGTTTGTATTATTCAGATTTTATGTAATACCTAGGCGGGTTGACATGAACAAGCCAGAAAGAAAATGGCTTCATTTTCTTTGGGGCCGTTCTAAACTTTGGTTTTTTGTTAAATTTGGGATTTAGAGTCTAGTTGTGATGTCAATGTCATCATGAATTGTCGGTTTCTCACTAGTAGTTTAATTCAAATCACGCGAGGACGAGTGTTATTAAAACTAAAGATATTCTGACAGTGAAAACATACTAACCAATTTATCTTTCTTACCTACATCTTTTTAATATAGTGCCCGTCAAGATGACCTCACTCCACCTGATGGAAAGCAGTCGTGAGGTCCAGATATGAGGATGACAAGCACAATAATGCAAAGCAATTACTGAGCTGGCCATACTCATCTTGAAGGCCTGCCCTGGCACCGGTTAGTGCAGTGCTGATCCAGGAACGCGACCTGACCGAGATAGGCCAGAGTCACTTGGCGGGTTTTACGCAACTGCATGGTGGTAACATCAACCGGCCGACATAATATGTCTCCATATTAAATCCGACATAAAATGTATGCCAAAGGGCACTACTGACTGTGAACTTACTTTTTAATGTACCCTTTTACTCACATTTCCGACTGTGCATTCGGCATTGAATTGAATACCTAAGCAAAGTATGAAATCAACACGAATGTTATAAAGAGGTACCTAAGCGTTTGTGAGTTTGTATGTTTGAGGCAGGTAATCTCCGAAACTACCGAACCGATTTCAAAAATTATTTCACTGTTAAAAAGCTACACTATCCCTGATTGCTATAAGCATTATATTTATAAAAGTAATCCAGGAAAAAAGCGCTGTTCACGCGGGCGAAGCCGCGGGTGGAAATGAATAATATTTTCAAACATTACCTGAACGTTTTTATTCTAAACATTGCCTGGGTTATGTATGTTATACAGATTGCCGGTAAGTAACATACATATTACCTACACCTTTGCCAGTCTGTCTATATACCAATCATTCAAAATTGCTCGCCCAATCGATTTAAATCTACTAATACACCCGCAGACCTATCCAACAGCGTAGGCCACTCTATTGAGACTAATCTTTCAATGCGATCATCCCACGCAGTTGGCTTCGCTTGGTCTAGAAACAATGATGGCCGATTCAACATATTTGCGGAACCACTGACGGTTATCGCTTTTGCCGATAAAATACACTATCGGAGGGCATTAATAGGGATGAGCGGATAATTGGGCTTTCATCGTTTTTAACTATGGCTGTCAATATGGGCTTTATGAGTTAAGGTTGCAAGATTCCACATTTCAAAGATGAGAAAGACATCTACGAAGTCGCAATTTTACAGGAGAACACATTTATTAAAAAATAGTGGTCATTTTGAGCATTATTGACCGATTAACATGTAACTTGGATTCTTAATTGATTATATCGGTATATTTTATAAATAATGTAGATGTCTTTTTTACTCCTCAAAAACTTTAACGTATAAAAAGATATCTGCCAGATGTCTTCTTATAAGTCTTCTTATCAAGTTTACTTTAAAATTGTTAAATTGATATCCTTCTGTACACCTTTTTGGGCCAAATTTCACAGTATTTTACTCCTTGAGACACTAATCTTTCAATGAGACAAGTGTCTGATGTCTTTAATAACGTTTGAATCACCTGTCAAAGTTGCGAAGTAATGGCGGGTAGGTAAGTTCAAAAGTCTGTTTCTATTGCGATGTTTTTTTTAAAACCGAGTGTAGATGTCTTCATTTACGTGCTAGATGTTGCTTATTATTTTGAAATTCGGAATAATTTTGATCCAGACTTTTAGCTAAGGTTTATTTGAACCTAATTCTGAGAAAAAACACTTTCGCAAAAATGTATATAATAATAATATTATAAGTTTTTATTTCCATATGTCCAAATATTTTTTTTTTTTATGTTTTTTTTATTGTCCTATATGTCCGTATCTACTTTGCTGCCATCGATTTATTGTTAACTTTGCCGTGTTTGTATATTTTTTAACATTTGTCTTTTCTTTAACTAATAACTATTATAAAGAGGAACATTATTCGCGAGTGCAAGACATTCAATTTTTGGATTAAGGCTTCATTATAGCGGGAGAAACAGTCTACCTACGCGGGCAAAGCCGATGATAGACAGCCAGTTGGTAATTAGCTTGTATTTGTTTTGAAAAATTGTAGGTATCTCGAGGAAAATATAGCATTGTGTATGCAAAACAGCCAGATATTTATAATACTGATGTGTATCCGAGCAGTCAAAAATTTTATCCGTAGCTCGTAAATTATGCGCTTGAAAAGTTGGATCATGCACTCAAAATACGAAATCCCATACAAAATAAACAGACTAGCACTATCGTCGGCGTAAGCAAAATAGCGGATACTGGTTTTATCAGAGTTACAAATTCTTTTTTTACGGTTTTTCCGTGAAAAAGAAATTAGATACTCAAAAATTGTAAAATTTATTCTTCATTACAAATATCGATCTTTTCGAAGTAGGTATTCAGCCTAAGCACGTATACACTTTTTCAAACCTCTTCCCGTTTGGTTTTTCTATAATTTTTGGAAACAGGTAAAAATCACGAGGCGCTAGGTTAGGATTATATGGTTGGTGAGGAAAAATGGACACATTTTTTGAGTTGAAAAAGTCAAGTGTTCTGTTGGACGTGTGCGGAGCCGCATTGTCGTGGTGCCAGAGAAGTTGCCGGATTCCTGACTTCGGTCGCTTGTCACACCAAGCTGATATTACTGTTGGAGCACAAACTGTCACATACCATCCAGAGTTGACCGTTCTTTGATCCTCTAGCACTTAGTAGCAATATGACCCGTTTTGCAGAAAAACGAGGCGACCATTTGTTTCTGTGTGCTTCGTGCACGGCGACATTTCGTTGGAGTTGGTTCATCTTCAAAACACCATACAGTCGACTGTCGCTTTGTTTCAGGATCATAGTTATATAGCCATGTTTTGTCACCAGTCAGTATATTTTACATCGTTTTTTTTCTCGTCACCGTCGAATTTATCTATCATGAATAGGCACCAATCCACCCGACGGTCTTTCTGCTCATCGGTAAGTTTGTGCGGCACCCATCTAGAGCAACGTTTACGGAAAGTAAGGTGGTCGTGAATTGTTGTTTGCATTGCTGCTGGATCCAATTCCCAGTTCTCGCTCCAGCTCTACATACGTAATTCGTCGGTTTTCGCGAATAAGATTTTCGACTGCACGAACGTTTTCTTGTGTGCCCGAGGTTGGCGGCCGACCTGTCTTCGCTTCATTTTCGAGACATCACCGTCCTCTTTTAAATTCAGCAAACCAATTAAAATACTGTTGCTCGTGAACAAGCAGACTTACCAAAAGTAGTAGCCAAAAGTTCAAAACATTCTTGAGGCTTTAAACCTTTTTTATAGTCATAATAAACCATAGCGTTAAATCACGTTGACTGAGTTCCATTGCTGCAAGCGAATTCCCGCCAGATTCTCGGAAAAATGATGCTCATTCAAAATAAATACCTATGTCGGTTCTATTTTCAAATATATCAATAAACAACCAGCCTATAAGATGGTGTATAACTTGCCAGTGTCAATCAAATGAATAAAGAGTATCTAACTTCTTTTGGCATGCTCCTCGTACTATTGTCTCTTCAGTCAAACAGCCTGAACAATTTTCAGTTACATCGTTATTCCGCTACTGAAGTAAAAACAAAAAGGTTTTTTTGCTTCACGCCTTTGAGGAAACAAAAAGGGCAGTTATGCGAAGTGAAAAGAAAAACAACCCTTTAGGAGGGGGTCTCCTTGCCTTATAACTGTGCCCTTTTGATATAAGTGGATTTTATTTTTGCGTTGTACGCCTTCTATAAGTCTGTAACAACTTTAATGCTTTCTTTTGTTCTTTATATAGATAGGTACACACCTACCTAGATACTTCTCATTTTCATTGTTATTTAATTGCAATTCTTTTTTATTATATGAAAATTATATTAAGTAATTAAGTGATTAATTTTCATTAATTTGATTTCATTTAATATTTGCCGAAATGTGACATGGATTTGTAATTTACGTGTAATCTAATTTATACGGGACTTTTACTTGCCTGAAATAAATAATGTTTTATTTAATTTTAATTTTGTGTATTTAATTGATTTTATTCTAAGCAGTATGTCTACCATGAGTAGGGGAGCGAGGGGCTTGTTGTAACAGTTTTCATTAAAACTAATATATCTTGAGATCCATTGATTTAATTTCTACTAAATAAAGATGGATGGATGCTGTAACTCTTCCTCTACCAAATCAAGTGAAAATAATACCATAACTATTGGTCATTATTTTACAATCAATTATTTTCTAGAAGAAGTGCGGTGTTACAACTTACCTCGCGCTTGGGGCAAGTTGTAACGTCTACCGGGGCAAGTAGTAACGACAAAAAAAACTACAGTTATACCTCTAATCATTTATTCTTTGTTTATTTTTAACAAAATTGACATCTTTCTAAATTAAGTATTATGTAATTCACATCAAAATCAACTCAAATACACTTTTTTAATAATCAACACTTAAAAAATTTTTTTCGCTCATCCATCCGGAGGAATTACCAGCTCCAATGCAATCTGGAGGTCCACCACGAATAAACATTTCAGAATATTTAAGCCTGGGAAAAATAAACATCGGTGGGATAAAATTACCCGCAGCGCTAGAGGCACAAGCAAGTGTTACAAGAGTTCCCCTCTCAGCCGATGTGATAGCTCCAATTTGCTTTTGACCACGAGCAGCTACTATTTTCTTAGGTTTCTGAACCGTTGTGACCCCTGTTTCATCAATGTTCCATATTCGAGAAGCATTAAACTGATATTTTTGGAGAAGTCGTTGATATATTTCAAAGAATGAATTAACGTTAATCTTATTGAAAGACGTCGCTCGACTTAAAGACGTCGCTTCTGGTGTCCTTAAAGATAAATGTGAATTTCTGCGCATAAAATTTTGGAACCAGTCAGTACCAGCCATGTTATTTTGATGCCAAGAAGGAGGAATGTTTTTAGCACTAACCTGCACACCGCATTGGTAAGCTAGTATCCTTACTTCTATAGGAAGTAGTCCAAAATATATATCGGTGCACTTGAGTAGGTAGGAAGCTATCTTACCTTCTTCTTCTGCAGTAAATACTTGTCTAGGCTTAACATAACCAACTCTTAATGATTCATTATTCTTCTTTTTGTTTATGTATCTATAAAGAGAGACGTGACATAATTCGAAAGTCTGACTAGCTTTCCGAATACTGCATTTTTTTCTAAAACTTCAGCTGCCGCTAACTCGTACACTTCTTGGCTTTTTTTGTGCCCGCTCTGACTTTCTTTTATACACCCTCATTCTAGAACAAAGAAAAAAAAAGGCTATCTACATCATAACCTGGGGCATGTTGTAACAAGTTACAACAAGCCCCGAGAATTTGTTACAACTAGCCCCATGGTATGATTTTTAACATTTATCAAGATAACTATTTAAACAATTTAGCAATCATAAAAACTGTTAAACATTATCAGAGATAGGTAAATTCGGATGGAAATAAGATATAGAAAATTTGAAATCAGTCGATTATAATAACGGAAACCGAAATTTTACGATAGTACAATTTTATATTACCTGGCAAAAATGAAGCTCGTGCACACTTCCGCTCACTGCGCCGGCCGACGGGACACTGGCTATGGCAACATGATGCAGCGCGGTTTATAGGTCAAAACGAGTCAAAAAAATACGTTAATAGCCTTTAAGATACTAGTGAAAAGAGCCTGTTACTACTTACCCCTGTTACAACAAGCCCCTCGCTCCCTACTGTCAATAGTTGACTTAAGAAATTCGTATGCCATTTTAGTTTCATTTTTAATCACTAGGAGCTCTGTACCCAAATGTAAGCTTCTGGTAAACATACAGACATGACTTCGTAGACGGTTCTTTGCCACCGACATGGTATAAAAATGGGTTATAAAAGAATTATAAGTAATTTTCCACAGACAAGGTTTTTGCCTTTTTTTTCTTTTGCCAAAAATACGACACATTTCAATTGAGCTTGGTGCTAATAAAAATTTATATGTGTCGTATTTTTCCAGCTCCCACAATAAATATAATATTGGCTGCGGCTAAAAATAGTCACCATTTATTAATATTCCCCAACTCTTACCTTACAGATTCACTTCACCAAAATACCAGCCGTAAAACCAAACTATAGGCCATTTGGGGCCTAAATAACTACATTATTTCCTATTCTTCACGAAGCTGTACTTGATTGCGGCTCTTCCAGGCCATACCATAGATTTTTATGAGATCGCCATTATGGCTTAAACGCGCTTTTTTGCTAAAATCTGAGAATAGCAGGCCGAAATATTGAGTTTTAAGTTCTTACAGAGATAAAATAATGATTTGATATTAATCTTGACGACACGATTGGCGTAGTGCGCTAGCACGGTTTTTCGCCTCGGTTTCCGTAATGTCCCGGGTTTGATTCCCGTCGGGTCAATTCAGGAAACGATCTTTTCTGATTTGATTCGGGTCTGGGTGTGCTGGGAGATGCCCCTGGCTTACTTCCTTGTGTGGTACCTCGTAACACAGGAATATTAATTCCTACTACAAGACCTTTTTCAAGAGGTTTGTTGTCAGGCGCATATTTTTTTTTATTTATCTTTATTGCACTGAATATTATTAACAGGTTTTCACTACATAGTATATATATTTACCATAATACAATCCTTGTTAACTTGTCAAGTTCATTCCCTAAACGAACTTAGCGAGCAATTTCGTCATATGTTCTTTCATTTAATATAAATAATAATAAAAAATATTATTGACCAAAAAGTAACAATTACAGCCATACATCATTATCAGTGGTTTGCACTAAGTTCGAGGCTTGTGTCGCAGTAAACCAGAATATTTACTCAAAAAAATTGTTATCACTGAGACACACACAGGTAAAAAACACAAAAAAAAGTTAAATATAATAAAATTTAAATTAACAAAAAATAAATAAAAAATATGCAATATGTAGGTGTGTGAGTGTGTGTTTGTTTATTTGTGATTGTGTGTGTGTGTGCGTTGGAGTGTGAAATGAGGTCAACGCAAAGTAGTTATTAGTTTTTTAGAGTCTTCGTATGATATTATGGGGAGTGTGAGGAACAAGATGTGAAGTTCCTCATCCACCATTGAAAAGGGAGGATCCTCCGACCAGACGGGTGTTGTGTCTGGTGGGCTACTGCCCGACGGTTGTTGTCGGGTTCTTGTATATATGTACAATCGCTCGGATAACTTTGATATCGCGATGCAGGATACGTCAGTTCTTAGTTGGTATGTGGCGAGATAGATGTCGCTACAATATATTTAGTAGCCATTTCGTGATTACGTGTCTTACTTTACTACATGGTAGGGACTTCATTACCAGCTACTCTGGGAGTAGCTGAGAGTTACCTGGCGTTAATGCATCTTCGAGGCTGGATATTTACTGACGAGATTGTTCGCTGCGGTCAGTTTAGGGAATGGACTTGACAAGGTATTAGGGATTGTTACAAGGCCCCAGGATATTCGAACTTAATTCACTTCATCTACATGACTTTCACTTAACGTAAACCATGATAGTCGACCATTTTTAGCTCCATTCCAATTCAATGGAGGCCCAGTTGCGAAATCCCATACAAATATTTTACAACATACGCCAGCGTTTATCTTACTACACGGAAGTGTGTGGGTATGTATGTTTTTTTTTATAATGCGCGACAAGATGACCTCACTCCACCTGATGTAAAGTGGTCGTGAGGTCCAGATATGGGGCTGACAAGCCCAGTCATTCAAACGGCCATCCTCACCTCGAAGGCTTGCAGAAATGCCTTTTCACACCCCGCTTGAAGACCCCGGGACTAATAGAAGGAAGGAAACACATGTGCTGGAAGAGCATCCACGTCTGGATGGTACGACAAAGTCAGCGAACCTTTGAGTGTTAGCCAACAAATGCTGGATTGTGTGTGGATGACTACGTAGTCCAGCACGCGTGGTGCGGGAGTGGAAGGGTGAGAAAGGTGTAAGCTAGGCTGGAATAACTCTTCAGAGCATTCTCCATTGTAAAAGCGATTGTTGTACTCTTTCACGCAAAAACTACTGAACGGATTCAGATGAAACTTTACAGTAATACAGCTTATACATTAGAATAACACATGGACTAACAGAATAGAATGTTTTAAGAATAAAATGAAACCACGTACTAATATAAAACTTAAAACCTAACTTGCTTTAGTTTTTTGTCAAAAGTTCACGCGAAAAATTAGACGCCTAGAATTCCTCAAAGTTGGCACAGTAGAGAAAATGGCAGTAAGTAGATCATTAATCACAATTTGGCCTCTGGTCTGCTTTTTATTTTTATTGAACCAATTAAATCAATCAATCTTGATTAGGGATGGAAAAAGTAATTAGGAACATAAGAGGGGCAAGAACGAACGCGCCACTGAGTTTCTAAATGAAGAAAGTCTCCTGATCGGCAATAGTTAAATGCAATAAATAATATATATTTCAAGTTCACGACGTGTTGAAACATCTAAACACAAATACCTTGAAATTGAAGGCAATTGAAAAAAACAATATTTCACTTACATAGTTATTTCGTCACTTACCTACTGATTATGTCATATAGTTCTTGTAAGTATTTTGGTAATCACCTGGTATAAAGAATTCTTAAGAATAAACCGGGTGATTATCAAAAGACTTACTCGTGTAAAATGATATGGTATATTCAGTAGGTGAAGTAGAAACTAAGTAAAAATTAAATTTATGTAATTCACTTTCATTTCAAGGTCACCATACAATTTAGTCTAACAGCCAGTAATTTTTGTATGAAATTAAAAATAAGGTCAATTGAAAAAAGCAAATTTTCATTTACATAGTTACACTAAATCACTTACTGAGTGTGCCATATCGTTTTTGTAAGTCTTTTGATAATCACTCGAAATTTAAATGTTTACAATTTAATCTAATAGCCTTTCATTTACATTTTCACTTCTCATGCTCTAAAAGTACGCCATTAAAGCCCTATGGAGTAAGATAAGATAAGATAATCGTTTATTGTCTCAAACTGTGTACAATGGTTGGTATAAAATACAAATAGGTACATGTTTCAACAGTTTACCTATTTCGGGCATACAATAATACAAAAAAAAATGTTGAGTTTGGTAAAATGAGTCAAAAACAACTATTAATTGATAAGATCTAAAAATTGGATTAAAATTATAGATAATTATTAAACATTTTAATACTAAATTGCGTCAATAGTAAAGTTAGCCATCAATTATTAAAGTATTCGTCCAGCGTATAAAAACACTTCAAAAATAACCAGTCCTTAAGCTGCATCTTGAACTGGGGATTTTCCAGTGATTTAATTTCCAGTGGTAAGCCATTGAAAATCCGTATTCCTGTTGTTATAGTGTTCTTATTACTGATGTAGCTTGAAGACTTAACAACACATAAATTATGGGCATATTGAGACCGGATATTCCCTCTTGTATTACTTTTCATACTTACAAAAATATTCACTGTGATTTTTTATAAAAACACAAATCTCTAATATATAGATACATGTCAAGGTCAAGAATTTCAAATTTCTAAATACATTTCTCAAAGTCTCAAATTTATCTATATTCAATATTGCTCGAAGACATCTTTTTTGTAATACAAAAGTACTCTGAACATTTACGGAGTGTCCCCAGAATATTACGCCATATGTTAGAATAGGGTAAACATCACCATAATAGGCATTTTTAGCGACATCTACCGAAGCTACATTGCGCAAAATCACTAAGGCGTAACAATAGGAGCAATTTTTTTAATTTTTTTTATTAATATGGGACTTCCAATTTAAATGTGTGTCTATGTAAATAGTAAAAAGTAAATAGGTTTTTAATTTCCTTCATGTGACACAGACAAACTCAAACAGCCGGTAAATATACTATTATCTGTGGAGTGTGGACGGACCATCTTCGTTACGAAAATGTTGCGAGTTTTAGTTCCATGGATTGTCCGCAAAAAAGGTGGTGCCATGTGTTTTAAATTGTTAATCTGGGACTGGTTTAAAATAAAAAAAAAACTGACCGCGTAAATTTAAGATTTTTTGTCGAGTGTCAATTTGTTCGGTTTTAAATAAATTTATTAAGAATGTCCTGTGACTGTGACAGTGAAGAGTTTGACGTCGAGCAAAGAACAAAAGACATAATATGTAGATAATCTTTTGCCGCCAAAATCGCGGAAGATTTACCTTAAAACTTACGAAAGTTGTATGGACTGGAGTAATAAGAAACATTTGTGATCTTTATTTTATTATGTAATATTTATTAAATGTTTTTTTACTAAATTAATTGACTATTTTTCTCGCACTCAAAGTGAAAAGTACAGTTTACACCTCAAGACTAAACGCCAACTTAATATACCCTCGGTTACATTGACTCCCTGGCACGCTCGGGAGTCAAACCACCTCTGGTATATTATGGCTTCGTTTAGTCTCTCGGTATAAAATGTACTATTATTTAGGACCAACAACTTACCACATGAAGTACTCATTGCTTTTTATAATTTCATTTAAAATAATTCATGAATGAATTATCATAGAGCGTCTCATTGTAGAGATAGCAACGTGGCCTAGGGGTTAAGCACCCCAACTCGGATCGTAGATCGTGTGGTCCCATCTGGCCAGAAGCCTTTTTGTGTTTAATGTCAAATTTCCGACTAATAATGGAAAACATCGATCAAAACGTTAATAACCGAAATAACGTTGTCTGTTTTATTGCACTGTTCAATTTGTTACTTTAAACTAGTTTTAAGTATTTAGTGCAGTAAATAAAAAATAAAAATAAAATATCTGGTACAATTCACACCAAGATCATCTGACCCCAAACTAAGCAGAGCTTGTATTAAGGGCGTCAGAGACTGATAAACATACTTAAATATTTCTAAATACATACGTAGTCAATGCTTTGGTGCTCAAGGATATTATCCTAATCTCACGTTGAGTGATGTGAGTTATCAGTTAATAATACATGAACTCAAATCACTCATCAGTCAAGTTTCAGAGCCTAACTACAAATAGATAATAACACCCAGGCACACAACAAACACAAATCAAACAAGTCCAGTAAATGTTGTGTTTGTCCATCAAGTCAGGGACACATGTTTTTGGGTGATAGTTTATTCTGTAAGTTTTTTGCATGCATACATTCATAATGTTCTGTAACTATTACCTGTAATGTGTTCTTAATAAAATAAAATAAAAAATAACGGCGGAAGGCTCACCACCTACCACACTGGGTTCTAAAACCATTGGTGAAAAGTTGGCTTCAGAGTTCCGGTCACCATGACAGCCACAGTCACTTGCCTCTGACTACCCCGTTTGGGATATAGTCGTGATGGTGTGTTATGTAGGTTATGTGAAATATTATAGTCACGTGTGACTAAAACAAGATAATACTGGGATGGATTAGGTTAATCTGCGCTTAGGAGCAGCTTAGACGAAGAGCAGACTAGATTCTAAATATAGAAGGCATCACGTTTCTAGCCATGACGTCATTCATTCAAAGTTACGCCTAGGCTAGCATAAGTTGGAGCCTGTTAGTGCCTATTCATAAAAACTTTGTTTACACTTCGGAGGCCATGGGTCATACGTCGCTGGTTCATTCAGAACTAGCCATTCAAATTGACAATGGCTGTAGTTTGTCCAAGGGAAGATAATTATGACAGTTCACGACTTCGAAGTATTGCATTTTGTTCGGCAAAGTATACTACAGATTATATCGTACTTTATTGACGGGTACCACCCAGTTAGTGAAGTGCCTTGCAAACGAATAGCAACGGAAAATATAAAATCGGTTGTGAAATAAATCTGACATTTAAATTTAAAATAAAGGGCGGCTAGCACAACATTTTATTTTACCTTAATTTCAATACAGTTTAATCAAAATTAAACTGTATTAAAATTAAGTAAAGTTTAGTGTAACGCAGGTTACTTAAATTTAATAATTCTCACCCAAATATAAATAAAACTAATCTTATAACTATAATACACTTAACAATAAAATTATATACCTACAGTAAAGTAATAAACTAACTTAACTCGAAATTCAATAAGAATGGTTGTGCGATGGCTATCAAAGTTTTTAATCGAATACCTGATGAAATAAAACTGCTACCCTACAACAGATTTCGAATGGTTCTGAGGCAATGGCTTATGGAAAAATGCTTTTACTCCATTGACGATTTCTTTAAAAAACTAAACTAATAAAGAGCGCATTACAAATAATATAAATAATAAGGACAGTGATGTATTTTATAGAATAAGTGGAATAATAAGAATTAATATTGAAATAGTAGATACCGACCTCATAGTTTAATAAAAATTTTGCATGCTATGAAAATATAGCTAAGTAGGCATAAGAGCTAATATTATTATAATAACACCCACAAATTGTGATATGTAACCCTATTTATAGCAAATAAAGTATTTGATTTGATTTGATTTGATTTGATAACTTAACTTAATGCTAAAAACAAACAGCGAAATACCTAATAACTAGAATAAGGGCAGCGTAAATCATATTTGTTGTAGTGTATCTTGTTCCCGACTCGCAAACCAGTTACCTATGATTATGTAAGCGTGTGACTATCGAGCCGGGAGCGTAGATCGGTAAGCGACGCAGCCGCATTGATTCTTAACCTCAGTGTGCGACAGCTGCGTTAGATACATTCTTAATAATTGTGAACCAGCAAATCGTTGCTTGATCGATTGCATCTTCACTTAAACGTTTGTTACCTCTGTGTTAATTAAGTGATAATTTTCCCATACTGGGTAAGTCGTGCACGAATTTATTTATTTAGTTTTAGGTTAATGATAGTCTGCCTACGAGTGTTATACCTAATTATGTGACTTAGGGTTTCATTTTCTTATTATTATAGAAGTGTTAAAATGAGTACATAAGCTGTTAATTAATATTTAAGGGTATTATTACTATGCTCAGTAAATATGCATCTACTTAATTACTGAAAGACTTACTTACTATTTGAAACGCAATCACCTTCGTAGGTATGGTGTTACAAAATGCGTAAAAGATATAGGATGGCCACTAGCTTGTTTGTTTTCCGTATCTGCTTAAAGAATAAGTTAATAATATACCTGTAAGTGCCATATCCATCCCTTTAACCAGATTAACGCAGGGAATTAGATGCTTCCCCTTGACTTACTAGTGGTCTCACCTAGCTTTGCCTGCTATATTTGTAACGCTTCAAGCTTCTGAAGAAACTAGGGGCTACCCCAGACAATACTTGCGCGTGTATTAATCGATTGTCTTAATCGACAGGATCACCCTTGCCCTTGACATTCCGTACCAATCGTCCCGCCGAAGAACGAAAGTCAGACGTTATTGGAAAGTCGGACGTTATTGGAAAGTTGGACGGTATTGGAACCAGAGACGTCAGGAAGACAGCTAATCTGCGGCAGCTGCTCACCGGCTAGTTAAGGGGAGTGCTAATTAGTGTTTTAAGTTGCCGGACTTAGGAGCTAACACCAGACCCACGCTCTGAGTACTTTTAAACTTAATTAAATTCTTTAAAATAATAATTATATTTCAATCGTTTTATTTTTAAGCCCTGCTTATAATAAAACGTGACATTAGTTTTATTGTAATTAACCTATTTCCAATTATCTATCATACGATTTTTATTAAAAAACATTGATTAAGTATAATAAAGATTTTGAATGATGAATTTTAAATATTATTCGATGTTAATATGATTAGTTCTTCTAGTGATAATGACGATAATACTCAATAACACTAAGTGATGTAGAAACTATCTAAGTGAAAATGAAATTTATTTAACTAACTTTCATTTCAAGGTCACTATACAAACCACTCGAATGGTCAGTACTTTTTGTATGAAAACCTTAAAATTCAAATTAATAGAAAAAAAACAAATTTTCCCTTAAATAGTTACTACATCACTTTCTGAGTACCTATGCCATATCGTTTTCGGAAGGTATTTGATAATCAGCCGGTATAATATGCGCCAGACAACACAAAACTTGTCTGGTCCCGAAGTAGGGATAAATATCCCAGTGTTACTAGGTACCAGACGAGTAATTAAGCCAGAGACGTCTCCCAGCACACCTAGAATCGAGCTAATTTAGAAAATACGATCTTTTCCTTAATTGACTCGACCGGGAATCGAACCCGGGACAATACGTAAGTCAAAGGGTGAAACCGTGCTACAGCGCACTACGCCAATCATGTCGTAATCTACGACGCTTAACGGCTCAGCCATTCAAGTCAATTATATCAGACTTCAAAAGCAAATTACAGAATTACGAGAACATCTCTTGAAAAATTCCTGTAAAAACCCAATTAACAGCACAATGGTAGACGGGTTTCGCATCGCTCGCAGAACAATACTTGTGATGGCACTTTGTAATGGCCGATAATGTCCCGCTGTTAAGTGCTCGAGAGTTAAGGCGAGAACTCAAGCCAAAACCAAAAATATCGTCGTTGTCAAAGGCCAACTCCTCGCCTAATCCCGCCGGTTATCTTCATTTTGTTAGTTTGAATTTGTCGTAGCATAGGAATTACTATACTAAAAAACATGGCGAGAAAAAAAAATTCTTTAGAGATTCTATTGCCACTATTGGCATATACCTCTGTTTTCCTTTTTATTATAAATTAATTATTAAAAGAGATATGAACCTTAGCCTAGCCAAATTTTTCCGCTGTGTTCAAACATCCAGAAAACTAATTTTGACTAGTTCATATAAACAAGGAAAACATGAAAACACGGCCAAAGCTATTCTTTAATTTTCAATGATTTAAAGCATCTAAATCGGTCAGGTTTTCGAAAAGGGATAAGGGGACAACGAAACATCGAATTTGTTTTCTTTAGGTAATTTCAGTCCGAGTTGCAGTTGTCTCTATCGTGAGGGTGGCTCGAGGCTAGCAAAGCAACAGACAGCAATAGATTTTACAAATACCTATTTTTCAATTATCTCGCCCGTGCTGTGTCCTCTTAAGCAACGACTCTATCTCGTCGACTATCTCGATTGTTTTAGTATAGATATAGTGATCAGACTAGACTAGATACAGATTTTGACCTTTGGGAAATCAACTCTTGATAATGTGGAATCTAACCGATCTATGCGGAGAAAATTGAGGGCAAAAGCTAGTGGTTAAACAGTGTCCCGGGAGGTAAGGATCAAATCAAAATGTAGGTAGCTAGCTGGGACCTGACCTGACCTTTCATTCAAAAATTACAAAATATTAAAAACATGACATTCGACTAGCATAAGGAGCGGGAGAGTGATTTTAGTATTAATTTATGTGATAAATTAACAGAATAACACGAGTTTTAGAAAATGAAAAGTTAGTTTCGAAAGCAAATATTTTTTTGTTTGTAAATGACACGATTGGCGTAGTGTGCTGTATGTAGCACGGTTTCTCGCCTCGATTTCCGTAGTGTTCCAGGTTCGATTCCCGGTCGGGTCAATTCAGGAAACGATCTTTTCTGAATTGACTCGGGTCTGGGTGTGCTGGGAGACGCCCCTAGCTTATTTCCTTGTGTGGTACCTCGTAGCACAGGGATTTAATAATCCCTACTTCGAGACCATTACAAGAGGTGTGTTGTCTGGCGCAAAAAAAAAAAATGAAAACGACGAAATGATATCAAACGCTATTTGTTAATAAATGTGGTAACAATCTATTAACAAAGCTATTAAGGTGTTGCGTTGGTTGAGTGAAATATAAATAAATTCTTTCAACTAAACCCGATATATGTCACAAAATTGTCGATATAGACATCCTTATCACCTCACCCTAAAATTGCAGCCCCGTAAAAGACCACATGAAAAAATAAAAGTAAATAAATATGCACTACTTGTCATGGTCCCGAAGTAAGGATAATTCGTTGTGTTACGAGGTACCAGACAAGGTTTTAAGCCAGGGGCGTCCCCCAACGCACCCAGACCAGAGGCAATTTAGAAGAGATCGTTTCCCAAATTGACTTGACCAGGAATCAAACCTGGGGCACTAAGTAAGTCAAGGCGAGAAGCCGTGTCGACAGCTCTAATAACTCATAAAAAAAAGCGAACAGTTTTAAGAATTCTCTTTTATTACATTAACAGATATAGTCATTCTTCGAAAAGCACTTGACAGAGAACTACATAAATCCCTAAAAGCAAAAAGAACAATGATTTGGCTAAAAACAAAAGCTATCTATAAACATACAGCTATTTTCTCTTCAGCGTATACACTTTCAAGTAGTCTCGAAAGAAGCACCTTAAGTGTTTCGAGAAATAATAAGTTAAGTGTTGGGAAAACATAAGAGGATTGTAGAGTTAGTAAATTACTTTTCTTTCATTATCAACTTTTGTGCTTCTTGAAAACGTTTGCGTTGAAAAGTGGACAATTTAACTCGTATTTTTATAAGCAGGAATGGTTTGAGCTTATTAAGGGATATGACAATGATTTATCAATCAGATGTTTATTGAATTATGTATTTTTCCATCTTGTGGTGTTTTCCCGAATCCTACACTGGGTTTGCATTAAATGGCCTGAAAGAAAACTTCTGAAATATGTATAAAAAATGCTTTTATATTTCTTGTTTAACGTGAACTTTGCTTATCCATTTCTTCAGCTACGAGTATTTCCACTTCCTCACAAGCTTTAGTCACGAAATGAGGCAAAGTTAAACGAGGTTATTATAGTGTAGAGGATTTCTTAAATGTCAAGAATTTGTAGTCATTTTAGGTATAATCTGCTCCTGTGCACATTTTTTGTTATGACTTTACTGTGTTCAATTTTTCTGAAAACAACATTAAAAAGAGTGACCATCGAGTTTCTTGCCGGATTCTTCTCGATTGAAGACAACCGCATAACCGGTGGTAGAGTCACATTATGTTTATTTAAGCTATTTACTATCTATCATGTTATTTACGCTTATTTTAATTTAGTATCTGTTTGCTACTAATAATATGTTTGACTTGTCTTATGTACTTTTTGTCAGTCTATTTGAATAAATTTCATTTCATTATCATTATTACCCTGCCCACTACCACTTCAAACTACCACAACTGTGCTGCAGAAGATAGAGTTGGGCTGAACATGTTCTTCTCATAATAACAGCCCTAGTTTGAAACTATAGTATTTCTTATGCAATATGCTATGTCAAACAGGGAATTTTCTCATACTATTTAGAAGCTGGTAACAATGTCCATTCTCTGAAAAGTTTACACAACAATGTTCTATGTTCAGTATCTGCGCCGTCTTAAGTCGAGGTGGTTCGGCAAGACAAATTTTTAGAATTCATTTTTGAATTTTAGTAAACAGTGAAATTAAAATTTAATGGTATTGTTGAGGGGATAATACAGGGAATTCATCCGGTGGAAATATGATTTAATAGAGTTGGCTTGATAGAATCAATTCACAAAGTTACCTCTTTTCGTGACATTTTGTCTTCTATTTTTGGTTTTATTCCTAAAATAATTGATTTGATAATATGGGTCCTTTACCAAAACAAAGTTTAAAGCCAACTGGAGGGTTTTTTTATTACATATTTTAATTTTTTTATCGATTATTTTAGAGATTTTCGGTCTGCGTGGCGCTCACCAGTGTCCTTCGGGACGTGTCTTTCAGACCCACTTCGCCTTAACCTATATCCACAAATTACGCATGCGGCGGGGCGCCCCTGGCAGATAGTTCGCTTAGAACAAAACCGCCATTTTGATCACGCACACAGACACAGTTAGTTTACAGGCGATACCGGTGAGTTTTTGTCGAACTTGGTGTAATTTTGCACATGATTAATTTTGTTTTGGCCGGTTCTTTAAAGGTATAACCTACCTGCTTCATTTCAAAAATTCTTAACAAATATAGTAGTAACCCTGGGCGGTCACGCAAGTTGAGAAAAAAGGCGCGAGGGTTCCATCTGTAAACTCTTTATTTTGAGCCATATATATCCCTGATAAATACAGTCAGTAACAGTAGCAGCTGACACCTTAAGTAATTAGTAATTTTTGTTCCCTTACTACCTACCATCTTTCATTTCCCTCATAATTGCTCGGACATCTTAGAGATTACTGTTAATGAAACTAAAGTATCCAGCTACTTCTGTTGCTGATCGTACTATAATTATCATATCATGCTCAAGCTAAGTCCTTATAAACCCAACCCAAACTAATTATGCGTGGCTAAGTCAAAGTATAAGGACTTAATAAGTGAAACACAAGGTTTCCTCAGTTCAGCGCTAAGCATCCTCAAAGCGTAATCACCTCACTGGAGTGACGGCGAGTCGACTTGAGATAAAAGCGAAATGTTCACTTTGTGCTTGGGGATAATCCCAAGTTTGCACGTCTTGTGTTTCTCGTAGGTAATACGTTTGTATATACAGATAGTTGCACTTTAGGCGCAGTTAATAGACCAACAAAAACTATTTCTTCACAAGGGTATGTTCATAAGATGTAATTAAATAGTAGTTTGACCCCACTTTAGCTAAGTCGACAGCAATGATACTTAAAGAGACAGCACTTAATTAGATTAATTGAATATTTTTTTTTTAAAGGAGTTGCGTTTGGCTTCAGTCTCGCCTGGAAAGCAATAACGAGGCCGATGGTGGTGCACGCTTACCCAGAAAATGCTTATTTACTCTGGCCTTGAAGATACCAAGGTTGTAAGTATCCGGGAACATAGACGAGGGAACAGGAAGAGCGTTCCACTGTGCGGATCAGAGAAGACGCAGCAACCATTGAGTGCGGATTGTTGGAATGTCAACCACATGAGTTGGCAGCTGTAGGTTTAAATTGTGTATTAATAAGTAAATACATGAAGGTGCAAGCCCTCTCGGCGTCTAGTGCACCGGTGGTAGAAATAAAGGGCGTCGCCAAGTTGTGGAGTTCCATACTGATTTTATGACTGAATGTGTGACTCTGCAGCGTAAACCAGCCTTCAACAGTAGAATAGAACAAATAAATCAATATCAGATATCTTTAACACATCGGTGAATATTCTTGATGGATGTGATATTTATAGAAATCAATAAGATTGACAGCTGACGTCGTAAGATATCAGTCGTAAAGCCTAGTCAGAGGCCTAAAAAGGCGGCTTGATAACATCTGACGGTAAGGTTTATCACTGGCCTTATATTCACCTCTCCAACAATCCGCACTGAGCCCGCGTATTGGAGTATGGCTAGTACCACCTCATAGTTGAGGTGAGGCCTGTGCCCAGCAGTGGGACGTATAAGGCTGTTTTTGTAATAAGATTCGAGACTGATGACCTAGACTGACAATATCACGCCGTTCTATTACAATTTTATTGAGATACTAGCCGGATAAGCCCGGAAGCCTGGAAGCCCGCGGCTTCGCCTGCGTTATCGGTATATATTATGGCCAAATTACATAAAATCTTTATAAATTGTAGTCCATGTGTTATTTTGATGAATAAACTGTATTATTGTAAACTTTCATCCAAATCCGTTTAGCAGTTTTTGCGTGAAAGAGTAACAAACATCCTCACAAACGTTCGCATTTATAATATTAGTAAGATATACTCGTAGGTGTTTTATCTAGGCCCAATTTGGAAAATTAAATAGATCGCCGAAGGTGAAATGGCTTTAAAGCGATAAGACCTATCCCACCAAAAACATTCTGTAAAAAACTAGCCAAGTCTCGATGGAGCTGCTTGTTTATCTCTAAAAAGTAATGAAATCTAGACAAAGTCGTGCCAAGTCTAAGGTCCCTTACTGCGATTTCTTTATTATTATAGTTAATGTTGTGTGACTTGGCCGTTGAAGGGTACACAAGGGTACAAAACCACGTGCTCCATGACACCATTGCACCAATCTGTCGCCAGAACCGCTACCCATTGACGATGGAAAACGTTGATTGAATAACCAGTCAATTGTAGGCTTGATAAAGCTGCGTTTACACGTAATGTTGTGAGGATGCACAAGACCGTGCGTAGTGGGCCAAGAAAATAAGAAAGGCGGACCCTGGGACCTCACACAAAAGTATGGGTTTACAACCGGGATAGACCGCACGGATGATGATGATGATGATGTACCCTTCAACGACCAAGTCATACAACATTAACTATAACAATAAAGAAATCGCAGTAAGGAACCTTAGACTTGGCACGACTTTGTCTAGATTTCAATACTTTTTAGAGATAAACAAGCAGCTCCATCGAGACTTGGCTAGTTTTTTACAGAATGTTTTTGGTGGGATTTCACTTCTTTTTGCAGAAACGTGGGCATATTGATTTATTATATAAAGCTGCGTACGGATAGCGCGTACCCGGGCACGCGTAGCCGGTTTGTGTTTTCTAATCAGGGTCACCAGGTACTCCAGATCTTCGATTATTCTAGTTTTTATAGTTTTTCCTGTATGTGGCCATTAAACCCTAACTCTGTACCAAATTTCAGCTCTCTGAGTTTATGGGAAGTACTAGTTCTATTTTGATGATGAGCAAAGTTTCGCATTTATGACACTCACTCATGGTGAGTGAGTGTCATAAATGCGAAACTTTGCTTTCGCTTAACTTCGAAACTAAATGACCTACATACTTAAAATTTTAGATTTTAAGTATGTCATTATAGCTTACTGGATGACGAAAATTTCTGCGTTCTGGTCTTATCCAGAGGTTCTCAAATAGGGGCCTGAAAATGCGGCGAAATGGTTCCAGTAGGTAGAGGATGGTACGGCAGTGTTTGCTTCGCGCTCGACTTGGCGGGGGCACTGCCGTGCCCCCCGATACATTTCATTTATTTTTTTTATCTATTTTTTTAAAAAACTTATGGTGAAATGATGTGATCGCACCACACCAAGACACAAGTTCGCTCGTGTGTGGAATACTGCTCTCATCTCTGGGACGGTTCCGCTAAGTACCTACTCGAAGCTCTTGACAGGTTGCAGCGGCGTGCTATCCGTATTATTGGAAACCCAGAGGCAACTTTGACCCTTGAGCCTCTCCAATTGCGTAGAGACATTGCCAGGCTAAGTGTTCTCTATCGCTTCTACAATGGGGAATGCTCTGACGAGTTATTCCAGCTTATCCCACCCTCACCTTTCCACTCCCGTACCACGCGTGCTGGACTACGGCGTCACCCACACACAATTCAACATTTGTTGGCCCGAACTAAAAGGTTCGGTGACTCGTTTCTTTGTCGTACCATCCAGACGTGGAACGCTCTTCCAGCACATGTGTTTCCTTCCTCTTATAGTCCCGGGTTCTTCAAGCGGGGCGTGAAAAGGCATTTCTGCAGGCCTTCAAGGTGAGGATGGCCAGCCCAGTGATTCGTTTGAATGACTGGGCTTGTCAACCTCATATCTGGACCTCACGACCGCTTTCCATCAGGTGGAGTGAGGTCATCTTGACGGGCAATATAAAAAAAAAAAAAAAAAACACCACACCACAAATTGGTCACCGGTCCCCTTTTTTTGACGAGCAATAACAAGACGTATTTTTTATAAAATCACGCAGTTGTCTGTTTGTCATTTGATTGACAGTAATATCAAAAAGTCTGCATCAAAATAATCCGACAAGGGACCACTTTTCCAATTACCCTACAAAAAGGAGCGAGGCGGAGATCAGGTCCGTGGAAAAAAATCTTCACGAAATCGAAGAGATAATTGGAAAAACTGGATCAACCGCTGGGACTTATTTGCTTAATACCTACATAATAATTACATACATACGACTATAATCACCGTAAAAGATTGTAGTGGCAGTAGGCAAGGAACACAGAGCGAAGATGGAGATGAGATGCTGATGGAGCAGACAAGATATGTCCTTAAGAAGTATAATCAAGTTATCTTTCTTTTTTTTAAAGTATTGGAATGACGACCACACAGGTACAGTGGCGTGCATTGCATATAGGCATATAAGCAGTGCCTACCTCGCAAAATCGCAAAAATCACCATTAAATTTTAGTATCTGTGCCCCGCAATTATTATTATAAGCTCACTAAATTATCACTATTTATCACACTTAATTTTTATTATAACAGAAACTTCCTTCATAAAAAACGCGCGGTGCGCGACCAGTAGGCAGTCACCCGACGGCCTACTTGATTCCTATAGAATTTACTATCATTGGCATTAATAATTCCTCGTCAAATTAATACGACGAAATAAAAATGACGTACTTCCCACGCGTAATGCTATGACGTTCGACCTTCGCAATTTATCACCCTTAAGTAGGCATGCTTACTCAAATAACCGGCCGAATGTGAATGTCAGAAATTTTATGTCTGTAATTTGGTCGTGTGAAGCAAGAAAGCGATAGATAATTTACTGCGCGGGGGTGCGACAAGGAGAGAGTATAGGTAGCGCAATGACCGTTCGCTCGCGCTGATTTGTTTCGTTTCGGGAAAGCGCGCGCCATTTTATTACGTGTTGTTTGTTTGTTGTAGTTATTTTAGTGTGGCTAAGTTAGAATTAATTGCTGTTCATGTTACTGTGTATGAATGAGTGTAATGGATAACCTAAACTGCTTAGAGTGTGGCGATCAATCGCTTTGCTTAAATAAATTGCGGTCAAATCCTTTCGGAACGTTTTCATGTCGATGAAGTAAAAAATGTTGCATTTCCGAGAAAAAGGTTAAGTCGTTAGGCATTTTAATGTGAAGTATCTACTATAATACTGGTTATTCACTATTCACATAGTTAACTGGCTGTTGCCATTCAAATTTGTTATTCTGTTTACCGTGTCTTCTGTTTTCCACAACAGAAAATGTCTGGAATGAAACTGGTTACGCTGACTTGAAAATTTTTACAAATCTTGCAAAAAAACATATCCAGGCATGCATGGCTATGATATCTTTTGGGCAAAATCGTGTAAAATTGAGCGTCATAGCGCCTAGACTAGACACCACGCGGCCTTTAGTGCCTACCAATTCTGAAAAGCAATGCACGCCACTGCACAGGTATCATATAGACGACGAGCTGCTTCATTTAGTTTGAGCTTAACCATAACGGCAATTGATGACAAAATCCAGTGAATTTCCACTGATCATTACTTTCTATGAACTTGACGACGCGAATGGGGAAATGTGTTTGTAGCACGGTCTCGCGCTTTAGGAGACACCCCTGGATTCAATCCTTATCTGGTACCTCGTAACACAAGGGTATTTATCCCTACTTTGAGACCATGACAATTTATGTGTTGTCAGGCGCAAAAAAATCAAATTAAGGTCGATTTAGAACTGCTGATTGCAATGACCAAAACGTTGTCGTGACATCGCAACAAGCGTCAAAAAAGTGGCAAGTATATATAAAGGGGTGTAAAAAGACCCTTAACGAAACCAGCGCTCAGACCATTAAATCAAGTCACAAAAAAATAATTATTGATGGGTAATGTAATTTTTTTTTTGGTGTCAATTTTAAACCTAAAAAAATTTTAACAAAAAAAAACCAAGTTCAAAAAAAACTATTCCAAAACAAAGCAATAAAAAGTAAAGAAATAATTGCGTATTCTTCTAATACTAATACGATAATTTATTTAATTTAGGTACAATTATTGTTATTGTTGGAGTCGGTGTCAGCCAATGTAGGTCTGTAACTACCTAGACCACTCGGGAAATGCCAGCTTTCAAATAAAAAAGAATGATCAAAATCGGTTCACCCAGTCGAAAGTTATGAGGTAACAAACATAAAAAAGAAACATACAGCCGAATTGAGAACCACCTCCTTTTTTAAAGTCGGTTGAAAACGGACTACGCAATGTAACGCGTGCAACAGACCGCTCCTGCGCTTGTGTGCCCGCGCGTGGCTGTTACGCATAATCAAGGGGTATGCACGATGTACATTGCGAGTTGAACGTTTTGAAGCAATTTTTTGTTCGGAAATACTTGAAATTTTGATAATGTTTCTTAGGACAAAAATTAAGTAATAATAATTAGGGTAATATAATTAATTAATAGTAATAATATTGAGTTAGCAGGTCGAAAGAAAAAATGGTCCTGATGATGTGCAGAAAACGTAGGTGTCGGCTTCGTTAAGGGTAATTTCACACCCTTTATAGATACTTGTATACTTTCATAAAATCATGCTGAAATAACAAAAACTCCGACGAAGCTGAATTTTGGTTCAGACCTAACAACAAAAGTCCTCATAAATTATATGTGTGCTAAAAAAGTAATTAGAGGTCAAATAGGTTTATTAGATTTATCTCAAAATGTTTTAAAAAAAAAAATGGCCTACACAAGAATTGTACATCAATTTAATCGGGTGTTATTATCTTTTTAAGTATGTTTATCAGTCTCTGACACCCATAGTACAAGCTTTGCTTAGTTTGGGGTCAGATGATCTTGGTGTAAATTGTCCCAGATATTTATTTATCATTGTAAGATGTAACAAGTGAAAGATTGCTTAGCAACTATTCCTTTAATCGTACTTATTTCCTAAATCATCCACAAAAATAGTCCTTAAACTATACAATTTTTCCTAAGAATTACTATTCATAAAACATCGCTGTTTTAAAAGTTGGAAGAAACTGAACTTGCCAATTTTTATTAAACGTACTTTTTTCGAGATAAATTAAAAAAACCGAAAACTCTGACGTTTGACCTGTAAATGGAAAGGCGCTGGTTCGAGTCCCGCTCGAGTCCTAGGACCGGGCCAAATATTTCTAGGTTCTATCTTTGTAAAGAAAATAGTGCATTGTAATAATGCTAAATAAAATTGAAAATTCACAAATTTATTTAAATTTTACCCAAGACGAGCCACTCCCAAACCAAATTCCTCAATCCACTACTGAGTACGACCTAACAGGATCGATCAGGATTGAGGATTACGACCGTAAGATTCAATGATTCAATTAAAAGTAATAACATTATATCCCAAGCAATGCAAACCAAATAAATTTACCAAATCGGTCGGAAGGATCCAATACAGCCGGGCCAGCCCTATTGCCTCGTCATCATGACCCTTAATGCTCTTTGCTTCTGTCAGAGTGCCCTTCAGACCTTTGCACACATAAATTAGATCGGGTAAGGTTGTACAGTCAAAAGCATAAATATCTATACGTTTCCAAGGCTTCAAAATATATGAGCAAAACATTAGTAACAAATATCTGTACAATTCAACGGAGCGAACTTTTGTATAGATATTTATGGCTAATGTTTTTTGCCCAGATATTTTTGACGCCTTGAAAACGTATAGATGTTTATGCTTTTGACTGTACTATGTAACGAAAACGATTGGAAGGCAAATATTAACAAAGGTAGCTTTTTGAAATCGCTAGGCTCTCCCTGTTACATTAAATAAATAAATAAATATGCGCCAGACAATACACCACTTGTCATGTTCTCGAAGTAGGGATAAATAAAGTATACCTGTATTATGAGATACCAGACAAGGAATTAGGTCAGGAGCGTCTCCCAGCACACCCAGTCTCCCAATCAATTTAGAAAAGATCGTTTCCTGAATTTACTCGAGCTGAAAACGAACCCGGGTTAACACACAAGTGAAGGTGAAAAACCGTGCTACAACGCACTACGCCAATCGTGTTGTCGAATTGCATCATTGCTCCAAAAACACGATTTTTTACGAACGCAAGAAAGAAAACAATTACTGTTTTATGCTTGTAGCAAGCACTTATGACATGTCAATAAATGAGTAGTACAGAATGTACTCAAATGAAATAATACAGCGTACTGACTGAAGCGCGTAACAAACAAAGGATTCGCCAAAAAACCGACAGCAACAACGAGCGGCTCGTTGCTCGCTAGTTTCCCCGTAACACGTTCTGACTACATGAATGCTCGCTGTGTAACATGAAACATTACGCCGCGCAACGTTGGTCAGTACCCACCTTAACGTGAATCAACTACAGGTTCATTCCGTAAGCCACAAATACGAATTATAAAATTTACAACTTTCATAAGTACGAAGAATGTGTTATTGGACCTAAAAACGATATTACGAATTTAAGTTTTCGGATTTATGTAGTGTACCTACCCGTTCGCAAAACAGTCAGTTAACGTTGACACGTACCTATCTCAATACGAAGTTTTTTTTCCACAAATTATTTTCGTGGTTAAGGTCCCTAAAACTTGGAATACCAATGAGTAAAAATACCTTTCGGATCAACATCACAATAATTGTGTGGGTGGGAATAACCAAGTATTTATATGTTAATTCGCACCCACGCAAATGTAATTATGATTTTCACCCATCCAAAATGGACGACAAAAAAATTTCAACAACCGTCGAACTAAATAAATGTTTCTTTGAGGAACACTGTAGCCAAATATTTTAGGTCCCAATTTAACCCGTAAAGTTTAACATAGTCATTACTGAATCGGCTTCATGAACAAAGGGTTAGAGGGCATCTCCTGTCTGTTCGTCGAGGTAGTCGGCTACCTATGTCTTCAACAGTAAAGGCTTGTGTATTTTTTTTTTCTATTACTCGTTAAGACGACCTCTCTACACCTGATGAAAAGTGGTCGTGAGTTCCAGATTTATGGGTGACAAGCTCAGTCATGCAAACGAATTACTGGGCTAGCCATACTCACCTTAAAGGCCTGCAGAAATGCCTTTTCACGCCCCGCTTGAAGACCCCGGGCCTATAAGAGGTAGGAAACACATGCGCTGGAAGAGCATTCCACTTCTAATGTTAATACTGACTAAAAACCCTTTCCCTTGCAAGTCTGTGACTCAGTGTCCGAGGAAGGAGCCATGCGATGAGGAGGGTTTCGTGAAGGTTGAGAGGAAGAAGAAACCCGCCAGTCGTAACCATCGAGGCTCTGCACCGACTGAACTGGATTGCGCCCTGCGTCCTGAAGTACCGGCGACGCAGCTGTACGTGTCCAGATTACACTGGTCTACGAAAGTCGAGGACTTTGTAGACTATGTGCGAAGAAAGTCCAATTTCACCCTAAGGGTCGAACGGTTGGAATCTCGCCGCAAAGTGAATTTTAATTCTTTTGTGGTGAGAGTGCCGACCCACCATCTGGCGACCTTCATGAAGGAAGACTTTTGGCCGCAGGGTCGTGTTCCGGAAATTCAGAGGACGGCTGCCTGCTGACAACACGCGATACACGTCGCTGACTCAACGTGTAAATTAGTTTTAGAATTAATTATTATAACTCATATGTATGTTAGTCTGTAAGGTATTTGTCTATGGGCCTCTGTTATATGAAACTTTTGTTATGTATAATATTGCCTGAAATAAATGATTTATTATTATTATTATTATTAAAACAAAACTTTCTATCAAAAAAAAATAACAAAAAAACTAACTTCAAAATAACTATTCCAAAACAAAACACTAAAAAGTAAATGAATAATTGCGTATTCTTCTCAAACTTATACGATAATATAATGTAGATACAATTATTGTTATTGTTGGAGTCGGTGTCAGCCATCGTTCATTTGCTCCTAAGAATTGAAGAGTTCCGTTACTTTGTCATGGATCCCATAATCTGAACCTAACCAAACTCTCATCAAACTACCCTTGAAGTATCCTATATATATCCTTGTATCTTTTATATCCTTTCCAATAAAAAAAGAAGCATCGAAATCGGTTGGCGTGAAATTGAGTTATTCGTCCATTTGCCGCGCATATAGTTTATCTAGATTTGAGACTTAATATGGTTTTCACATTTTTTCCACTGTGAGAACTAGACCAAATTGAAAGAGGACCACACGGGCAGTATCAGCTTTCAAATAAAAAAAGAATTATTAAAGTTGGTAGACGTAATATTGAGTTATTCGTCCATTTGTCGCACATTTTGTTTATCTAGATTTAAGACTTATATGGTTTTCTCATGGATGCCACTGTCAGAACTAGATCAAAAGGACCATACGGAAATCACCAGCTTTCAAATAAAAAAAGAATGATCCATATCGGATCACCCAGTCGAAAGTTATGAGGTAACAAACATAAAAAAACATACAGTCGAATTGAGTACCTTCTCCTTTTTTTAAAGTCGGTTAGAAATAAATAGCGTTAACTAGCAAGCTTTCTTTGATTATGCACCTAAGCATCTTTTCGAAGTTTTAGGAGACCTAAAGATTAATGCCGACCTAGCACAGCGTCTAAATTTAAGGATCCAAAAAGATAATGTTAGATTCTGTTTTGGGTACCTTACCGCAAAGCCCAATTTTTTGAATATGCCTATGATGTTATTTCATTCCGCTAATGTGGAATGCGAAATGCGTCCCTTTACATTTTCTAAGGATTAAATTCACAGGCCGGGCTTGTTTCGGTTTCTTATTTGAAGCGACCGAAATAAACAAGTTAGATAAACCTTTACCGTTCGAAGGATCTTTTGTTGTGACCGGTTGAGATCTTATATCAGTTATTACTACATGGAACCCTAATTTAGGCAAGTAATTAACAAATTGTACGATTACTTCGCACATTATTGGTCTTCTTCTTCTTCGTGTCGATGATCCAATTGGTGCGCCGTCAGCACTTTCGATCGTAACTGATTTATAGTTAATTAATTACCTATTATATTTAGTTCACGTTCATTTGTCATTGTGTGCACACATTATTCAAGAATAAACTACATCAAGTTTTTATACGTGTTTTTCTGTTTCCACGATCTTTCAAGATAAGTGTATGAGTTAACAATAACTCATACAGAAATCAATTCAAATATTTCAATCCAATATAAAAAGTAAGGAAGTTATGGAAAACGTAAGACAGGAAGAAATGGTTTTATTCATTATTGTAAATCCTATGTAACACCAACTCTAGAATCTGTATGAAGCTCTTTAATGAAGCTATCGTAGATGATACCTTGGACAACGAGAGACAGAAGACTTCATTGTATACAGAACTATTTATGGTTGAATTATCTAATTGATAATTAATCTAATTTATGGATGGATGTTTGATTATCTAATCAAACATACATCCAATACTCCGGAATATGTTTGAAGTTCTATCTGAAAGTGAACGATACTACCTCAGACATGTAATCCTAGGGGGAAGTCCAGCTTTGAAAAACAGGTTCATTTATTTCAGCTCAGCCTTCGGGAAACTGCGCGATATTTTCTGTGTAGCATTGTTATAGGTACCAATGTGCAATGCAGTCGCACCTTTCAGACTTATCGGTGGAAACCTACCCTAAATATATAGGTCATACTAGCAAAGCTCAGTTACTCGACAAGCAAAAGGTTTTTCAAATTAAAATGTAGAATTTCGTACCAGAATATAACCGACTGATGTGACCAATAAAATAAGTTAGTTGTGGCAAGGAGTAGGCATAGCGCAAAAATAACAACATTTGGAACAGAACTCCAATGGAATGGAGACCATTTCGAGGGCAATAGATAAGGTAATGCGGTGGTACGAGTATAGTCAGCAGGAGGACCTTATCTCTTCATTCTGACTGCCACGCACGAGTAAAACCTCATCGTGTTAACGAGAGGTTCGCGTGAAAAAATGTGTAAATGAAAAAATGTTTTTACGTGAACGATAACGTAAATTTAAAGTGTCAACTCGTGGTAGACGTACAGGTCGTTAAGTAATTGTATTTAATACCTACAGTCATCAACCTTCTGTTTTGTTCGTGACCCTTAGATACTCGTAGTATAACGAACCCGGTCTAGGTTTTCACCTAGCTAACGTATTAATAAAGCCTTCGAAGAGGTAAACAGATTTTGAAGGAAAAAAAGCACAGCAATTACCTAGCTTAATTGTTTTTCTAGACCATATTCAGATTAGGGTGGTTTAAGTCAATAAGGACATTTTTGTTGTGTTTCACTCTCACGTTCATAATACAGACGAGGCTACCATTTGGTGCTACGGCACCATGCACGATACATTTGTATGACACATAATCTCACATACACTACTACAATGTTTTCTGATCACTCCTGTAAACTCTTTCTCTTTTTGCGTACGTAAATGGCGATAAAAACCTATTTTATTCATCGTCTTTTTAATTAGGTCTTCTTTAAAAAATCGAATAGAAGGCGTTTATTTGTGTTTTCATAGCGTGAGTTATCTTTAACGTCAATTTACAAGATAAAAATTGCCAAAGACCGTATCAATAAACTCAGAAAGATAAATAAGATTTTTTCATGTTCGAAATGTGCGCACGAAACTTCAAGATGAGAGTAAATTGTATATTTTTCTGAATTACTCGTATATCTAAAAAAATTTAAACACCTTACTTTATTAGTTTATTTACGAATTTCTGTGGTAAGATGAATATATCACTGAATAAAAATTTAGTAGTTAATAATACCTACTATTTCTTAAAAAATACTTATGATTTAGATTAGTATACCTGCGGTATTTTTTATACGAATTATTCCTCATATTTGTAAAGATACGGGGTCTTACCTACGCAATGCGCAAGTTATCTCAATAATTAGTGCATTAACAATCTACTGAGAATAATATTGGTGCAATTTTTAATTCAACAGGCTCGAAGAGATTTTCTAGAGCTGTAAAAAAAGTTTCAACGTGAAACGAAAGGACTCACCTGTTGTTCCAACCGCAACCTCCTTTATCACTCCCAAAACGTATGCGTCTACTAAATTCAGCAATCTAACATCAAATACAGTTTATAAAATTATTGTCATCAATTTATTCGAAGAAAAAAATTATTGTCCTTTTTTTATTGTCAATAAGTCATGGCAGACGCGCGGTCCGAATCTGAGTCGTAGTATTGACGGTTTTTTTTTTTAATCGCGCAAAGGAATTGGGAGCGTGCGTCCTCGGTCCTCTCGAGGCTTAGACTGAAATGTTGGCTGAAATCAGGGCCTGTGCTACGTAGGTGTAACTAGAGTGGGTGGTCGAGAGAGGGATGGAAGTACGTGCGGGCGGATGGGACGAAAGGGACGGGGGTTAGGGCGCAGGGGGTTCGCTAACGTACTTGGTTCTCGATTTCAGGAAGAATTTGTAGGCGTACGCAATTGTACCTTAGATTGGGGTTTTCCGAATTTATTAAGTGGCTGAGACGCTCACCTGGCTTGAGCCTGACAGCCTTATTGACTGAATGTTATTATGAAACAACATCATTTTAAGATTACGGTACTCAATCATTATAGCGGTGGCTTTGAAACAATTTGCGATTTTATTGTGAAATCCTAAGCTCATAAAATAAATTGACAACATTTTTGACGGTTATATTTTTTGTTTCAGTCCTGATGTGTGGCTTATTGGGTCGGGTCGAAAACTAATTCAAGTCATTACTCAGGCAAGGTGTGTTTTCTGATTCTTTGGAACATAGCCCTTGAATAAAATCACCAAGATGCATTTGGCAAACATAGTTATGAAGCCAATATGGATCCATAACTTGTAAAGTGATTTCAAAGATGAAAATTGGAAGCCTTTGGTCCGCAGTGAACAGTACTGAAAACTTTTCACTGCTTTTTACGGTGTTGTATTATGTAGTATGGTAATTTATCACTGAAAAACTGTTATGAAACTTACCGATGCTCACCTTAGTCGAGTTGAATACGTCCGGTTTACGTTTCCAACCAAAATTATTGCACATTTTGGTTAGGGAAATTGATTCAGACAGTAGGCTCCGCTCCGCGGTGTGAAGTACTCCTCTTAGTTTTTCAATGGTATTCTTTAATTTTCTTTGCCCGTGACTTTTTCCACGTAAGCTAGGCTTTTTCCACGTTGTTAAGGGTTATATTTGCAATAAAGGGTGGCTTATTGCCTATATCCTCTTTCAAGATAATCCATTTCTATTTTTTGAAAGTCAAAATTGTTAAGTGCTTTAGCCGTAATAACGTCACACAGGCAGGGTAACTTTTGTATTTATATATATAGTAAGGATTATTATAAGCGTTGATTATCCTAATTAATACTTTTTTAATCTTATGTGTACGATGTGCTGTTCAGTATTATGAAAAATCTTGCAATAAAAACTAAGTCTAAAACGTCGAAATTGTCGCTAGACGCAGCACGCTCCGGGTGGGCAGCCTATTAAACGACTCCAACAATAACAATAATTATACCTACATTATATTATCGTATGAGTTTTAGAAGAATACACAATTATTTCTTTACTTTTTAGTGCTTTGTTTTGGAATAGTTTTTGAAGTTGGTTTTTTTTTGTTAAAATTTTTGTTTATTTCTTGATTTTCAGTGAATAGTTCTTATTTATTTTATACATGGAAAAAGTATCGTCCAATTGCTCCTAAGAATTGAAGAGTTCCGTTACTTTGTCATGGAACCCATAATCAGAACCTAACCAAACGCTCCTCAAACTACCCTACGAAGTATATCCTTTCCAATAAAAAAAGAAACATCAAAATCGGTTGGCTTCGTGATAATGAGTTATTCGTCCATTTGTCGCGCATATGGTTTATCTAGATTTAAGACTTATATGGATTTCCCATGGCTGCCACTGTCAGAACTGGACCAAACTAAAATGGGACCACACGGGCACCATCATCTTTCAAATAAATAAAGAACTATCAAAATCGGTTGGCGTAATATTGAGTTATTCGTCCATTTGTCGCGCATTTTGTCTATCTAGATTTAAGACTTATATGGTTTTCTCATGGATGCCACTGTCAGAACTAGACCAAATTAAAATGGGATCATTCGGGAAGCACCAACTTTCAAATAAAAAAAGAATGATCAAAATCGGTTCACCCAGTCAAAAGTTATGATGTAACAAACATAAAAAAAAACATACAGTCGAGTTGAGAACCTCCTCCTTTTTTTGAAGTCGGTTGAAAACTACACAATGTACAGTATTGAAAACAATCAAAGGGTTATACTTATGACTATTTTTACAACAATATTATGAAAATTCGTTTCTTTATGGTGGATCTCAAAATCTAAAAACTTAAAACATAATTAGAGATATTTATCTTTAAGTCATTTTCACTATTAATCAATGTTATTCATTTCACGTTCAAATGCGATTTCCATATTGGAAACTGTAATTTAACCTGTTACGTTCTTTTCTTTTGCATAAATTCATAATGCACATTAATTATTTTAATTCATTGCTCGCCACCCCACAGAGAGGTAAAAATAAATACATTTTCCCTTTAAATTAACAAAGTCATTTATCATTTTTAGTGTCCATAAAAATATAGAATGAAAAATGAAGTTAGAAAGTCATACCCTCATTCTTCTGACCCTTTGATGCAATAATGAAGTGAGTAATGTAAAGTTTTTACGAATGGTACTATTGGCAACGTTCAGCCAACAAGCCATTTAATTTTAATGGGAGGAACTTAACGCGTGTGAAGCTGATGGACAGCTTGTTTCCAGATAATGCAGCATTCTCAAGGCGAAATTATTAGGTACTGATTGCTTTAGGGGTTTTTGAGTTCATCCCTTAAAAAACAACCTATTAGAGACATTGCCTGGTTGAGTATTCTCTATCGCTTCTACAACGGGGAATGCTACGTAGAGATATTCCAACTTGTCCCATCCTCACCCTTCCACTCCCGTACCACGCGTGCTGGATTGCGGAGTCATCCACACATAGTCGCATTTGTTCCACGCACAAACTTCGGTGACTCCCTTCTTTGTCGAGACGTGGAACGCTCTCCCAGCGCATGTGTTCCTTCCTCTTATAGTCCCGGGGTCTTCAAGCGGGTCGTGAAAAGGCATTTTTGCAGGCCTTCAAGATGAGTATGACCAGCTCAGTGATATCTTTGCATTACTGTGCTGGTCAGCCTCATGTCTGGACCTCACGACCGCTTTTCATCAGGAGGAGTGAGGTCATCTTGACGGGCACTATAAAAAAAACATACAAATATTTTATATTTATAATATTAGTTCAAACAACGTAATTAGTATTTTTAACATACTTTTAGCATACAAACTGTGCGCTGTTCTGTCACTTTCTTGCAATTTTGCAAATGAGGACATTATCTAAAACTATGTTAGAGTCACATTATATTGATTTAAGATACTTATTTACTTTCATGGTTTTATTTTATTCACATTTATTTATGCTGGTAATTTTACTTTTAAAAGCCTGACTAAGCTTAAAGGAATGGAGGTAATTAGATGAACTGCACAAACGACTTCCCGAATTGAGAATGCATTTGAAAACTAGTTACTGTCCAATGCTGAAAACTCAGTTGAAAAGCCTAACTAAGTAGAGATTAAGAATAGTATTCTCAAATTTAGTTTCCGACTTCGGAAACTGGTGGTATAACTGACGTATTCCGGCGCTCGTTTCCATATTAAAACCTTTCGAAACTTAAGGTGCGATTCCGCGCTAAGCGAACTGCACACTGAAACCGTAGACCGCACAACACTGACGCGGACTGCAAACACTGTTTTCACTGGTAGTATGCATATGTATTAGACTATTTCTCATACATATGCATGCTACCAGTAAGAACTAATATCTTTTGCTATCAAGATCTACGAGTATATTGACGACAGCGTAGTGCGCTAAAGCACGGTTTTTCGCCTTGACTTGCATGGAGTCCCGGGTTGGATTACCGGTCGGGTCAATTAAGGAAACGATCATTTAAAGTCAAAGTAAAATCATTTATTAATAACTAAGTGTGCATAGGTTGGTCCATTATGTTTAGTGCTTACAACTTAGTTGCTCTTTTCGAGCATTGCAACTTAGGCAACATGCTATCTGAGTAATTATAGTAATAACTTATACATAACTTACATTAAAACAATTATAAACATTTGAATAAATTTTAAATAGACAACATATTCAGGAACACATAAAACATATCAGTAATTATAAAGGTACATTATATTTCTTAATTTTACACATTTGTTAATTAAAAATTGTTTAGGTTTTTTAGTAAATAGTGAAAGTTTTTCTCCTGATTTTATATTACATATTAGGTAATTTGCTGTAAATTTTTGCAGCCATATAGTATGGACTGTTATGTGGCATTTTAATTATACACAGACTACTTGAATTTTACACTTTTGACACTTTGAATGAAAATTTAGGTATAATGCCCTTGTAGTTACTCATTAAAATTTACATGGTAAATAGTTAAAAATATAGTTGTTTTTAAAAAAGATTTGGATGAAAAATTTTTGGTAACTTTTTTTTAAAACTCCTCTGAAAAATTAGGGAAAAAACAGCATTTATAATTTTTTCAATTTCATATTTTTTTTTAGAGTTATGATAAGCTTAATATGTAAATTCTTCAGAATCATCTGACGCTATTATTCATCTAATAATAAAAAAACAGGCATTTATCTTAACAGATCGCGCTACACTGACCGAAAAAGTGACTCAACCCAGAAATGTTCAAACATTCGTGAAAAAAAATCATAACTCGAGAACTACAAAAAATCGGGTAACATACGTGGGTTATTTTCGGATACCCCTTAGTGTGAGGAAGCTAAAAAAATGGATGTTAGGACCATCCTGTATACATTTTCATACATTGACTCGGTTCTTAGTGTGCAGGGAGACGCCACTAGCTTGAATCCCTGTCTGGTACCTCGGAATACAAGGATATTTCATACATTGATTTAAGCGCCCGTTGATGTTATGTAAGATATACAGTGTAAGTCTCTATAAAGTGCACATATTCAAAATCAGGAAATTATAGTAAATTTTATCAAAGGAAAAATAATCAAAAAAATACCAGCATTCAATGAACATTTTTAAAAAAGCATTCGTAATTGGGTACTCTATACAGAAATAATATTATAACTTTTAAACTGCCTTATCGTAATAAAAAATTATACTGATGATCACTAAGAACAAGCCAGGCTCATGAAATGAAAAAATGCGCAAAATAAGGACCATTGATTCGTAAATAAATGATTTTTACAGAAAACCATTATTATTTTACGTATTTTAGATAGATCGATTACGTATCTTAGATATACTTTATTGTACTAAAAAAACAACAATAACAGTAATATTCAACAATTTAAACAAATTGGAAAATGTAAGCCGCCTTATCGCTAGAGAGCGATTTCTCGCAGGCAACCTTTGGGAAGAGGTACTTAGTAAATAATTAAAATATGAAAGATTATGAATGACTTTAGTAGAAAATCATTATTATTTCACGTATTCTTTTACAATGATCATAAAATTTCTAAATATTTGCCCTCTTTACCCCATTATTGATTAATTTTAATTCAATTTACTTTGTATGGACTTCTATATGGTATAAACATCATGTTCGTAACCCAATTACAACATTTTAAATCAGTGCAGAAGACCCTTGCGCGTAGTTTCGCACAATTCATAAGCAGGTTTTTTTTCATATGACAATTTCTTTTGGTCTTCCACCTCACTCGCCTCCCCTTGCACCATGAGCCGCTGTCGTTTTTAATGAGTGACATAAAAGAGTGATGCTTAACAATTGTGCGAAAATACGCGCAAAAGTCTTCTTTGAGCCCTCAATTAAAATGTTGTAATTGGGTTACGAACATGGTTTTTACTACATATGAAAGTTCATACAACGTAAATTTGATTAAATTAAAAAAATAATGAGGTAAAGGTGGCAAATATTTAAAAAAAACAACACACATTCTACAAAAATCATTTACCCTATATATACACAAATCTATGGTATTTTTTTTCGTATGTTTTTCATTTCATGAGCATGGTTAGTTATTAGTAATCATCAGCAATTTTATTTCTTTGCGATAAGGCATTTAGTTTAAAAGTTATAACATCATTCCTGCATAGATTACCCAACTCAAGATGCTTATTAAATGTCCATTATTAATTTTTTTAAATGCTGAATTTGTTTTGATCATTTTGCCGTTGATAAAATTGACTATAATTCACTATTTTTGAATATGTGCACTTTATAGAGACTCACACTGTATTTGTGTTGAGACTAGCTAGGTGTTTGTGAAATGGGAAAATCTTACTTTTGGACTATTGCATTTATTTGAAGTTGCTTTATTAAACTTACTTACTTGCCCTGGCGCAACGACTCAGAATGAAGAATTTTTTTTAATTTTTTTATTAGGTGCATGTCCCTGAAGACTGCGAGGTGAGATGATGCCATGTTTGTCGTGGATTGGGACTTAGAGATTCTGCAGGTCCTTTTCGTACTGGTCCTTCCAGCAATACTGGCCCTGCCAAACCGGTTGTATCATTACAAACCAGTACTGTCGCTTGCAGTCAACGTAGTTTTGCAGTTAGCGGTTTCCCGCCGACCGCCGAATCGCACCTTAACTACTTGCGGCAAAGTTGAACCCCGTGAGATGAGACTCTGACAGAGACACTAATTACCTGTCCAAAGACAATGGAAGTGGGTCGAAGCTCTATCTTAAATTTGGCACCTTGGATATTCGCTTGTTGAGTTGGTAGTGTGTAGTTGCTCTATGTATTATCTACAGGAAGGCATTTGTGACTATTTCTCAAAATAAATGTACGCAACGAAAGGGTATCAACGAAATATTGTTACGAAATAGTATTCACGGGTAATTAAATATAAGGCTTGTTATACAATGGGAAATATTGTGACGGTTAATGCTTTATCAGGTTGTAAATGGTGTACATTCAGCTTTATGTATTACTTTTTTTCGTATAATATAAATTTAAAAAACGTTATGAAATTGTATGAAATATTAGACAAAACAAGGTATTAAAAAGTCAATGGTTTGATAAAAGCTTATACTGCAAATTTGTAAGCTTATCAAATATTCGTACCACACATATTACGAGAAGATGAATAAATTAAGACATAGGTACTTACCGTTTTGTGAAAAATGGCTCTAATATTTTTTTACGAAAAAGTAGTCCGACTAAACACTAAACTTTCTTACTGATTTTCACAATAAATGAAGAGACGTCAGACCAACAAACAATCAGAATGAAGCTAGTTGGAAAAAAATAATAGTCTTTCAGAAAATGTGCGAAAGTAGAAATAAACGTTACTAAAAAGTAATTGAATGCGATTCATTCTGTTTTTTTGCGTTAAATTGGTAATTCCTTATAAAACCCTGTACAAAATCAGTTTCATACAGAAACTACCATTAATGTAAACCGATAATATAAAATCTTTACGTTACTCTTGCATTTTATGAAGTAATCACACAATCTTACTAATATTATATATCTCTGTAAATGCGAAAGTTTGTGAGGATGTTTGTTACTCTTTCACGCATAAACTACTGAACAGATTTAGATGAAACCTTACAGTAATATAGCTCATACATCAGGATAACACATAGGTCACCATTTATAAAGATTTTATATATGTATACATGTTACAGAAATGAAGTTCACGCGGGCGAAGCCGCGGGCGGAAAGCTAGTAAGATAGTGTAGAGTGGCAAATAGATTTCTGTATGAAAGGTAAAAAGACACTATTTTTAAAATTATTCAAATATTTCATAATTAATACGATTATAGTGATAATTTGTCGTTATCCTTAAGATATTCATACTACGAAATTGTGTTTTTGTTTTATTTAAAAAGATGTAACTTTTTAACTACGAGTATTTCGAGGAATATTTTTTGAGAAATACTACTCTTGCAGACTTTTACATGCATAGATACAAAAAATACTATTTAAATGTCTGGAAACGGCTTACACCAAGATCATCTGTTCGCAAACTAGGCTGAGCTGGTACGACTACACATTTCAGAGACTCTCGGAGATCGAGCCCACATTCATTTCGGACTTAAAAAACCACGGGGCGCTTATTGCGGTAGTGGTGTATCTATATAGATACGAGTGTATAAGCGCGTCAACGCTCGTACGAGTTAATCGTGTGGCGTAAGGTGAGCCTGAAGTTACGCGCTTTCATTCGCTTTGAAAAACGAGTTTATACGTGCTAAACGGTTGTTTAAAAACGCTCTGACATAGCCAGCAGTTTAAGAGTAGTTTATCTTCCATAATGAATGCGGTCCGCAATGAATTCGAGTTTCCTAGAACTACTCGTAAGACTGCACATTACTGACGTCATGTATACGGCGTCACATCGCAAATCGCTCCGGTAAACATTTTAGCAGTTGTAACGGACCATCTGTTTTCGCTGACCTTTCCATATTATACAAAATAATAAATCAGTTTAAACTTTTCAATACGTTGAATGCCAAGGGGTCATCAGCGACCTACAAACAATGTATTTTATTATGATTGGTTACTCGGGGTCAGAGATTTGTAATTGTATTTTGAAAAATTTAAATACTACATTGAAACAATAGACAAAAACATTAATACAATAATGCAAAAGAAATTCCTAAATTATTAAGACATTTTTGACACAGTGCCTTAATCTGATCCGATTTCGGGCCGAGCAATGTTTACTTGGCCACGGAGGTGCAATCAGTATCTTGGATAATAAATAAATAAATATAAATATGCGCCAGACAACACACCTCTCGTAATAGTCTCGAAGTAGGGATTAATATCCCTGTGTCACGAGGTACCACACAAGGAAATCAGCCAGGGGCGTCTCCCAGCACACCAAGACCCGAGTCGATTCGAGAGAGAAAATATCGTTTCCTGAATTGACCCGACCGGCAATCGAACCCGGGACCCTAAGGAAATCGAGGCAAGAAACCGTGCTACAGCGCACTACGCCAATCGTGTCGTCAAATCGACAATAATCATTCCGTCTTTGGGTTTTCTTTTTACGCCACTTCGCGTATGTTTCAAAGTTTCAACTACCAGCGGTCTTTGCCAAATGCTATGGTTGATAACGCCATTCAGCCCAACATTAAAAACTTATTCCCGAGTAAAACAAGTAATAAATAAACAGATACATAACATTTCCAAATTCAACCGACCGGGTAACAACCCCAAGCCCAGCTGAGACCGAGCGCATTATACGCTCATATAATGGCGGACCCTCCCATACACTTCACATCTCATGCTAAGTAAGTCCGCATAATATAATTTCGCACACCAAACGATCGCTCGAACTCCAGCGTAAGCCGAGAACAACCCACCCCATTCATTCCTTCGTTCATTCACGAAACTTGAACGGGCCGAATTGATTTTCTCTGCGTACCACCCTCACAGGGCCTGGGTGTTAGTAATACGTTTAGTCTATAGTTATACTAGATATTCGTTATTTGCAGGACAATACATTTTGATTTCACAGGAAAAACAACTTACTATTGGAAAAGTGTCGCAGTTAGTTAAGTGTTAACTTTATTTATTTTTAAACCAAATACATAAAAGTGAAGAAGTAATTTTGGTTTTGTATAGTGGGAAACAGTATCACCTGTTCATCTCGGAATTAAATCACCCAGGTGCACAAAGTGTAAAAAATACGTTTCCAATACTCACCTTGGAGTTAAATCCAAGTATGAGAACACAACTTGGTAGGTGGTGAGCCTTCCGCCGTTATCCGGGTTGATTTGGTTTTCTAACTAGTATATTTTCCATCACCGGAGAGTTAATCAGAAATTCAACTTTGAACACAAAGACGGTTCTGGCCAGATTTAAACAAGGGACCACACGATCCACAATTCTAGTTGGGGTGCTGGTTAGGGTGTCGCAAAAGGGGTGCAGGAACTTAGAAAAATTTACTCAGCCGTGAAAAGACATAAATTCGCTTAGGCTAGGTTAGAACTGCGACCAAAAAACGCACGAGCCGACCGAGCGAAGCGAGCGTGCCGCGGCAGCGGCAGACTAGGGCCAGAAAAGAAGATTTTAAAAAATAAAGTCCCTAGCGCACCGCTTTGGCGACACCCAGACCGGGGTGCTTAGTCGCATAGAAATTCGTGAATACAAAATCAAACTAAATAGATAATTTCATTTCATACTTATATTGAAAATTAAAAAATAGTAATCAAATTCAATTCGTATGTTGAACGGAAAATACTATAGGGGGCATGTGTGGGTGGTTTGAGGCTCCCTTAAAAAAATACATACATTCATCACTCGTGCAAAAACATTAAATTCTTGAAAAGAAGATATCAGAGTAGCAAAAGTATTTTTCGTTGTTTTCCCTTGATTAAAAATATGTATACTATTTCTGCCTTTATTCTTCAAAATGCTATTTTTGTATTTTCAGAAATAGTAATATGCAAAAATATTTTAAATGAAACTCTTATTAAAGCTTTCAGTTTAAATCATTTCAATATTCTACTTATGAATTGCACTGGATGTTTCATGTAAAATAATTCGAATAAATCATCAGATTACGGACGCTCGCGTTTTTTACCTTTTCGTTCATTCTGCGGTTGCAAACTTCACAGCCATCATAAACTAGTTTCAACCACAAGATGACGATTTTTTCACAAACTTATGCATATTTTTTTATATTTCGTCGGTGACAAACTGACAATCAAGCACGCGGATTGCCTGATAGTGAGTGTTTACCGCAGCCTATGAATGGGTGCAACACTGGGGGCATCACTCGCGCGTTGCCGACCCTGCGAAAACCTTTTACAAACCCTCTTAAAGAACTCCATACTAAAAACTCATTGGCAAAACCCCGTCATTCCACAATTTAAGCGTCCGCGTAAGGAAACATCTCTCTCCATTGCGGATCCAGAGTAGGTAAGTATTGAAATACCGAAAGTTTATAAGACCGACGATTAAAGTACCTACGCTAAAAATACCGATGTTCGAAATCACGAGAGTTCAAAATACCGAAAGAAATGAATTAATTTCAAGCAGCAGCAATGCAACAAGTACGGCTTCTGTCATGTTTCCGGCGGTTACGTGCGTCCTAATCGTTGCAGACTACGTGGAGTCATGATCGAATGACTCGTATTTCAATAGCATTCGATTTTGATTATTATTTTGATATATAGCCTTCCTTTTAATTAATAATATAATTGTATAATGATAGGTGTGTTGTCTGTGGTCTCGAAGTAAGGATAAATATTCCTGTGTTTTTAAAAAATATAGTTTTCTGAATTGACTCCACCGAGAATCGTTGGCCCGGAAAAATACGTAAGGCAATGGCGAGAAAGTGTGCTACAGCGCACTGCGTTGATCGTGTCATCTATACTTACTCATACGAACTTACTCATATGTCGTTCTGACCTAACTTTTTACGAAGCGGGTAGATAGTAAAACAATTTTCCCGTACCGTTGCCGCGTTGGTTCATAAACCAATTGATGAAAGAGTAACAAACACACTCTGTGAATGTATCACACAAACTTTCGCATTTACAATGTTAGCAAGGTTTTATATTGGGATTTTAAACTTCGGTATTATGAACATTCCGTCAAATAAGCATTCGGTATTTAGATAATTGGCCTTCCTTACTTCGGTATTATGATACGCACCCTCCAAAGGTAGGTACTCGTATCTAATCTTTTCATTTTCGCAATTTTAAACGGGTACATGATCGTTTGTGTGTTTGTTTTTGTATAATTGACGTGTGTAGTAATTTTCCGTCAGTGTCAAAGTTCACCGAAGAGTTCCCTAAAAACTTGGTCTTAATATGTTGAAAACAGAGTGTAGTGTAAAAAGTAGCCGTGGGCATATATTATATCCATTGCAAATCTATATTCAAGTAAAATCTACAGCTGTTTTGTAAACTTGGGTGCTCAAAACCAGCTAGTTAACAGCATACGAGAAGCACACTAAGCATAGTTTGACAAGACTGTAGCTCAATAGTAGATGTTCTTTAGCGTCCAAGTTCTTAGGTTGTCGCTGCCCAGAACAAACATTCATTTTTGTTCTGGAGGATTCATGCTTGTTATTTTTTTTTTGCCTATCAAAGGAGGAGCCAAGAGCAACACACTACTTTTGTGTCGACATGTGAAATGGAATAAATGTACGGGAATGACATAAGCTTATGACAGTTTCATACATCTTTAAGTTTGACATATTGAAACGAAAGTAGCCTGTTGCTCTTGGCTAACCCCCAAGATGACCTCACTCCTGAAGGAAAGTGGCTGTGCATGAGGTCCGGATTTGCGATTGACAAGCACAGGAATGCAAAAACAACTTCTTATCTGGTACACCTTATCTTGAGGACCTGTAAAAAGGCCTTTTTACGCTCCGCTTCAAGACCTAGTGACTCTGACTAGAACATACCGTTTTTTTTAAGCGCTAGACAACACACCACTTGCCATGGTCACGAAGGGATGAATATGCCGTGTAAAAGGCAAGAAATGATCAAAATAGACGTCACGATTGGCGTGGTGCGCTGTAACACGGTTTCTCGTCTTGGCTTGCGTGGTGTCCCGGGTTCGATTCCCGGTCGGGTCAGTTTAGGAAACCATATGTTTGATATTAGTTTGGGTCTGGGTGTACTGTGAGAAGCCCCTGGACTAGGATATTATCTATCCTCACTTCAAAACATGTGGCAGTGGTGGCAAGTGGTGTGTTGTCTGGCACATATTTATTTATTTATATACATTGGATATCCGTGTGCATAGCCCATTAGGGTGCACACCCACGTCAGACTTTTTGTCGGACCGATAATCGGGCCGATTTTGTACTTCATATTATTTCTGACCTACTTTTTGTCGGACGTGTGCGTTGCTCCATTGCTATCAGTACGTTCTATTTTTCTCCTACAAAAAATCGGTCACCGATTATCGGACGTGTGCGAGCAGCCTCAAGGGCACGTTATTCTACAGAAGTAGGCATTTAGCGAATAACCCGCACTATGTACTGACTCGAAGAATGCTCGATGTGTAACATGTTACATTACGCCGCGTAACGTTGGTCAGTACCCAGCTTTATGGAATGAAAATATATTGTTTTCCAAGAACTCCTAAATTATCATTTCTGTGAAAAAATCAGGACAAAACTCAGTATTGGTTATTAATTGTTGGAATTAATTGAATTTTTCCGATTTCTTCCTGGAAACATAGAATTCTCTTCAAAATCTTTTTCCAATTTTATACACTAGTCACGATTTTAAAAATAATTAGTCAGCCATAAAACTGCTAAAAGCTTTACAGTAAAATCATTAAAAGGATTATTATTTTCCTTGTTTTATGTTTTGCAAACGCTGAGGTTAACTTTGTTAGCGAACCACGGTAAAGGAAATTAATTAATTCATTTAACATCAAGGGGCAACACAATTCCTGGAGTTACTCGTATTTCATTTCTTGTTATTGTACATTTCAGTTAAACAGCTCATGACAGAAACTTTTTAAGGTGTTGGTGAAACCTTATCATTTCTTATTGTCTAGCGAGGTCCGCATAAGGCTGCCTGTCTAACTGTTCATTACGCATTACGTAAAATCATCGCTCCGGCTGTAGTGGACAGGGATTAAAGTTGTAAACTAGTTTATTCATACGGCTCACAATTCTAAAGCATAATGTTCATTGTCATAATGTTCCATATTTCTTGATTTTCCTAATCGTCACGAGCCATAGGTACCTAATATTGTGTGGCAACCTTTTCTTTTGGATTTAAGCATTCCCAAGGCCCTGGGTTCGGGACACCTGAGGGGCTAGCCAAGCGCAACACGCCACGACGATATCTACAATAGAAATCGTTCAAATGTATGGAGATGACATAAGCTGTCACTGACCTAACCTATTTTTTTTACGAGTATTAACGTGGGGAAATCCTCATGGATACCTCGCCGCCCAGGGGAACGACGAGGTTATGTCGGACTTCTACTGACTTGAACCCCACGGTACTCAACCTCAACACGTCAGTGGCGAGGCGGAGTCCCTAAAAAGTTTCGCAACGCCCCGCCGCCAGTGCCTTCCCGTATTGGGGATTGCCATCATGGGGGGGGAACCTTTTTTTTTGCCGCAGGAAATGCATTTAGGCATTCCCAAGGCCCTGGGTTCGGGACATCTGGGATTCATCGCAGGACCCTTCGGCGCCCAAAGCCGCCTGGCAGCCAGCCTCGGGAGGAGCAAGCTCAACTCCAGTGCACGATAACACAGACCACTGTGTCCGCAGACACGCGTTACCGTCTTCCTCGGGATCGCAAACCGAAACACACGCAGGGCCCCCCGCGTGCGCTTCGCGACTCCAGGGGCCCTATTAGTCGCCTCTTACGGCAGGGATACCTCGGTAGTATTATTCTCCCCTAACCGCAGGGAACATGGGGGGGGAACCTAACCTGACCTAAGGTTAGAACGGAGACCTTGCTATTTTTTGGTCAACTTGACCGTTTTTTTTACGTCAGGAAATGCATTTAGGCATTCCCAGGGCCCTGGGTTCGGGATACCTGAGATATTTAGGACTCGGAACTCCTGGAAAACAGAGATCCTTACCCACTAAAACCTGACGGTGGTCATCTTCGGCGCAGAATGAAAGGGACCTGGGATCACCAACGAAGGAGAGACTCGTCGCAGGACCCTTCAGCGCCCAAGGCCGCCTGGCAACCAGCCTTGGGAGGTGCAAGCTCAACTCCAGTGCACGATAACACAAACCACTGTGTCCGAAGACACTTGTTAACGTCTTCCTCGGGATCGCAAACCGATACACACGCAGGCCCCTCCCCGCGTGCGCTTCGCGACCCCAAGGGCCCTTTTAGTCGCCTCTTACGACGGGCCCTTGCCTGTCGTATTCTCTCACCCTAACCGCTAGGGGTTTACCTACTCTAACAAACCTGGTGAAATTTGTATTAGGGATTTTGTATGCCATTATTTTAGGATTTAATTGTGCTATCTTAAATTCTGCTTCAAAATATTAGGATAAACTATAATGTCATCCATACATAGTTACCATCACGATGGCAAGTGACTGTTGCCGTCATGGTGAACGAGACACTCAGAGTTTTCTTTCACTTTTCACCAATGGTATTGAAAATTGGTTCTAATGAACCCAACGTGGTAGGTGGTGAGCGTTCCGGCGCTATCCGGGTTGATTTGGTTTTTTATCGATGTTTTCCATCACCAGAGTTAGTCGTAAATCAAACAATGAACACAAAGATTTAGGTTCTGGAAAGATTTGAACTCGGGACCACACGATCCGCGATCCGAGTTGGAATGCTTAACCACTATGCCACGACGCTCTTTATAATAAATAATACATAATATCATTTAATAACATGCAACAAAATTACATCATTATATAATATCATAGATGCCAAAAGTAATAAGGGCGTTTACTACTTATTCTATGTAATAATATGCATCTGGACTATTATGATACATAAAAGTTATGCCAAGCATAAATTATGAGAAGTTAATGTTGTGCTGTATAATGTATAATGTCATGCCAAGCGACTTAAGGATAATCGACGTTATGCGAAAAGTTAGTCCCCCTATTCATACACTAGCTGTCAGTTGGCGGCTTCACCTGCGTAGACTATTTCTGCCATCAAAATATAGTCTAATTTCAAAAAAAATATATAGCTTATATCATTTCCTGATAGTGTAGCTTTATATTGGTAAAATGATTTTTAAAATCGGTCCAGTAGTTTCGGAGCCTATTCATTACAAACCAACTAACAATCAAATCTTTATTCTTTATAATATTAATATAGATTCCAAACGCGAAGCGGAGCGGGCAGTAAATAACTGGAAAAAACCTGATTCGCGTGAACTCGGTCTACTCGTAGCATCGGACAGTCTGCACAACTCCGCTTCGCATTACTGCACTGCACTGCCTTGCTTCGCGTCAATGGAAAACAAGCCTAATTTATTCAGTATAAATCGTAGATATAAAATTTTATAGTATTCTTACAAAAACGGAGATTTATATATATAACATTGAAAAAACTTAGGAACTATAATTATAAAAACTAAATATTTACAATTATAAAACTTAAGATTAAAGTTATAAAAAGAACTATATAAAAATCTTAATCTAAAGCAAGGAAAACGTCTTCTGATCATTTTGAAAGATTTATTGGGTTTATGCGGACTGTGGCCCACAAACCACGATTGATAAGTGGAAAAACGACTGCGAGTAAAGCAGTGATTCGATTGAAGATGATCCGAGGCCTAGGCGGCCTTTCCTCTCCTCTACAATTTATTCCTACGCTGAGTAGACGAAGCAGTCCCAAAGACATTCATACTCTCAATAACATTTCAGTTTCTGAAAGCTTATCAATTTCCATCTAGATGGAGGGATATTAGTGCCTTAATGACGTCGGCGAGTGGGCGAAGCAGAATGCAATTTCATAGCAGTCTTGTAAATTGAGTGGGCAGACGGGCAGGGTTGCCACAAATAATGTTACATGAAAACTATTGAGTGCCATTTTTATTCAGTATTTTGCCAGTGACATTGTGAGCGTTGTTTATGCTCAAAAATTTCCACTCTGCTTAATATACAAGTACACTTTTGTAGTTCAGCTTTAAAATCATTAAGTGTGACAATGCCCTCAGTGGTTTACTGTTACAGATTTCAATATTAATATAATAATAAATAAATAAATAATAAATATCTGGGACAATTCACACCAAGATCATCTGACCCCCAACTAAGCAGAGCTTGTAATATGGGCGTCAGAGACTGATAAACATACTTAAATATTTCTAAATATATACTTAAATAGATAATAACACCCAGACACACAACAAATACAAAATGTATATAAATGTAACCATATGTCTATGTATGTATTTATGCTAGGCTGGACGTGGACAGTGCTATTATGCAGCACTGGACTCTCTTCCACCTAGCCAAAGACACGAAAGTAACATTTTGGGAGACATGATGTATTTTAAGTTTACTAATATAGTTTTTAAGTCCTTTGTTACTAACACGTTATGGGTAATTCCCGAAATAAATGATTTTTATTTTATTTTATTTTTTATTTTTTTTATTTATATGTCTTACCGTGGGGTATTCAGCTACCCTTGACATTGAATACGATTAATATAATTATTTATAATTGTTCCGTTGTTATAATTTTTGTATTCATTATTAATTTATTTGTTGTCCTGATTATTTATTATTACTCCCGTACCACGCGTGCTGGGGACTACGGCGTCATCCACACACAATTCAACATTTGTTGGCCCGAACTAAAAGGTTCGGTGACTCGTTTCTTTGTCGTACCATCCAGACGTGGAACGCTCTTTCAGCACATGTGTTTCCGTCCCCGTCCCGGGTTCTTCAAGCGGGGCGTGAAAAGGTATTTCTGCAGGCCTTCCAGGTGAAGATGGCCAGCCCAGTGATTCGTTTGAATGACTGGGCTTGTCAACCTCATATCTGGACCTCACGACCGCTTTCCATCAGGTGGAGTGAGGTCATCTTGACGGGCAATATAAAAAAAAATCAAACGATTCTCATACTCAAAATAAACTCCAACATTCAAAACACAATCAATGTTTTGAAAGCCCTAACGTGAACTTTTAGAGCCACTGAAACAAATGACGTACGATACAGTTTATAGAGTGAGGTTCTATTGAAGTTCAACCCCTGTACAGAAATATTGTTGTCTTGAATGAAACAGCCAACGCAAACACTATGGACACTCTTTGATTTTGTGCTTTGAGGTACTATTTGGAACCAAACTGCCGACTGCAACTTCCGACAGCACGTGCAGCGTCCCATTGTCACTTGATGATGAGTGGCAGCTCGGTTCCAAATAGTAGTACATTTAGTGAAATTAAAGGGCCGTCACCAAAATGACGCGCAGTCATAGTCGCGTGTGTGCATCGTGATTTATTGCAAATATTGGGGTATTCTCATTACGTTTTAAAGTCTAATTTACTCATCATCTTCATCATCCGTGCGGTCTATCCCGGTTGTGAAACCACACTGGTGTGTGGGGTCCCTTTCTTATTTTCTTGGCCCACTTCGCGCGGTCTTGTGCATCCTCAGTGGTGAGTCTGTTGACACGCATGTCACCCTTATCGACGTCGAGCCACCGCTTCTTGGGTCGACCCCTTCTACCGGTACCTGGCGGGGGCGGCATGGCCAGACATTTGTTGCCCACGTAGTTTGCCGATCTCCATGAGACATGACCATACCAACGATGGCGGCACTCCTGCAGCTTGTCTGCGATTCGATTCCCGTTAGGGGAAATTCAGGGAACGATCTTTTCTGAATTGACTCGGGTCTGGGTGTGCTGGGAGACGCCCCTGGCTTATTTCCTTGTGTGGTATCACGTAACACAGGGATATTAATCCGTACTTCGAGACCATTACAAGAGGTGTGTTGTCTGGCGCATATTTATTTATTATCATTTATTAATCGTACCTTAAATCGGGCCCTTAAGAGAAATACTAAAATTTCCCTGAAGCTTTGGTTCTATAGTGTTTTAATTGTTCTTATAGTAAACATCAGCTAACTTCTTAGGCACATAAATAAATACAGATAAGTGTTTTACCAAAAAAATAACAATACAATAACAAGGCAGTTTAATACATTCATTCCTATAAAATTTGCAAGCCACGTGAGCGAATCATTACAAAAAGCAGTAAAAGACTTTCGCAATGAAAGCTCAGCAGTAGCCTTGATAAAGGAAAAAAGTTTCCAGTTCGTTTCAAATTTCAAAACATTCAAGAAAGTTTATATAACCCAGTCAACGAAGACGAAAAACTGCCAAATAGGGAAAATAATAAAGTTAATTTTGGCACAAATGTAGGGAATGGTGTGGTGAAGCAACATACTCAAAGTACTGATGGATGGGGGTGGAGCTAACAGGTAGGGGGGGTGTGAAGGTACTTTTTAAGTTTTTCTTAAACAACTCGTAAACGGTGGCTCATAACAAAAAAAATCTTTTGAATAAGTAATTTACATTAAGTTTTCTACGAAAAAGGTTCAACTCACTTTCTCGCTGGGATTAAGATTTAACGACATATTGAAGCTGAAAAGTTGGAGGGATGTCGATTTGAAAGTCCTCCTTGTGGGATTGTCTTCACCAAATATCAACGTGTTCTTTATGAAATCAGGTCGAGGAAAGGTGGAGACCAAAAGGGTTTCTGTGCGACAACTTCCACAGCTTCCATTTGCCAAAAGAATTTGTCCTCATCCACAGCTTATCCGGATGTTACTCCACCACCACCTCTGCAATCTACGGAAAAAGCAAAGTGGGAATTGCTAACCTGATCACGGCTAAACCAGAACTGACCCAAAAAATCTGAGACATTTGTGGTGTGGTGTGCGATGCGGCTGCCGGAAAGCAGGCATCGCCTGCTCCAGTGTCAGTGTATGCTCCAGCTCATGCACTAAGGGAGCCTCCATCGACGATGATGTTGATGATGATATTTTAGATTTAGAAGATACACACATCAAAAGTGTCTAGGGATCAACATATATTTTTGCAATAACTTTTCTCCTGATTGATATTAATTAAAATTTTCTTTGAGGATTTATCAAATAAAGTGTTTTCGTTTGTCTACAGTAACGATAAACCAAGTCACCTTTGCATTAATAAAGAAATTTGCCATTTTCCTAATAAAGGGATTTTTGACATTTGAACCACTAACATTAAAGTTCGAAAAAAAGACTGAAATAACAGTTTTCTTTAAAATTTTATTGAGTAACTTAAACAATTAATAATCCGTGTTTCTACCGCGAACACTTACAACACAAGAACATCGGTTTGGCATACTCAAAATGAGTTCATCCAAATCACGCTGTGGAATGGCCGCCCATGTTCGTTGCAACAACAAAAAAAGGTCTTCTTGCGACTGGATACCCTCCATATTCGGCAGAGCTCTCCTCTGTAGCATATCCCATGCATGCTCAATCAGGTTCAAGTCTGGCGACTGAGCAGGCCAGGGCAGGACATTGATGTTAGCTGCGGCGAGAGTCTGTCTTACAACTCTTGCGGTGTGCGGTCGTGCATTATCATGCATTAACTGAAATAAGGGACCGATTTGCACTTGTAGAGGAACGATGACGTTTGATACAATCGTCTCAGCATAAATTTGAGCGTTGAGGTTGCCTCTGATCCAAATCAACTCAGTTCTTCCGCCGATCCAAATACCCACCCATACCATGATTGTTCCACCACTATAAGGATGGACTTCCTGGCAGGATTTTAATCGCTGTTGGCGTCCAGGGGTTCTCCAGTGTCGTATACGTCTTGTATCCGGTCTCATACCAAAACGAGACTCATCAGAAAAGCACACGAAACGCCATTGTTCTTCTGCCCAATTTCTGTGTTCAAGAGCCCATTGATATCGAATCCTACGATTGTGCATTGCTATAGGTGGTACCCTTAGCGGTCTTCGGGAATGAAGGTTCACTTCATGCAAGCGGTTTCTGACTGTTTGGTCGCTAATTAAGTTCCCTGAAGAGTGATGAAGCCTCACGGCTAACATCATGGCGGTTATTGTTGGAGCTCTTCGAGTTGTGATTAGAATGTATCGGTCTTGTCTCCGTGTGGTGCAGCGATACCGTCCTCCATGGCGCTCAGCCACGGTACCAGTGCTTCGGTAACGTGTCCAAAGTCGACTGATAACACTCTGACTTGTATTCAGAGCTAAAGCCACAGTACGTTGCCGGGAACCAGCTTCTATCATTCCCACGGCTCTGAGCATTTCTTCCCTGCTTAAATGACGTCGCCGCTCCATAATAACGTTGTTTTTAATCAGTAGTAGGGAAACAGTAGCACTAATAATGTCTTCAATGCGTTGTATGTTTTTATAGGGAAAATATTGACAGCTGATTTTCATCTTTTACTCGAATTTGATTAACAGTTCCTGTTTCAAATTATGAAATGCACCAAAAAGGATCCATATAAATTTATAAAATCATAAATTTATTACAAAGCCACATCTCCATCTCTAGAAATCCGCATAAAAATGCTTGATCCCTAGACACTTTTGATGTGTGTAGTTAGAATTGTTCTAATACATAAATTTATTTTATCATTGTCCTTCTTCATTCCTTCATATCTCACTAAATATTGATCCCAGAGAAAAAATTAATAGAACTTTTCGTGTAGAAAATGTTATATAGATTACCAATGTAGAAGATTTTTTTTGCTAAGATTAAATTTGTAATAAAATCCCAAAGCAGTTTAAGTGTGGGCCTTCTAAATTAATGACAAGGAAACTGCGCATGTGGCTCATAGAAAAGTGCTATTATAGTTTTATATAATTTTTGAATAATTAATGATTTATGATGTGATGTAATAATGAAATACAATGTTAGGAAATTACTCTGAATAAGCGCATATCTTTGCATGTTGATGTATTGTTAACTGAATAGAGAACTGTAAAATATTTTAACAACATTTGTACCTATGCTTAGCGAACAAATACATAACTTGAACTTGAACTTGAAGAGCCACCGTTTACCTTGACACCGACTCAAACAATAACAATAATTGTACCTACTTTATATTATCGTATATGTTTTAGAAGAATACGCAATTGTTTTTTTACTTTTTAGTGTTTTGTTTTAGAATAGTTTTTTTCAGTTGGTTTTGTTTATTTCTTGATTCTCAGTGAATCGGTTCTTGTTTATTTTATACATCGAAAAAGTATCGTTCATTTGCTCCTAAGAATTAAAGAGTTCCGTTACTTTGTCATGGGTCCCGTAGTCAGAACCTAACCAAACTACCCTTGCAGTATATAATTTCCAATAAAAAAGAAACATCGAAATCGATTGACGTGATAATGAGTTATTCGTCCATTTGTCACGCATATAGTTTTTCTAGATTTAAGACTTATATGGTTTTCGCATGGATGCCACTGTCATAACTGGATCAAATTAAAATGTGACCACACGGAAAGCACCAGCTTACAAATAAAAAAGAATTATAAAAATCGGCTCACCCAGTCGAAAGTTATGAGGTAACAAACATAAAAAAAACATACAGTCAAATTGAGAACCTCCTCCTTTTTTTGAAGTCGGTTAAAAAGTGAAGGAGCTTAGGCGCGAAACCAGCTTTTCCAGCAATCTGTCATTATCAACAAGATCGAAGGCCTTTTTAAAATCAAAATAGGCGGCATCTACTTGTCTGCCAGCATCCAGTGCCACCAGGTTTGTGGTAGTCGATCTTGCCTTACGAAAGCCGTGCTTTAATTAAATTAATGTCCAATATATATTAGTATAAAGTAAAAGTAAAGTAATTAGCCTATGTACTGTCACACTGCTGGGCAAAGGCCTCCATCATTGAAATTAAGTCATGCCAATAAAATAATATAAAAACCAAATTAAATTAAAATGCAGAAGATACTAACGGAATCAACCGCGGTGGAAACTGATTATAATTTTTCAGCTAGTTCTAGATATTAGGTTGCGAATGATTTATGTAATTAAGTCAATACAACTTTCATTTAACTATCTACAGATAGAGAAATCTGTTCCATTGATTTTTCTGCTGTTCATATTTTATCTGTCTGTTTTATTTATCTAGCCTTAAAACGTCCATTGTTGAACATAAAACATCTATCATACATTTACAACACGACCGGTTGCAGGTGGTCTACAACGACCTATACCAGAACGTCTACTACAAGTTGCCACTTTAAATTTACATTATCGTTCGCGTAAAAAAAAGGTATTTGGATTTGACATCTTCATGTCATGTCATAAGTGTCATCCCAATACAATCCAATACATCCCAAGTGGAAACTCGTGGTTGAGGTACCAGGCCCCTGACTTCCGAACCAAATTTCGCCGGATTGGAATTACATTACTGTCACAAAAAAAATTTTTGGACCTTAACGCTCTGGAATAAGGTTCATAAATTTCTTGTTTGACATTTCTGCAGTACTTGTCCAATGAAATTCTGTTCAAGAGTCAGGCCCCAGGTCGTTCATCCACATTGCACTTTGCGCACGTCGCTGCGTTTCTTCCACAATGATTCCATGTGTTATACAATTTTTAAGACAATTTCAATTTTATCTTTGCGCTGTGTCTACTGTGACTTTAATTTACGTATATATCCGCTGGGCTACGTCAGTCACTTTAGCCACAAATTACGCATGTGGAGAGCAAACCGCCATTATGATCACGCACACAGACAATGAGTCTACAGGCGATAGATACCGGTGAGAATCAATCACGCGGCCAGTCGCACTGCCGCGTGCCGCAAGTGTTTTTGTTTTCGTCGAAGTTAGTGCAATTTTTCACATGATGTACTTTGTTGAGAGAAAGATAAGACAGTTACCTACCTACCTAGAAACAAGAGTATTACTGTTCTGTCAAATCGGGCTTATACTTTCCTAAATTTACAGAATTCAGAGCGAATATAGTTGCAAGCAACCCTACGCGTTCAGGCAAGTTTAGGTTACTATACTGGAAACAGGCGAGAATAGTCTTTCTGTATACTCTTTATTTTGTGTTTTAATTCTTTACTTATTTCCTTATCAGACCTCATTTCTGAAGTTAAGCTAGATTTGTTTTATATTGAGTGTGAAAAATCATTCACATTTTACAGATTCAAAAATAAATTTCTAATGCTTTTCACGTGTCTCCGACAGTACCAGAACACAAAGTCCATAGAATGCCAACTATCGTTTTGGAATGCGACGGCGCCGCCGCATCGCCGGAGTTCGGAATGCGCCCTGTGTTCAGTGGTCGGAATTTATCGGAACACTGGCAAAGACGTCACCGGCATACTGCCTGCTATGAGCAATATTCGGGATAAGCCTCTTTGGTGTGCATAGAAAGGGTTTACCATCGTGACACAAATTACACGTGCGGCGCGGCGCCTCTGACAGATTAGGGGATCCGCTTAGGGTGAGAATATAATGAAGCGGGTATTCCGGTATGGACTAGTCGGTGCGGGGCGGTACGGATCGGTGCAGGATTAAGAAACAGGGACATTTGTCTTTATTGACCATCATGGCTTCGAGTTCGTCGGACGACGATTTTCTTCTGGAAAGTGTTTACTTAAAGTGTAAAAAAGAGAACGGTTGGTGTATCTATATTAATAGTAACAGCAGAAACATTTGACTACGTGTTAAGTAAAATAAAATTACCATCTTGTTTCATTTCTGAACTGATTTCCTTCCAAAACTTATCAGTTACATTTCTGTTAGCATAAAACTTTTTTTTGTCCCACAAGATGCTCTTTCAAATACTAAGGCAATGAGAAATTCATTATCTATATCCATTTTAAAGACACCCTACTCCGAAAAACGTTCTAGCCCGCATGACCCTGTCCAGGTAGTCGGTACCGAGAAGTCCGTAACCTAACCCAACCTGTTTCTTTATGTGTGAGCGCATAATAAATGCTAACATCGGAATATTTTACCTGTATGGATGGTACCTACCTGTACCGGTTTGTGTGCCCTAGGAACCCGCCTCAAATTTTAAAAATTCAGTGTGAATATTATATTTTGTGATCGTGGCGCGTAGTACGTGCTTGACATTATTTGGCATCTTACTTCTTACTAATATCTTCTTTCTTACTAATATTGTAACGTTGTAATTTTCACGCACATCAGTGGATGTGTTTTTTCCTTTATTCTACTTTCTAGCAAAGGGTGTGTAATCGCCCTGTATTGTCTATGCGTTTTCGAACGCATCGCATCGAGTTTTGGAACGTGTCGGTTTGACAACTGGCTTGATTATTAGCACAGACTAGTTAGAGAACAGGTTATTAGATTGTCTATGGCGCCACTTCCGAGACGCTTGGGCCGGGGAGGTTATAAATTCAGCGGAGGCCTGACGCAAGCGATACCTCAGCCACTCACCCGAATGTAAAGAGCAGCAGACTCCGCCGCCGACGCGCCTCAGCAGGCCAGCACCGCAGTTGACATCAGGCAGACTAAAGTCTGTAGGCCAGTTTTCCTGCAAAAGTGCTCCTGACCCGCCACGTGCCCAGGAGTTGAAATTGGCGTAGACAGCCTACGCGACACCATTGTTCTCCGACAGGAGGTTTAACGTAGCGGCTCAAGGAGAGGCGAGCGCCGGTTCCCCATCGGTGGTGCACCCCGAGGGGGAACCGAGGGTCACGTACTACCCCACGTACTACCCCACGTGCTACGCCACGTGCTACGCCACGTGCTTCAAGGACTTCCATTTAGTTTTCATTTAAAGCCTCACAGTACCTATTTAAGTAATAACTTTAATTTAATAATATATAGTTACCGACCAAGCCAGCCCGAACCCTGGACTGCTCCTCGGAGAGCTAAGTCCATACTGTAAAAATGTATTTTTAAAGCCTTAGGGCATCCTTTTGTAGAAGCCGTGTGGTCGGAATTGATTTCCATACCAGGGAGCCTTTAGGGAATAATTTATTAACATCATTAACCATACTAAACCCCGTAGGACATCAAATTTACTAATCTTTAACTAATCCTACTAACGTGTGATCTTGGCTCAACTGAAGTTCCATACTCGGCCGGGGTATCAAACCCCAGGCTTGAATTCAGGCCACATGGTTTCCTTTTGTACCACCTAAATTATAATAGATTAGAAAGGATTTATAGACCAAATTTAGGATAATATCTAAATAAATTTATTTCCTGTTTTTACTTTCAAACATTTGTTTTTTTTTAAAATAACCCTTACATAACTTAGGTTACTCCCCCTCTGGGATAACGCCCTATGCCTATCTTGCATACTCATCTTTAATTACTTCCCATTCTAATTTGCTTACTTAAATGTCGTTAGTTGCTTAACTTACTTTCTCTTTCACAAGCCAAAATCATAACTTTACTTGCACTTTCTCTCCCCTAAAGAGTAGTAAAATTAAAAAACATTACAATATCATAAATGCGAAAGTATGTGAGGTTGTATGTATGTGTGTTTGTATGTTTGTTACACTTTCACGCAAAAACTACTGAACGGATTTAGATGAAACTTTACAGTAAATAAATAAATTATCAATCATAATCTTTATTGCATAAATACAGGTACAAATTTTAATGATCTTAAAATTATAAACGTCTAGCTATATTTTGCCTTTCCACCAAGCATGCAACAGTTCACATATCATCATATTCCTATCTTTACAATTTATAAGGGTAGGTCAAAGTGTCTTCTCTTAAGTCAAAGTATTCCTGAATCGAATAAAAGCAGTTTTCAACTAATAAGGCGTGTATATTCTTCCTAAGATCTGCAACGGAAAGATTTTTATAGATTCTGGCAGATGATTAAAAACCTTTATTGCCATACAATAGGGACTGCATAAAATAAATTTATTTCATAAGAATATATATTATTATTTTTTATAAATTTTTACAGCCTTCTTTATACATCAGAATAAACACATAGGGTACAATTTATCAAGATTTTATTTAATTTGACCATTTATATAACGATAAGTATCGTACGTCGGAAAAAAAGTTCACGCAGGCGAAACCGCGGGTGGAAAGCTAGTAAGTACAATCTTAAACGAAAAAATATATAAAAAAATGTAACCTTAAGCTAAGCTAACCCAAGGCTAGGATAGTTGCGTATTAATTATTGCAATTTTTGTAGAAATGTCTCTTAAGTAAAAAAAAACGATCCATTTAACTAGCGGATGAAGAAGCTTTCAATAGGTCACATAATTATAAAATATATATCTATTACATCGAGTATCTATTACATAGTTACAATCTATATGACATCGAGAGGGAACGCAGATCGCTGGCTGTTCGCTGCAACATGTTGGCTCGAAGGTTTGCAAAGTGTACAGAACCAGTCAAAATTACGCTTTTTAAAGCATACTGTCAAACTTTTTACACTTGCAGCCTGTGGGCTAACTACACACATCAAAAGTGTCTAGGGATCAAGCATTTTTATGCGGATTTCTTGAGATTGAGATGTGGCTTTGTAATAAATTTATGATTTTATAAATTTATATGGATCCTTTTTGGTGCATTTCATAATTTGAAACAGGAACTGTCAATCAAATTCGAGTAAAAGATGAAAATCAGCTGTCAATATTTTCCCTATAAAAACATACAACGCATTGAAGACATTATTAGTGCTACTGTTTCCCTACTACTGATTAAAACCAACGTTATTATGGAGCGGCGACGTCATTTAAGCAGGGAAGAAATGCTCAGAGCCGTGGGAATGATAGAAGCTGGTTCCCGGCAACGTACTGTGGCTTTAGCTCTGAATACAAGTCAGAGTGTTATCAGTCGACTTTGGACACGTTACCGAAGCACTGGTACCGTGGCTGAGCGCCATGGAGGACGGTATCGCTGCACCACACGGAGACAAGACCGATAACACAAACCACAACTCGAAGAGCTCCAACAATAACCGCCATGATGTTAGCCGTGAGGCTTCATCACTCTTCAGGGAACTTAATTAGCGACCAAACAGTCAGAAACCGCTTGCATGAAGTGAACCTTCATTCCCGAAGACCGCTAAGGGTACCACCTATAGCAATGCACAATCGTAGGATTCGATATCAATGGGCTCTTGAACACAGAAATTGGGCAGAAGAACAATGGCGTTTCGTGTGCTTTTCTGATGAGTCTCGTTTTGGTATGAGACCGGATACTAGACGTATACGACACTGGAGAACCCCTGGACGCCAACAGCGATTAAAATCCTGCCAGGAAGTCCATCCTTATAGTGGTGGAACCATCATGGTATGGGCGGGTATTTGGATCGGCGGAAGAACTGAGTTGATTTGGATCAGAGGCAACCTCAACGCTCAAATTTATGCTGAGACGATTGTATCAGACGTCATCGTTCCTCTACAAGTGCAAATCGGTCCCTTATTTCAGTTAATGCATGATAAGGCACGACCGCACACCGCAAGAGTTGTAAGACAGACTCTCGCCGCAGCTAACATCAATGTCCTGCCCTGGCCTGCTCAGTCGCCAGACTTGAACCCGATTGAGCATGCATGGGATATGCTACAGAGAAGAGCTCTGCCGAATATGGAGGGTATCCAGTCGCAAGAAGACCTTTTTTTGTTGTTGCAACGAACATGGGCGGCCATTCCACAGCGTGATTTGGATGAACTCATTTTGAGTATGCCAAACCGATGTTCTTGTGTTGTTAGTGTTCGCGGTAGAAACACGGATTATTAATTGTTTAAGTTACCCAATAAAATTTTTAAAGAAAACTGTTATTTCAGTTTTTTTTTTGAACTTTAATGTGAGTGGTTCAAATGTCAAAAATCCCTTTAATAGGAAAATGGCAAATTTCTTAATTAATGCAAAGGTGACTTGGTTTATCGTTACTGTAGACAAACGAAAACACTTTATTTGATGAATCCTTAGTAGGTGTCTATTGGGAATTCTAATTCACGTTTTTCTTCAAAATTCGCTCCCTCCGTTCGCTCATTCGAAAAAAGTGAATTATTCCTTCCCAATACACACCAATAGATTACAAAATCATAAAAAAAAACTTACCAGTGTATAAAAACATACTAGTGCATTTGTTTCCCCAGAGATCTGAAGATATTAATATTCTTCACATTATTATAAATTGATAACATAGTAAAGGATTTAGTACGCCGGGAATTTTATTAGAATGCCTGAGTTTTGTTACCATTGAAAACATATAACTAACCTGAACATAGACCTTAGCACTACTCGTATTTACAGTGAGGAACTTTAATTTTAATGATTAATAAATTATTAAGACCCTATGCTAAATCTTTAGAGCATTCTGGCTTCAAAAATTTCATACCCGAGCTTTATTTAAATGATTGTGCATACTGAGGAATCATCATTTTGGTGCAATCAACGTAACACTACGGTGTGATATAAAAGTTAATATGAAATTTCTAAAGCAAAAACAATCCCTGAAATTAGATTGTATTTGCCCTCCGTCGACAGATGAGACAAGACGTCATGGTAACTTATTGCCGAACACTATACGATGCATTGTTTGTGGACCATCAAATTGTGGGAAGACTAACTTAATAATAAGTTTATTACTGCATGAAGATGGCCTGCGATTTTGTAACCTATATGTATATTCGAAGTCTTTATACCAACCTAAATATATATTTTTGGAAAAGGTATTGGATATGGTTGCAGGTACATCTTACAACAAATATAATCATAACAGTGAGATTTTGAGTCCACACGAAGCTTTGTCAGACTCAATCATTATATTCGACGATGTGGCCTGTGAAAATCAAAATAATATTCGGAATTACTTTGCAATGGGACGCCATAAAAACATTGATTGTTTTTATATTAATCAAACATATACTAAAATACCTAAACAACTAGTGAGAGATAATTCAAATCTGATCATACTATTTAAGCAAGACGATATAAATTTGAAACACGTTTACGATGAACATGTAGGGTCTGACATGACATGGTCTCAGTTTCGTGAAATGTGCTCAACTGTGTGGAGTAAACCTTTTAGTTATGTTGTTATCAACAAGGATTGTGATCGTAATAAAGGATGTTATAGAATGGCGTTTGATACATTTATTGTGATGGACTAGCATTATTTAATGACTGTTATAATATTAACGCGTCAGTTACATTTATGATTTCATGCCAAGTGGAAACATGGAACGGAATTTAAAAGAGCAAATTGTTAAATCCGCAAAAGCTGTAAAAAGGAAGGTGGATTTGATAAAAAATGAAAATAATGCAAATAATTTAGCATTGGAAAAAATATTTAAGCCTATTGTTGAGCCGCTTAATCTTTTAACGAGCCAAACTGATGAGAAACTTAAAACAAAAGAAGAAATCGAGGAAGATCACTTAGTGAAAAAAAGTAAGAGTGATAGCGAATCATCGAACTATTCAGGTGAAGAATTGGACGAATCTGAAAACGAAGAAGAAAACTCAGATAATGAGGTTTTAAAGTCAACCAACAAAACACTCACGACATCACCTTTAGGTACAGAGGAGGAGGAGGACTATGATGTCAACGAGAATTCGTTTAAATCCATTCAATCATCACCAAGTACTGCTAATGATAATTTATCATGGTCTACTTCATCTGAAGTAATGAAAGATATACCATACGGAGTCAGAAATTATCGGGGAAAACTCTTGCTTGGCAAAACACGCGTTTATGATGATGGTCACATTTTGAGAATTGGGATTCGTAGTCTGAAAAAAACACTTGGGCTGAAGGAATTATTATTTAAAAAGGTACCAAATTTAGACCTTGTCACAGAGGAAGATTTGCAAAATTACAAGTTAGTACTTATGGACTAATGCTCATAAACGTAATTTTAATTCATTAAAAGCAATAAACACTAATAAAGGATTTAAATATATTCATATTATTAAGCCATTATTTAAATTTTCACGAAGTGTTACAAGTAGTGTGGAAAATCTACGACAAGGAGCAGGTGTTGATATTTTGAAGAAAGTCCATAGTGATACTGATTTGGTTTACTGGAATGATCCTAATGAGTTAGTGGAACGATTAAAATTACTTCTGGGATCATGGGCAGCGGGTAACACTGGAGTGCAAAATGAAATTTATGCAATAATCGAGGAACTGCACGAAGCTGGAATTACAAAAGATTTAAAATATATAAAGCTCCCATCAGGAAAATTAGGCAGTCACAAAACCAAACAGATGCCATCAAGACCATAATGAACATAGATAAATTCGGTCATCACGTTCATAAACGTCTACGGATATCTGAATTCATTGACTACCTCACGGATACTTCACTTAGATCGGAAACTGGTGACTTTGATTTAAAATCTTCAAGATTAAAGGGATTAAGATCTCCTGAGAAGGATGACGAAGCTGTTAATAAAGTATACGTGGATAAATGTGTTAAACAACTGAGAAATGAAATGAAACAAATTCAAATTGATGTTAAACAGTACTTAAAAGGCTTAGAAAAGGCAACATCAAATACTTTGAGTACCTTGTATTACACAAAAACTGAAATAGATCAAATAATTCAATCAAAAGCGGGTAAAAATGAGTAAACTGGACATTGTTAACGAACTCCATAAAGCAGCGAGAAGAAGTTTTCCTCGACGATTTACTATGATAAAAGGGATAGATGACTTATGGCAAGATGACCTCATAGATTTTCAAAAATATTCTCATTTTAATAAAGGATATAATTATGTTCTTGTAGTAATTGATGCTTTGTATCTCTATTGTACGTATGGGTTGAACCCCTAAAATCTAAAACAAAGAATTGTGTAATGATTGCAATGCGAAGTATATTTTCTTGTACTTTACGAAGTCCAAAAAATCTGCAAACCGATTTAGGAACAGAGTTTTACAATGACACTTTTAAACAGCTAATGAAAAAATATAATATTAATCATTATTCTACGTTTTCTGTAAAAAAAGCATCCATAGTAGAACGATAAAGTCTCATCTTTTTAAACTATTTAGTCTACACGGAAAATATCAGTGGTTTGGAAATAATTTGAATTCCGTGGTGAAGCACTATAACAATACCATACATCGAATAACTAAATTTAAGCCTGTTGATGTTAATAGCTTGAATGAAGTCTTAGTCAGCTCTAACATTATTAAAACACAAAAACATAAAACAAGTCAAAGATTTACGTTTCGAGTCGGTGATTACGTACGTATAAGCAAATACAAAGGAGATTTTTATAAAGGTTATACACCTAATTGGTCCACAGAAATTTTTCGCGTGGAAAAGGTTAACGAAACAAATCCTCAAACATTTCAAATAGAAGATAAATGCAAGCAACCCATTTTAGGATCTTTTTACGGATACGAATTACAAAGAACTAAGTTTCCAAACCTTTATCTCATTGAGAAAGTTATAAAAAGAAAAGTAACCAAACTTTTTGTAAAATGGTTGGGTTTAAATAACGAAGAAAACAGTTGGGTTGACCAAAAAGAATTGGTTTTGTAGTATATATAATACATTATTATTTCTCCCATTCACTTTATTATTATCAATGAAGGAGGGCAGTGGTATTATAAACAAGCTAATAGATAACTTACCATTTGAACTACATTTACCGGGATATCAATTTTGTGGTCCTGGAACCAGACTTCAGAAACGATTGATTAAGGGTAAACGAGGCATACATCACGATATTGCTTATAACAATTGTGATTCTAGAGTTCGACATAAGGCTGACTTAGAACTTTTAAACATGGCTAAAAGAAGATTGAAATCAAAAGATGCTGGAAAAGGAGAAAAAATTGCCTCCTGGATAGTAAAAAATGCAATGAAAATCAAATCCGGTTCATGTGTAAAGTCATTTAGGGCCGGAATAAAGAAAATACGATTGCAATTAAAAAAACTAAAATCTAAAGACAATCACTCAGCTATTAAATATGCCTATGCAGCTGCAAAGAAACTATTTACAGACAAAAAAATAATACGTTTACCCCGCTGTATTCCTATACCAAAACATGGAGGAGTTTTACCACTTATCCCTATTTTTGCTGGATTATCTGCTCTGGGTTCATTGGCTGGAGGGGCAGCAGGTATAGCAAAAGCTGTTAACGATTCTAAAGCTGCACAAAAAAATCTACAGGAGTCTGAACGACACAATAGGATGATGGAAGCGGTGGCACTTGGAAGAGGCATGTATATCAAACCTCACAAAAAAGGAGCAGGCTTATATTTGAATCCTTCAAAAAACTAGTTAAACGGCTACCTAGACGTGCCCTCAGTAATTGGGATACAATAGAACATGCCAGTGAAATTCCATTTTTTCGCGGTGTTTTCATGAGAGACACTTTACCTTCTAACTCCAGAAAAATAGAATGTGCCATTTTAAATTTGGATAGCTCTGAAAATCCCGGAACACATTGGGTAGCCTACGTGAAACAAAACAATTACGCCGAATATTTTGACAGCTTTGGGAACTTGAAACCTCCATTGGAATTAATTAATTATTTACACAATTTGTCTATAAATTATAACTACATGCAACATCAAACTTTTGGTACTACGAACTGCGGTCATCTTTGTTTGACATTTTTAAAAGATTACTGGAAAAAACATTTATATAATGATTGAATTAAAGCTTACTTTCAGTACAAAGATGTCTTTCACTGTATCAATAACTGGTAGAGGTGCCACTTTGACTACAAATTATTCCCCTACTTTGGAACTACATGGAGAATATGAGTGCGGGCTCTTGTATTTTTCTACATTTAATTCTATACCTAATGTTGATGAAAGAAACAATAAATTTTATTATAACAAGAATGAAGTTATTGAAATTCCTGAAGGATCTTATGAACTTCAAGATATTTGTGATTATTTGAAATGTAACGTTAAAAATACTGTATTGAAGTTAAGTTGCAACAACAATACTTTGAAGACTGATATATACTGCTCCAAGGAAATTAACTTCGAAAAAAGTAATTCCATTGGTAGTATATTAGGATTTGGCAAGGAAACGATAAAAGCGTTTATAAGTACCGAATCTCAGTATCCTGTCAGTATTTTACCAACAACCATCGTACGCATTGAATGTGATGTGGTGAGCGGATCATTCGTGAATGGAAAAGCCAGTCATATAGTATATGAATTTGTTCCTAATGTGCCACCAGGCTATCGAATAATTGAAGTACCTAAGAATTTAATTTATTTTCCTATTAATCAAAGTTCAATAAGTGAAATTAATATACGGTTATTAGACTCTGAAAACAACCAAGTGAATTTACGTGGTGAAGAAGTTCAACTGTATTTACACTTCAGAAAAAAATGATAAATTTCAATAAAAACCCCCCAACACCGAGTATTGAACTCATTTCTAAAGGATCATCTCACAAAAGAACACCGATTGCGGTCAAAAAGAGGTTAACTAAAAACAATAAGGAATTTCTGAAGCTACTCGGCTGGTTAAAATGAATATTCTCAATATTTCTCAAGAAACATCGTACGATAACAGCATTGAAAGTTTCGAATATCATTCCTATAAACCATATGTAACAAGTTTCAACAAGAACGATGAAACACGCATACCAATTAATCAGCAAAATTTATATGTGTTGCCTGCACTCAGTACTTTGTATATTGAAGGCAAAGTTAATGTTTATAACAGCAAAAAAGAAAAATTATCAAGTGTGCATTACATAAATAATCCTATATTATTTCTGTTTCAAGATATTCGCTACGAATTAAATGGGATAGAAATAGATGAAATAAAAAATGCAGGCGTAACTACCACCATGAAGTCTTATCTATCGTTGAATGAAAATGAATCCAAAAGTGCTAGAGCTTGGGGTTGGTCAACAACAGGTTCAAATAATAATGAAGGATTATTTTCTGTGTCAATTCCTTTGAATAAAATGTTAGGTTTTGCGGAGGACTATGAAAAAATCATAATAAATTGTAAACATGAGCTAGTGCTATTGAGAAGCAATACAAATCTCAATGCATTGAAATTAAATACAGGTGAAGTGGTTAACGACATTATAATCAATTTGGCGAAATTGTTTGGCGAGTTCCACACGTCAACAAAGTATCAGATCGCGAAAGAATAAACTTATTAAAACATTTGGAAAAAGATAGAGCTATTACACTAGCGTTTCGTAATTGGGATTTGTATGAATATCCGTTGCTGCCAAAAACACGTAAACATGCATGGTCCATCAAAACTTCATCGCAAGTAGAAAAACCACGATTTGTTGTAATTGCATTACAAACTAATCGTAAACATTCTGCTGAATTGTCTATGGCAGAATTTGATCACTGTCATGTACGGGATGTAAAAGTTTTCTTAAATTCGACATATTATCCTTACGAGGGACTAAATGTCAGTTTTTCAGAAGACAGGTTTACTTTGCTTTATGAGCAATACGCTAGATTTCAACAATCTTATCACGGGCGCCGAGCAGAACCGTTATTGAGTTTAAAGGAATTCAGAGACATTGCTCCATTATTTGTTATAGACTGTTCTCGGCAACACGAAACATTAAAGGGCTCGATAGATGTGAGAGTTGAAATAGAGACAGATCAAGAGATTCCTGACCAGACAGCAGCCTACTGCCTTATATTAAACGATTGCATATTTGAGTATAAACCGCTGAGTAACCTGGTTAAAAAACTATCGTGAAGAAACTTCGATGTTATTAATATAATAGTGAATGTTTAGAACCTTCAACAGTCACACTGAGAATGTAAATCGAACTCCTTGTGCTGCAAAAATATTAATATTATCTACTCATATAATGTTTGAAAAATAATGAACCAAATTATTTTTGTTGATATTCAAGGATTTAAAGATTATCAAAATCACTTCATAATAAAGGAGTTTGCTTTATCTACGAATGAGTTCACTCAAGTGTTTTTAATTAAACCTCCATATCCGTATTCAAAATTAACTCCTGAGGAAAAAAGGAGAGTGAGGTGGATTGAACGAAACAGAGGGATTACTTGGAGTGAGGGTAATATTGACTACAGAGAATTCAAGAGATTAATAATCCCAATTTTACGAAATAAAACAATTGTAATGAAAGGTCTCGAGAAACAGAAATGGATAAAGGAGCTGTGCGAAACTTGTATGTTAATAGATATTGAAGACCGAGGTAGTCCTAATTTTTCAATATTATATTCTACATATTGTAAATGTAGATCGAGTTTTAATTGTTTGAGTCATAACAGCGAATGCGCGCTTAAAAATGCAATTTGTATACAGAAGTGGTATTTAAATAACTGTGTGTAATTAATTGTGTAATGATATGTTTTGTATCGTGAATAAATTTTAATAATTAAAACATGTTTTTTTAGTTTTTCTCTAAACCCTAAATCAAGTAGGTAGTCAAAATAAGACAAAAAAATATTTCAACATTTTTATTATAACTTAATTGACACAATACATATTCTACTTAACCTAATCATTTCTTAACTTAATAAACTAAACAATTATATTTTAAATATTATCATCACAGATTTTTTTACATATATTAGAAATCAAGTGTTCCGTTTGCTCCATAATTGGATTAAAGTTATCTGTGACAACGTACTGAGCACTGTAAAGTACTTTTTCATTTTCATTTTCACTTTGCACTGTACCACGACTGTCTTCCAGGTCCACCACTTCTATCCGAATGAGTCGAATACCTCTTCTTGTTTTGTTGCTGCACACGAAGGAGGATGCATTTTGTAAGCAATGTTTCTTGGAGGACGTAGGGTTTTCTTGATTTGCAGCTGGACGTTTTGATCTCTTCTTCTTTGGTTCCCGCTGTTGTTTAGCCAGCTCCGGATACATAATGTCAAAGTCGGCAAGAGGGTCTTGCGCGTATTGTTCAAACAAGTTTTCCATTTTGATTGGCTTTCAAAAACTCAATAATAGAATCTCGTGTAGCTTCCTCAGTGGTTAACTTTCGAATGCACTAAAATGATTCACAAAACCAATGTCTACCTAAAATGAATGTGCTGATTTTGCATTACACGTAAACACGTGCACTTTTGTTTACTCAACCAGTTTAATCATGTTCTTACAAGTACCAACTTAGTGACCTCCTTTCATTATAGGTTTTAAATGAGATAGGTATTAGGAAATATATAATATCATGTTCATTATGGAATGCTAAATAAAATATCAGTATTTTTTCATTGAAATCAATTTTATTTAAAATTAAAATTATTATTATTCTACACCTAGATTTACACTACACAAATTTAAATGTTTAGTAGACTATGAAATACAAATAAAAATAGCCTAACTATCAAAAACATAATCTTATTAAAATTTAAACTAAATATCAAATAACCTAACTACATCTAGTTACATCAAGGTCCAATCTATTTAACCTAAATTAAAAGAAGCTGGATTTATGTCCCCATGCTAATGTATCTATATTGTTTCTTAATATGATACGTTTATCGTCATTAGACGATAAGGCTACTTTATCAACACACTGAGTAAATATTTGATGCTTGATTGATTTAAACACTATGTTTTTCTTCCGAATAATTTCGTTTTCTAACAAAGCTTTGTTGTAGTCTTTGAAAAACAGTTTGTTGACCACAGGTTTTTTAATACCTTTAGCTTTCTTTATTTCTTTGGTTTTCGTTTTGATACAGTATAATTTAGATCTTAAACCAACAAATTCTGTTATAATATGTTCGCCTAGTTCGTCTTTGAACAAACCCGGTATTTTTTTGTTCTGGCGTAAAATACCGTATGAATTATTTTCTTCATAGTTACTCGTATCAAAATATCCTTGAAAATAAAGTTTTAGGTCTTTATATATATCACTAGTCTTTACTGAGTACAAAAAACTATCGGTGTCCGTATAACACAGCTTCAAATCACGACCATAAAATGGTTTCATTACAGAATAGTGAAAATTATACATATGGCTTTTGGAAATTTCTAAAACAGTAAATCCTATGTAAATAGGTTTGTCTAGTACAACTGATTCTGGCTTCAACTGAACCGCAACAAAATTTTCTGAAAAAATAGTACAACTATGATAATTAGGTCTCGCTATCAGTTGTTCTGCAGTGATTGCTTTTTTTGTTTTATTTTTTGTATCAACCCACTGATTGACCAGTTTTATGTCGAGCCTTTTTTCAGTGTCCTCTAAAGTTTTCCCGAAAATGCTATTATTTAATAACTTAAAAAAATCCTGTTCGAAAGTAGACTTAGCCGTTTTTCGTAACTCCGTATTTAAATCAATGTATTGTTTTAAATAAGGGCCTTGTTTGAATTTAATTACTCTATGAATTTTTTTGAGCTTCAAGCCATGTGATAAACACGTTTTCAAGTGCACATAATGGATGACGTATTTAAATTTATCATATAGTTCGGTATCAGCTTTTGAGTTTTAGATCCTGGCGGTGAAAACTTTTGTGGACAAAACGGTAATTCATTATGCAGGTCATGTAAAGTTTCTGGATATTCCAAATCAACTTCTAAAATATAGCCTTCTTCGGAATCATCAGGCGTTTCAAGGATTTCAAAGTGATTAATGTTTGAGGTATTTAATAATCTGAAATCCGAATGAGGTAAATAGGAACACATCGCATAACCGTACAAATTATTGCAGTCTATGTAAAATAAATAGTAATCGGGGTATGACGGCTCGTAATCTAATAAATATTTATTATTTGCTTTTGCATATCTCGTAGAACACAGGCATACCCCTCCGCGGATACCTTTCTGTATTAATCTAATTATTTCTAAGTCATCAATTAACTGAAGTTTCACATTAGTTTTAAGGAGCATTGCGTCAAAACTTAAACTAGGGGCTGTCAGATAAAACGATGGGTCTAACTTGTAATTAGTTTTACAAGTGCAACGAAACTTTTCGAAAACATCTGCTAGTAACAACACATCAGATTTCAAATATAAATCTGTGTATTCGCCTAAATTTTTTAAATTAAACTCATTCCAGACATGTTTAGCATGGTTGTAATCAGATTCTGAAACAGTGGTATTACTTAAACTGGAATAGAAGCATTGTTGTGGAGGTAATTTTCTCTCTCTGTACGACTCCCAGTTAGACATGTATTCATACGGATATACGCCTTTCCGTCTTAATAATTCAAACCTCTCACGTTTTGGAAAAAAATTTAGTAAATGCACAAAGTCTTCCGTATCTAAATTCGATACGAGTTTTTCTAGGCTTGTGCCCAAAAATTTATAAGAGTCTACAAAACGAACCGCCATATGTTTATTGTCATGTGTCGTAAAAAACTTAGTGAACGATATGTAGTTTTCTTTATTTTTAGCTATAACTTTTATTGGCCCCGATGTTTGCCCCAGTTGATTTATAAATAAATGACTGTCGTAGCCAGACAAATTATGAAAAAATACAGGAACAAATTGTGGTAAACGATTTTTAAGATTGCAGTAAGAATGAGCTGCGCCGCGATATTTACCAGTCAAGTGACAATGGTCCCTAACTTTATCATCGAATAATAATTGATTGCATAGATAACATAGTTTTGATTCCATGAATGCTCCTATTTCTTGTGGGTTTAGTTTTTTCATAGGGATTGTATTTTTATAAGTTTGTAAAATTTTAGAAACATCTTTTTTGAGGTTCTTTATAAAAACGTCAACACAATCTTCACCGCGATAAGATACGTATCTATTTAAAGAACTATTATATGAACAAACAACATAATAAGCAAAGGCAGCCGGAACGTGTTTTTGAAACACTTTCGTCGAATTTGAACTGGGTCCGTCAGGACTGGGCTGCAATAAAGATTCAAAGTCTGCATAAATGACAAAAGGCATGTCTTGCATTTTTTCGTAGTTCTTAAATTGAATAAGTGTACCTTGCTTTGGCAAAATAGTCGCAACACCACCGCATACATGAGCGTTTAACTTACATTCATTTTGAAAAAAAATCATGCAGTCGTCACAAAAATATAATCTACCATGATGCTTTGTTGGCGGACCGACTTGGTGTAATGGTTAAGAAGTTGGCTACTACACCAGAGGTCGCGGGTTCGATCCCCGCACAGTACAAACATTTGTGTGCATGAACATGTCTGTTTGTACTGGTCTGGGTGTCTCCTATGTATAATAAGTATGTATTTACAAAAGAAAATGTATTTAAGTATGTTTATCCGTTGTCTAGTATCCCATAACACAAGCTTTAATTAGCTTACTTTGGGGCTAGATGGCGCTGTGTGGAATAATGTCCAAGGATTATTTATTTATTTATTTTTTTTGTTACTTGCGACCTCATTAAACGGCTTAGGTTTTTAATCAAACAATAATGTGAAAGATTACCTCTTTCTATGTACAACAAGTTTATGTGATTTCTTTTTTTACTCAGCGTGCGGTACAATGGCCCCACAATATTAGTTTTATTTTTAAGTCCATATACATTAACGCTTATATTAGGATTATTTTTTTCAAACGTTTTTATATCGGAAAATTTTACCGGAAACGATATATTATTTACATTGAGTATGCTTTTAAAATGAGGATAAGAAGAAGTTCGATGCGCGTTGTTGTCAGCAGGAAATAACGCTGCCATTATGCTCCAAAAAAACAAAACTCATCTTTATTTTGAATGTTAATGCATGCACGTTTGAGTTTCAATGCTTTCGGCAAATCAATAAATCTAGATGCTCGCAGAGGGTTGTACTTGTTAATGTTAATTTCTAAGTAACAATTACGTAAAAATAACCAGCTGCTGTCTCGTTCTTCAAATTCGTCAACTTTGGAAGAAATTACGTTGGTAACTTGAGAAAAAACATCTTCAAAATCAAAATTGTTATTTAGGACCATGTTTTCCGTGGCGAAAGACTTTATTTCGGACTTGTCGGAATCATTGGTTCTTAAATGAAATTCAGCGAATAATTCAAAGTTGACTTTGATGCTATTGTAAGTTAACTGGCGCGCCCGCAGCAGCTGAGCTGCGCGTGTGCGCAGGCCACGCAGGAACGAGGCTGGTGCCTGCGCCGCGCTCACCGCATCAGCGCCACTCAGGCGCAATCTGTACGTCGCGATGCGACTACGGAAAGCACTACCTATTTTCGCAACACCATCGCTGACTTCAATGGCAGAGTTATTTTTATGTATTGTACTTTTAAGATGAGCTGAGAATGCCTTGCTTCTAACAGAAATATCACAAACAGAACAATATATCGATCTGTTCGACATCGTTATTGTAAAAATTATGAAAAGGTCGCTTAAAATTAATTTAAATAGATTGGACACTTATTGCTATATAGAAATATATTTATTTTATAATCAAATAACTAATTATTATAACTAACACAATATAACGTAAGTTATAATTGTTTGTGAGTTTCACTTTTTCTTATCGGAAAAAAATGAGCCCTCCTCCATGAATTCCGCGCGTGCTCGCTTAACAAACTGGCGCAGGAAGTCCACCTCGTCGGCGTCAGAATCCGTCTGGTACTTGAGCGACAAAACCGCTTTCTGCCAGCGATCCCTCACCGCTACCGACCTAATGTCCTTCGTATTGTAGAGTCGGAGCTCCACGAATAGGTCGCCGACCAAGTCGGCGGTGCGGCGCAGGCTCCCGTCCGCCACGCGGCGCGTGAGCACGGACTGCAGCGAGAGCGTGGCGCGTGCGCGACTGGCCTCGATCTCCGACGCGTCGTCCAAGTCCAGGCTCCACCTTATGTTGCCTTGCGTTTCACAGATTTTTTCACTGAACTGAAATGAAAAAGAATTATGTTATTATATAAAGTGTTACTGTAGCTTGGTAGATTTAATAATGATCAACTGTGCCACTGAACTGAATGAGAGATGTATCACCTAACTATAAAGGTTTTAGGTACCGTAAAGCATGAACAGTTCATCATTATAAAAGTTCATATTTATTAATGTTACTCGTATGTTGAAAAAGTTCTGTACATCAAGTGATCATCACGTTGTTTGCTATGATTGAACATAAAATCTTACCGCTTATTTACTACGTCGTCCGTGTCGAAGAGTTCTTTATTCAGCTTCACAGTCGACTTCCGCTTGGTTACTCCAGGCCTTTTGACTGTCTTGCTGCTACTGAAATAAGGGACAAAGTTTAGTCATAAAAAGAAATAACTTATTTCACACCAAGATCATTAATAATTTTTCGTCCATGGTGGGAATCGAACCCAAGGACTTTGGTGCCAAAGGCATGATCACTACTTTTTATGCACAGGCCAGTCAATACTGGATGCAGTCAGCTAAGCCACTTAACTCACCGTTTTTTAGCACACTCGTCTTCAGAGTCGTAAAGTCCGTTTGTAGCCTTCCGTGCTCGTCGGCTGAAGTGTTCGTCGTCCGACTCAGAGTGCTTATAAGCAGCCCGGCCCTTGTCTTCAACCTCGGAGTTGTACTCGATGTCAGACCTAACGGTAAACGATCAAATAAAAATAATACATGTACAAATACACTCTAGATCATTTTAACAAAGTGAATCGATAATAAAACTTACGAACATGATTGATTGCTGCTAAGTCAGTTCTCTTGCTGTTCCACAAAAACTGGAGATTAACTTCTTGATAATCACCAACTGTCACTGATGCTATGATTTTTATTGATTTATAGCTCTCAATTTATACAAAAATATTGCAAAGGGGTGCTAAACAATTTCATCGTAAAACTCGAATAATATTAGGTAATGATTGATACAAAAACGACCTCAAAAGTCGTTCCAATAAATGGTTTGCAAACACTGTCCAAATATTGTTAGATGTCAGCAATAATATGGTTTTAGTAATAAATTTACGTGAAAAAATAAAAATATCAATTTAATGTCTATGTCGGCTCATAGGTTCGATTAGTACAGTTGACGTAAAGTTTATTTGAAAAAATATGAAAATTGTTTTTTTTGCACGGTTTAATATAAAATGATTTATATGTACCTAAGTTTAATGCTTGTAGTAGTCGGTTTTGATAAACATAATAAAAATGCCCATGACAACACACCACTTTTATTGGTCCCGAAGTAATTCTGTCCTAATATTCTTGTGTAGGTACACTAGACAATGAATAATCTAGGGGTATCTTCCAGCTGCACACCCAGACCCGAGTCAATTTAGAGAAGATCGTTTCCTGAATTGACCTCACCAGTAATCGAACTCAGTACACTACAGAAATCATGATGAAAAACTGTGCTATAGCGTCCTACGCCAATCGTGTCAGTTTTATAACATACATTGTAAATTTGCTTGAATTATGACAGTAATCTTCAATGTTAATGTTGTTGACTGTACTTGAAGTAGAAGCTGCAAATTCAGTAAAATGTGGTAGCTTGTTTTTACAAAGTGCCATACAATATTGCCCTGTTGCATATTAGGGTTCCTTTGTTACTTTTTACGAACGTACGTATAAAAAGTAGACTTAAAGTTACAACGCATTCTCTACCAATCAGTCATTGAGATATGAATTATTCTTGTGTCGGTTTCTATTTTAAGTCTTAACTCCTTTGGTTTTTACTAACAACTTAAATATAAAAAATAACAGATTTTGTACTACGCATAAGGTTGTAAGTACAAGTTTCTAAGGCACTTATTGCAAGATAAGAAATTAGGCACCCATCGCATCGGTATTTAAACAATGTATATATTGAAGATGTGAGCTGAGAGTGTTTTCATTATGTAAACATCAGCATTTCAACCACGTTTTAACTAGGTAGTTAGTTGAATTATTGTGTTAAACAAAACAAATATCAAAAGTTTCGAGTCAAAAGTGTACAGAACCTTTGTTGCAACGATGTAAATTAATTACTACTGTGTAGGTCGATTCTGAACAAGTTCGAACTCGAACTCACTCAGGTGAGCGAATTGCCTTTACTCATATTATTACAATTTATACATACCTTATGACAGAATCTCGTCAAAAAAGGTTTATTTTACTATTATTTTATTATATATTTATCTGTAGGGTTCCACATTATCGTTGACACATTTTATAGACTACGCAATTTGAATCTCATAGCGGATTCAGAGTGCGAGATTCGAAGTGAGTTTCTCAGAATAGTGCTTCTGATCTAATTCAATTATTGCGCCAGTGTTATAGTGATCGCCGTGGCTCCCGCACACCCTTTCGAGGTTTCGTGTCTAAGCACATAGTCATTTGCCCTTTGCATTCAGATTTGTCCGTACGACCAATCAGGCATGGAATCACTGTTCCACCAAGCAAGGAACAAGTGAAGTTTCGTGGTGCCGACATTTCTCATTATCATAACTGTAACTAACTATGCTGCTGGATGACATGATTTCGAATAGAATATTACTGATTCAGGCACGACCAATCTGGCATGAAACCACCACTCGGTCTGTGGTCGTTGCAGTTTCATGGTGCCGTCATATTCTAATCGGGTCTCGAAGAGCGGTTCTCACCATGCCCGATCTATTCAACAATGCAGTGTATGTCGTGATGTTTGTGAAACACTGGATCTTTGGGGAAACAAAATCACTGGTATGTTTTATGATATATATATATATAATCTATTAAAAATTTACTTTTTTCGAATGTTCGAGTGAAGTAAGAGAGCAAATGCCGAAAAAGGTAATAACTGATACATGAGTAACCTAGAAAGTATTCAAGCATTAGTCCACTTCTATATGAATGTGTCAATGTTCAGTCTGAATAAAACGAAAGCGTCTCTTGGTAGAGTGGTAACAGAGCTCCGCCCGAATCCGGAGGTTCTTGGTTCAAATCCCAGTTCGGGAGTGCTATCGGATTTTCGGGTACAAAAACCTTTATTGTCATCACACCACTAGTTGGCAAGCGTGATGATTAGGCTAATATGCAGTGATGACATTCCTTAATGATGGAAGTCGTAAGTCAGTAGTGGGAGCGTATATTAGTTAATTACTCTACTTTATTTCTAGCCACTGATTAGCATGTATTGTAAATTTAATAAATAAATCGTAATAATAAAGTACCACCCTACACTCAGCCTACACCAAAAGGCCCCATATCGAGTTTCATTCATCAATTTAGTTAAACAATCAGGAATCGGTACATTAGGTATGTGTAACGAAGAGGTGTCAGATAGCAAGGCCCCGCGCGCGACGTTGGCGGACCGATTAAGAAATGATGACAGTGCATGTAAACAGGGGGCCTACTACGGTACAAATTTGCGAAGTTTCGTGAAACTTTGGAAGTGGTTAAAGGCTACAAAAACGTAGCATGTTATGCATAGGTTTTATATGTTTTGTACAATATAAATACGGTTATGAGAATACCAAAAAAATCAACATCAATTTCGAACGGTAAATATGTTTTATAACGACTGAACATACACGTAACTACGTTTTTGACGAACGGGAGTAGACCTTCTTACTACAAAAAATATCGTTCATAAATAATATTACCTATCCTTTATAATCAGTGCCTTCCTGAAATTATCTGTTCATTCTTTAACAGGATTGCTAGAAGTTTGTCAGTCATGATAATCGTCGTGGTTCCCGCACACCGTTTCGAGGTTTTGCGTCTAAAGCACATAGTTATCTGCCCTTTGCATTCAGATTTGTCCGTACGACCAATCAGGCATGGAATCACTGTTCCACCAAGCAAGGAACAAGTGAAGTTTCGTGGTGCCGACATTTCTCATTATCATAACTGTAACTAACTATGCTGCTGCTGGATGACATGATTTCGAATAGAATATTACTGATTTAGGCACGACCAATCTGGCATGAAACCACCACTCGGTTTGTGGTCGTTGCAGTTTCATGGTGCCGTCATATTCTAATCGGGTCTCGAAGAGCGGTTCTCACCATGCCTGATCTATTCAACAATGCAGTGTACGTTGTGATCTTTGTGAAACACTGGATCTCTGGGGAAACAAATTCACTGGTATGTTTTATGAATTTGTAATCTATTGGTGTATATTGGGAAGGATTAATTCACTTTTTTCGAATGAGCGAACGGAGGGAGCGAATTTTGACGAAAAACGTGAATTAGAATTCCCAATAGACTCCTACTATCCTTAAAGAAAATTTTAATTAATATCAATCAGGAGAAAAGTTATTGCAAAAATATATGTTGATCCCTAGACACTTTTGATGTGTGTATATGCGGCGGGCATATGGCGATCTGCGAGTCCAATATAATAACGCATTTAGGGTTTTGTTGGGGCGGCCGTGGCGATGTAGTGCTTCAGGTATGTTTGCGGAGGCGCACACGGATTGCTTCTATGCTATCATGCGAAAGCGATGCGCCTCCATGCTACTCCGTCTCCGTGGCGCGGCCAACGGGATGCTAAATGTGTTTGCAGATAGGTGTGACACCCCACTAATGTGCCGTTGGGTGCAGCTTCACACTAAGCTGTTGTAATTATTAAATTGTATCTTACTAACACTACCTCTTAAGATTAAAATTGTTACTAATAACATATGGACAGAGGTATGAAATAAATGAATATTATTATTATTATTCTCTTTATTTAGCATAAAACTTAGGTATAAAATTTGTACAGTATTCCTACAAAAACAAAGATTTACAACAATAAAAAAAAACTTTTTAATTATAATTATAAAAACAAAATACATAATCACAATTATAAAACCTAAGCTTAAATTAAAGTTATAAAACAATGATTTATAAAAATACTATAAAAACCTTAACCTAGGGTGCCGCCGGCAGCAGGGCAGGCAAGGCCCAGACTACCGGTGGTTAGGGCTGCAGAGAGAGGAACCTCCTGACAATGCGAGCCGTGTCCAGGAGCACCGCCTTCTGCATCTGACCCTTGACCCAACCGCTGAGCGAGAGTCTCTCGAGGTATTGGTCGAGGCTCTTCGCTATTAAGCCGTTTGCCGATACGACTATCGGGACAATGATCGTCGAATCAACATTCCACATGGCGGTCACCTCGTGAGCCAAGTCAAGGTACCTGCTGAGTTTGTCCTTCTCAGCTTTTACGAGGTTATCGTCATGTGGAATGGTGATGTCTACGAGCACTGCCTGGCGTTGGGATCGGTCTACCAACACGATATCAGGCTTATTGGCTACAATAGTCCTGTCCGTGATGATAGAGCGATCCCAATAGAGCAATGCACGACTATTTTCGAGAACTGGTACCGGTGCGTACTTATACTACGGTACCTCCGACTCGACAAGGCCATATCGAAGAGCAAGTTGCTGGTGGATGATCCTGGCTACTAGGTTGTGCCTGTGCAAGTACTCTCCGTTAGCAAGGTGAGAACAACCCGAAATAACGTGGCGAATAGACTCGCCAGTGGCATGCCCGACAAATGTCAACCGTACCGTCCTTCATGATGTATTTCCGGTAGTTATTCACCTTGATAACTTCATCAGCAATTGCACAGACAAAACCCTCGGTTTCCCCAAAGAGGTCCCCGAAGCGTAGCCAGTTCACCGATGCGGAGAGGTCCACATCGGGTCCTGTTAAGGCCCGATAGAACCTCCCATGCAGCTCCTTGCTCTTCCATATTTCCTTGCGGTCGTCGGTGGTGAGCACCGGTAGTTGACGCCAGTTCTCGTTTGCCAAGGAGAGCGGCGTGAGCCCTTTGTCAACTGCCACAACGTCGCGATGAATCCCACACTCGTTGTTGAGGAAAAACCTCCTGAGATTGCACACCTCACGGTTGTGAAGTTCCTTGGCATTTAAGAAGCCACGACCCCCCACCTTCCGTGGGATGTACAATCTCATAACAGACGAGCGTGGGTGTAGCATGCGATGCGTTGTGAGCAGTTTTCGGACTCGTGGATCCAGAGCATCCAGCTCAGTTTGAGTCCATCTTAGTATGCCAAAGGAGTACATCAATAAGGGCATCACCCAACCGTTGAAGGCGCGCACCTTATTGCCACCAGACAAAGAACTCTTAAGTACCTTTGTAAGGCGACTAAAGAAGCGCTCCTTCACCGATTGCTTGACGTCTCCTACTGATATACCCAATGACTCTGACATACCAAGATATTTGTAGGTTTCGGCTTCAGAGAGGGATCTGAGTGTCATCGTCTCAGAGAGCTGTAAATTCGGAGAATCTACAACCCTCCCTTCTTGTACATGCATGACCGCACACTTGTCTACACCGAACTCCATCTTGATGGCATTGCTAAAAATCTCAGTGATTTTTAACAGTTCCATCAATACCTGGGGGCTTGGCGCAAACATCTTCAGGTCATCCATGTACAACAAATGAGAGATGAACTCACCCCCCCTGCGAAGCCGATAGCCTAGCTTTGAATCCTTTAGTAAGGTACTAAGAGGATTCAAAGCTAAACAAAACCACAAAGGACTCAAACTATCGCCCTGGAAAATACCTCGCTCTATCCTTATGAAGTCCTGCGGATCAGGGGAGCCATTTCCACCACCTGGTTGACGAAGGACTGTGATCCACTGCCCCATGCATGTGCTCAAGAAAGATCTCAAAGTTGTATCAATTTTATACAGCTCTAAGATCCTCCTGAGCCATGAATGGGGCACCGAATCATAGGCCTTCTTATAGTCAATCCGGGCAGTTGAAAGAGCTTTCCGATTCCGCCGGACTTGTTGGCAAATAGTCGTGTCTATGAGGAGGAGTTCTTTAGTACCTCGGGACCCAACCCTACATCCATTCTGAGCAGGGGCCAAAACATTGTTAGCAACGATATGCGAGTTAATTTTTTTTGCTAGAATGGACGTAAGGAGCTTGTAGATGGTAGGTAAGCACGTGATGGGTCTATAATTTTTTGCATCCGAGGTACTACCTGACTTGTATAAAAGGAAAGTGACACCAGAAGTCAGGAAACTAGGGAGAGAACCAACCTCGATGGATTTCTGGAACTGCACTGCCAAGCATGAATGCGAGCATCGAAACCACTTAATCCAGAAGTTGTGCAATCCATCCGGGCCAGGACTTTTCCAGTTCTGAGCCGTCTGAATTGCACAACTAACGTCTTCGGAGTCAATACTTACTGACTCCATGGTTTCGATGGATTCGCATTCATGTTCGACAGTACGCATCCAGTCACCCTCCGTGTGCTCGACAGGCATCGACCAGATACTGCGCCAGAAGTCAATCATGACACTTGCATCCGGTCGCTGACCGTCGTTCTCACGTTGGTTAGTCTCTTCCCAGTTTCGATACACCTTCCTTTGGTCACTTTGGAAAAGACGGTTTTGTAAATATCTGTCCACACGTTCTCTGTATCGGCGGATACGGTTTGCCCACGCATAGACCTTCTGCTTCAGAAAGTCAATGCGTTCCGTGACACAAGCCATAAACTGTTCGGGTCTAATACCCGTCCCAGCAAAGGCTTGGTTCACGTAACGCATGACCCGAGGACGATGGTTCCCCCGGCTGAAGCAGACCAGCTTTGCAATGAGGGTCCTAAACGTGTTGATACGCCCCTCAATTCGCATTTGCCATGCGAGTACATTTACGGCAGGTCGCACTGCACGGTCAGAGTCCGGAAACTTGACACGAGCAACACGGCATGCTGCAATGGCCCCGCAGTACAGAATCGAGTGGGTATCAACTAAGTCTTCACTAGTCCGTATAAACAGAGCTAGTAAAGCGTCCAGGGCCCCCATTAACGCTAGGTTGCGTCTATTAGTGGGCAAACGCGGTAACCGCGGCCTAGAGACTGGTGCGGAGCGATATTCCAAAATCGCATCCTCCAAAGCCCTCCTCAATTGTTCTTTGGCCTGAGTACTTACGCATTCGCACTGGCTTCTCCAGCGACATCTGGATCCATCCGGGGCGCTACCGGTACCGAGTCCCTGACCGGGCTCGGATGCAGCAGCGTGTCGGACGGGTCCCGCGTCAAGGAAGAAGTCGCGCGAACTGAGAGTGCCTCCAGGCGCAGCCGATCAAGCGTAGGCTGATCCAACATCTGAAGACGCTGAATCGCCCGCACTTGATCCGATAATCGTTGGGCGGAAACAGCCACGGCTGGGTCAAGGGCCTGAAAAAGAGGTAGCATCCGGTCACGGTATGTAGACAGGTTGATTCCTCCCTCTGTAGCCCCATAGTAGGCGCGCATACAGTTGACATTCATCTGATGTGTCCATCGCATGCGGCGCACTATACCACCGGTAGCGGGGGCCCCGCGCGAGGCAGTTTGCCCCACAGGCCCCAAGCGTGCCGGCAGCGGTCGTCGTCCACGTCGCGCTGGTGGTCGCGGCGGTCGTGGCGGCGGTGGCCCTCTCTCATCGCTGGAACTTGAGCTCGTTGTGGTGTCAGGAGGAGTAGCAAACTCCTCCACCGACGACGAGCTGGGCGACGGAGTGGGCGGTGGTGGTGGTCGTGCGCTTACATTCGCTCTCGCCTTTGCTCTCGTAATCATATAATATTATTCTTCAAAATGATGCTTAAACTTATGGGTATGTGTTCTATGACAGTTGCCATGGTTATTGGTATATTGGAAATTAGGGCTGAAATTTTATCAAAATATATTTTGCGGTTGCTTCTCACTGTTTTTGTATGGAAATAACTGAAATGTAACTGTAAAATACACTGAAAAATAATATTGTAGAAAATGATTACAAAAAGACGTCTGTCAAAGAGCGTTTCCTTTTCTTATTATTATTATTATCACAAACATTTTTTTTATAATACTAGGTATTTTATATTATGTTAAAATTATAACATTGTAGTTATATAAAAAGCTGACTTCCTGTGCCAGTCGAACAGTACGATTGAAGAATATCACCGGCCCACCCAAAAAAACAAAAACTATTTATTGCAGCAACACCGATGTTGGCGACGCGCTCATTAACGTTTAAATTATTGATATTTTTATTATAAACTCTGGTGGTAGTTTGAAAACTAAACTTTTCTTGTAACCTTTTGTTTGTGTGAATTGTGAGCGGGCAGTCCTCTGCTAACCGCAATACGAACGGTACTCCTATGTAGAGCGTGTGAAAATAAACGGTCATTTTCTGAAATATACTTTGTTTATGTGTGCTACATATATCTGAATCCCTTGAGTGTCTAACAACCGATAAGCTATATATATAAAACGCAAATGCAATAACTACCATTTACCTCAAACAGACGCACCGGTATTCCCATATTATTTGCAAATATTTAATATTAGAAATTCTGAGAGAATATCCTCTTCAAGTAGGCTTATAATATACGGAATACTTAAGGCGCATTTACACGCACCGCGAATAGGCAATTTTATTAATTTTATTTTATTATAGTAATGGGACATTTTGTTCATTAGTGAATTTATTGTATGTTTTTTTGCTTGTCACATTTGCATGCTAATTCTGGTAGCCTTACATGAGACTCAAAATGTAACGAAGATCTATTTATACCATGTTGGATGCAAATAAAGAATTATGATTATGATTATTTGTTAGGGTTCGCACACACGGATGTCACATCAAACTGGTGGGGAATGGTAACAGCAGTGAGGCCTAATTTAAAGAGAGGCAGGACGTCGCGCGTTGCGATTGAAATAAAACGCTCTTATTCAAGCAGACGCGTGTAAAATCGCGTCTGCGTAAAAGCACTCATACAACGCCATATGTTTGAAATCAGTGCGGGCCACGTCGCCCAACACAACGCGCGAAGTCCGTTCCGTCACGTCCCCGTCAATGACGCCTAAGGTGCAGCAGTTTGAACGGCGATCGAGACTGACTCTACTTACCAGGGCCTACATTCCCAGGTTGGCCGTAGCTGGGATAACATGGTAAATGGGGGTTCAGTGACGAAACAGACCTGGGATGTGACCCAATTTAGGGCATACACATTCGAGAGCCCACAGTGTCCCCCCACCTGCACTATGGAAGATTTGCACATGGCGACTGCTGCTCCGAAAGGATGTCGCTAGATTTTGGGCGGGATCCGTATAGTTCAAAGATATAATTGCCAATGACATGAAAAGAACCCTATGGTTTTACAAAGGCGACAGGGAGACTTCTCATAATAGCATACCAATCTCTTTACCCCAGCCCTCGCCTCAGGTTTCCGAACAAGATATATGTAATTCTTAAAAAAAGATGCTCAGAAAATTGAATTTACACTTGGATTTTTCTACAATACAAAGTTTAGTATTTTATTTACCTTTCAGTATATTTTTTTTCTTACAACGTCGGTGACAATCAAGCACGCGGACCGCCTGATGGTAAGCGGATACCGCAGTATTATAGACCAGTAATATATTAGCATTATAGACCTCAGACCATTGACTATAGTACTACTAGCATTCCGCCCGCGGCTGCGCCTGCGTTATCGTTATATATCATGGCCAAATTACATTAAATCTTTATAAATTGTAGCCTATGTTACTGTTAAGTTTCATCCAAATCCGTTCAGTAGTTTTTGCGTGAAAGAGTAACAAACATACATCCTACATACATCCTCACAAACTTTCGCATTTATAACATTCGTAGGATAGCATAGCAGTATAAGGTCGTTGTGTATGTTTTTTCCTATTTTAAGGCCTGTTCAAACCTGAGCGGTATTCGCAGCCGCTGTGAGTAGCGGTACAATACCGCGCGGGTTTCGCTCAGGTATTTAGTATCAAGCTCTGCGGTATAATGTAGCGCTACCCACAGCGGCAGCGAATACCGCTCAGGTCTGAACAGGCCTTTAGGCTGTGAGCAAGAGGCATCCATAGCTGTCCCAGTAGTGTCAAGTCACGCGTTACCCTTTACGTCTAGCGTTATATCGTCCTCCAGTCACTGTCCTGTCAAATATTTGGTAGGCTGCTCTTTCTTTTTTTGCAATATTCTTACAAGGTCACTCAACTAGGTATGGATACGGCTATGTTCGGTTTTATGCTTTTGTTTTTAGATATGTTTCCTTCCGAGGACGCTTTAACTGTAGCCTATAGTTTATAGTTCTTTAAGTGGGGCTTGAACATGTCTTTACAGGGTCGGCAATACATCCGTCTATCCGCGAGCCTATCCACCCGTCTATCCGCCCTTCTATCCACCCGTCTATCGGCTCAATTACGAGTCGACGAATCCGCTACTGGTACCCTACCTCTTTTAAAACCATTATCCAATATCATTGTTACGGATGCTAAAAATAAAACTGATATTACGGATATTCAATCCAAATCTTTATTTAGAAAGTAATTTCATATGTGGAGTAATAAAAGCGTATCGCACGATGATCGCTATTTCCATTACGAATCAGTCAACACAATTGATTGATTACAGGACAAATGGGGGGAAATTATGGATTTTATACGGGTTGTGCTTTAGGGTGATGTTTTGGGTTTGGAAAACACCGTCAGAGCGGTTCTAGATGCGCGTATAAGTTTTTGGAAGCGCATGTAGGGGCGTACAGGCGCGCAATTTACCAGCGTGAACTATGCGATGTATGATGTGTATGTGCGCTATCAGTATGGCTAGGCAGGCGAGAGCATCTTCCTCGCACAGCTAGCGAGCAGCGTTACAGTATTCCGCCACGTTAACAGCTTTTTATTGGCACACATCAGGTCGGCGTCCTAAGCTCTGCTTACACTGTGAGTGTCTGATGTACATATACTTAAATGATTACCTTTTAGATAAAAAAGCCTGGGATTAAAGCTCTCTGCTGAGTGCGGGATCAGTTACCTCTTGTGATACTTATTAATTAAATACCGGACTTAAGTGTATTAATGACTAACAATTTTTATTTTTGGAATTGTATAAATGACTTGGTACAGCCTATTGTTTTATATTATGTAGCTATGCTGTACTTGTTCGGTTGTTGTGTCAATAGACACAACACTGCATAGAAAAAAACTGCTTAAATCCTAACATTAATAAATATATTAATGTTAGGATTTAAGCAGTTTTTTTTTCTTACAAACAAATTGTACTCTACTAACTCGCATTGTAAACCCACAACAAGTTTAAAAGAGTAACTACTGAGTTTCTCGCCGGGTCTTCTCAGTAAGCATCAATTTCTCCGACGTGGTGGTAGAGTCGCATTATGTTTGTGTACTGTTTATTTATATATTCATATTATTATAGTATTTATGTCTATTATTTAGTTATTTTTTGACTATTTAACTGATTAAGTCTATTTAAAAAAAAGATATTTGAGTTTGAGTTTGATAAAACAGACACACGGAACACACGCCAATGCTCATTATACAAATGATTGTCCAGCTTTGTTACATTACAATCCCATAAATCTTGTCAAGTTCACTCCATAAACTGGATTGCTATCAATTTCGCAATATACATTCTGTGTACTAAGTATCGGAAATTTGTCAATAAAACAAAAAATACAAATTATTCATCTAAATTTATTTTATCGCCTTCAAAGTAGGCCCCATCGCTTGCAATACAACATCTTCACCGCTTCACCCAGTCTTCCATACATTTTTCATAGGCTATTTGCGGTATGGCCTTTAGCTCATTCAGCGAATTTTCTTTTATCGGCTTCTATCGACTCAAAACGTTTTCCTCGAAGTGGTAATTTTAACTTGGGAAATAAAAAAAGTCAGACGGAGCCATATCAGGTGAATACGGTGCTTGGTCGAGAACTTTTGTTGAATTTTTCGCTAAAAACTCTTTCACTATAATGGCTGTGTGTGATGGTGCATTATCATGGTGCAGCATCCATGAGTTGTGTTGCCACAAATCTGGACGTTTTCGGCGGATACTCTCACGCAAACGCTTCATGACGCCTAAATAATATTCTTTATTCACTGTTTCTCCCTCTGGAAGGAATTCGGAGTGAACCACACCACGGTAGTCAAAATAAACTGTCAGCATCACCTTGATTTTGGAGCGACTTTGCCGCGGTTTTTTGGGTTTCGGCTCGTTTTCGAGACGCCATTCTAAAGACTGTTGGCTTGTTTGCATGTCGTACTCATAAACCCATGTCTCGTCGCCAGTTATTATACGTTTCATAAAGGTCGGATCCGTAGAAGCTCGGGAAACCATGTCTTCAGCGACATGCTTTCGCTGCGCTTTTTGAACAAAATTAAGCTCTTTTGGAATTAGTCGAGCGGCGACGCGTTTCATGCCTAAAATGTCTATGAGAATGTTGTGGACGGACTTAAAAGATATGTTCACCTCACTAGCCAACTCTCTCAGACTCATACGTCGATTATCGAGCACTAGCTTCTTGATTCTGTCGATGTTTTATTTCGTCGTAGCGGTTGAAGGTCTACCAGAACGAGGCAAGTCTACTACTACTTCTCGGCCTTCTTTAAAAGCCTTATACCATTCATAAGCCCTTGTTTTCGATATACACGATTCGCCGTAGGTATTTAGCAACATTTTTAGTGATTCACCACATGAAATATCATTCGAAACACAAAATTTAAGGCACACTCTTTGTTCAACAATATTTTCCATTGTAAAAATCGCCGAGGACTCAACAAAACTATCACCAACAAAAAGTGTAGTTTAAAACAAATTAAATGACAGATCCCGCTCAAATTTTGCGCGCTTGATCAGTACAGTGCTACCAACATGCAGTAAAAAATTAGAACGACCTCTTCTACGCGGGTCTTTTTATTGACATATTCCCGATACTTTTTACACAGAGTAGTACATACATGACTTTATCCCAAGTGGGTTAGTCAGAGGCAAGTTACTATGCCGTCATGGTGAACGAAACACTCAGAATTGCATTGTAAAACCAATACAAAATAAAATACAAGCTAAAAAGAGAACTACTCCTACTCCAAGGCGGTGGTAGAGTCGCTTTAGTTTGTAAACTGTTTATTTACTTATTAGTATATTTTTGACTATTTAAAAGTACAGATTAAGTCTATTAAAATAAAAATATTTTGAGTTGAAGATTCAAATGACTTAACCATCGTGTTTTGCGGCAAAATTTGAACCCGATATCATACAAATTTGCGTTCCTCGCAAAACGCGATGGTGAAGTCATTTGAATCTCTTTGCGAGACTCGCACCGCAGACTCACTCGCAGAGTTAGGCACTTGGTGCCTAGTGAAACTGCTGCACGTGCGCCAGTGCTCACTACGAAATCGCGTACGAAGGAATATCGTTTCATGCTGGCTCGGAAAGTGGCTAAGGGGCTCACGTAGACACGTACACACATGTATTAGTGTACCTAAAATTTTTTTGACAGTTACGACTAAGTTACATCCTAGAATTTGTTCTTCTCGCACTTGCCTGGTTTTTTCGTAGCGGTTCGTACCCTTACGTGATCAATAAGCTCCATGAATGATTTTATTTATACCCTTTTATAAGTCCACTTACCTGTGTTTAAATCTATCGAACGCGCCCGACTAAAGGTCGTTGCGTAGTATTTCGTAAATGGCTATGAATTCCCCAGTAATTGCCTTTCTAGGAATATTTAATGAAGTAAATATTGCATCCATTAAAACTCGTTGAACTCACAGAATTTTCATTAAATGGGTGCTTTGTTATTTTCAAAGCGTAGGTACTCCTCAAATACGTTACAATAAAGTCTAATAATACGTTGATGTTTCAGAAGCTGACACAACGTCACTATAGTTAAAATCAAGCGATCAGTAGAATACTGAAAAAACTTCTCAAACCTGCAAAACCAAACTCGATAAATCAATAAACAAATTAGTCCCACCGAATCGAATGGGTATTCTTCGGCCAGAATCACACCTTCGAATATAAAAGCACAGTTGAAATGAAACCATTATAATTTTATTTCAAAATTAAGTGGTTTCGTAGGCTTTGATGTTGAAGAAATACTTCAAGATCCACAATAATACTTTCAGAAAGTTCTTTATAACCTCTGGCCGTGATAACTTCTTACAATTAAGGTTAATTTCATTTTTAGCATTATGACAATGCTTTTACCATCTAAAGATTTTTCCATTTTCTCACAATATTTTCCCTAAAACACGATAACCATACCAAACAGCTAGGTTTTTATATACTCTTTTTTATTTTAGAGGTCGAATTAATTTAACAGACGAAAAATCATCATCATCATCCATGCGGTCTATCCCGGTTGTGAACCCACACTGGTGTGTGGGGTCCCAGGGTCCGCCTTTCTTATTTTCCTGGCCCACTTCGCGCGGTCTTGTGCATCCTCAGTGGTGAGTCTGTTGGCACGCATGACACCCTTGACGACGTCGAGCCACCGCTTCTTGGGTCTACCTCTTCTACCGGTACCTGGCGGGGGCGGCATGGCCAGACATTTGTTGCCCACGTAGTTTGCCGATCTACGTGAGACATGACCATACCAACGAAAGCGGCACTCCTGCAGCTTGTCTGCGATGTCACGAACACGAAGGCTACCGCGGATGTGGGTGTTCCGCACGCGATCTTTGCGTGAGACCCCACATATCCACCCCAGCATCCTCATTTCCGTGACGCGCAGCTCCTACTTGCGTCGCAGCGAAACGGCACAAGCAGGAGAGAAACGGGCCAAGCACGGAGCCTTGGTGTACTCCAACGGTGATAGGGAAGGTAAGCATGGATAAAAACATTTCCCAACCATACTTTCTAGCAAAGATAATAAATGGGGTCTGAGGAGACGATGATGTCTAGATCAGACTCTCAGCAATAAGAGCGCCTGTTTGTATATCATTTTACTTTTTAATAGGAATTTTCTAATTTTCAAGGTCTGAGAAGTGTGAGCGCTCGGAACGAAATTAGGTACGAAAGTTAGAATCCCTAAATTGTATTTTATTATGACAAATGAACTTTGATCCTTTACCTGTGAAATCAGAAGAGAACAATAGAAAACAAAGTTATTTCCCGTAGGTGAGCGGTTAATATAAATGCAAATTCATGTTATACACATTCATTCAAATGAATGTACTAAATATTCGTTGACCACCCTAAGGTTAAAGTTCAGATTTGATGGTGGGATGCGATGCACTACTGTATTTGTTTCCGATGGCAGACCTCCAAACCAATTTGAAAAACCATATGATGATGTTTTCCTGGTTGATTGATTTATTGATTCATTATGATAGAGCTCAACTAAGAATCTGGAAACATAAGATTTGGATGGTTTTTTCGTTTCGTGAACAAGTCTGTTTCTTTATCGTTAAATTTAAAAATGAAAAGCACCAGATAGAAAGAGAGAAACCCATTATAAATGAAGATTTATACTCGTATTAACTTACGTTAAAGAGAATAAGACACATTTTAAGTATATTGGAGCACACTTTAATTTAAATAAAAATACTGATCATAAATAAGATAACTTATTTTACTCTTAGTACCAAAGCACTATCTTACTTCTTACTAACGTTATAAATGCGGAAGTTTGTGAGGATGCGTGTATATATGTTTGTTACTCTTTCACGCAAAAACTACTGAACGGATTCGGATTAAACTTTACAGTAATACAGCTTATACATCAGACTAAGACATAGGCTACAATTTATCAAGATTTTATGTAATTTGGCCATGATATACCACGATAACGCGGGCGAAGCCGCGGGCGGAATGCTAGTACTTTGCACATTAGAATTTTATTTTCAACATACAGACAGTAACTTTCCTGTTTACCTACTGTGACCTATCGCTTATTTCCGGTCAAGTTAATTCCATAAACTAAGTGTAGCGAGGAATGTCGTAATGTCGTAAATATCCAGACTGGAAGATGCGTTGTGCTAGGTAACCGCTGACTGGCGGGAAATGAATGATCAAATTACGAAATACGCTCAATTTAAGGAACTTGACAAGTTTTATGGGATTGTGATAGGGCTAGCATTACTCGGCGTGCGAACTACCTTGTCATTAAGATAAGATAAAAAATCTTTATTGCACAAACGAACAAATACAGCAAGTTAAACAGTAAGTAGACATAAAATGTACAATTTAGGCGGTCTTATCGCTTTAAAGCGATCTCTTCCAGACTACCTTCTGAAGAGAGACTTGTATAATATAACGGGTGAGGCTGTGCAAAATAAAGGATAAGTAAGAGATATTTAAATAACAAACTAAATGAATTGTGTTACATAAAATACAAATAGGTATTGCAATAGGATCACCAGTTTCCATTTTTAAGGACTGAAAAATATAAGATGAGACTTAATACTAGGTTACAGAGAGAGGAAGTATGGTTTGACTTGGGATTTAAAGACATGTAAGGACTGAGGTTTGCGGATGGGTAAAGGTAAGGAAATTCACAGACGAATGGAGCGAACGACAAATGATTTAGAATAATAGGAAGTGGAGTGTGAGGGGACTGTTATGTACTGATATGTACGGATAGAGCACGGCTTTTTAATCAAATACACGCTTACATATAAGCCGAAAAATGTTTTTAAACGTTTAAAAAACTATGAGCTGAATATATTATCGCGGAAAACATTTCAGATAGTTAAATAGTGAAGTTGCAGTGAACAAAATCAATATTGTGTTAACGGGTAGTTTGTTGGCTTGAAAATGTAGTATCTAAGTGATCATTACCTCTTCAGTAAGTACTAAATAAACTGAGAGCCTCTAAAAGGGAAAAATAACCACTGTACTATTCGACGTAAACGGACATAATTAAAATTATTTTTAAGTATATTATCACGTAAGTGACTATTCTGTCTTTGTAATAATAAAGATCTTCAAACCTAGACCTATTAGTTGATAAAATACCTCAGTCAGCAGAACCTTTGTTACCAACATAATTGGTGTACTTAATATCCTTTGCAATAAATGTGTGCCCAGCACACAGGCCATAACTCCACGCTATAAATCACCGGGGTTCAGCGTTCGATTCCCGGCGCAAGTCAACAGCCGGTCGACAACTTTGATAAATGAGCGGTACTCTGATGGTTTTGTTACTTCTTTCTCTGCTTCGTTCATTTTTGTTGACCCTTACGGTGTCTACAGTACCAACAGGGCGCGTCTGATTTTCTCCATACCGTCCCCAAAAGAGGTTGAGGGCAAAAATTTAGCTCTTTAGTCGGTAGGAGTCCGACATAACCACGTTGTTCCCCCGGACAGCGTGGTATCAAGACCTCGTCTAGTAAAATACCTGTATAACACACTTATTCATAAAACTAGCAATCCAACAATGACTTTGCCTGCGTAGAAAAATAGCCTACGTCACTCGCTGGTAATGTCTAAATTGGTAAAAGATTTTTTTAAATCGGTCCTGTACTTTCAGAGCCTGAACAATCAAATCTTTTCTTCTTAATAAAGATGAGAAAACAGTATGTGAACACTCTTTTAACTCATAGCCGGTTTCGTTTTTTTTAATTTTAGCGTTAGAAAGAGTCACGACTAAGTGGCAAGTTTTTTTTAAATCAGAAAAAAAAACTAGCTAAAGCTTGAGGTGGTCCCTCACTTAGAGCATTTTCCTGTAATGTAACGTTTCAGATTTGATGTTAACCATTACATTACAGAACTGCCTCCTTGACACGACGAACATCCGCTTGTAATGTACATTTCAGATTCGATTTTAAGCATTACATCACAATACTGCCTTACAAAATTCAGAGAAGTTGTATCAAAATATTACAAATTGCATCATCAAGTTGCGCGTAATGCTCGTTAATTTTCCCTCACCAACGTAATGCTCGAATCTGTAACATTACAGTTTGCGCACTGTAATGCTCGGTTCTACTCCCTCGATGATGAAATGCGACTCTGTAACGTTACATTACAGGAAAATGCTCCCAGTGAAGAGCACCTTTAGATAAAGTACTTCACTATGAGAGGGTGTAACTAGGACGGTCATGAGTGTGTGAAATTGTTCTCACAGAGAGTATACCGTTTTAAACACTAGCCATATTGAGATACATTTTATCAGATGTGTAAAATAAAGTCTCGCGGATTTCATACTTATGTATGCAGGGAAACGAAGATATCAGGGATTACGGTACCAGTCTATAAAATGTTCTCATGGATTACGTGACTGGGCTTTTTGTCAGAAAACCATTTACTAAATAATTTCATTCAACCTTAAAAATCGATTAATGCAGCCGCTACCTACTGGGTAGGAAGATCTTTGTAGAGTTGAGTGAGACTTCGTTCTTATAAAAAAATGTTTATATAAACTAAAAGAACGCTTTCTGAAAAGATAATATCAAAGAAATGTTTAAGGATTCCTTTACTGTCTTACCACATATAAATATTCTTTAGTAACTGAAAAAAAATTGCAAGTACTTTCAATCGCCATCTACTTGCCAGTTTCTGCTAAACATTGAGCATAACTGAATCATTAGCGATATAACCTATTGTTTTTTTCTATTGTGTCTGGTCTCCGAAATGTTAACTTGTTAATTACTATATCATTGAGAACTTTATAGCACGTTATAACAAGTAAAATCCAGACAGTAAAAAGCTTATCTGAAAAAAACTCAGTTCCCCAAACAAACTTAATCCCAACGATAACCAATCAAAACCTGTCAATCTTTAAAAAACGAAGCTCGCTGCTAATCGAAAAATGAATCTCGAATTTGGAACGTCTAACGCCTACGGTCGAGTATCTACGTGTATACTACCCTGTAGGTACGTATTCAGTTCATTCTAAAGGCACCAGTTGCTCTATGAATGGGCCCATTCAATACTGTTCTGGATTCTGCGCATGCGTGGGATCGATCCGTCGCCGAGGCGCGGGGGGAGGGGGACGGTGTGCTTCTCCACTGGTGATGCATTGGGACTAAAATGTAGTAATTTTTGGTTAAACTTCAGTTGAAGAGTAGACTTGCACTTTAAATCTCAAATTGTTGTTATGCAAGTAGCCCCTCTGTTGTAGTTTGACTGAGCTCTGGTTAACACAATGACCGTTTATGGTAAGTGGTAACCGCTTCTTATGATTGCGCAGAACATCAATGTTATGTGTTGCAGATCCTGCTAGGCTAAGGATACCTTTTGTGTAGTCAGAATGAGTCAAGTCCACTGACCAAACAATAGCTCACCGATGTGTTCTGGGTATCTTACTCACTAGGGCTGTGTTTGAAAACGAGTGGGATTTCACTCTGAGGAGTGATAATCACTCGAACCCGTTCCAAATTGAACCCAAGAAAAATCGAGGCCTTACCGAGCTGTCACCTTTCAGTTTCCTAGCTGTTTCGGAACGGGCTCGGGTGACGTTTATCACTCTGACAAGTGCAAATCCTACCGGTGCCTGGAACCCGATGCAATTTACCTGACAGCTGTTAGACAAAGGTTATGTTCGTTTTGTCTCTTTTTATTCGACGAGGGTGAAATTCACGCTGCGAAAAGCGATTTGGAACACGCTCTAGAATGACAGTACAAAATATGAATTCAGCGGAATATGGATTCATATCACTACTTGTGTGCCATTTCATTCACTGTTCACTAATAGATATGGTTGAATAACAATATCCGCGTCTAAGAATAAAATCAAACAGCGGAAGATACGCACGTCCTTCAAATTGAAAACTAAAAACGAGGGACCATAGCGATAGCGTGGCGTGCGTCAGAGTAGGTCAGAGTAAAGTCCTGTCAATCGAACTGAAATTAGGCGACGGGGGCCTGATTTAAGCGGTCCACGCGCTAGAGGCGAGTCACCTATCTTCCATTTTGATTTAATCTAAGATCCCCGTGGATAAAGATGACTCAAAAATCTGATGGGTATGCACTGCGTTATTGATGAAAGTAGAATTTTGCATTTTGTCCTATATTTTTCAAACTGAAAAACACGTACATTTCTACTGCACCCAGGAATCTAGGATGCCCCAGAAAAATAGATAATAAAAAAAGATAAGCGCCAACAGCTCAGCTCAGTTAATAAACAAACGCAAGCTGAAAATAAGATATTAGGTGTACCAGGTAGCGACGACCTTTGATTAGTTATAAAAAGATTTAAAAAAGTGTTATTTTCCGACACATTTTTTATCATTGGAAAGCTGCCCCTCGCCGAATGTTACGTTTCGCAAATAGTGTACACGCTCACTTATGTATACCTAAGTACTTATACACCGACGTTACTACATTTTATCCATATGTTTTATTAACCCATATAGAGATTTATACATACATTTAAGGTTTTCGCCAGGATTTACCTTATGTTTCTTGAAGATATGTTATGTAGGTATATTAGAATATCAGACACAGGTTCAAGCTCTGCTTGATTTGGGGTCAGATAATCTTGGTGTAAGATGTCCCAGATATCATTGATTGAAACCTGATTTTTGATGGCAAAATACCTACACCTTTTCGTTCCATTCATCAAAAAGCTCAATTGGCTATTTTAAAATTCAGATTCTTTGAAAATCAAATCAAATCGAATAGCTGAATGTAAGGATATGACATTTTCAAATAGTAAACAAAACATATAAAAACTGGGCTACGCTGCAGACAGAATATGTCTAAGACAAAGGAATTGTGGCATACAAAATCTCTAAAAAAATCCTGAAAGTATTTACCACGGAAACAAATTTCTTTGGTAACTCTTAGCACACTATTAATTGCACTATTATTTTATTAGGTTTTTATTTTATTTTTATTTTTATTTTATACCTACCTTGTTTTCGAGTACTAACATAGTTTTCTAAGAAATTCTACTAACACAACTATGGATTCAGTTATCCGAAATAAAAAGTGTTTTTTTTTTATTTATTTTTTTATTTTTTATTTATTAGTTTTTTTTATTTACAATTCAAATAACATCTAAAATCTGTTTTCTATAAGCTTTATACTTATTAATCAAAAAATGAAAATCAGTCAATGTGGCAAGAAATTCGGTAACTATTTTTTTCAACATTGTTTGTTATTTTTTCAATAGTTGGAATTACAGAGTGGGCATATTTTACAAAAGAAAACCACAAACTGTTTATTATTTTAAAAAAAAATGAAGAGAATAATTTTTTGCTGAAAGTTTCAACGAAAGCTTATGAAATCAAGTGGTCGTAATACTTCGATGTCATTATTATATTCAACAAATTGTAAATGTATTATTTACTTACTAAAGTATAAGTTATGTTTGCCATGTCCTTACAAGGCTTCACCTGTATACCATATTATATTTAAAATCTCAAAATTGCAATGTGACACGCAATAAACGATTGAAATTGAAATTGGAAAAACAAATAAAAGGCCTTATTAATAAAAATTAATAAGAAATCCTTCAATTGTATTTTGTCCTAACATTTTACGCTACTCTTAATATACTTACTTTACTTTATTTGTAGCTTAAACTCGTGGAGACTCAGTTCAAGAAAAGTATGCAACCAGATTACCTGATTATTACCAGATTATCTTCCTGATTATTTAGAAGTCTGACCGGGGGGAGCTACATTTTTGAATATATTGTTACTTGCTGATAATGTAGGTTTATATTGAAAATGAAGCGGGGTTATTATAGTGTTGACGATTTCTTAAATGATAAGAATTTGTGGTCATCTTAGGTATAATCTGCTCCTCTGCACACTTTTTTGTTATGACTTTACTCTGTCAATTCCATTTTTGTGTATAAAAACAAGATTGAAAAGAGTAACCATCGAGTTACTTGCCGGAGTCTTCTCGATCGGAAACAACCTCCGAACCGGTGGTAGAGTCACATTATATTTAATTATGATATGAACTATCATAGTATTATTTTATGTAAGTTTATTTTTATTCAGTATATTTTTGCTACAATTTTTTTTTGTTACATGACATGTCATAAGTACTTTTTATAAGTCTATATGAATAAAGATATTTTTTACTTTTACTTTAAAAGAAGGGGTGCAAGGAAGGAGCCTCCCCGTGCGGCGCATAGTGATATTGTATGCGTCCGGCGCACCCTGGGCAACGATCTGCATGGACAGTCAGTCGGTAACGCAGATTGGCTGATCCTTTCACCACGATTCTAATGGCAAGAATATTGAGGCCCCCCCCCCTAAAAAGCCTTTTTCAAGGCTAAATCAACAACACCCAGGTTCAGCTTCAGCCCTGAACATCATTTCGGTCAACAATGCAGTTCGCGTGGCCGAGTACTGCCCCCGATTAAGAACAAAGTTATCGACCGATTCGGTTATTTTCTTTTATTTTTAATATTTTTTAAAGTATGGCAGTTTTCATCTAATTTGGTTCATGAAAACTTAGGGCCTTTGGCTTTAACATTACAAAATATTGATTGCTACCGCTTAGCGGATCATTTACTATAATTAAAACAAATTTACCGAATCGATCGATAACTTCGTTCTGAATCGGGGGCCTGGTCAATGACTAGCCGGAATCGATAAGAAGAAGATTGAAAAGATAATTTTTGAAACCTGTACAAAAGTTTTTGGGTTTATCGTTACAAACACAGAAATGTTTGCTCTTTATATCATTAGTGTCACTTTATTTCATATCCATTGGCGACTCGTCTATCAGTAAGTAAACGTACCGGTCAAAATAATAGCCCTTTTATTCGCTTTGCCGCGCCGTTTATACGAATAGGAATCCCTAGGTAGTACACGAAACTTTAGAATTGGGAAACCGGAATGTGGCAACGATTTAGTGGATGGTAGGGGTAGAGGGGCACTAAGGGCACACGTGAGCACGGGTAGTGAAGTTCTCCCTGGCTTATTTCATAAATGAGTTATATACACAGTGACAAATCTTATTAGATGACGCACGGCGCTCCGTTTATTAGTGCAAGAGTGGACATTTTTGAAGCTCAATGTGACGTCATTGTAGTGCTTTAGTTTTAGGAATATACGAAAAGATTAGCTTGGAGCGCTGTAGTACGGTTTCTGTGCTGGAAGACGCCCCTGAATTTAATCCTTGTCTGATGCCTCGGTACATAAGAATATTTATTCTTATTTCGAGACCATGACAATAGGGTATTTGACTATTTTTTTTGTTTAAGTGTAATCGAAAGACCTCTCAAAAATAGAAACATTGGTAAAAAAAAATTCAAAAGCACCAATTTCTCCGCGATATAGTAATTTTAAAAGTCATTTTTTTGGACTTTTCCAAAACTCTCCCTACAAACTGCCGCCTGCGAATGACGTGATAATAATCGTCAGCTATAAATTTTGTGTATAGATCATCGAATGGCATAACCTATTTTGAAGTTTTACCTATTCGAAAGTTTGTGAGGATGTTTGATACTCTTTCACGCAAAAACTACTGAACGGATTAAGATGAAAATTTACAGTAATACAGCTTATACATTAGAATAACACATGGGGTACACTTTACAAAGATTTCATGTAATTTGACATGAATAATATATCACGATAACGCGGCCAAAGCCGCGGGCGGAAAGCTAGTTGTAATTAAAAGTTGTGTTGGGACCCTTTTTAATGTATTCTTTGATTATATTCAATTATTTTGAGAATCTGATGAAGTTGTAAATACCCTATGGCGTGTGGTCTGGCGCATAGCATATTTATTGATTTATTTAAATCCACCATTCTTAATCATTTTGAAGAAAGTTTTCAGAAATAGGAATGATATTGGTATCGAACTACCTACTTGATTTGATATACCATTAAAAAAAAGTATTTTATTGAAGTAAACGTTTGCCAGCAAACTCACACATGCTCATTCCTAGCCAGAAAAACATGCTACTACATGTGTGTCGAAGCATTGCTAATAATGAGCATGCTCATTTTAGTGAAAAGTGAGCATACTCGTTTTAGGCATGCTAATAAGCACGCTATTCTAAAGCATGTGTAACTGTAGCTTAAGTGCATCAGTGTCAGAGGGGCACTGCCTTCCTTCTTTGTTTACGTGGTGTAATGATGACTAACATTTTTTATCTTTGGAATTGTTTAAATGACTTGGTACATCCTATTGTTTTGTATTCTGTAGCTTTGATGTACTTATTAGGTTGTTCTGTTTAATAATGTTAGAATTTAAGCATTTTTTTTTCAACAAACAAATTGTACTCTAATAACTTATATTGTAAAACCATAACAAGTTTAAAAGCGTAACTACTGAGTTTCTCGCAGAGTTTTCTCAGTAAGAAGCAACTCCGACGCGGTTGTAGAGTCGCATCATGTTTGTATACTGTTTATTTGAATATTCATATTATTATAGTATTCATATCTATTATTTAGGATCTTTTTGACTATTATTAAAAGTACTGCATAAGTCTATCTAAATAAAAATATTCGAGTTTGACAGGCGAAGTGCGAGCACTCGCCTCATCAATTTCTTTTTTTGTCTGTGGTTATAAAGTTTCAAGTTTGCCAGAATAGGTGTCGGAATTGTAAGAATGGAACCGTAGTGGTGTCAAGCGAGATTATTTCGTGCCGTGTTGTACGTTTTCCTTAAAGAAAGATATACACCTACAGTAACAGGGCCCTTATTACAATCGCTTATAACTGGTCAAGTTTATTTCCTAAACTGAACGTAGCAAGCAATTTCGTAATAATCTTTCAATTCCAGCCAGTCAGCGGTTACCATGCGATAACGCATCTTCTAGGCCCAGCTTATTTACTTGAGGATATTTACTGACGCAATTGTTCGTTACCCTCATTTTAAGTTGGCCCTTGGGGCCGTATTACGATCATTTGGGACAATTGCAGCGTGAACGTTTAGGTTTCTGAATATGGTCACTTTGAATTGGTATAACGATGTCACTTTTTTAGAGCTACTTCTGCAACTGAAAAGTTTTAGACTTGTACTTTTTTTTTTATTCATTAAAATTTTTATTTTATCATATATTTATTTATAATTCATATATTAATTTCTAATATTTGACAGATAAACAATGGTATGAAACGTCAAATAAAAGATTGTATACTAATATGTATGTATATACGTACTGAAAATGCGAGCAAGCTTTAAAAGATTGTTATATGGCCCCTGGAGTGTACTCTACAAGTAAGTCTACGTGCGATCATAAAACAACATATCTATACCTTAAACTGACAGTGGTAAATTTTATACACGAAATCTGATTATTTGGAAGGTGAAACTGACTCACAGACTGAAATATAACTACACTTACACTTGTATAGTTCGCGTAAAAAAATGTATTGGGATTTGACATTGTCATGTCATGTGTCATCCCGAAACAATTTTTTTACGCGAACGATAATGTCAATTTAAAGTGGCAACTCGCGGTAGACGTACTGATCTTTTTCTGATGGCACACAGTCAAAAATTACGCATGCGGCGAGGCGCCTCTGACAGATAGTCCGCTTAAAATAAACCCGCCATTTTGATCACGCACGCAGACACTGGTGAGCATCAGCGTCGCGGCCAGTCGCACTGTCACGAGTGTTTTTGTTTTTGTCGAACTTAGTGCAATTTTCCACATGATGAATTCTGTATTTAGCCGGTTCTGTCAAGTAGGCCTATAACCTACCTACTTCATTTAAAATTCAGAGCAAATATAGTGATAACCCTGGGTGGTCACGCAGGTTTATGAAAAAGGCGCGAGAGGTCCTTCTGTAAACTTTTTATTTTGTGGTCCGGTATTTTATGTGACATCACCACAGGTGCTCGGACTCTCTTTCTGTCTTATTTTACGCATACAACGTAAAAAACTCGTCATTGCCATAGGTATAGCTTGTCTAAGCTGAAATGACGCGCCACTTTTTTGTTTGGACGCAATACATATAAACATGCCATTGTAATTGGTTGTTATGTAGCCGGTTGGGCTCTAACCTAGGCGCACGTCAAATTTGTTCGCAAAAGCAGAATCAGCACAATACATGTAGAGTTCTTACACACGGGACAGCAAATGCCGTCGACCTTTTCCGTCGACATGTCGACGGCTGCCGACGACATGTCGACGGCTGCCGACGACGTCTGCCGTCGGCTAACCGACGACAGAGGTCTACCCTTGCAATTGTGACTTGTCGCGTCTGTCATTTTTAGTAAACGGAGCTAAGAAACGCACACTGAGCAATGCCAAAGAAAATTGATTCTGAATTGCTTATTATTAGTGGTTTCAAAAAAAATGTCGAACTCGAACTTATAAGATTACCATTACATTCGAAAGCAATTAAAAAACTTTCGCTCATTTTTTGGTAATAGTGAATAGTCTCGTTCTCTATACAATACAATTTGAACCTACAACGACCGGTCCTTCTCTTTGTCGACGAAGACAGAATAAAGGCAACAATTTAAGAGTGCTTTTTAACGAAATCCATTTACAACTGGCTCCTAAGAGCGCCTAATCAACTCTTTTTTAGTTAAAAAAATTGTAGGTCGCGTCATTTTAAATTAGACAAGCTCTACCAATAAATTTAACACCAAAATGCCACCACCACGATTCTACTTCAGAACACCCTAAATGTAATATGTGACGTGGGTAACGCTATACAAAAAGGTTGTCAGAGTGTCCCCTGGTATCAATCAGCTGCTAAAAGCCTTTCCCATAATAAAACTGTCATTATTTGTAAGGTTTTTCCAGATGAGTAAATATATGGCAGGTGTAATCTATTGCTCCGCTTTATCGGTAGGAATGTACGTCAGAGAAAATCTCTCAGCCTCGAGTTGAATTGTTTTAATTTTTTTTCGCCATTTTAAGTATAAGTAACGCATATTACGCATAGTTTTTTTCAATTCAATTCGTTCATTTTTATCAGACACAAATGAGAGCACGCACACTAGCGTATTTCATACTGGTATGTCAGTTCATGTCAGTACTACAAGACTAGTGAAACGGTTTTGTAAAATAGACAGACTTTACTACGACTACAAACGAATCGATACTACGACTTTCGTAGCATAAAGCTACGGGGAATTTCTGCTACAATTCTACTCAAAACTAATTATTCCGTTGGTAATTTTCGCATAAAATTATAGCAAGCCAAGGCTCGTCCACCTACAAAGTGAACGGTCGTCCTTAAAAAGGACTTTATTTGAAGACTATCTTTGTGTACATTCCGACTAACTCTTCTGTGTTGGAAAACATCGATTAAAAAATCGAACCAACCCGGATAACGGCGAAAGGCCTACACCTACCACGTCAAGTTACCTAAAGTGAAAAGTGGGTGGCTAAGTGTTCCCTTCTCCATGACGGAAACAGTCACTTGCTCTGACTACCCCGTTTAAGATAAAGTTATCTAATCAAAGACCAGTTAAGTTTCTATCACACGAGCTATGTATTTATTTCTCAAACCAAGACGAACACAATTTCGGCTAAACTTTGAAGCATTATCATTCTTCTAACGCACTTCTTTTCAATCTTACCACAAGTTTTGCTAAAACAATGCCTAAAAAAGTAGTAGAAGACACGCACCCCGTGAGTACAATCGACCTAAGCGGAAACGTAGGTAACCTCACCAAATAGTTTTTATGCAACGTCTCTATAGTAGTTTTAAAACGGGTTTTGCCAAGAACAATTCCGGCAAATTGCTTCAAGAGGACACAGCACGGGCCAGAGAAATAAAAATAGGTTTTTGTATTATTTATTTCTATTTGTTGCTAAGCTCGAGCCCCCCGCAGAGTGATATAGAGACAACTGGACCTCGAACCGAAATTATCTATCAAAAGTACACAAAATCGACATTTAGTCACCTTTACGTCTTCCACGAGTTGCCACTTTAAATTTACATTATTGTTTCGGTAAAAAAATGTATAGGGATTTGACATTGTAATGTCATGTCATGTGTCATCCCAATACATTTTTTTTAACGCGAACGATAACGTAAATTAAAAAGTGGCTACTCGTGGTAGACTTACTGATCCCTTTTCGAAAAGTTGACGGATCCGACTTTGTGTTTCTATGTTCTCCTTTATTATATAAACTAGTCAAATTGGTCTTGGATGTTTAAACGCAGCGAAAAATCTGGCCTATTGTTTAAATTTTTGGAACTAGTTAAAGAAAGAGACATATAAGTTAGTTATTAAAAGAGATTTTAACGAATTTATTATAAAAACCACAACCCACAACCGTGCCACAGCGCACTACGCAAATCGTGTCGTCAAATTAATTAATAAGATTAATTAATATCTATTAAGAATTATCCTAGTAAAGGGTGTCCAGTAGAAATTTTTCAACTTTAAAATTTCATATAAAAAAACTACACCTATTTTATTTATTTTTATCCTAATAAAATGGACATCATCAATGCGGATTTCATTTTTTAAACACTATATCATCTAAATGATGACCGTTTTTTTGTAAGCATTCCTGGATCCTTACATTTGCAATCACGCGACGGCAAAGCTTTGGAGTAATGCTTTGAACTTCACCGCGAATATTGGCCTGCAGGGCTTGAATTGTCCGGGTATTGTTGTTATATACCTTCGATTTAAGGTAACCCCATGAAAAAAATCACAGGGCGTGAGGTCGGGTGACCGCGCGGCCATGAGATGTCTCCGTACTTATTTGGAAAAATTGTTCTTAACTTTTCCATCGACACCCTAGCTCTATGGTACGGTCTTGCTGAAATTGTGTCCTATTGTTGTAACCTGAATACAGCTGCAATTGCGGTGGCAGAAATTCATCTATAATACGACAATACACCGAAGCAGTGACTGTTTCTCCTTGGTTAAAAAAAATAGGGCCCAATTACATTAATTATGTTTATCAGCCTTCACACCCCTAGTACAACATTTCGTACAAGCTATGCTTAGTTTGGGGTCAGATGATCTTGGTGTAAGATATCTCAGATATTTATTTATTCAGCTTTGGTTGACTGTACCGAACTGAAGTTATTTCTTTTAGTTTGAGAGGAGGGCAAAAAGTTTAAATGTAAGGCACGAGGCCGGAACAATGTCGTGAAATATTTCGTAAGATCCGGGCTTTACCGTGTAATTAGCAGAAGACTTACAAAAACGACATATTTAATTTTTTTTTTTCTATCAACTTTAATTTAAGGTTCATACAATTTTTTATTTTATACAGGATGTCACGGATAACCTGTACCAGCGAAGGTCTGTGGTCTAGGGACTCCAATACCTATCGATTGGACCCTATGTATGTTCCCCGATTTTTGGTAGTTTTCAAGTTATTACTTTTTTTACGAATTTTCGAAAATTTCTGGGTTATGTCACTTTTTAGGTTACTGTGGCGAAAATAGTTGAGGTACATGCTTAATTTTTTTTTGTTAGCTATGCAGCTACTACTAGGCCTACTGCTGTAAACTAGGTCTACTTGATTCAAAAGGATTTACATTTGTAGCACTAAATAATAATTCGGAAAAAAAAACCGAAAAAATGGTAAATACCGTTTATCCCCTAAGTTTTGAACGCCATTTAAAAAAACGTTTCATCGCGTAATCGCGCAGGTGTCGTGCCCTAGGGGTTAAGCACCCCAACTAGGATCGCGGATCGTGTGGTCCCAAGTACAAATCTGACAAGAACCAAAATCTTTGTGTTCATTGAGCGTGCTCAGCGAGCAAAACTGAGAGTTGCTGCAAGCCTACCCTACAGTTGACCTCTATAGGAAATGGGACGTGCTTGCAGTCAGACAGACTTTTATCCTGCAAACCGTTCTGAAGAAGCACGAACTACTGGACTACAATCCTGTACTTTTCAAAGATAGGCGTAGAAAAGGACATGTCTGTACAATCCCACCACTAAATACAGCCTCCTCACAAAAATTTGTTTGCTTCTTAGGTAATTATTTATATAATAAACTGAATAAGTGTCTTAAAATTTACGATCTTCCCAGAGTTAGCTGCAAAGCCAAAGTTGCAAATTACTTAAAGGACCTAGACTACAAATCCACTGAATCCCTTCTTGTTGTTCCCAATTAAAATACTCCAAACTCTAATGCTTAAACCTAAATCTAATTTATTTATTTATTAACTATCTTCTGACATATTACAATCACACTCAGGCCTGTTTTGACCTTGATATAATACCCATCGGTACTGTTTGTCATACATAAGAACACCAAACACACATTCATCACACACAGATTTATCAAACACGCACGCACACACACATACACATTTTGCCATACACATCGACAAACCAGACTGCTTTCTCACTGACACATAGATTTTTGTTGTTTTCGCTTCCACTTTGTTTATTCCACTCAAATGTTGTCTTAAGCCTTTAAGTTCTTTAAGTACACATTTTCTTAAGTTTCTTTAAGTGCATCCTACTGCGGGGGTAGTCCTGGTGACCTGTAACACAGGTTTGGTTTAAACCTATTTTCAGGCACCAGCCTCTCACACCTTAGGATTATTCTTTTAATTTGTTATATACCTACATTTAATTTGTTATATACATAACTCACGTAATAATATACCTAAGTGCTATATTTAAGGTCCTATTGTGAAGAGGAAATAAATATAAATATTTCATTGTTAAAATTCCGCCTAACTCTCCGGTGATGGAAAACATCGATAAAAAACCAAATCAACTTGGAAAACGGCGGAATGCTCACCACCTACCACGTTGGGTTTTAATACCAATGGTGAAAAGTGGGCTTCTGAGTGTTCCGTTCACCGTGACGGCAACAGTCACTTGCTTCTGACTACCCCGTTTGGGATAAAGTCATGATGGTGGTTTTGTTATGTTATGTTATCTTATTTGAAAATTCTGATATTATATTTAATAATTCTGACTGTTCGAGTGATTTTGTATGGGGACCTTGAAATCAACAGGGACAAGCAGAACTTCTACTCAACCCTTTGCGCCAATAATTACAAAACAACTTTGTATATCACTAGATATTAAATTGTACGGATATGTTAATCCTTTGAGGTTTTCGCGCATTGCCGACCTCCTAAACCCTTCTACAGTAGGTACATCCGAATTTCGTAAGTTTCGCACCTTAGCACTTAAAACGGGGGTGTTTTGTTTTCCCTAACGCAGACCCTTTCGTAGAAGGATGTAATTTTGCTGTTGAATGAAATTGCCTAACCTAAATTGAATGCCTACTTGCCTACCTTAATATTAATACAGTCAGCTACAACTGTAGGGAAACGTTGTGGACTTCGTAGCTCGCCTAGTTTATATGTTAGTTTATATAATTTAAATAATAAAAGTAAAAAAATTGCAAGACATCTGAACTTTGAAGCTGCACAATGCAAGCTATCTGTTCCTTCCGTGTCTTCTTTATTAGAACGCCGTACGGAGAGAGATCAAATTTTTCTGTTTAAGATTATCAAAAATCTAGAAGGTACCCCTTTTCTGTTGAAAAATATACGGTTCTCGCTACAGTTACGCATTCGGGATGCCATCCACTGAAACATATTACGCAAGCAACGCCCTTTTTGTTCAGATCGACTGATAACTTTAATAAGAAATTTATGTTTTAAGATAATACTTCAAAAAAATCGTATTTTTTGATCTGATTTTATGAATGACTGAAAGGCCGTGCGGATCTGCAAGTCCGGTATACATTTCTTCAGACCTTTATCTGAACATGACAGGAACCATAAACACAATTACAAAAATTGCCTCAATACATTTTACTTTCGAAGAGAGCCCTAAGAAATGAGAAAGTCTGAGATTAATGATAATTAGATTTTCAATACGAAATTGCTTGAATACGTTAACATCATTAATATACACAATCGTAAAGAACCAGTTTTTCCTCAAAGCAATTTTAAAATAAAATTATTAGTGTTTTGTCGCTTTTCGTCGTTATTTCTAAGCGATGTGACAGTAAGCGGCCAGTGCATTCACGACTTTAAAGACAAAAAAATTCAGTACATTTACGTAGCCACGCCCCTTGTGATGTTAAGAGTACTTAAGTGTCAAAATAAGCGAAACAGACTTGCCTTTTCTTTTGATTGCGTTCACTTACAGTCATCATCATCATCATTTTAGCCGAACGACGCCCACTGCTGGGCATAGGCCTCCCCCAAACACTTACAGTATCAGTTTGATTTTTTGACAGATCCCCTGTTGGGTCTGTCAAACAGTTAGAGTTGTAAAGTGACCGTCAAGTTATATGTGACTGACCATTCTGACCGAGCAGATTGGACACTTATCCTATTTGACCGGTCACATTCGGTCATTTATTGTCAGTAACCTTAGAAACATTTTAATCCTTTCTCTGCCGCAAAGGTCACTGTTAATATACAGGCTGTCCCGGGAAACCATTCCTTTTTCAAAAATTCAAAAAAAAAACATAACTTGAAAACTAACGAAAATCGTAGAACATACATAGGGGTCCATTCGATAGGTATTGGGGTCCCCAGACCACAGACATTCGCTGGTACAGGTTTCCCGGGACACACTGTATACGACATATATTTTCAACTTCACCGATAGTCAATGATTTTTCTTGGAGCGTTTAAAAAAACTAAGGACTAAGTAAGTTTACCTACTATCAATGAAATGCAATCTAAAAACCCTGTCGCTTAAAAAAAAATATCAATTCATGTTCATTATAAATGATAATGATCAATTATAACATGAATTTGCCTAAAATATATCTAGTACTTTACGACGAAATAATAGTCACATAATCGAATTAATATATCTGACCAATGTGACAATAAATGAAAATTCTGACCGGTCATTTATTATTAATTTATTTATTTATTTATTAACAAATACAAAAAGAGCTTACGTTTCTAAAGCTGCTTACAGTGTAACAAAAACCATTTTAGGTTTGAACGTACACTGGCGATCATCGCCGAGAGTCCAGAAAACAAAGTAATTATATTAACTAGGTGGACAGAAACACATTCAGAATGTGGGTGTAACGTCATTTTTTTCCCCTATCGTGCGGTTTCTCGATTTATTCCACGCATAGACTGACACCACACAAGGAAAACTTAGCATTAATTCGAAACCGCGGAGCCACACGGGGGTAATATGTTACGGTCAACTAAAGACAATTCATGAAGAAATTATTGTCTGAGATATGTCAAAGAAATACCGTTTAAGTTTATATTTAATATTGACTTTACTTATTTCATGTTTTAAAGATGTAGGTAGGCTATTTATTAAATGACGGACGCTTGTCGTATGTGACGGTCACTTTACAACTCTAGTTTCAGTACGTCTACCACGAGTTGCCACTTTAAATTTACATTATCGTACGCGTAAAAAAATGTATCAGGATCTGACATTGTCATTTCACATCATGTGTCATCCCAATACAATATTTTTACGCAAGCGATAATGTAAATTTAAAGTGGCAACTCGTGGTAGATGTACAGATCTTGGTACTTGATATTATTTACAACTTGATACTTTACCTCGTCTCTGAGGAAACAGCTCGTCTCTCAGACGGAAGGACATCAAAATAGTTTCATAGGGGTTCCTGTTCTGCTGAGATAAGGAACCCTAAAATACACTTCACCGGTTAAAAAGCTTAGGCCCCTTTTAACATTTATATCAGCGTTTATTATTCAGTTTTTCTGAAGCCTATTCGCACAAAAATGTGTAGGCACAGTGGTATTATGTAAAGAGGCTTGACAATGCCTCGTAAAGGGCGGGGAACGACACCACGACGCTATAAAGTTCGTTTTCAATATGGCGGGGATCTGTTAGCCGCCTACGCAAAATGAGATTTGAGTTTGAAAGTCAAGTTTTGTTTTACAGATGGCCTTTGTCGGCGTTTTGTGTCAATCATTTTACGGTTATAGAAATATTGTCTTTGGTGGTGAAATGGGTCGGCGGACTGAAATACGAAGTAAACATGAATTGTTTTAGGTAGATGCGATGCGAAAATAAAAGTTTTCTTGATTGGTATACCTACTTATACATTTTGCTACAACTTGTTCTAAGTGGTACTTACTTTTAATTACGAAAACTTTTCATTTAATCAGTATACAACTTAGAATAATTACACCTAGAACGATAGTTCCATACAAAAAGGCGCGCCATTTGCGATGCCAAAATTAACTGTCAAAATAACAATTCGTTACACATGTAATCACAATTCTCAGTATTTAACATGTATGAATGCTACTTGTGTTTCTCTGTTATGTTGTTGCAACCATTTACTGCACAAATAAACATTTTGAAGAAGCTCTTACCTCGAGAAATTAACGTCGGTAAGTTCAGATCCAGACGTGGCGTCCTGATATTTGTGGTATCAAAACGCGTGCCCCGACTCGCCTTCTAAGCGTAATCATTCTAAGGTATACAAAAAATAGAGGAAATGGGGTTCCAAGACGCAGTAGAAGCTCGTCAGAACAAACAGAAGGTAGCTAAAACATCCTGACATTTGATTTATTGGTCCAAGCATCATATTTTGCGATGTTAGGGCATACTTAAGACTGCTTTTCCAGTAGAGACCATGCTGCGTTGCTGTGTGGATGGGTTTGATTTCCACCAATCATATTTAATGGTCCAAATAGCGTAGCACTTGTGGAAACGGGTCCTACTAAGCTTCATGTCATTATTAGGTTGCATTTAGAAAATCAAAACATTTAATTTGTTGTTCTTTTGAAATTTGTTCGATGAACGGACAAATTTCAAAAGAACAACAAATTAAATAACAAAAGCCTGCTTGGCTTGCTTGGCATAGTCTTAAGTTAACGACGAACGAAACAAAAATTATATTTTTTAGTTAACTACCTTTTTCAGTTAAACCAGTTGATAATCTACACAGTCAGACATGCACGCGTTCGCCTCTAGTAATTAAAAAACTTTCGCTGGGGGTCTCAGAGACCTCCACTAGATGGTTACGTGACTTTTATTTTAGCTGAATGGGTCAGTCAATCATGAGAACAGCCAGCGATGGCTGAAAGAAGATAATAATTTATTCAATAATCCTTTTGTCCTTTGAACGATTTCGCCAATAGTATAATAGATAAATTGAAACGTTGATATTCCAGACTTTGGTCAGTTAAACTTTTGTTCAAATGACCAATGTTATTTTCAAATTTGTTGATTTGTTCCCTGTTCTTATAAAATTTGCTTGAGGAAGTTTTGATTGTCTAATATGTAACCTAATGGGCTACGTGTAAACATAAGTGGTTTTAAGTTAATATTGTTTATTAAATATGTATGTCCGCGCAGGGGGATCGCCCTACTCCTGTGTTAAGTGGGTTAGGGCTACCGTGCCATGGGCGGGCCCGGTTAAAGACATTGGCCCAGAGGAAGGTCCGCTTCGCATCGTGGAGCGTTGGCACGCTGACGGAACGCGCTCGCGAGCTGGCCGATGTGCTCGCCAGGCGGAGGGTGGCCGTGGCGATCCTGCACTGCAGGAGACTCGCTGGAGAGGCAACAGGTCCAGGAACATCGGGCACGGCTACAAGCTGATCTACGTGGGTTCTCCTGGTGGGGCCAATGGAGTGGGGGTAGTGCTGTCCAAGGAATTCCAGAATAGTGTCTTGTAAGTAAATCGCGTTAGCGACCGCCTTGTGGTCGTGAGGGTGCTTATCGAATGGGTCACGCACGACCAATTTGATAAGTGCCTACGCACCGTAGGTCGGTTGTAGCGCTTCGGATAAGGCACTGTTTTGGGAGCAAATCGACCAGCTACTGCACTATTCTATTGTTCGAAGGCGTCGTTCTGGGTGGCGATCTGAACGGTCATGTGGGCGAACAGTGTGAGGAATACGGGCGTGTTCACGGTGGTTTTGATTTTGGCAGTCGTAACGCTGAAGGTGAAGATATTCTCCGGACGTGTATGGCTGCCGACTTAGCCGTCGTGATCACGTTCTTCAAAAAAAGTCCCAAGCATCTGGTCACCTACAAGAGCGGTAGAAGCGCAACCTAGATTGACTACTTTCTCACCAGGAGAGCCCAGATCGGCAAGGTAGCTAACTGTAAGGTCATACCCGTAGAGAGTCTTACTGCTCAACACCGTCTACTTGTGATGGACCTGTGAGTGAAGCCTAGAGGCAAATGCCGGGAGCGCTGCCCGCCCCGAACCAATTGGTGGCTGCTTGAAGGAGCCCGATCCCATGACTTTGCTGCCGCTGTGACCTGTGCATCGCAGCGGATAGTGAGTCCGGGCAACAGCTCTGGGATAGGTGTCAGGCAGCTATCACCGGGGCGGCGAGGGTGGCGTTGGGTGTGTCTCGGGGTGGACGTGGGCTTGACAAGGAGACCTGGTGGTGGAACGAAGCAGCCCAGAAGGAGATCAGGGTAAAGAAAGCCCTCTTCAAAGCGTGGCAAGCGTCCAAATGTCCTGAAGATCGCGCCGCGTACAGGGATGCCAAACGTGCCTCTGGACGAGCTGTACTCAGAGCCAGACGTGACCACTTACGTCCTTTGTACGATAAGTTGGAAGTCGTCTGAGGGGCAGAAGCTCGTTTACAAGTTGGCACGTTCGAGAGTCAAAGCGGCCCAGGATATTTCCATGAGCCGCTGTGTAAATGACGCTCTCGGTAACCTGCTATGCGAGGACCGCGCGGTGAAGGAGAGATAGCGCTCTTATTTTCACGAGCTGCTCAACAAGCAGCACAAAGAGGTGAAGCCACCTGAACTCCCTCCAAATCAAGGACTAGTGCCCCCGGTAACGCCTGATGAAGTCCAGTCGGCTCTTCACCGCATGAAGAACCGGAAAGCTGTTTGGACCCGATGGAGTCCCTATAGAAGCGTGGAAATCGATGGGCTCTCGTGGTTTGAGCATACTTACCCACCTTTTCAACCGCATTCTCCTCACCGGGAAGATACCTGACCAATGGAGACTGAGCATAATCACGCCGGTCTTCAAGGGCAAGGGCTCGGTGCAGGAGTGCAGCAATTATCGCGGCAGAAAGGTGATGTCCCACACCATGAAGCTCGAGCGCATTGTGGACTCTCGGATTCGACAGGAGTGTACAATCTCGGAGTGTCAGTATGGGTTCCGAACGGGTTGCGGGACCATGGACCCTGTACCGTATTTGCCTTGAGAACGCTCATGGAGGGATACAGACTGAAGAATACACCTCTGCATCTCCTTTTCTTAGACATGCAGAAGGCCTTCGACTGTGTCCCACGTGAGATGATCGGCTGGGCGCTGCGGTTCAGGGCCGTGCCCGAAGTCTTTATTGACATTATCCGGGACATGTACCACGATTCCAGTTCCATAGTTAGGACTGCGGTTGGTGACACGCTTCCCTTCCCAATCACCGTTGGAGTACACAAGGCTCCGTGCTTAGCCCGTTTCTATTTAGCGTAATAATAGACGTTCTTTCAAACAGCATCCGAGACTACCACGAGCAACCACCCTGGTTGCTCATGTATGCTGATGATATTGCGATAGCAGATTCGGACAGGGGACGGCTGGTACAACGGGTGAATAAGTGGAAAAATTCACTTAAAATAGGCGGTCTGAAACTTAATGTGGCAAAGACGGACGGACATGGCCTGCAACACCACAAATCCCCAGTCCGTCCGCATAGGTGATGACGTGGACGAGCGCACGGACCGTGTAAAATACCTGGGATCTGTGTTAAGCGCGTCCGGGGACATCGCGACGTCAGAGCCTGAATTTTCGCGGCTTGGGCCAAATGGCGTGAGGTGACCAGTGTCATTTGTGACCCCAAAATGCCGATCAAGCTGAAGGGGCAGGTCTAAAAAACCATCATTAGGCCTGTCCTTTTATATGGCAGTGAAACATGGTCGTTACTAGAGCGACACAAGCAAGAGCTGCGCGTCACGGAAACGAAGATGCTGCGGTGGATGTGTGGAGTCTCACGCAAAGATCGCGTGCGTAACACCCACATCGGCGGCAGCCTTCGTGTTCGAGACATCGCAGACAAGCTGCAGGAGTGCCGCCTTCGTTGGTATGGTCATGTCTCACGGAAATCTGCAAACTACGTGGGCAACATATGTCTGGCCATGCCGCCCCCGCCAGGTACCGGTAGAAAAGGTCGACCCAAGAAGCGGTGGCTCGACGTCGTTAAGGGTGACATGCGTGCCAACAAACTCACCACTGAGTATGCACAAGACCGCTCGAAGTGGGCCAAGAATATAAGGAAGGCGGACCCTGGGACCTCACACACTAGTGTGGGTTCACAACCGGGATAGACCGCACGGATGATGATGATGATTTAATATGTATGTTAGTCTCTAAGGTATTTATTCTATGGGCCAATTATATGTATTTTGTAAGATCTGAAAATGTAATTTTGTAGCTTGAAATAAATGATATACTAGACTAGTATGATATGATATTCGTTATTTATATGCATGAATGCATAGAAAGAAATAAAAAAGGAGAGGAGTTATAAGTAACTCCTCTCCATTTTTTTTTCGTGCTACGTTTTCGTGGCCAAAAGCAATCGATCCGATTTTCATGCTTTTAACACCATTTGCAGCTTTTATTAAATTTGTCAAGTTCATTATCTAAACTAAGCGTGTAGTAAGCGATTTGTAATACGGTATTTCATATGGATTTTTCCAGACGAAACTGCTCGCTACAATTGGTTTAGGAAATTAACTAGACTGGATTTAGGTGATAGTAAAACATAGATTACAACGGTGATTTTTTTTCCATGGGCGGTGGAGGACCCAATTATCAGCACTTTAAGAGTTAGTCCTCACTTATGCCCGTTTATCACATTGAAAAATACTTTTTCATTACTCATTCTCTGAAAGAAGGTCTGAAGTTGCCTGAGGAGCGGGATGAAAGTAATACTTTTCATCCCTAGGGAGAATCACTTTCAACTGACAGCTGTCAAATTATTTTATAAAAAACTAGTTCTTTTTCACATATCTATTGAACCATGTTCCAACTTTCTATACAGCCACGATGTAAAATTGAAATAACTTAAAGTTAAGTATTGATTAAAGAATATATATTTTTTAAATAACTTTATTATAGTTTAGTTTCAACAATTTCTTTAAAATAACTTAGATTTGGGCAAAATATTTACCATTTTTCCAATGATGAAAATAAAAAATAATGGCTGTATAGCTAGCCGGCCACAGAAAAAAAACAAACAAAATAGGCGGGAAAGCGGCAATTCGATCTTCATTTATTTTTTCGTTTTTTTTTTTTTTTTTTTATATTGCCCGTCAAGATGACCTCACTCCACCTGATGGAAAGCGGTCGTGAGGTCTAGATATGAGGTTGACAAGCCCAGTCATTCAAACGAATCACTGGGCTGGCCATCCTCACCTTGAAGGCATGCCTTTTCACGCCCCGCTTGAAGAACCCGGGACTATAAGAGGAAGGAAACACATGTGCTGGAAGAGCGTTCCACGTCTGGATGGTACGACAAAGAAACGAGTCACCGAACCTTTTAGTTCGGGCCAACAAATGTTGAATTGTGTGTGGGTGACGCCGTAGTCCAGCACGCGTGGTATGGGAGTGGAAAGGTGAGGGTGGGATAAGCTGGAATAACTCGTCAGAGCATTCCCCATTGTAGAAGCGATAGAGAACACTTAGCCTGGCAATGTCTCTACGCAATTGGAGAGGCTCAAGGGTCAAAGTTGCCTCTGGGTTTCCAATAATACGGATAGCACGCCGCTGCAACCTGTCAAGAGCTTCGAGACTTGAAGATTTGAAGACTTTTGTTTAAACGTACGAGTATAGCAGAGATTTGTACCTATAAAATGAGTTCATCTGATTCTGATATGAATTTAACGCCTGATTTTATAAGAGAAGAGGCTAAAGCGGTGATGGAAAATAAAATTTACTCATTTTTTCTTTAGCTAATTCATGTTTTTATTTTTACTTTCCTTGTATTTGTAATGAAAAGCACAGTGTTTACCTCGGGTTAAAGACTTATTTAGTCCCTCGAACTATTGGCACCCTCACTTCGTTCCGGGCGCCAAACCCCGTCTCGGGACTAAATAAGTTACTTTCACCCCTAGGGTAACAATGTACTATTACACCCGTTATGACGAGTTTTCTAGTTTCAATATTCAATCAGTAAGATAACATTGAAATAAAAATAGTTTATCTTTATTTATTTTTTAGATAGGCAAGAGTAAAAAATTACCATCTCACCATTTCAAGAGTGAGCCAATTAACAGCACTGTGATAGTGGTAGGTATTGAAACTATATGAAATTAAAAAAAAAAATTGGTACCTATAATCCTTTTTTGAGGTGCCCGTGGCTCAATGACGGCAGCAGATCGGCAACGATCCGATGTTAAGCTACGCCATTCAGGTCGGGTTATGGATGGGTGACCATCCCGACCGAAAATTAAGTGTAGTGTTTTTCGGGCATCTCCGTGCTTCGGAAGGCACGTTGAACAGTTGGTCCCGGCTGAAGTCGCGAGATATCAGTCGTGAAGCCTATTCAGAGGCCTAAAAAGGCGGCTTGAGAACATCTGACGGGTTTATCACTGGCCTTACATTCACCTCTCCAACAATCCGCACTGAGTCCGCGTGTTGGAGTATGGCTCGTACCACTTCATACTTGAGGTGAGGCCTGTGCCCAGCAGTGGGACGTATAAGGCTGTGTTTGTTATACCTAATCTCTTGTATAGATTTTTTTTATCTTTTGAATAAGCATAAAAAAGATTTTATTTATAGTCTTTGAGTATTTATAAAGTTCAACATCATAAGTAGGTATTTAAATAATTTGTTTAGACTCACTAGGAAGTGCCTTTCTTTAAATTAAGGTAGGTAGGTATTACTAGTAGATAGTTAGGTACAACCATTAGGGACATAAAATTGCACTTAATAAAGTGGTAACCCAAATTGGTTAATAAAAACCTTACCATCATCATCATTATCATCTGTGCGGTCTATCCCGGCGGACCCTGGCACCCACACTGGTGTGTGGGGTCCCAGGGTCCGCCTTTCTTATTTTCTTGGCCCACTTCGCGCGGTCTTGTGCATCCTCAGTGGTGAGTCTGTTAGCACGCATGTCACCCTTGACAACGACGAGCCAGCGCTTCTTTGGTCTACCTCTTCTACCAGTACTGGCGGGGGCGGCATGGCCAGACATTTGTTGCCCACGTAGTGACCATACCAACGAAGGCGGCACTCCTGCAGCTTGTCTGCGATGTCACGAACACGAAGACTGCCGCGGATGTGGGTGTTACGCACGCGATCTTTGCGTGAGACTCCACACATCCACCGACACATTTGACGACCGACTTGGTGTAATGGTTAAGAAGTTGGCTACTACACCAGAGGTCGCGGGTTCGATCCCCGCACAGTAGGGGAGGGTGGGGTGATTACGGACAGCGGGTAATTGCGGACAGTGCCTTGCCGGCCAATACAACCCGCCTCGCGCCCCGCAACCCGACTCGCGTGACTCTTTTGGCCATCTTTAGTGCCCTGCAGGATGCCAACACAGTAAGCCGCGCACCCGTTACAAGGTAAGAACAGTCGATAATTTTTAAGTGATTTCTTGTAATATTTGTAGATTTTCAGTAACGTGCATATGAAACAAGAATTGCTTTAGGTAAAAACTGTACTTATTGCCCATTAGGGTGTTATTTAACTTTGAAAATGTGACATTAAAATCTAGAAGTGTGATTGCATAACCTTTGTTTTTTTGCTTTAAAACGTTACAGGGCCAATGGGGTGATTGCGGACATTTTCTTTGGTTAAATACGGACGTCCGTATTTACCCAAAAGGGTTGGGGAGAATACGGACACATAACTTATCATGGTTGTATTCTGTTTTAGATGCCTCGTGTATACAAAAGGAAGACGGAAAAAATGTACACGCTTGAAACTTTAAAATAGCTATAAAGGAGATCCAAGAAAAGAAGCTAAGTTTTAGAAAAGCCGCAGAAAAGTAATGTGCCTAGAGCTACATTGTTAGATCAAGTCAAAAAGTCTGCTGAAGATATCAAAGATCACAAACGCGGTAAGAAGCCTACCACCTTATGTACCACTACAGGACATAATTAATATACCAAGCATTTAGGATTTAAGCAAAAAAACAAACCAAAAAAAGAATCAGTCCATAATTGTTATGAATACTCCAGAAAAAAATGAATAAAAAAAGAAGTAATTAAAGAAGATAGAAAAATAGAATAAGAAAGAAGCTGCAACTAAAAAAGGAAAAGCAGTAACTAAGCGCAAAAAAACGGAACAGAAGAAAAAGTCTCTGAAAGGTGTAAAAACCTTGGAAATTTTGATAATAATGCAGATGAAAATGATTATTTTTGTATATTTTGTAATGAAGAATATCATTCACATCGTTCATCGTTTGGTATGCCAGAATTGGGCACACTATAATTGCACAAGTGGAAGCACAAGCCGTGGCTTCATTTGTGATTTTTGTAAGGAGAAGTAGACTGACTGCAATTACCCCACCTGCTGTCCGTATATACTCGTTACCTACAGGGGAAATACGGACACCAGGGGTTTTGTTTTTTCGAGAAAAAACATGTTTGTTGATTTGATACTCATAGTTTTATAAGATGATTTTGTTAAGTAGGGACCAAAGTTTAAAAGTTAATAAAGACTGACTGATTACCTTCGATACTGTATTTTTTATTGAAGGGTTTCCTTAACTGTCCGCAATATCCCCACTCTCCCCTACAAACATTTGTGTGCATGAACATGTCTGTTTGTACTGGTCTGGGTGTCTCCTATGTATAATAAGTATGTATTTACAAAGAAAATGTATTTAAGTATGTTTATCCGTTGTCTAGTATCCCATAACACAAGCTTTATTTAGCTTACTTTGGGGCTAGATGGCGCTGTGTGGAATAATGTCCAGGGATATTTATTTATTTATTTATCCACCGCAGCATCTTCATTTCCGTGACGCGCAGCTCCTGCTTGTGTCGCTCTAGTAACGGCCATGTTTCACTGCCATATAAGTGACAGGAGGCCTAATGATGATTTTATAGACTTGCCACTTCAGCTTAATCGGCATTTTAGGGGCACAAATGACACCAGTCACATCACGACATTTGGCCCAAGCCGCGGGCTCTAACGTCGCTTTCGATGTCCCCGGACGCGCTTAACACAGATACCAGGTATTTGACACGGTCCGTGCGCTCGACCACGTCATCGCCTATGCGGACGGACTGGGGATATGTAGTGTTGCCAGCCATGTACTCCGTCTTCGCCACATTCAGTTTCAGACCGCCGTTTTCAAGTGAATTCCTCCACTTATTCACCCGTTGTACCAGCTGTCCCGTGTGAATCTGCTAGCGCAATATCATCAGCATATATGAGCAACCAGGGTGGCTGCTCATGGTGGTCATGGATGCTGTTTGACAGTACGTCTAATATTACGCTGAACAAAAACGGGCTAAGCACGAAGCGTGTCACCAAACGCAGTCCTAACTATGGAACTGGAATCGTGGTACATGTCCCGGATAATGTCAATAAAGAACTCGGGAACGGCCCTGGACTGCAGCACCCCGCCGATCATCTCGCGAGGGACACAGTCGAAGGCCTTCTGCATGTCTAAGAAAAGGAGATGCAGAGGTGTATTCTTCAGTCTGTATCCCTCCATGAGCATTCTCAAGGCAAATACGGGGTCCATGGTCCCGCAATCCGGTCGAAACCCATACTGACACTCCGAGATTGTAGACTCTTGTCGAATCCGAGAGTCCACAATGCGCTCGAGGAGGCTTCATGGTGTGGGACATCACCTTTATGCCGCGATAATTGCTGCACTCCTGCACCGAGCCCTTCCCCTCGAAGACCGGCGTGATAATGCTCAGTCTCCATTGGTCAGCTCTCTTCCCGGTGAGGAGAATGCGGTTGAAAAGGTGGGTAAGTATGCCCACACCACGAGAGCCCATCGATTTCCACGCTTCGATAGGGACTCCATCGGGTCCGACAGCTTTCCGGTTCTTCATGCGGCGAAGAGCCGACTGGACTTCACCAGGCGTTACCGGGGTCACTAGTCCCTGATTCGGAGGGAGTTCAGGTGGCTGCACCTCTTTGTGCTGCTTGTTGAGCAGCTCGTGGAGGTAAGAGCGCTATCTCTCCTTCACCGCGCGGTCCTCGCATAGCAGGTTACCGAGTGTCATTTACACAGCGGCACATGGAAATATCCTGGGCCGCTTTGACTCTCGAACGTACCAACTTGTAAACGAGCTTCTGCCCCTCAGACGACTCCAACTTATCGTACAGAGGCGTTCACATCAACCTTTACATAGGCGCACTTCATGCTTCTGACATAAGACCTATTTTGCAATGGTTTTGTAAAGGTTGATGTGAACGCCTCTGTACAAGGACGTAAGTTTGGCATCCCTGTACGCGGAGCGATCTTCAGGTGATTTGGACGCTTGCCACGCTTTGAAGAGGGCTTTTTTTACCCTGATCTCCTTCTGGACTGCTTCGTTCCACCACCGGGTCTCCTTGTCAAGCCTACGTCCACCCCGAGACACTTAGTGAAAACCTTATGAT